>JAMXBD010000058.1:0-1200000 GCA_024138025.1 Combretum micranthum
TTCTCGTTTCCCCACACGAAGATAGTAGTGAAATAAATGTGACTCACAAGTATGATATGCATGAATAATTTCAATTAAACATTTAACCATATAAGTTGAATTCATGTTAAGAGTGATCACATAATTTCATTGTATTATACAAGAGTCACACTTTTATTTAACATAGTCTTTCGATATACTAATAATTTCATTCAACAATTTTCATAACATTGGTTCATTCATCTTTTCCTAAATTTCTAGTGCCACTAATTACAAGCACAAAAAGGAAATGTAACTTAGGAAAAGAATTAATTCACTCCATAATGGTAGGTCTAATTGAAATAGACTCGGATAGACGATCTCAGGTCCCTCGTCACTAAACAAGATGGAATACCCAAAATGAGTCTTTCATAAAACTTCTATTCTTGAAGTTCTATCTTTTCTTAAAATCGCGGTAAATCGTATAGGGGAAATTCTAACTTACAATGGTCATAACTTGCTCATTTAACTCGGAATTTCGCGTATAATATACCGTTTTCTACCTACTCGAAAAGATCTACGCATTTCTAAGCTTTTTTTTCATAAAACTAGGTCGTTTGGGTTCCGGAAAGACAGTGACCAGATTTGCCATGAATTTGCAAACATTTGTTTTCCTTCTTGTAAACAAAGCTCATTTGAAAAGATAAATATTTCAAGTATTTTGTAAACTTTTGAAAGGTATATTATATATATATTATATATATGTAATGACTCATAACAAATGTATGAAGTAAATAAAGTTGTCTCAACTTATGAAAAGTAAGGTTTTAAAAGACTTTGAATTTGAGATTTTGTTGGAATATTCATTTTATTTTGAAAGATCTTGAGTTATTTGAGATGAATATTCTTTTTCTAAATTTAATCTCTTGTAATTACTTTAAATTCCTAAGGTGTGGTTTTATTTTCTAAACTTGGATTCAAAAGTAATAAATGATATTTTTGTTTCTTGTAATGTTCCAAAAGAATTTCTATTTCTTGATGAAAGTTAAGTTTTCATAAAACCTTTTGTCTATGTAAGAAAAATCATTTCCAAGCATGTTCATGAATTTTTAGGAAATGTATTTCCTATTTTTATTTAATAAGAACTTTTAGTTTATGATAATACTTCCCATTTATTTTTAGTCAGACAAAAACATTATGTTCATGCATAAATATGAATCATAAATTATAGAAATATAAAGGAACATAATATCTTGAAAGATTAAGCAAATAAGAAAGTAAATCAAGTATTGGGACCTTAGTTTCATCAAGGTACCTTGGGACTAAGAAAAGACTAGTCCCAAAAAGAAAAAGAAAAAGAATTGTTTTGACTTGATGAGGACAAGTCTAAAACTAGAATGACTAGTCTTAAAAACAACTTTGAAATAAATAAATTGCATGAAAGATAAATAAATTGCAAGACAATGAGCTTATATGCTCTAAATAATATATATAGATACATTAGATTAATAAACATAAAGGAAACATAAAGAAATTTGTTGTTATGAACAAAAAAAAGTATGAACCTATTGTTGCTTTCTTAACCTTCGTGGTTTTAGAAAACACACACTAAGCTCATACTAAGCAGATGAACATAAAGAAAACTTGGAGGAATTTTTACCTAAAAGAAGCTAAACTAGGAGGAACTTCTTGAATGAACTCTTGAGAGTGTAAGCCCCGGAAAATTTCAGTAAATAATTTCAAGATGAACTTCGAAAATAAACCCTAAAAATCACTCCAAATTAAAACCGAATTTCGATAAGTCCTAATTCACGAACGAATTCAGAAACTTCTTAATCTTGAGAAAATGAAAATCTTTAAACAATAAAATAAGAACTCAGTGGTCTTCAAATTCAAAACCACGACATACGAAAAATTCCATATTTAACTCCGACTTATACAAACGGGTAATAGAAAGCTCAAAACAAATTATTAAAAAGCAAATAACGATTGACTTTCGAAAATATAACTCAATTCAAGAATTCCGAAAACATTAAGAGATATTAAATACTTACAAAATAAAATTTAAAATAAATTTCTCAAATTAAATATGTTGTATAAACATAAATATCAATTTCCAAATTGGCAAAGGTCTAAACCGGAAAATCGCCCGGAAACCCTAACCGGAATACAATAGTGTAAATCCGACAATCTAGCCCCTAACCCTAGAGGCCGAGATGTAGTTTAGATATGTAGAATAGCTCATAATAATATGAGTTTGTTTAAAAATATCAGATTGGTAAATTTTTGACCTATTTCGAACCCGTTCGGATACAGACTTCGAAAAGCGTGTCCCGGGGCTCGAGATATCAAAAATATACCAATAGTACCGTTAGACTCGTAATTTCATAAGATTTCTAAATATATCAGTTATATAATTTTTCGGGTTATAAAAGTTACAGTTATAACCTTTTTGTCGTATTTCCATTATTACCGGTAATTGATTAGTCTTTTGCACTATTCATTTTTATTTTATTACAAAATTTTATTATTCTTATAAAGTCTTATATTTTTAGATAAATATTTTATATGTTATAGAAAATTTGGTTTTTCTAAAATTTAGTTCGTTTCGGGTCTTTACGGGATCAGATTCTGTTTAAGACTCGGTACTAAAAATAAAATAAATTAATTTAATAATTGGAAAATATTTTAAAAATATTGTTATTCCCATAAAATATTTTTCTAGAATTTTTCGAGTGAAAATATTAATTATAGCCCATATTCGCGTATTTTGATCATACCGGTAACATTTGTTAAAATACTAAAATAATTCAAATAATTATTTAATTTTAATTATGAAAAATCTGCTACAATTATTTGGAATAATTTTTCTAATTTTATTTTATTTTGTTTTATTTTATTAAGAAAGTACTCTTACAACCCATCTTTTCAAGTACACCTTACACATATCACTTCCTTTTCACTTCAATCTTTTTACACTTCATTATATCTATTCATGGCAGATTTTTGACTCTTTGATGGCTGCCATTGTCCTTCATTTACTCCATTTTGACCAAATTAATTATTTTTCCACTCCTTCTTAAGAAAGTTACATTACACATTAATTATACAATTAATTTTGAGTCAAATTTCAAACAACACTCTCTCTCCTCTCTCTCTAATTCACGTGGAAGCTGTCCTCCCTCCCCAAAATCTGCCTTGTTTTATTTTTTTCTTTATTCACTCATTTAATACACTTAATTTCTCTCTCTCTTCATTTACTCATTCCTTCCTTTTTCATCCTTTAGTCTTTCTCTCTCATTTTTCCTCTCTTTCTTCTTCATTTCCTCTTGTTCCTCCATGGAAAACAAGCTGCCCCCTTCTTCTTTCATGGCTTCCACACTTCATTTTTAAAGATTTCTAAGCCAATCTTCTTCCTAAAGCTCCATAGGTGATATAGGTAAAGTGTAATGGAAGTTTCATGCATCAAATGACCTTCCATAAGCTTAAAAGCTTGGGATGATGATGCCAAAAAAATGAAACACTCTCTTCTCCACTTTTATTATCTTGTATTATAATTATTTTCTTGTTTAAAGTTATTATATTTTGTAGATCTAACTTTTTATGGCTTTGATTTTTGTTTATGCCATAGATCTTGTTATTTAAGTTGTTATTTTTGTTATTCCTTATGATTTATGCATAGATCTAGCATTCACATGTCTATCTTAGTGATTCATGCATGTAAAACTAGTTTAGAAAACTAGATCTAAAGTTTTGAGTTCATAGATGCATTAGATCTTTGTTTATGTTAATGAACAACTTGCTATAGCTTGATGATGGTAGGAAAGTTGTAGGAAGCCCAAGATCTATTTTGTTTTCAACAAAAATCAATTTTGAAAATTCGGATGAAAATGGAACCTTATTTAGAAAAGTGGTTTTTCAACTTTAAAATGTATATTTTTCATTTAAAATGAAGGGCTTAGGGTATAGATACCATAAATGAAAGATTTTGATAAGTGAAGTTTAGATCCATGATGTTTATAGCTTATTACCATGCATTTGTTTTATGTTTATGTTCATATTAAGTATAGATCTTAGTTATGAACTCAAACAAAATTGTGAAATTCGTATTTTGGCAAGACCCCCATTTAAAAACTACTTTCCAAGTGTCAAAATGTAATTTTTACTTAAGAAATGAAAGGCTCATAAGATATGATATGTAAGGAATAGATTTCCATAAGCTTAGATAGATTTTATCAAAAGATATAACCAAAAATAAATTTTCTAAATTCGGATCCCAACCAAGACCAAATTTTAAAACCCATTTATCAACTCCAAAACTCATGTTTTATGTGAAAAATGAAGAAGTATATATGTAATAGGTATCTTTAAGGAATGATTTTTACAAGTTAAAGTGAGTTTAGGCATGAGTAATGTGTAAAACAAGTAATGGAATTAAAATGGAAAATTTTGAGTTAGTAATCAAATTGTCAAATTCGTAATTTGAGATGATGCATATGTAATCACTTAGTATTTTAACTCAAATTGAAAGTTTTATGTGTTAAATGAAGTCCTTAGACAATAGATATAGTAAAGCTTCAAATTTTAATGCATTAAACAAGTTTTCTCATAAGAAATATGCAAGAAATGAAATTTTCTAAAATTCGGATTTTTGAGTAAATCATATTGGAAAACATATTTGCAAAGTGTAAAATGCAAATTTTTGTGTAAGAATGAAGTCCTTAGTGGTTATGTATGATTGAGCCCTAATTTTCTAAATATCAAATGATTTTTACTCAAAGGAATCACTCAAAAACCAATTTTTACCAAATTCGGATTTTGGAATCAACCCCACTTAAAAACATGCTTACAAAGTGTAAAATGGAAACTTTTATGTAGAAATGAAGGTCATAAGTAATATATATAATGAAGACTCAATTTTAACAAAAATAATTATATTTTCTTAAGTAATAAATCCAAAACAAATAGAAATGATCAAAGTTAGAAAATTAGATTTTCAAAAAGTAGTTATAGTTGAAGTCTTGCAAAATAAGGAGTTCCAAATTTTCTTTTACCAAAAAAAAAAAAAATCATCAAGATCATGCATACATGAAACTCATTTCATGCCATTCACATTAGGAAATCACTCATATTGCATGTATAGCTAATTTATACAGTAGGAGCATTACAAACATTACAACGCTATTTTTCGGAAATTGAAATTGTTGCTGCCCTAATCTGATCCGAACTTTTCAAAGCTTCAAAGTTTTCAAAACTTAAAAATAATATTAGAAATAGATAGATCTTTCGAAGTAGATAGAAATCGATATATAATTTGCGAGATTCCGAGTTAAAATGACCAAGTTATGGCCGTTTTAAGTTGGAATTTCCACTTAGGACGAGAATTACGAATTTGATAGTTCGTATAAGATCGTTTAGAATAGTTTGAGTTGAAATACTTATTAGAGTATTTCTTCCTTTTAGGAGATCCCGAGATCGACGACTCCCTACCACCGGATTACTATTACTAGAAGACCGGTGATCCAATGGCCGAGTGAGTTTTCTCCTTGTTTTGTTACCTTGATTGTGATTGTAGTTAGTTGTATTAGAACTATAGGAACAAGATAAAAATCGATATGAATGGGGATGGGATATATGATGAGACTGTGATGAATGTGTGCCAAAGAATACTAAAGCATATCGAAACCACGATTTGATTGGATAACTGCACCGTTCATGTTATTTCTGTTATATGTGTGATATGAATTGGTCACTCTAAAGAATGTATAAATATTTTGACCTAAGCAAAAATTAAATTGATCATGCATCGCATTGGACATATTGCATTTGGTAGCATGCTACTCCTACGCAGGTCGATCGGTATGGTCCGTGGATGACTCGTTTGGATAACGAACCCGGTGCCAGAGCTCATTCAGGGGTACTAAGGCGCATGTGGATGCATTCTTGGATGAGCCTAGCCGAGTCGAGTGCTAAGAGCCGAGGGCTTGGGGACTAGATGCGGTCGTGTAGACTCAATACCATTCCTAACCCAAGATACGGAGGGCGTAAATCCGTTCTGTGTGTGGGTTCCGGATGCCCATGCATAATTGCTTGCTCACGTGTTTGTTCATGCACAGCATATGACTGATTTTAACTTGTTTGTTATGGTACGGAATTAAGGGAATTCTCACTAAGCTAGTGTAGCTTATACCCCAATAGTTGTTTAAATGAACAGGTTATCTCAAGAATGCAAAGTGGGGACCGAGATGGTTGAAGCTGAGATTGGCTTCGGGATTCCGGCAAGAGATGAGAATGTTGAAGTTATCGGCTAGTTTTATGATTTGTCTTGTATTAGTTTTACGTAGTAGAATCTTTTGATGAGGTGTAATTGAAGTTTAATGATTTGTATTATGAAGTATAGTGATTTGTATCTGAAGTATAGTAAATTTGTATTTCCTTTACATTGTTACTCAAGCTATATCAACGTAAAATGTATTACTCCGATGAGTCTCCTCCATGTGTTAGACGCCTTGTACATAGTATGGAAGCCTTCGCGTGACTGAGGTGGTCATTCTTAGGCTTTAATATTGTGTACGGCGGACTGCCACGTTTAGGGTACCCTTCGGGCGTGACAGGAGAGAGATTTTGGTATAGTAACTTTAGAGAAGAAGTGGTGTGAAAGAAGTGAAGGTATGAGGGGGTATTTAAAGGAAAATGTGGGAGATAATTTGTGTTAATTAAATAAATGAAAAATGAAACAATATAGATGGAAAAGAGGGAGGGGCCGACGCCATTCATGCATGGGGAGAGGGAAAAAATTTATTTTTTTTTGTTATTTTGTTAATTAAAAGTAAGAAATGAAAGATGTGAAGTTGTATTGGAAATGAAAATGTGTAAGAAATAGGTGTATGGTTTGTAAGAGTAGGTTGTAAGAAAAAGTAGAGATAGGTGAATAGTATAGAATAGTAGAAGATAGTTTAATGTAAAAGTAGACATGACAATTTAATGCCTGTAGTAAAAAAATAAATGTATAAAAGCGATATCTGATATTTTTAGCTACCGAAAAATTACGAAATTAATATTTTTGGAAATCTCATATTTTTACGAGTCTAACGGTATATTTGGAATATTTTTCTTATTCCAGGCTTTCGGACACGTTTTTCAAGAACTATGTCCGATCGAGTTCAAAAGACACTCGAATTCCTTCAATCTGATATTTTTATATAACCTATAGCTATTACGAACTATAATAGCTAACTTTTCCAACTTCGTTTTCTAGGGCTTGAGAAAACGGCAATGCCGGACTTAAGCGGTTACGGTAAACTAGGGTTTTGGTTGACTTAAGAATCCGGTTGACTTCTGATTAGAGTTTAGGTCTTTAATTCAATCACAAAACTTCGGGGGTTTACAACCTACCCTCCTTAAAGAAAGTTTTGTCCTCAAAACTTGAAGTTCATACTTGGTTTCTCAAACAAACTCGGATACTTCTGGCGTATGTCGCTTTCAGCCTCCCAAGTTGCCTCCTCGTGTGAGTGGTTTCTCCATAGAACCTTCACATACTTGATCTCCTTGTTCCGAAGCTTTTGTACCTTATGGTCTAAGATCTAAACTGGGTGCTCCTCATATGGGAGATTTTCTTTCAGCCGAACAAGCTCTAGCTCTGTAATCCTGGTAGGGTCCATCACATGTTTCCGTAAAACTGATATGTGAAACACGTTATGGATTCCAGATAAGTTGGGAGGGAGTGCCATACGATAAGAAAGATTTCCCACTTTTTCCAATACTTCAAAGGGTCCAATGTAGTGTGGGCTTAGCTTTCCTTGTGCTCAAACTCGGTGAATACTCTTGATGGGATTTACCTTTAAGTGCACATGGTCTCCAACTTCGAATTCAAGCACACGTCTCTTCATATCTGCCCAGCTCTTTTGCCTATCTTGGGCTTCTTTCATTTTTCTTTGGATAACCCGCACTTTGTCAGCCGCATCTTGCACCAAGTCAAGACCAATGCTCAACTTTTCTATATCGTCTTAAAACAAAGGTGATCGACATCTTCTTCCATACAATACTTCATAGGGTGGCATCTGGATCGTGGAATGGTAGCTGTTATTGTAGGCAAATTCTACCAAAGGTAGGTGTGCGTCCCAACTACCTTTAAACTCTATTACACAGGCTCGCAGCATATCTTCCAACGCTTGTATTGTCCTCTCCGATTGACCATCCGTCTGTGGGTGATAAGCAGTACTGAAATGTAGCTTAGTTCCCATACATTTCTGCAAACTCATCCAAAATTTGGATACAAACCTTAGGTCTCGGTCGGAGACTATTCCAGTGGGTACTCCATGCAAGCGTACTATTTCTCTTATGTACATTCTTGCCAACTTGTCCATAGAGTACGTCATGTTCATTGGAAGAAAATGTGCCATCTTCGTCAATCGATCCACTATGACCCAAATTGCATCATATCTAGCCGATGTCCTTGGTAATCCACACACAAAATCCATTGTGATTTGGTCCCATTTCCACTCGGGTATTGGCAGGGGTTTCAGAACTCCACCAGGTCTTTGGTGCTCCACTTTCACTTGTTGGCATGTGGGACATTTCAACACAAAGTCTGCTACATCTCTCTTCATGCCATTCCACCAGTAGTGGCTCTTCAAATCTTGGTACATTTTCATTCCCCCTGGATGCATGGTGTAGCTGGAGTGATGTGCTTCTTCCATGATTTCCTTTCTTATGTCCTCATCATCCGGAACACATAGCCTGCCTTTCATTCTCACCACTTCATCCTCATCTATGGAAAAATCGGTGTACCTTCCTTCCTGCACTTCTTTCTTAATTTTTAAAATTGCCTCGTCATATTGCTGGGCCTCCTTGATTCTTTCTACTAAGGTGGGTTCCATGATAAGGTTGGCAATCTCCACTTCTACACTTTGCCTTATGAATTCAATGCTCATTCTTTCAAATTCCTTTATCAACTCTTTCTTGTCAGTGAGCAAAGAGGCTACTTCTCCATAATTCTTTCTACTTAGGGCATCTGCAACTGCGTTTACTCTCCCTGGACAGTAGTTGATTCCAAGGTCGTAGTCCTTGATGAGCTCTAACCATCTCCGTTGCCACATATTCAGCTCCTTTTGTGTAAAAAGATACTTGAGGCTCTTATGGTTGGTGTAGATCTCGCACCTTTGTCCATACAAGTAATGCCTCCACAACTTTAATGCAAACATAACGGTGACTAACTTCAGATCATGAGTGGGATAGTTTTGTTCATGGGGTCGGAGCTGTCGGGATGCATAGGCGATTACCTTTCTGTCTTGCATCAACACACATCCAAGTCCATTCTTTGTCGCATCACTATGCACTGTATAGGACTTCTCAAGGTCTGGTAGAATTAAAATCGGGGCAAAGACAAGTCTTCTCTTTAGCTCTTGTAAACTTTGCTCCCTCTTGTCTATCCAGATGAGCTTCTCCTCCTTTTGGGTTAACTGAGTGAGGGGTTTGGCGATGGTTGAAAAATTCTTAACAAACTTCCTATAATATCCAGCCAAACCGAGAAAACTCCTCACTTCAGTAACTGTCTTAGGCTGTTTCCACTCCATTACTGCCTTGATCTTCTCAGGATCTACCGATATTCCTTCTCCCGATACGACATGTCCTAAGAAGGATATCCTATCCAGCCAAAAGTCACACTTAGACAGCTTAGCATACAACTTATGCTCACACAAGGTCTATAATGCCATCCTTAAGTGTTCCTCATGTTGCTCTCGCGTCTTTGAGTAGATCAGAATATCGTCGATGAAGACTATCATGCACTTATCCACAGGGGTTTATATATTCGATTCATGAGATCCATGAAAGCTGCTGGTGCGTTGGTTAATCCAAAAGGCATCACTAGAAACTCGTAATGTCCATAGCGAGTTTGAAAGCTATCTTTGGTACATCCTCAGGTTTAATCCTCAACTGGTGGTATCCTGACCGTAGATCGATCCTTGAAAAGATACTTGCTCCTTGAAGCTGATTGAAGAGGTCATCTATCCTTGGGAGTGGATACTTGTTCTTGATGGTAACCTTATTAAGCTCTCGGTAGTCGATGCATAAACGCATGGAACCATCCTTCTTCTTTAAGAACAACACTGGTGCTCCCTAAGGTGACACACTTGGTCGAATAAAACCTTGATCTAACAAGACTCAACTCTACTAGCGCCATTCAATAGGGTGCTTTTGAGATCGGCTTCATATTGACTAATAGGTCAATTTCGAAATCTATCTCTCTCTTGGGTGGCAATCCAGGCAATTCGTCCGAAAATACTTCTGGGAAGTCTTTTACTACGGGTATGGATCCAAGCTCAAGCTTTTCCTCTTCTTCTTCATCCAGGTTACCAAGGTTGATTTCAGCCTCATCCACCAACTCAAATGAGTTGAACTTCATGTAGACTCTCCTCTAAACACTACTTCACATCCACTTTGGTCTTTAAACCTCACTTCCTTTTGTTTACAATCCACTAAGGCTTTGACAGATGTCAACCAACTCATACCCAAGATGACTTCGTATTTGCTCATCTCCAAGATTATTAGGTCACACTTAGAGTGACTTCCTTGTATCTCCATTGGACATCCTTTAAGCATTTCCTTTATCGTTACTATGCTTCCGGTGGGGGTTTTAACTTGAAAACCAGTAGCAATAGTATCTATGGGTAACCCAATTCACTTGGCCAGGCTAACGGTGATAAAGGAACAGGTAGCTCCCGTATCGAACAAAGCATAAGCGGGTTGACTAGCTATGAGTATGCGTCCTACACTCGAATTTTTATACTAATTACGAGACTGGTATACTTAAGCTAATCGTGGGTATAAAACTTTATACTTGTACCGTAGGTATTAAACGTAGGAAACTTAACAAATTACATAAAAGAAAAGGGATTCGATTCTGACCTGTCACCAATCCAAAATCTGAGCCATAATCTCCATCTACAGCGGCGAGCTCTGCTCCTTCATCATCAGACTCCTCGCATACCCACTATCCTTCCAGGTTGTATATCCTCATTCCGTGGACAGCTGCTCCATATCGGCTTAGGTTGCTTCCTCCGCTTCCATTTTTTGCCGATGCCATTCCTCCCACTGACCCAAATAGTCTAGCTGGGGCATTCTTTCTTTGTGGGCATTCGTTGGCAAAGTGCCCGGTTTGCTTGCAAACGAAGCAAACAGTAGAAGCCTTCTTTGGGCAATCACCTATCTTGTGGCTGGGGTCTCCACAAAAGTAGCACTTGTGTTGCAACAGCGGGCACCTCTTTGGATAGTGCTCTTCCTTGCATTTCCAGCAGGTCACCTTGATCTTGGATGTGTCCTTATTACTGACAGCACTTCCTCGGAAGCTGTTGAAGGGCTTGAACCTTTTACTCTGAAAACTGGGGTTATAGCTATCCTAAGCTCTTTTGCCGAACATGAAGGTCTTTCTCTCAGGGGCTTTGCTCTTCCTTTTCTTTGCTCCCTCAATGATACGAGCCCTTTCTACCAACTCTCGGAGGGTCCTCAGATCTAACTCCTCCAGACGCATCCTTATATCTTCATCCAGGCCACTCAGAAATACTTGCCTCTTCAGCTCCTCACTATGCTTGAAGGACTCAGGCGCGTATTGAAGCAGTCGGCTAAAATCCGTCTCGTACTGCTCTATTGTCCTTTGCTTCTGGGATATATGGAGAAAGTCTCTACTATACTGTACTCTTAAGCTCCAGGGAAATAGTTGTCCAAAAACTCTCTACGAAAAGCTGCCCAGGTCACGGGTAGCAACAATTCCCTGCTTTTCGACTCCCACCATATTCTAGCATTGAACTGCAACATATATGTGCCATAATCTAGGCGTAGATGATGGGGAACTTTGTAGGCGGTGAACGACCTTTCAATCTGGGCTAGCCAATCTTCAGCTTCGTCTGGTTTTCCAAAATTTCCGTCAAAATATCTGTTGCTTTTTATGAAGTCCGGCAAGGAACTTCTGTAAGGTCGGGCGTGGTGGTGCTGGTAAAGGGGCAGTATGTGACTCAGCTTCTGGGGCTGCAGGTGCTTCAACAGTTGCTTCTGGTGCATTTGCAGGCGGTGGCATATTTTGTGCATTTTGCATGAAATTATTGACCAACCCTGCTAGTTGGTTGATGGCGGCCCACACATCTCCTTGTTGATTCGGTGGGGGATTTGGTGCTTGTTGTCCTGCCGGAGGATTCTCCGGTTCTGCTGGTATATTATTAGAAGCGCGACGTTCGCATCTTCTACCTCTCTACCACGTCTGTTAAATTTTATACTTCTTAAATTTTCGCAACAAGGAAAAGATCGGAAATATGAAATTCCATAGAAAATATTAAGGCAATCAAATCCAGAAATCATCAAATCAACATAAAATTCTTGCATTCAAAATAAAAAGAGGAAATTAATAATCCTTACATAATTTGAGAAGGTAGAAACCATTCTCATCAAAAGATAATTGTTCATAAAAAGCAAACATTAATGCATTAAAACAAAGATAAGCCTAGGAAAAGGCTATGTTGGACTCGTCGGTTATGCTCCTTTCTCTCTTCATTCCTTCCTCTTTAAACTTCTTCTTTTTACGGGGATGGTGCTGGGTTCATAATCCTGCTGGTGGATCCTTTGTGCCGTTTGACAAATTGTCGCAGATATTGACTAACCGTCATCCTCTTTCCTCGATATTGTGAGGTGATCTCTGCTTGAGACGGCCAAACTTCGTCATGCACGGAAATCCTTTCTCCACGGGTCGTGCCGTTCGTTTCCTCTGGTCCTTCTTCTTCTTCTTCCGGTGCTATTGCCATTGTGGGGGTCTGGGATCTGCTTCTCAGGAATCTATTTAGATCAAAAGCATTGTTTCTTCTCCCCCTCCTCCTCAGAATCGAAGATCATTACTAGGTTATTCCTTGCAATGGTCTCCATGGGTACATCTTGGCTTAGCCTTCGGGGAGGTGCCTGACTGGGGATCAAAGGGCTATCTTCCCAGAGGGATGCAGACTGGTTCTCCTCAGGCTCTAAGTCTTCATTATGATCTCCTTCCATGCTACCATTTGTCCCTCCATTCCCTTCGTTTGCTTGGGCCTCCTCCATGATGAAGTCCTCATCTGGGATAACATCTAGCTACATTCCAACGTAGTTAGGCTGAGTATTGTACTCTGATGGCGTAGGGACAATCCGTCAGTAAGCGGCATACCAATAAAATCGCTCTTCAGCATCTGCCTTCAGCCAGTCCGTATGATCCGCTAACTCATCATGTGCGTAGATGTATAGAGGTCCTAGCTTATTCCAAGTCCGGAAGTCTGGTTCCTCGCCATCTTCCGCTTTCAAGATGAAGGTCATTTGCTGCAGCATGGTCTCCCGTACTAATAAAAACCATCATTCTTTCGACCACATAAATAACTTTATGTCACTCCATCTCCGATTGCTTATAGCATCGAATCTCAGCTCATTAGGCAAGTTCCTCCAGGGAATGTCTCAATCCTTTCTTCCATAACTTGAACATTTCGGGACGGTCCTGGGCCTTCGACTAAAGCGAACTCCTCACACAGGACCCTCAGTCTAAGACGTAGTTCATGAAGGTTTCGTCATGGTCTTTAAGGAATTGTCGGATTTTTCTTTGACCTCAGGGAAAGTCAACTATCAAGTAAAACAAAAAGGGATAAGATCTTAAGCTAGAGTTTCTATCTTGTTACTATCTATCTTAAGGTCTATTTCTACTATCTTATGTCTAAAACTTGCTCTGATACCAACTTAAATTGTCACGCCCAGAGGGTATCCTAAACGTGGTAGTCCATCGCATTAATATTAAAGCTAATGAATGACACTCCGTAGTCACTCAGGAGCTTCGATATCATATGCAAGGCGTGCTTCCAAGATAGTAGGAGACTCACAGGGGTATTACGTTTAAATAGATAGCAAAAGCAATGCATAACTTAAATAGATAAACATAAGGTTTTCATTTAATAACGAGTTCGTACATCATCTTAAGGGCATTCCCCTGTCTTAAAGTCTTTTACTAATAACAAAATAACATAACTATCACATAAGTCTACTATAGAGATTTTTCCTAGAAGTCTATGTTCAAAACTAAAAATACATAAACTTCCTCCAAAAACTCTAGTAGCGTAAGCTCATACCTGGCACACTAGGCTCCTCGGGGCCAACCATAGATAATCATACTGTAATAGAAAACTATAAGGGTATAAGCAAATCTAGCTTAGTGAGATAATTCCAAACTATATAACATTTCCATACGACAACAAGTTATTTAATTCAAGCATATGAAATGCAACAATCACATGATCAACCAAATACACAAGATTAACCGGAAATCAAGTGTAGCATGGATTTAACGCCCTCCATGACAAGGGTTGGGTGGTTACAGGCCCATACGACCATCAATATTGCAGATTTGCCGGCTCCTGCTTGCCCTGTAGACTTCCTGGCTCCTACTGGCCCATGTAGACTTACCGGCTCCTACTACCACCACTACCACTTTCCTCGTTTCCCCCCGAAGAATAGTAGTGAAATAAATATGATCACAAGTATGATATGCATGAATAAATTTCAATTAAACATTTAACCATAAAGTGAATCATGTTAAGAGTGATCACCATAATTCATCGATAATACAAGAGTCACACTTTTTTAACATATCGTCTTTCGATATACTTATTTTCATTCAAAAATTTATTTCATAACATTGTTCATTCATCTTTTCCTAAATTTCTAGTGCCACTAATTACAAGCACAAAAAGGAAATGTAACTTAGGAAAAGAATTAACTCACTCCATAATCGGTAGGTCTAATCGAAATAATCCTCTGGATAGATGATCTCGGGTCCCTCGTCACCTAAACAAGATGAAATACCCAAAATGAGTCTTTCATAAAACTTCTATTCTTGAAGATTCTAATCTTTCTTAAAATCGCGGTAAAATCGTATAAGGGAAATTCCAACTTAAAATGGCCATAACTTGCTCATTTTAACTCGGAATTTCGCGTATAATATACCGTTTTCTACCTACTCGAAAAGATCTACGCATTTCTAAGCTTATTTTCATAAAACTAGGTCGTTTGGGTTCCGAAAAGAGCGACCAGATTTGCCACGAATTTGCAAACTTGTTTTCCTTCTTGTAAACAAAGCTCATTTGAAAAGATAAATATTTCAAGTATTTTGTAAACTTTTGAAAGGTATATATATATATATATGTAATGACTCATAACAAATGTATGAAGTAAATGAAGTTGTCTCAACTTATGAAAAGTAAGGTTTTAAAAGACTTTGAATTGAGATTTTGTTGGAATATTCATTTTATTTTGAAAGATCTTGAGTTATTTAGATGAATATTCTTTTTCTAAATTTAATCTCTTGTAATTACTTTAAATTCCTAAGGTGTGGTTTTATTTTCTAAACTTGGATTCAAAAGTAATAAAATGATATTTTTGTTTCTTGTAATGATTCCAAAAGAATTTCTATTTCTTGATGAAAGTAAGTTTTCATAAAACCTTTTGTTATTAAGAAAAATCATTTCCAAGCATGTTCATGAGTTTTTAGAAATCTATTTCCTATTTTTATTAATAAGAACCTTTAGTTTATGATAACACTTCCCATTTATTTTTATTGAGACAAAAACATTATGTTCATGCATAATATGAATCATAAATATAGAAATATAAAGGAACATAATAACTTGAAAGATTAAGCAAATAAGAAAGTAAATCAAGTATTGGGACCTTAGCTTCATCAAGGTACCCGGGACTAAGAAAAGACTAGTCCCGAAAAAAAAAGAAAAAGAATTGTTTTGACTTGATGAGGACAAGTCTAAGACTAGAATGACTAGTCTTAAAAACAACTTTGAAATAAATAAATTGCATGAAAGATAAATAAATTGCAAGACAATGAGCTTATATGCTCTAAATAATATATAGATACATTAGATAGTAATAAACATAAAGGAAACATAAAGAAACATAAAGAATTTGATTATGAACAAAAACAAAGTATGAACCTATTGTTGCTTTCTTAACCTTCATGGTTTTAGAAAACACATACTAAGCTCATACTAAGTAGATGAACATAAAGAAAACTTGGAGGAATTTTTACCTAAAAGAAGCTAAACTAGGAGAACTCTTGAATGAACTCTTGAGATTTTGAGAGAGATTTTGGTATAGTAACTTTAGAGAAGAAGTGGTGTGAAAGAAGTGAAGGTATGAGGGGGTATTTAGGAAAATGTAGGAGATAATTTGTGTTAATTAAATAAATGAAAAATAAAACAATATAGATGGAAAGGAGGGGCCGGCGCCATTCATGCATGGGGAGGGAAAAATTTATTTTTTTGTTATTTTGTTAATTAAAAGTAAGAAATGAAAGATGTGAAGTTGTATTGGAAATGAAAATGTGTAAGAAATAGGTGTATGGTTTGTAAGAGTAGGTTGTAAGAAAAAGTAGAGATAGGTGAATAGTAGAATAGTAGAAAATAGTGTAATGTAAAAGTAGACATGACAATTTAATGCCGGTAGTAAAAAATACATGTATAAAAGGAATACTGATATTTTTAGCTACCGAAAAATTACGAAATTGATATTTTTGGAAATCTCATATTTTTACAGTCTAACGGTATTTGGAATATTTTTCCTATTCCAGGCTTTCGGACACTTTTTTTCAAGAACTATGTCCGATCGAGTTCAAAAAACACTCGAATTCCTTCAATCTGATATTTTTATATAACCTATAGCTATTACGAACTATAATAGCTAACTTTTCCAACTTCGTTTTCTAAGGCTTGAGAAAATGGCAATGCCGAACTTAAGCGGTTACGGTAAACTAGGGTTTTGGTTGACTTAAGAATCCGGTTGACTTCTGATTAGAGTTTAGGTCTTTAATTCAATCACAAAACTTCGGGGGTTTACACTCTCCCTAGACAGTAGTTTATCCCAAGGTCATAATCTTTGATGAGTTCTAACCATTTTCGTTGCCGCATATTCAACTCCTTCTGCGTGAATAGATACTTGAGGCTCTTATGGTCGGTGTAGATTTTGCACTTTTGCCCATACAGGTAATGTCTCCATAACTTAAGTACGAACACAACGGCGGTTAATTCCAGATCATGAGTGGGGTAATTCTGTTCATGAGGCCTAAGCTGTCGTGATGCATAAGCGATCACTTTTCCGTCTTGCATCAACACGCATCCAAGACCATTTCTAGAGGCGTCACTGTGCACCGTATAAGGCTTCTCGGATCTAGTAGAATTAGGATTGGGGCAGATATAAGCCTTTTCTTCAACTCTTGAAAACCTTGTTCTCTCTTATCTGTCCAAATGAACTTCTTACCTTTATAAGTTAACTGTGTGAGGGGTTTGGCGATGGTAGAAAAATTCTTCACAAATTTTCTATAATATCCAGCCAATCCGAGAAAACTTCTCACTTCGGTCACAGTTTTAGGTTGCTTCCAATCCATCACTGCCTTGATCTTTTCAGGGTCCACCGACATTCCTTCTCCAGATATGACATGTCCTAGGAAAGATATCCGATCCAACCAGAAGTCACACTTAGACAGCTTGGCGTACAACTTATGCTCACACAAGGTTTGTAATGCCATTCTTAGGTGTTCCTCATGTTGCTCTCGTGTTTTGGAGTAGATTAGAATATCGTCGATGAAGTCTATCACGCACTTATCCAACAGGGGCTTATATACTCGACTCATGAGATCCATGAAAGCTGCTAGTGCGTTGGTTAATCCAAAAGGCATTACCAGAAACTCATAATGTCCGTAGCGAGTTTTGAAAGCTATCTTTAGTACATCCTCAGGTTTAATCCTCAACTGGTGGTATCTAGATCGTAGATCAATCCTCGAAAAGACGCTAGCTCCTTGAAGCCGATCAAAAAGGTCATCTATCCTTGGGAGTGGGTACTTGTTCTTGATAGTGACTTTGTTGAGCTCCTGATAGTCGATGCATAGCGCATGGAACCATCCTTCTTTTTCACGAATAACACTGGTACTCCCCAGGAGATACACTTGGTCGGATAAAACCTTGATCTAACAAGTCTTGCAACTGAGTCTTTAACTCCTTGAGCTCCACTGGTGCCATCCGATAGGGTGCCTTGGATATTGGTTCTGTGTTTACCAATAGGTCGATTTCGAAATCGATTTCTCTCTTGGGTGATAATCCAGGCAATCCATTAGGGAACACATCTAGGAATTCCTTAACCACTTGTATGGATTCTAACTCAGGTTTCTCCTTTTCTTCTTCGTCCATGATACATAAGTTGATCTCTTCATCATCCATTAACTTAAATGAGTTTAGCTTCACCGTGGATTCTCCCCTGAACACTATTTCACACCCATTTTGATCCTTGAACTTCACCTCTTTGCATCTACAATCCACTAGGGCTTTAACTGATGTTAACCAACTCATTCCTAAGATTACTTCGTACTTGCTCATTTCCAAGATGATCAGGTCACATTTAGAGTAACTTCCTTGTATCTCCATAGGACAATCCTTAATCACTTCATTAGTTGTTACTATGCTTCCGGTAAGGGTCTTAACTCGAAAACCAGTAGCGATAGTATCTATAGGTAATCCAGTTTGTTTAGCCAGGCTAACGGTGATAAAGAAACGTGTAGCTCCCGTGTCGAACAAAGCATAAGCAGTTTGACTAGCTATATGTATATGTCCTGCACTCGAATTTTTTTATACTAATCATGAAGCTGGTATACTTAAGCTATTTGCGGTATAAAACTTTATATTTCTAGCATAAGATTAGAACATAGGGTACTTATTAACCTGCATCAAAGGTAGAGGAGATTTGATTCTAACCTGTCACCAGTCCAAAATCTAGGCCACAATCTCCATCCATGGCTGCTAACTCTGCTCCTTTATCATCCGACTCTTCACATACCCACTGTCCTTCCAAGTTGTATATCCTCATTCCGTGGACAGCTGCTCCAGAACGGTTCGAGTTATTCCCTCCACTTCCATTCTCTGCCGATGCAGCTCTTCTTGTTGAACCAAACGGTCTGGCTGGGGCATTCTTTCTCTGTGGGCATTCATTGGCGAAGTGCCCAGTTTGCTTACATACAAAGCAAATGGTGGAAGCCTTCTTCGGGCAGTCACCTATCTTGTGGCTTGGGTCTCCACAAAATTAGCATTTGTGTTGAAGCAAGGGGCACCTCTTTGGATAGTGTTCTTTCTTACATTTCCAGCATGTCACTTTGACCTTAGATGCCTCCTTGTTACCACTAGCATTTCCTTTGAAATTGTGGAAGGGTTTAAACTTTTTGTTCTGGAAGCTGGGGCTGTAGCTATCTTAAGCCCTTTTTCCGAACACAAAGGTTCGCTTCTCAGGTGCCTTGCTTTTCCTCTTCTTAGATCCCTCTATAATACGAGCCATTTTCAACCAACTCACGTAGGGTCCTCAAATCCAACTCCTCCAGACGCATCCTCAAATCTTCGTCTAGGCCACTCAGGAAGACCTGTCTCTTTAATTCTTCACTATGCCTGAAGGATTCTGGCTCATATTGAAGTAGACGACTGAACTCCATCTTGTATTATTCCACCGTCCTTCCTTTTTGAGATATGTGGAGGAAATCTCCATTGTAGTGTACCCTCAAGCTTCTAGGAAAGTAATTTTCCAGAAATTCTCTTCGGAAGGTCGCCCAGGTCATCGGTGGTAACAATTCCCTACTTCTTGACTCCCACCATATTATGGCGTTGAATCTTAACATATATGTGCCATAATCCAAGCGAAGATGATGGGGTACTTCATATGCGGCAAACGATCTTTCAATCTATGCTAGCCAGTCCTGCTTCAGCTGGCTTTCCAAAACTCCCATCAAAGTATCTATTGCTCTTGATGAAATCTGGTAGAGAACTTCGGTAAGGTCGAGGCGGCAGTGGTGCTGGTAAAGGAACAGTTTGAGACTCAGCTTCTGGCGGTGCAAGTGCCTCAACTGTCGCTTCTAGTGCATTGGCAGCCGGAGGTAGCATGTTTTGTGCATGCTGCATGAAGTTGTTGACTAGACCAGCTAATTGATTAATTGCAGCCCAAACATCACCTTGTTGGTTTTGTGGGGGATTTGGTGGTGCTGCTTGTTATCCTGCTGGGGGATTTTCTAGTTCAGCTGGAACATTATTAGAGGCGTGTCATTCGCATCTTCTATATCTCCTACCTCGTCTGTTAATTACTGTAGTTTTAGACTTCTTAAATCTTTGGAAAGAGATCGAAAATATCAAAATTTGTATAGAAAATATTCAAGGCAATCAAATCCAAAAAAATCATGAAATCAAACATAGAATACCTTGCATTGAAACAAAAGAAGGTGATATTCCTTACAAAATTTGAGAAGGTTAGAACCATTCTTAACAAAAAATAATTGTTCAAAATAGGAAATACTTAAAACACATCGCTAAAATAAGAACATTCATGCATTAAAACAAAGATAAGCCTATCCTAGAAAAGGCTTGGTTGGTCTTGTTAAATTGTGCTCATCGTCCTTCACTTCTTCCTTCTTCAATCTTCCTCTCTGGATGGTGCTGGGTTCATGCTCCGACTAGTGGATCCTCTATGCTTTTTGACAAACTGTCGTAAATACTGGCTCACGAACATCCTTTTTCCTCTATACCTTGAGGTGATTTTTGCCTGAGACGGCTATATTTCTTCATGCATGGAAGTCCTTTCTCCTTGAGTGGTGTCGTTTGTTGTCTCTTGTTCTTCTTGATCTCCTCCTTCAGGTGCCATTGCTATGGTAGGGGTTTGAGATCGGCTTCTCAAAAATCCATTTGGATCGAATTCATTCCTCCATTGCTGGTCATCTCTCCTTCCTTCTTCCTCTGAATCTAAAATCATCACCGGTTTATTTCTTGCTACTGTCTCCATGGGAAAGTCTTGACTCGACCTTCGTGGGGGTACTAGACTGAGAATTAGGGGACTTTGTTCCCAAGGAGTTGCTGATGGATTTTCCTCTGGTTCTGGGTTTTCGCTGGGGTCTTCTTCAATATCATCTTCTGTCTCTCCATTTCCTTCATTCCTTTGGGCATCTTCCATGATGAAATCTTCGTCTGGGATTACTTTCAGCTGCATTCCGATGGAGTTTGGTTGGATGCTACATTCTGATGGCATGGGGACAATACGTCTGTAGGCGGCGTACCAGTAGAACCATTCTTCCGCGTTCTCTTTTAGCCAATCGGTGTGATCTGCCAGCTCATCATGTGCGTAGATATAACGGGGTCCTAACTTGTTCCAAGTTTGGAAGTTTGGATCTTGACGGGTTCCTTCTGCCTTTAAGATGAAGGTCATCTCTTGTAGCATGGTTTCTCTATACATAAAAACCATCATTCTTTCTACCACGTATATGACCTCTACATCACTCCACCTTCGTCTGCTTATGGCATCAAATCGTAGTTCTTTGGGCAAGTTCCTCCATTAGGAATGTTTTAAACCTTTCCTCCATAACTTAAACATTTCTTGGGCGGTTCTGGGTCTTCCAACTAATGCAAACTCTTCACATAGGACTCTCAACCTAAGATGGTAGTTCACAAAGGTCTCATCTGGGTCCTTAAGGAAATGTTGGGATTTTTCCTTAACTTCTGGGAAGGTTAGCTATCAAAATAGAACAAAAAGAGGATCAGATCTTAAGCTTTAGGTTCTAACTTCTTACCATCTAACTTAAAGTCTAATTCTACTATCTTTTATCTAAAACTTGCACTCTGATACCAACTTAAACTGTCACGCCCCGGAGGGTACCCTAAACGTGGCAGTCCGTCGCATATAATATTAAAGCTAATGAATGATAACCTTAGTCATGTAGGAGCTTCGATATCACATGCAAGGCGTACTTCCAAGATAGTAGGAGACTCACAAGGTATTACTTTTAAGTAGATAATAAAAGCAAGTAAGAACTTATATAAATAAACATAAGATTTTCATAATAATATCTTTACATCATCTTAGGGGCATTCCCCCTCTTTAGAAGTCTTTCCAAATAATAACAACTAAAACATAAGCCGACTATAGGGATTTTCTAGAAGCCTATGTTCAAAACTTAAATATATAAAGCTTCTTCCAAAAACTCCTAGTAGCTTATACTCGTACCTGGCATACGTGCTCCTTGGGGCCAACCAAAGGTAATCGTACTGTAACAAAAAGCTATAAGGGTATAAGCAAAACTAGCTTAGTGAGATAATTCTATCTATAAGACATTTCCATAATTCAAACAAGTATTTAATCAGGCATATGAGAATGCACCACTCATATGAACAAACAAAATACACATGATTAACCGGAAATCAAGTGTAGCATGGATTTTATGCCCTCCATGTCGAGTTAGGAGGTTACAGGCCCATATGACCATCAATATTTACAGATTTACCGGCTTCTACTAGCCCATGTAGACTTTTCGGCTCCTACCAGCCACTACTACCATTTCCTCGTTTCCCCACATGAAGAATAGTAGTGAAACAAATGTGACTCACAAGTATGATATGCATGAATTGATTTCAATATAAATTTAACCAAATAATGTTTAGTTCATGTTGAAGGCGATCAACACAATTTTTATCATATCAATACAAGAATCACAATTTATTTATCAAACCATCTTTCGATATTCTTAACTCATATTCAATCAATCGGAATTCCAAGTCACACAACAATCACTCATTTTATCTTTTTATTAATTGCTAGTGCTACTACTTACAAACACAAAATAAGGAAATGTAACTTAAGTCAAGAATTAACTCACTCCATGTCGATAGATCCATATTGAAGTAATCCTCCGAAAAAGTGATCTCGGGTCCTTCTCCACCTAAACAAGATGAAATACCCAAAATGAGTCTTTCATGAAGTTTCTATTCTTGAAGATCTTAAACTTTTCTTAAAATCGCGGTAAAATCGTATAAGAGGAAATTCTAACTTAAATGGCCATAACTTACTCATTTTAACTCGGAATTTCGCAGATAATATACCGTTTTCTACCTATTCGAAAAGATCTATCTATTTCTAAACTTATTTTCATCAAACTAAGTCGTTTGGGTTCCGAAAAAGTGGCGGATAGATTCACCACGAATTTTTGTAAACTTTTTTTCCTTCTTTTATCCAAAGCTCATTTGAAGAGATAGGTAATATAATAGCTTGTAAAACCTTTGGAAAGTATATTCATGTATTTATTGACTCATAATAGATGTATGAAGTAAATGAAGTTGTCTCAATTTATGATAAAGTAAAGTCTTTAAAGATTTTGAAACTTAAGAACTTTTGGAATATTCATTTTGCTTTGAAATCATCTTAATTTGTTTATAATGAGTATCTCTTTTCTTTTCCTAAATTTTAGTTTTGTAATTTCTTCAAATTCCTAAAGAATGATTTTTATTTCCTATACTTAGCTTTCAACACTTTTTGAAAGTATTAACACTCCTATATTTAGAGAAATGATTTCTTGGTTTCTTGAGATTATTTTGTTTTAATGAAAATAATTTCTATCATTTGAAGAAAAAGATGAAGTTGTTGTAAAATTCTTGTTTACATCAAAAAGTCCTTTTTATGTATGTTTATGAAATCTCTTATGAACTCCTCTAAGTTTGTTTAAGATGACTTCTTAGTTTTTAGAAAAACATTAACTTCCTACTTTTATTTTTAGAGAAGAATCTTTATTTTAAGAAAACATTTCCTTCATTTATTTTGTTGAGACAAAACCATTATGTTCATGCATGAATATGAATCATAAAGTTATGAAAACATAAAGAAACATAATAACTTGAAAGAATAAGCTAATAAGAAAATAAATCAAGTATTGGAACCTTAGCTTGTTCAAGGTATCCCGGGACTAAAAAATGACTAGTCCCAAAAGAAAAAGAAAATGTTTTGAGTTGATGAAGACAAGTCTAAGACTAGAAAGACTAGTCTTAAAAATAACATGAATGTAAATAAATTGTAAGGAAAATAAATAAATTGCAATACAATGAGCTAATATGCTCTAAATAATATATATAGTTATATAGATATACTAGATAGTTATGAACATAAAAACAACATAAGAAAAGTAGATTATGAACAAAAACAAACTATGAACCTACTGATGCTTTCCTAACCTTCATGGTTTAGAAAACACACACTAAGTTCATACTAAGTAGATGAACATAAAGAAAACTTGAAGAAAGATTACCTAGAGGATCTAAACTAGAGATAACTTGTTGGAAGAGAATTCTTGAAGAATTTTTAGAGAGTAACTTTAGTATAGAAGAAGTGTGAAAGAAGTGGAAGTATGAAGGGGTATTTATAGGAAAATGTGGGAGATAATTTGTGTTAATTAAATAAATGAAAATTAAAACAATTTGGAGCAAAAAGAGGGGGGTTCGGCGCATTTTTGAGGGAAAAGAGAGAGTAAAATTAATTTTTTTGTCTTTTGATTAATTAAAAGTAAGAAATGAAAGATGTGAAGTTGTATTGGAAATGAAAATATGTAAGAAATAGGTGTATGGGTTATAAGAGTAGGTTGTAAGAAAAAGCAGAGATAGATAAATAGTGTAGAATAGTAGTAAATAGTGTAATGTAAAGTAGACATGACAATTTAAATACCGGTAGTAAGAAAATACGCGTATAAATGCGATATCTGATATTTTTAGCTACCGAAAAATTATGAAATTGATATTTTTGAAAAATCTTATATTCTTACGAGTATGACGGTATATTCAGAATATTTTTACTATTCCGAGCTGTCACGCCCCGAAGGGTACCATAAACGTGGCAGTCCGCCACATATAATATCAAGGCTTAAGAATGGCTACCTTAGTCATGCGAAAGCCTTAGTATTATATGTAAGGCGTCTAACACGGTAATAGGAGACGCTTTGGGAAGCATAGTTTAAGCAAGTAAAGATAAACATACAAGAATCCAGAAATAAATTATATCATATCATAAATAACCAAAGGTCTATTACATAATTTCTTAGGGGCATACCCCCGCTAATTCCATGGATCGAGATAAACTTCATAACATCCAAAATTAAAGATTTCAAAGGAATTCTAATCTAAGTCTTCGAGTAGATTTCCTCCAAAAGCTTCAACATAAAACGTATACGGATACTGGAAGACTTCGGGCACAAAAATAGGTGTTCTTGAGAATACAAATACCTATAGGGGTGTAAGCTTATGGGCTTAGTGAGTAAATCCCAAAATTCATACTCGAAGTAAATTATCAATCAAGTTTATTATTCAAACGTATGAAATGCAACAACCACGTGAGCATACAAGACATATGACTTTCCGGGAATCATATGTTGAATGAATTTACGCCCTTCATTCGGGGTTGGGTATTCAGGCCAATTACAGCCACAACTTTTAAAAAACACTTTTATAGATCTTACCGGCTCCTATACGCCATCAAAAACTTATAGTTATTACAGGCTCCTACTAGCCACCAATTTAAGTAGTTCTTACTGGCTCCTACTCGCCACTCCCATGATATACCGGTTATGTCTACCACCACTATTATACACTTGTCCCACCAATTGTATAGTAGTGAATGCAATGTGACTTAACATATGATGTGCATGAATAATTTCTTTAATTAAAGTCTAGTAGTTACATTTAACTTCTTTCAAGTGATCAACCAATTTCAAACAATTCAAGATATTAATGCACATACAACTTTATTACAAACAAATTGAGTTTCGATATACTTAGTATTCCTTCAACATATTATCATACACTTCTTTTTTATTTTTCTTAGATTCTAGTGCAACTAATTTTACAAGCACAATCAAGAGTATGAAAAACATCGGGGAATAAACTCACTTGGCCATGACGACACCTTTCTTGAAATGGATGAGTCGTTCGGAATTTCCACTTAATCGTAGTAATCCTCGGGATACGAACAATCCTCCTCGTGATTATCTAATCAAGAAGAATACCTAAAATGAGTATTTCATGAAATTCTATCCTTGAAGATTCTAATCTTTTCTTAAAATCGTGGTAAAATCGTATAAGGGGAAATTCCAACTTAAAATGGCCATAACTTGCTCATTTTAACTCGGAATTTCGCGTATAATATATCGTTTTCTATCTACTCGAAAAGATCTATGCATTTCTAAGCTTATTTCCATAAAACTAAGTCGTTTAGGTCCCGAAAAGGCAGTGACTAAATTTGCCACGAATTTGCAAAAACTTGTTTTCCTTATTGTAAACAAAGTTCATTTGAAAAGATGAATATTTCAATTATTTTGTAAACTTTTGAAAGGTATATATTTATATGTAATGACTCATAACAAATGTATGAAGTAAATGGAGTTGTCTTAACTTATAAAAATTAAGGTTTTAAAAGACTTTGAACTTGAGATTCTATTGAATATTTATTTTGCTTTTGAAAGATCTTGAGTTATTGAGATGAATATTCTTTTTCTAAATTTAATCTCTTGTAATTTCCTTAAATTTCTAATGTGTGGTTTAATTTTTCAAAACTTGGATTCGAAAGGTAATAAAAAGACATTTTTATTTTTTGTAATGATTCCAAAAGAATATTTCTTGATGAAAGATAAGTTTTTATAAAACCTTTTGTTTATGTAAGAAAAATCATTCCTAGGCATGTTCATGGGTTTTTGAGAAATCCATTTTCCATATTTATTTTAGAAAGAATCTTTAATTCAAGAAAACACTTTTCTCATTTATTTTTGTTGAGACAAAAACATTATGTTCATGCATGAATATGAATCATAAGCTATAGAAATATAAAGTAAAATAATAACTTGAAAGCTTAAGTAAATAATAAAGTAAATCAAGTTTGGGACCTTAGCTTCATCAAGGTACCCCGGGACTAAGAAAAGACTAGTCCCGAAAAGAAAATAAAGAGAAATTGTTTTGACTTGATGAGGACAAGTCTAAGACTAGAATGACTAGTCTTAAAATCAACTTGAAATTAAGTAAATTGCAATGAAGTAAATAAATTGCATGAAAGATAAATAAATTGTAAGACAAGGAGCTTATATGCTCTAAATAATATATATAGTTATATAGATATATTAGATAGTAAAGAACATAAAAGAAACATAAATGGACATAGAGGAATTATGTTTATGAACAAAAACAAAGCATGAACCTAATGTTGCTTTCTTAACCTTCATGGTTTTAGAAAACACACACTAAGCTCATACTAAGTAGATGAACATGAAGAATTCTTGAGAAATTTCTTACCTAAGGAAACTAAACTTAAGAAGACTTCTTGAAAGAACTCTTGAGAGGAATTGGAGAGAAATTTTTGTAGAGTAACTTTAGAGAAGAAGAGGTGTGAAAGAAGTGAAGGTATGAAGGGGTATTTATCGGAAAATATGGGAGATAAATTGTGTTAATTAAATAATTGGAAAATGAAACAATTTGAGCATAGAGAGAGAGGGGGCCGGCGCCATTTGCTTGAAGGGGAAAGAGAAAAATTAATTTTTTTGTCTTTTGATTAATTAAAAGTAAGAAATGAAAGATGTGAAATTGTATTGGAAATGAAAATGTGTAAGAAGTAGGTGTATGGTTTGTAAGAATAGGTTGTAAGAAAAAGTAGAGATAGGTGAATAGTGTAGAATAGTAGAAAATAGTGTAATGTAAAAGTAGACATGACAATTAAATACCGGTAGTAAGAAAGTACGCGTATAAAAGCGATATCTGATATTTCTAGCTACCGAAAAATTACGAAATTGATATTTTTGGAAATCTCATATTTTTACGAGTCTAACGGTATATTCGGAATATTTTCCTATTCCGGGCTTCCAGACACGTTTTTCAAGAATCATGTCCGATCGGGTTCAAAGGACACTTGAAATTTTTCAATCTGATATTTTTATAAAACCTATAGCTATTATGAACTATTACAACTAATTTTTCCAACTTCGTTTTCTAGGGCTTAAGAAAACGGCAATGTCGGACTTAAGCGGTTACGGTAAACTAGGGTTTGGTTAACTCTGGAAATCCGGTTGACTTCCGTTTAGGGTTTAAACTATAATTCGGATCCACAATTTTCTGGGATTTACACGAGCTCTGGGACACGTTTTTCAAGAACTGTGTCCGATCGAGTTCAAAACGAGTTTCGGTTTTACTAAACAGATCTTTTTAGGCTACCTTAAATAATTTCTATTCTACTCACTAAACTTTTTCTTACTCTCTTAGGGTTTCTTAAACGGTGATGCCGGACTTAAGGGGTTACGGTAAACTAGGGTTTTATTGACTTTAGAAATTCGGTTGACTTCTAATTAGGGTTTAAGCTTTAATTTGAATGCAAAACTTCGTGGGTTTACACCAGATCCCCACCCAAAGCGTTCGATTGGCTCGGCTCCGAACCTAGAGTCACATTCCCTAAGCAATTTGGATTCTCTAGGAAGGAACATGGCCCGTGTCCCACCACGATAACAGCTAATCCAACTCTACGCGTAGGAGTAGTAGCCTTCTGAAAGAGATGTGACTTGATGGATGCTATGCGTGAGCGTTTTATTTTTGTTAAGCTAAACCTTATTAAGGTTTATTTAGAGGGCGATCAATCAATTTGACAAGTAATAAGTAATCATATAAGTATGTAAACAAAATACTTAAACATGCAATTTAAAGTTGCAATATTCTTAATTCTTGTTTCACACGTAAGCATAGAATCACATATATACATATCCCTGAATTCCCCATACATATCCATTGTTATGTTTTCTTAGTATGCTAATGTTACTATTTTACAAGCACAAGCAAGTTAACGAAATTAAGAGGAATAACTCACTCGTCCATTTCGCAATCTTCTTAGTCGTAGCAATCCTCAAGAAGGGTAATCTTGTATCCTTCGTCACCTAGACAAAAGAAATACTCAGGATGAGTATTTCGTAGAAATTCTACTTAAACTTTCTAATTCTATTTCACTATGTTCGTCAAAATTATATAGAATGAAATTCCAATTTCAAATGGCCATAACTTGCTCATTTCAACTCAAAATTTCGCATATAATACACCATTTTCTACCTATTCAAAAAGATCTATCCATTTCTAAGGTACTTTTGTCATACAAGGCCATTTGGGTTCTGAAATCATAGGTTACAGATTTAAAATGAATATTTCTAGATTTTGCGAACAATTTTCCAACTCAACTTCATTAAAAAATCCTTTGATAAAAATATAGATATATATATATATATATATATATGATTGATAAATCCCTTTAATATATAGATAAGCTCACTTTATATGCAAAAATTCTAATGGTAGTGTCTCAACAATTTATTTCATAAAACAATTCATTTTTGAAGAGTTAAAACTTAATTTGACAAATTTTCTTTTCAAGTATTTTGAAGAAACTTTATATTTTCCAAAGTTATTATAAATAAGTATATTTTTATTTTATTTTCCTCATTCTTTTTTCCAAAATAAGTAAATTTTCCTTTTACTTTGTTCTTTTATAATTTCTACTTTTAGTGATAAAAGATCAAAGTTATCAAAAGTCTGTTAAGTTTTAATAACCTATTTATAAATTTGCATTTAGAATGGTTTTAGAAAATGAGTCTTTTCTTTTTATATCTTTTGTTTAAAATATAAGTTCTTATTTTCTAAAACTTGGTCTTTTATTTCCTCTACAAATTTTATTTCAAAAGAATCCTCTTTATTGATAAAATCCTTTATTTTTTATCTTATCATATTTTTATTCTTTGAAAATAAGTTCCTTCGTTAGAAACTTGAAAATCATTATTTTCCTAAGTGGGTTTATAACTTTTATGGGTTGATTTTATCTTAACTTTGAAAACTAGTTTTATTATTGGTTTTGTTATGGAGTTTAAAAGAGCTTAATCTCAAACTTTTTGTGAAAACTTTGAATACCAACAAATTATTTTCCTAAAACTTAGGTTACCATATTATAAAAAGAAAGTATTTATTTCTTATGTTTCCTTGGTAAAGCTATCTTTGTTATTTGAGAAAACTTTGAGAAAACTTGTATTACTCTATTTCTGTGTTGTTGATAATAACTCCATTATCTAATGACAAGCTACATAATAGAAAATTTAGTTTCAAGTTCCTTTATTAAAGAAAAATTCTACTTTTAAATTTAGTTGAGACAATATCATTATGGTTATGCATGTACATGAGCATGTAAAATAAAAATATGAGAAATTACTAGAAGCAAATAATAATAAGCAAGATAATAAAAATATCAAGTATTGGGAACCTTAGCTTTATCAAGGTATCTTAGTTAAATATTAGGAGCCTTAACTTCATCAAGGCATCCCGGGACTAAGAATAGACTAGTCCCAAAAAGAATAAAGGAAATAAAGAAAATGTTGTTTTGACTTGATATGGACAAGTCCAAGACTAGAAAGACTAATCTTAAAATAGCATGAAATAAATAAATTGCAAAGCACGAAATTAAATAAATAACAAGTGAGCTTATATGCTCTAAAGATTATATATAAATACATAATTATATTTAGTTAGATATGAATAAGAAATTAGTATAATAACAACAATAAAATCAACATATATATAAACATAATAACAATGTAATAAAAGTTGAATTTCATGTACAAGAACAAAACATGAATATGTTGTTGTTTTTATTACTCATGTGAGTTTCAAAACAACATCATAGTCATGTTAAGTTACATGACATGGGTAAATAAATGGTTAGAAGAAGTTTACCTAAAGTGTTTATGTGGTATGAAGATGGTAGATGAATGGGGTATTATGTGAGTAGTGATATGTGGTAGATAGTTTGTGTATAAGAAATGATTTTTGTGGAGAATTGGTTTAAAAGAGTTTTGGTATAGAGAAAATTTGGAAAGAGGATTTGTGGAGAGATTTTGGGAGAGTTTTGGTAATAAAATGAGTTGTGAAAGAATGAAGGAGGAAGGGGGTATTTATAGAATTTTGAAGTGAAAATTAGATGTAATAAAATAAATTGAAAAAGAAAATAAATGAGAGTAAAGAGAGAGAGGGGGTGAACAGCAAAGAGAGAGGGAGAGAGAGAAAATTGATTAGAAATTAATTTTAGAAGAAAAGTGTAAGAGAAGTTTAGTAATATGTGGTGTAGAATTTTTGTGGGAAAAGGAAATTATAAGAAATATGTATGTAGGTGTAAGATTAGGTAGTAGAAAAAGTAGAGATAGAAAAATAGTAATAAATAGTAGAAAAGTACTATGAATAGTAAACTAGACAAATAAAATACCGGTCGTAATAAATATACTCATATAAAAGCGATATCTGTAATTTTTAGCTACCGAAAAATTTTAAAACTGATATTTTTGGATTCCTTATTGTAAACCCCCAAAAATTTTCATAATTCATAGAAAATAATTCTAAAAGTTTAGAATTTAAATCCCAAAAATCGACTCAAATTAAAACCAAATTCTAAATCAAGACAAGCGCTGGAAACGAAACCCTAAAAATCGAACCAAGTTAAAACTTAATTCCAAATAAGAACAAAAACGAGTTTTCTCAATCTTGAGAAAACGAGAACCCTTGAAACGAAATATAAAGTCCAATTACCGATATAATCAACGTCCGTACGTCGATTAAATAATCTATCCAATTCCTAAAACGCGAATCGAAACAATGAGATCAAATACCGCTTAACAATGAGATGATAAAATCCTAAAACCTTCAGTGAAATTTTAGAATCACAAAATCCAAATTTTCCACAAAAGTCAAACTGAGTCAACTCATAAACCTAGACTCGGTTAAACGATTCCGAGAACTAAAAACAAATAAATAATCACGCATAAAATAAGATAAACCATAGACGTCGAGCTAAAAATATAAAATGATCAAAACTCAAAAATTATACAATATTACCAATATCTCAACAAAAATCGGAAATCAAAACGGAACCCTAAAAGTCAACAAGCCTACAACGAACCCTAGTGTTTAAGATCCGGCAATCCCGCGTTTTCAAACCCTAGAAAACGAAATTAAGTTAATGGCCTAGAATGGTTCGTAATAACGTAGGGTAACATAAAAATATCAGATTCGCGAATTTCGAGTGACCTTCGGACCCAAACGGGACCGGTTCTCGAAAAGCGGGTCCCGAAGCTCGGAATATTAAAAATATTCCGTTTATACCAATAGACTCGTAAAAATACAAGGATTCCAAAAATATCAGTTTTAGAATTTTTCGGTAGCTAAAAATTACAGATATCGCATTATTACACGTATTTTTATTACTACCGGTACTTTAATTGTCTAGTCTACTATTCATAGTACTTTTCTACTATTCATTACTATTCACCTATCTCTACTTTTTCTTACACCTATTTCTTACACCTACATACCTATTTTCTTACTTTTTTCATTTCCAATACACCTTTTATCAAATCATACCTTACATATTAATTGTTTTCTTACAAATTTCACTCAAAAATCAACTCACACACTCTTCAAACACCCCATGGCCGGCGCAGATTGACCCTCCCTCTTCTCTATTTTAATTTTTTTTATTTAATTCACTCTTAATTCCTTCACAAAACTCTATAAATACCACCTCTCCTCTCCTCATTTCTTCACACCTTTCTCAAGTAAAGAATTTATGCAAAAATTCTCTCTAAACACTCTCTCTATACTCTTACAAGAACTCTCTTCTTGTAAGAAGAAAATCTCTCCTACCAAAACTCTCTTTATGTAATACAACTACCATCTCTCCATAACCACATAACCATACATTCACTGCCATCTTTATACCTCTTATATACCTTAGGTAAATATTTCTTCCATCTATTATTCATCTATGTCATGTAACTTAACATGACTATGGTGTTGTTTTGAAACTCATATGAGTAGTAAAAGCAACAACATGTTTATGTTTTGTTCTTGTACATAAACTTCCTATTTTATTATGTTGTTATTATTATTGTGATTATTTGCCTATATATATAGTATTATGTATATTATGTATATATATTTATTTAGAGCATATAAGCTCATTTGTTTATTTTTAAGTTATGTTGATATTAAGACTAGTCTTTCTAGTCTTAGACTTGTCCATATCAAGTCAAAACAATCTTTTATTTATTTTCTTTAATCTTTCGGGACTAGTCCATTCTTAGTCCCGGGATGCCTTGATAAAGCTAAGGCTCCAATACTTGATCGGGATTCCTTGATGAAGCTAAGGTTCCCAATGCTTGATATTTTATTTTTCTTGCTTACTATTTATTTCTAGTATTTCCTTATGTTCTTATTTCTTTATATGCTCATGATACTTGCATTTACATAATGCTAATGTCTCAACTAAATCAAAAAATAGAATTTTACTTTACTTAATGAACTCAAAGCTAAGTTTTTAATCATATGATTTATCACAAAATCATGAAGTTATTATCAACAACATAGAAATGGAGTTTTCTCAACATTTTCATAAATAACAAAGATAAATTTTCAAGGAATCATAAGAAATAAATATTTTCTTTGTATATTATGTTAACATAAGCTTTTAGTAATATAATATTAAAAGTCTTTACAAAAAGCTCAAGATTTAAACTCTTTTAAACTTCGAAATAAAACTAAAGAAACAAACTACTTTTCAAAGTTAAGATAAATTCATAAGGTGATGAACCCACTTAGGAAAAATAATGATTTTCAAATTTCTAAAAGAAGGAACTAATTTTCAAAGGAATATAAATGAGGTAAGATTTATAATAATGGATTTTATAAAAATGATTCTTTTCAAAAGAAATGAAAGAACAAGTTTTGGAAAGCAAAAGCTTATATTTTAGAAATGAATATAAGAAGACAAAATTCATTTTCTAAAACCATCCTAAATACAAAATTATAAAAAGGTTTTTGAACAACCTAATATACTTTTTGATAAAAAAAAATCGATCTTTTATCACTAGAAGCGAAATTTATGAAAAACTAAAAGTTAAAAAGAAAATTAACTTGTTTTGGAAAAGGAAATAAAGAAAATAAAATAAGAATATACTCATTTATAACAACCTAGGAAAAATATAAAGTTTCTTTAAATACTTGAAAAGAAATTTTCAAAGTTAAAGTTTAAATGAATTGTTTTATGAAATAAATTGTTGAGACACTACCATTAGGATTTTTGCATATAAAGTGAGCATACCTATATATTCAAAAGTGTTTATCAAATATATATTTATATTGTTACAAAAGGATTTTCTTTAAAATGAAGTTGAGTTAGAAAATGGATTTTTGCAAAAGTTTAGAAAATTCGTTTTAAATCTGTACCTAACGTTTGCGGAACCCAAATGACCTTTTATGACCAAGATAAGTTTAGAAATGGATAGAACTTTTCGAATAGGTAGAAAACGGTATATCATATGCGAAATTCCGAGTTAAAATGAGCAAGTTATGGCCATTTTAAGTTGGAATTTCTTCTTATACGATTTTACCGCGATTTTAAGTAAAGTTTAGAATCTCCAAGAATAGAAATTCATGAAAGACTTATCCCGGGTATTTCTTTTGTCTAGGTGACGAAGGATACGATAATACCCTACCCGAGGATTACTACGACTAAGAAGATAGCGAAATGGACGAGTGAGTTATTCCTTCTAATTTCGTTACCTTGCTTGTGCTTGTAATGTAGTAGCATTAGTATACTAAGAAAAGATAAAAACGAATATATTTGGGGATTTCGGGATTATGCGTATATATATGATTCTATGTTTATGCATGAATTGAGAATTAAGAATATCGCAACTTCGATCTGCTTGTTTAAATAATTTTGGTTACTTACTTGTATGATTGTTTATTGTTGCTAAATTGATTGATCGCCCCTAATAAACCTTAATAAGGTTTGACCTAAGAATAATAAAACGTTCACGCATAGCATCCATCGAGTCACATCTATTTCGGAAGGCTGCTACTCCTACGCGTAGAGTTGGATTGGTTGTGATCGTGCGGTGCCACGGGCCATATTCCTTCCTGGAGAATCCAAATCGCTCGGGGAAAGCAACTCTAGGTTAAGAGCCGAGCCAACCGAACGCTGTGGGTGAGGACCTGGGGACTAGCAGTAGAAGGTCGAGGACCTTCAACCCCGATTCCCTAACCTTTGATACGGAGGGGTAAATCCGTTCTATATATGGTTTTCCGGATGACTATATTATTCGCGTAATCATGTGATTGTTGCATTGTATGCCTAGCATATGTGTGATTAAATAAATAAACTTGTTTGAAAATATGGTGCGAATGAAAAGGAATATCTCACTAAGCTAGTTGTAGCTTATACCCCTATAGATTTTGTTGAAACAGGTATATTCGTGGATTGAATTTGAGAATCATGACATTAAGGAAGTCATGGACAGATATGGAATCATATGATGAAGAAATTTTGTAAGGTTCATTATATGTGCTAACCTATATGATTAGAGACGTATATTTATTTGAAGATAATAGAAGAACATGCCCTTAAAAATTGAAATATGATATGCTTATGTTTTATATTAAGTATTCTCTTTGCCTTGTTACTTATTTATTATCAATGCGAATTACGCTACTCCGATGCGTCCCCTTGGTTGTGATGTACGCCTTGTACATGATATGGAAGCCTTTGCATGACTAAGGTAGTCATTCATAGGCTTTAGTATTGTGTACGGCGGACTGCCACGTTTAGGATACCCCTCGGGGCGTGACACTTATATTTTATGAGTTTATTGGTATTAACCAAATATTTTTTCTATCCAGTGTACCAGGACAAGATTTTTGAAAACTGATCCCATTTGGATCCGAAGGACATTAGAAATTCGCGAATCTGATATTTTTAAGCTTCCCTATATTATTACGAACTATTATCAACAATTATTTTCATTTCTTTGTTTAGGGTTTAAGAGTGCAGTATTGCCGGATCTTAAACACTAGGGTTTGTTGTAAGCTTTGTTGACTTTTAGGGTTTCGGTTTGATTTCCGGTTTTGCTGAATTATTTGCAAGATCATAAAATTTTGGGGTTTTTTCCGTATTATATTTTTAGTTCGACGTCTATGGTTTATCCCATTTTATTTGTGATTATTTATAGTTTTCTGTTCTTGGGATTATTTAACCGATTATAGGGTTATGGGTTGACTCAATTTGACTTTTGGTGAAAATTGAAAATTTTCATTTTAAAATTCACCGAAGGATTTAAGGTATTAGTATTTCATTGTCAAGCGTTGTTTGGATATATCATCTTAGTTTATGTGTTAAGAATCGGATGGATAATTTGATTGGTGTACATATTCAAATCAACTGACAGTTGGAGTTTCTATTTTGTTTTGAGGGTTCTCTTTTTCTCAAGATTAAGAATTCTCATGTTTGACCTTATTTAAAATTAGGTTTTAACTTGGTTCGATTTCTAGGGTTTTGGTTTTGGTATAAGACTTCTAGGATTATTTTATAAGAATTATGAAAACTTTAAGGGTTTACAATACCATTTAGCTTCTATGATACCAACAGAACAAAGGTAATCTTGCGAATAACTAATAGCTTTTTTTTGGCCTAGATAAACCAAGCATTATCAGAGATCCGAAACACTAACACGTAAGAGGCTGCCACTTACTCAAATGCTACTTATGCAAATCGTGCAATGCATGTCCATTTCATTTATGGTACCAATAGTTTTTAATCAGGTTTAAGGCGACCATACAATTCACAGACATTATCAACATTCTTCATATAGTAATTATCATATAATAGATTTATCACTTATAATAGGATAGTTTGGCAATCAAGCATACACCATACATCATGTAATATACCCAATCCCACGTGCTATCAATTGAATATATTATTATAAGTGCAGTTATGCTATAAGCACAAACAATGTGATAAGGTCAAAGTTACTCACTTGTTTATATTGGCTAATCATAATAATCAACAGGGAAATTCTCACAACTATCAAGATCATCTACTGAGATGAATAGATATATTCATCAATACAGCATAAATTATATAATTAAACTCCTATGAGTGTCTAAGTGTCATATACTGGTATTTGGTTTTCTTTCTTTTACTATATTAGTCCTTTAATGGTCATATGATAATCCATTATTATTTAATATTTATTTTCATTTTGCTTTTCTTGATCTTGTTTGATATTTATATATATTTTTATTGGATAGTTGTAGAATTTATATTCAGTGAATTGATATTTTATCATTACCATTATTATCACTTTAATACTGTTCTTTAGTTAACCTATTATAGTAACAAATATTTATTTATTATTATTTAGTTTCGTCATGTTTCTCTTAATCTGCTTCATATAATTATCTTTTCATTTTTAGGAATCACATTATTCATAATTTTAACTCATTTAAATTTCCATTCTTATGTATTTCTATATAAAACAAGTATTTTACAATTATCTTAATTTTATTCTTATTGCAAAATATAATAATATTAGCAATAATAATAATAATAACAACAATAATATGTTATTAATATTCATAGTAACATTAAATAAAATAGTAGTAATCTTAATGACCATAACAATAATAATAATAGTGATAATCATAATAATAATATCTTTAATAATGATAATAATAATCATTAATGATAATAATAATAATGACGTTAATAACATTACTAATAATATTAACATTAGTAGTAGTAATAATAACATTAATTATAAGAATAATAGTAATAACATCAATAATAACAATATTATTAGCATTAATGATAATCTAAATAATAATAATAATAATAATAATATCATTAGTGATGATGATGATGATCGTAATAATAATAATAATAACAATAATAGTAGTAGTAGTAGTACTAGTACTAGTAGTAGTAGTAGTAGTAGTAGTGGTAGTGATAACAATAATAATAATAATAACATCAACAAAAAAATAATAATAATTATAGTAATAATATTAATAATATTCGAAAATAAGAAAACAGATTTTATAATTTATTTATTTTATTTTTTTATATGAAGCTGAGAGGAACACGACTGGGTACATGGCCCTGTACTAGCCGTGTTCTTCTAGAAACACGGCACAATTCAATGCCAAGAGATACACGACTGGTTCATTCGGTTGTGTAGTACCCGTGCTTTTCTGCGTATGTTACTATTCATCATCTTCCTTGTGTGTTTGATCCAATTTTTGATGATTTTCCACGTCCAACTAATTTCTAACTTATTCCTAAGTGGTTTAACATTATATATATATATATATATATATACATGTATCATCTCATAACACATCAATATGTCCATAATCCTTGTTTATTGAATGTAAAGAGTGTAAATAAGTTTTATTGAAACTTACCTTATTTTGGATGATTTAAACTTCATTATTGAGTTGTTTCGAACCTAGGATTAACAAAACATTGTTTAAGACAATGTTTAATGTACGAATTAACTTACCTCCTTTGCCCTTTATCCTAGCTTGTTGATGTGTTTTAATGGAGTTGTGTTTGTGTGTGTTTGATTGTTGTCTTGGGGTTGTCTTTGGACGAATTTGTAGCTACTTCAAGAGTGTTTTTGTGTGCTGTGTGGAGCTTGGTTTGTAAGCTTTGTTTGATATATTTAATATTGTTAACCCCTAGTTTTCTGATAATTTTTAAGCTTACATCTTAAATTAGGAAGTCACCCAGAAACTCTAAGTCAACAATTCCCTAGTGAAATTTAACAGTTTAGATCCGACATTTCCGTATCTCTCAAACACTCTCTCTAAATCCTCTCTTTTACTACCAAAAAACCCTCTTTACATTTTTAAACAAATCCTCTCCAAACACTATCTACTTCACAAAAATTTTAACCTCTCTTCTTCATTTTTCTTACAAATTATTTAAGGTAATATTCTTATTCTTTCATACAACTGTAAGCCCCGAAAAATTTCAGTAAATAATTCCAAGATGAACTTCGAAAGTAAACCCTAAAAATCACTCCAAATTAAAACCGAACTTCGACTAGTCCTAAATCACGAACGAATCCAGAAATTTCTCAATCTTGAGGAAAATAAGAATCCTTGAAAACAAAGTAAGAACTCAACATACTTCAATTTCAAAACCACTACGTACGACAAAATTCTATACGTAACTCCGACTTATAGAACTGGGTAATATAGAACCTAAAAACAAATTATTAAAAAGTAAATAACAATTAACTTTCGGAAATGAAACCCAATTCAAGAATTCCGAAAATGTTAAAAGATATTAAATACTTACAAAAATAAAATTTAAGATAAATTTCTCAAATCAAATATGTTGTATAAACATAAAATATTAGTTTCCAAATTGGCAAAGATCTAAACCGGAAAATCACCAGAAAACCCTAAGTGGAATACAATAGTTTAAGTCCGGCAATCTAGCACCCTTAACCCTGGAGGCCGAAGTGTAGTTTAAATGTATAGAATAGCTCGTAGTAATATGAGTTTGCTTAAAAATATCAGATTGGTAAATTTTTGACCTATTTCGAACTCGTTCGGATACAAACTTCGAAAAGCGTGTTCCGGGGCTCGAGATATAAAAAATATACCATTAGCACCGTTAGACTCGTAATTTCATAAGATTTCCAAAACATATCAGTTATATAATTTTTCGGGTTATAAAAGTTACAATTATAACCTTTTATCGTATTTTCATGACTACCGGTAATTAATTAGTCTTTTGCATTATTCACTTTTATTTCATTACACAATTTTATTATTCTTATAAACCCTTATATTTTTAGATAAATATTTTATATATTATAGAAAACTTTGTTTTTCTAAAATTTAGTTCGTTTCGAGTTTTTACGAGATCAGATTCTGTTTAAGACCCGATACTAAAAATAAAATAAATTAATTTAATAATTTAAAAATATTTGAAAAATATTTTTATTTTCATAAAATAATTTTTTATAATTTTTCGGGTTATAAAAATATCATTTATAGCCCATATTCGCGTATTTTGATCATATCGGTAACATATTTATTGAAATACTAAAATAATTCAAATAATTATTTAAATTTATTTATGAAAATTCTGCCACTCATTTAAAAATATTTTTCCTAATTTTATTTATATTTTTCTTAATAAAAAGCAAGGTTATCAAAACCGGCTCGGATCGGCCGGTTCGACCGGAATCGGCAATGAAGGCGGGCCGGGTTCGATGGTTCGCTCGTTTTTGGCGAAAACCGGATTGACCCTATTGACTCGGGCGGTCGAACCGGGTTGACCCGGACCGGTCGACCCGAATCCAAAAAAATAAAAATAAAAAATTAGAAATTTAAATATTTATTCATACTTAATTATAAATTTATAAAATATAATCATTAAATCATATTTATTTAATAATTAATTGATGAATTTGATCCAAATATAGATTTAATTGAGTGATTACACACATATTGGTCTTCTATAATTAAATTATCCCTTATATTTTTATTTTTTGTGACCCCGGTTCGACCCCCAGTTGAACCCGTTCGACCCCTCGACCCCTGACCTTCTAGCCTGTCCGGGTCAAACCCCGGTCTGGTTCTGACAACATTGATAAAAAGTACTTTTTCCAACCTATACTTCAAGTATACCTTTCACATATCTCTTCTTTTTCACTTCAATCTTTTTACACTTCATTATATCACTTCATGGCAGATTTTGACTCCTTTTTGCTGCCCTTTTGTCTCTTGAAATACCATAAAATTAATTAAAATAACCCTTTTTCAAATCCTTCTTCAAGAAGCTACATATATCATTAATTACATTACAATTCCAAGTCAAAGACAAACCAAATTCCCTCCCTCTCTCTCCTTGCAAATTCACGTGCAGCACCCTCTTGTTTTATTTTTTGTTTTTCTCTCATTTAATGTACTCCTCTCTCTCCATTTAATGCCTTTAATTTACTTTCTTTCATTTCTTTGAAACCACATCTCATTTACTCTCTCTTTTCCTCTCTTTTTCCTCTCTTTCTTCTTCTTTCTCTCTTGTTCTTACAAGGAACCTTGCTGCCCCTATTCTTTATTGGAGCTCCCACACATATTTCTTGAAGATTTCTTAAGTTAACTTTCTTCTTAGGCTTCCATAGATGATATATGTAAGGTATAGTGAGAGTTTCATGCATCAAATGACCTTCCATAAGCTTAAAAGCTAAGGATGATGATGCCAAAATGAAACACTCCTCTTATCTATGATTATTATCTTGTATCATTCTTATTTTCTTGTTAAAAGTAGTTATATTTTGTAGATCTAACTTTTTGTAGCTTTGATTTTCGTTTATGCCTTAGATCTTGTTATTTGAGTTATTATTTTTGTTATTACTAATGATTTATGCATATATTCACCATTCACATAACTATCTTAGTGTTCATACATTTATAACTAGTATAGTAAACTAGATCTAGTGTTTTAGTTCGTAAATGCATTAGACTTTTGTTTTATGTTTATAAACAACTTGTAGTAGCATGATGATAGTAGGAATGTTTTAGAAAGCTCAAGATCTATTTTATTTTCAACAAAAATCATTTTTGAAAATTCGGATGAAAAATGAACCATATTTAAAAAAGTTATTTTTCAACTTCAAAATGTGTATTTTTCATTTAAAATGAAGGGCTTAGGGAATAGATAACATGAATGAATGATTTTGATGAGTAAAGTTTAGATCTATGAGTTTATAGTTTACTACCATGGATTTCTTTTATATTTATATTCATATTAAGTGTAGATCTTGGTTTTGAACTCAAACAAAATGGTGAAATTCGTATTTTGACAAGACCTCTATTTAAAAACCACTTTCCAAATGTCAAAATGAAATTTTTACTTGAGATAATGAAGGCTTAATGTATGTATATCATCAAGATTTCTTTTTACAAGAATCAAAGGTGATTTTCAAAAGTTATTTTCAAAATAAAAATCTCATTTTCGGATTTTGGCCAAGGCATATTTTAAAAACATGTTTTCCAACTCAAAAATGAAGTTTTTATTCAAGATATGGAAGGCTCTTAAGATAGGATATGTAAGGAATGGATTTTCATAAGTTTAGATAGATTTTATCAAAGGAGATGTCCAAAAATAAATTTTGTAAATTCGGATCTCAACAAAGACCAATTTAAAAAACCCATTTTTCAACTTTAAAACAAGATTTTTATTAAGGAAATGGAAGCCTTAAGGGGTAGGTTTGATTAGGAAATAGTTTTTGAAAGACTAAATGAGTTTTACAAAGAAAAAAAGCTCAAATGAATTTCTCAAAATTCGGATTTGAAAATAGCCACTATTTAAATACTCATTTCCAAATGCCAAAATGATAATTTTTATAGAAAAATGGAAGTCGTAGGGAATATATGTAACAAACACCAAGTTTTGACAAGGATAAGAGAGGTTTATCAAAATATAACCTTAGAACAACAAATGGTTTCCAAGAATAAATTAAACATTGTTTTCATTCTTCAAAATTTTGTAAAATTCGTACTTAGGCAAACCATCTATTTAAACATCCACTTTCTAACCCCAAAATGAAGGTTTTTATTGAAATAATGAAGATGATGGTTATATAGATCATCAAGGTTGAGTTTTGATAAAAGAAAGTATGATTTTACAAGAAGAAAAACAATTTTTCTTAAGTCTAGTATAATTCAAAGTTTTGCAAAGTAAAAGTTTTCAAAAAGAATTATTGGTATTATATGTATACATATAGGTAGATCGTCTCATAACCTTCATAACAATATCTTGTAGGAAATACACATATGCATGATGCATTGTAGAAATAAGGTATCAAAATTGAGTTTATCCAAAATTTGTAAATTTAGATGATTTCAAAACCATGCTTTAAAAACCCATTTATCAACTCCAAAACTTGTGTTTTATATGAAAAATGAGGAGTTTAGGTCATAGGTATCATCAAGTAATGATTTTGATAAATTAAGATGGGATTTTCTAAGAAAAATATATAGAACAAGGAGTAGAAATGAAATAGGAAAAAATTGAGTTGTTGTCATTTTAAGAAATTCGTAATAATGGAGTAATGGCATGAAAACCCATATTTTTCAAACTCAAATTAGAAGTTTTATCAAAGAAATGAAGTCCTTAGAGGCTATGTATGGTTGAGCCCTAATTTTCTAAATATCAAATGATTTTTACTTAAAGGAATCACTCAAAAACTAATTTTTACAAAATTCCGATTTTGGAATCAACTCTACTTGAAGACATGTTTACAAAGTGTAAAATGGAAATTTTTATGTAGAAATGAAGGTCATAAGTAATAGATATAATGAATACTCAATTTTAACAAAGATAATTATATTTTCTTAAGGAATAAATCCAAAACAAATGGAAATGATCAAAGTTAGGAAACTAGTTTTCTTGAAAGTAAATAGCCATGGAGTTTTACAAATAAAAAGTTTCTAAAATTTTTTTTAGTAAATATTGTCAAAAGCATGCATACATCAAGCTCATAACATGCCATTTATGATAGGAAATCATCAATATTGCATGTATAGCTAATCTATATAGTAGGAACATTTCAAACATTTACAAAACTATTTTTCGGAATTGAAGTTTGCTACTATTCTGAACTGATCCGACCTTTTCAGAGCTTCAAAGTTTTCAAAACTTAAATATAATATTAGAATTATATATATCTTTCGAAGTAGATAGAAATCGATGTATAATTTGCGAAATTCCGAGTTAAAATGACCAAGTTATGGCTGTTTTAAGTTGGAATTCCCGCTTAGGACGAGAATTACGAATTTGATAGTTTGCATAAGATTGTTTGGATTAGTTGAGTTGAAATACTTATTAGAGTATTTCTTCCTTCTTAGGTGACTCCGATATCGACGATTCCTTACCATCGGATTACTTTTACTAAAAGACCAGAGATCCAATGGCCGAGTGAGTTTTTCTCTTATTTTGTTACCTTGCTTGTGCTTATAGCTAGTTGCACTAGAATTAAGAAAAGATAAAATTGTGATGAGTTGTGGTATAAACTTAGTTGAATGAATGATAAGTATATCGAGGCAAGATTTGTTGTAAAATCATTGTATGAGTTAGCATAGACTTGAATTGTTTAAAATTCTTTATGATCGCTCTTAACCTACATAATTAATATGCCATGATTATATGAATAAACTGTACATGCATATCACGTAGTGAGTCATATTGCATAAGTTATTATACCTTTATGGGGAGAAGGCATAATAATTTGGGCAACGAGGGGCCTGTAAACTCGATTGTTGGCGTATGGGTTGGAATTGAATATGTGCGTGGGTAGGTACCTATATAAACCACATTAAAAATTTAAAAGTGGTGGATGGGCATCTGTATCAACCATAATAAGAAGTGAGAAGTATTTAAATGATGGTCGTATGGGCCTGAAACACCTAACCCCGAATGGAGTGCGTAAATCCATTCAACATAAGATTTCTGGATGGTCTTATGTATTGTATGCTCATGTGTTTGTTCATGCATAACGTATGGATGAATTATAACTTGCTTGTCATGGTACGAAATTAAGGAAACTCTCACTAAGCTAGTGTAGCTTATACCCCAATAGATGTTTAAATGAATAGGTTATCTCAAGAATGCTAAGTGGGGACCGATATGGTTGGAGCCGAGAATGACTTCGGGATTCCAGCAAGATATAAGAATGCTTGAAGTTATTAGCTAGGTTTTATGATTTGCCTTGTAATAGTTTTATGTAGTGAAATCTTTTGATGAAATTGTAATTGAAGTATAATGATTTGTATTTGAAGTATAGTGAAGTATAGTTCCTTTACATTGTTACTCAAGTTATACCAATATAAAATGTATTAATTCGACGTGTCTCCTCCATGTGTTAGATGCCTTGTACATAGTATGGAAGCCTTCGCGTGACTGAGGTGGTCATTCCTAGGCTTTAATATCGTGTACGGCATACTGCTACGTTTAGGATACCCTTCGGGACGTGACAGTTTAGTTGGTATCAGAGCGACAAGGTTTTGGGAATTAGGTGGGAAGACTTTAGGAGAATAGAATGTTAAGATACGATCTTATGAATGGATAAGTGAGTGTTAGATAACCCTTAAGTAAAAAAGAAACTAGATTTAGCTCTATGACCCTTGAGGTATGACTTTCGATTATTAAAGACTTGAAATTCTATCTTGGAGACTTCTAGAGAACATAGAAACAGACATATGAGGAAGAAAGATCGAAAATATTTGACGGGACGATCGAATCTATTCTAGCAACTGTAAAAATACAGGGATAAGTGACCCTACTTGACTCTTGGTTTAAGCCAATGATAGAAATGGTAGATGCCCCCAAAAGATTTAGCAAATGAATAGTTGTCCTTGTTTAGAAGAAGCCAATCTCCTAGAGATAGCAATAGATCTTTTGTTGAGCGTTAGGAGCAAATAACTTTTTCAGTAAAAAGAACAAAGATGTTTTGAAAATGTAAACTAATGTTGTGGTTTATTATCTAGTTTGTGATTTGACTCCAATGTATGTTTTGCATCCTTTCTTTGAACTTTTGTAAAGGAAGACTTACATCTTCTCTTGATTTCATGTATTTCGTTTTGAATATTATGAAGTTTTTGTTATCAATTTTAATTTCAATAGAATTTCAATATTTCTTATATATGTTTTTATTTCCGCATTTCCGTGTTCTGTATTTCCAATAAGCTTCTTTAAGTCTCTTTAATGCCTTAAGACGTAATAAAAGATTTAGAATTTCCACCTGAGCTTAATAAAACTGTAGGAGACATAACCAACCACAACAAGAACCCGTCATGACCCCAAGTTGAAAAGTCGAAACACTTCACTTGGATGATGACCCAAATAGGGAAGAAGAAACAATATTGGATAAGATACAATGTTGGAAATATCCTTGGATTAAATAGCTAGACTAAGAATAGGAAAGCTCGAGACCATTAAAAGCTAGTATAAGCCAATGATGGAAACTAAAAACTCGATTGATTTAACAAATTCCAAAACAGCCCTTCTGTAACTTCTTGTGAATGAAGGACTCTGAAAGATTGAAAATCTATGACGATCATTACATAAAACTTAAAACTTCAGTAATCAAATCTCAATTACCAAACCCCATAAGATCTTCACAAGTAATAATTATATAATAAAGTAATGAGATCTCTTGATTTCAATCCCATCAAGATGATCACGACGATAAGAGTTTAAAATGATGATGACCATATTATTTAAGAAAATATGAATCATAAAGCACAATATTATATATACAGCTACATAAGAATGGAGAAGCGAATCCACAACCTTCGTTGGTCAAAGTAATTGAGTCATGAAAGGTCGTGTTGTCGTGAGTCGTCTAGTGTCGGTCAAGTCGAGTCGTCTGTGGTCTTGAGTCAAGTCCGTGTCGTTTTCGAAAAGAATTGTGCAAGTGAAGGTTGGAATCGCTAAGCCAAATCTTATTAATTTGTATGTGCTATATTTCGTAAGATATCCATCATAAAAAATTTAGAAATGATACAAACCAAAGCATAAACCGGTGCTAGAGGTATAACTCGAAATTCACAATCTTTTTTTGATAAACGATACACTCGTAACAAGTTTTGCGGACAAAACTTTCTTTAAGGTGGGGAGGATGTAAGCCCCGGAAAATTTCAGTAAATAATTCCAAGATGAACTTCGAAAGTAAACCCTAAAAATCACTCCAAATCAAAACCAAACTTCGACTAGTCCTAAATCACGAACGAAGAGAAATCTCTTAAAAATGAGAATCCTTAAAATTAAAATAAGAACACAACAGTCGTTAAATCCAAACCACTACATATGACAAATTCTATATTTAACTTTGACTTGTAAAATCGGGTAATATAGAACCCAAAAACAAATTATTAAAAAGTGAATGATGATAAACCTTTGGAAATAAAACCCAAATCAAAAATTTTGAAAACGTTATGAGATATTAAATACTTACAAAAATAAATTTAAAATAAATTTCTCAAATTAAATGTGTTGTATAAACATAAACTCTCAGTTTCCAAATTGGCAAAGATTTAAACCGAAAAGTCAACCGGAAAACATAAGTCAACAAATTCCCAAGAAACCCTATTAGTTAGATCCGGCAATTCCATATTCCTAAACCAAGGAGTTGGAATATGAGTAAAGGGTGTAGTTTAGTTCGTAATAATACTTGTAAGCCCTAGAAATTTTCAGTAAATAATTCCAAGATGAACTTTGAAAATAAACCCTAAAAATCACTCCAAATTAAAACCGAACTTCGACAAGTCCTAAATCGTGAACGAATCTAGAAATTTCTTAATCTTGAGAAAATGAGAATCCTTAAAAATAAAATAAGAACTCAACAGTCTTCAAATTCAAAACCACTAAGTACAAAGAATTCCATATTTAACTCCGACTTATAAAATCAGGTAATATATAGCCCAAAAACAAATTATTAAAAAGTAAATAACGATTAACTTTCGGAAATGAAACCCAATTCAAGAATTCCGAAAACGTTAAAAGATATTAAATACTTACAAAAATAAAATTTAAGATAAATTTCTCAAATCAAATATGTTGTATAAATATAAAATATCAGTTTCCAAAGTAGCAAAGATCTAAACCGGAAAATCGCCCAGAAACCCTAAGTGAAATACAATAGTTTAAGTCCGACTATCTAGCGCCCTTAACTCTAGAGGCCGAGGTGTAGTTTAAGGGTGTAGAGTAGCTCGTAGTAATATAAGTTTGTTTAAAAATATTAGATTAGTAAATTTTTGACCTATTACGAACCCGTTTAGATACAAACTTCGAAAAGCATGTCCCGAGGCTCGAGATATCAAAAATATACCAATAGTACCATTAGACTCGTAATTTCATAAGATTTCCAAATATATTAGTTATATGGTTTTTCGGTTATAAAAGTTACAGTTATAACCTTTTTATCGTATTTTCATTACTAGCGATAATTAATTAGTCTTTTGCACTATTCACTTTTATTTCACTACACAATTTTATTATTCTTATAAAGCTTTATATTTTATATATTACAGAAATTTTTTTTCTAAAATTTAGTTCGTTTCGGGTCTTTACAGGATCAGATTCTGTTTAAGACCCGATACTAAAAATAAAATAAATTAATTTAATAATTGAAAAATATTTATATTTTCATAAAATAATTTTTATAATTTTTCGGGTTATAAAAATATCATTTCTAGCCCATATTCGCATATTTTGATCATATCGGTAACATATTTGTTAAAATACTAAAATAATTCAAATAATTATTTAATTTTAATTATGAAAAATCTGCTACAAATATTTGGAATAAATTTTCTAAATTTATTTTATTTTATTAAGAAAGTACTCTTACAACCCATACTTTCAAGTACACCTTTTACATATCACTTCTTTTTCACTTCAATCTTTTTACACTTTATTATATCACTTCATGGCAGATTATTCTTTCTTTTGGCTGCTATTATCCTTTAATTACTCCTATTTTGACTAAAATAAATATATTCTACTCCTTCTTAAAGAAGCTACATTATACATTTATTACATAATTCATTTTCAAGTCAAATTCAAACAAATTCACTCTCTCTCTCTCCCCCCCAATTCAACCCCCCCCACCACCCCCCCCCAACAAATTCCGCCTTGTTTCATTTTTTTCTCCTCCTTCTTTTCTTTTTCATTCATTAACTTTTTCTCTCTCTTTTTCCTCTCTTTTCTTCTTCTTCTTGCTCTTGTTCTTACAAGAACCAAGCTTCCCCCATTTCTTCCATGAGCCTCCGTGCATATTTCTTGAAGATTTTTAAGCAAATCTTCTTCTCAAAGCTTCCATAGGTGATATAGGTAAAGTGTAATGAGAGTTTCATGCATCAAATGACCTTCCATAAGCTTAAAAGCTTAGGATGATGATGCCAAAAATGAAACACTCCTTTTCTCTATGATTAATCTCCTGTATCATCATTATTTTCTTGTTTAAAGTAGTTATATTTTATAGATCTAACTTTTTGTAGCTTTGATTTTTTTTTATGCCTTAGATCTTGTTATTGAAGTTAGTATTTTTGTTATTTCTTATGATTTATACATATATCCATCATTCACATAACCATCTTAGTGTTCATGCATCTAAAACTAGTGTAGTAAACTAGATCTAGTGTTTTGAGTTCGTAAAATGCATTAGACTTTTGTTTTATGTTCATGAACAACTTATAGTGGCATGATGATAGTAGAAATGTTTTAGAAAACTCAAGATCTATTTTATTTTCAACAAAAATCATTTTTGAAAATTCGGATAAAAAATGGAACCATATTTAGAAAAGTTATTTTTCAACTTCAAAATGTGTATTTTTCATTTAAAATGAAGGGCTTAGGGTATAGATAACGTAAATAAAAGATTTTGATGAGTAAGGTTTAGATCTATGAGTTTATAGTTTACTACCTTGCATTTCTTTCATATTCATGTTCATATTATGTGTAGATCTTAAATTTGAACTTGAACAAAAATAATGAAATTCGTATTTTGGCAAGACCCCTATTTAAAAACCACTTTCCAAATGTCAAAATGAAGTTTTTACTTGAGATAATGAAGGCTTAATATATGTATATCATCAAGACTTCTTTTTACAAGAATCAAAGGTGATTTTCAAAAGTTATTTTCAAAATAAAAATCTCATTTTCGGATTTTGGCCAAGGAATATTTTAAAAACATGTTTTCTAACCCAAAAATGAAGCTTTTTTTAAGAAATGAAAGGCTCTTAAGATAGGATATGTAAGGAATGGATTTTCATAAGTTTAGATAGATTTTATCAAAAGATATGTTCAAAAATAAATTTTGTAAATTCGGATCTCAACCAAAACCAATTTTTAAAACCCATTTATCAACCCCAAATCTCATGTTTTATGTGAAAAATGAAGTATAGGTAATAGGTATCATTAAGTAATGATTTTTATAAGTTGAAATGAGTTTGGATATGAGTAATGTGTAAAACAAGAAGTGGAATCAAGATGGAAAATTTTGAGTTAGTATTCAACTTGAAAAATTCGTAACTTTGGATGATGCCTATGTAAACACCTAGTATTCAAGCTCAAAATGAATGTTTTATGTGTTAAATGAATCCCTTAGGTAATATATATAGTAAAGCCTTAAATTTTGATGCATTATATAAGTTTTCTCAAATGAATCATTCAAAAAGTGGATTTTCTAAAATTCGGATTTTTGAGTAAATCCTATTCGAAAACATATTTGCAAAGCGTAAAATGTAAATTTTTATGAAAAAGTGAAGTCCTTAGTGGTTATGTATGGTTGAGCCTTAATTTTCTAAGTATCAAATGATTTTTACTTAAAGGAATCACTCAAAATCTAATTTTTACAAAATTCGGATTTTGGAATCAATCCTACTTGAAAACATGTTTACAAAGTGTAAAATGAAAATTTTTATGTAGAAATGAAGGTCATAAGTAATAGATATAATGAAGACTCAATTTTAACAAAAATAATTATATTTTCTTAAGTAATAAATCCAAAACAAATGGAAATGATCAAAGTTAGGAAACTAGTATTCTTAAAAGTAGTTATCCTTGAAATCTTGCGATATAAAGAGTCATAAAATTTCCTTTTAGAAAAAATCATCAAGATCATGTATACATTAAGCTCATCTCATGTCATTCATGTTAGGAAATCATTCATATCGCATGTATAGCTAATCTATATAGTAGGAACATTACAAATATTTACAAAACTATTTTTCGGAAATTGAAATTGTTACTGTCCTAATCTGATCGGACCTTTTCGAAGCTTCAAAGTTTTCAAAACTTAAATATAATATTAGAATCAGATAGATCTTTTGAATTAGATAGAGATCGATATATAATTTGTGAAGTTCCGAGTTAAAATGATCAAGTTATGGCCGTTTTAAGTTGGAATTCCCGTTTAGGACGAGAATTGTGAATTTGATAGTTTGTATAAGATAGTTTGGATTAGTTAAGTGATGAAATACTTATTAGAGTATTTCTTCCTTTTTAGGTGATCCCGAATTTGACGATTCCCTACCACCGGATTACTTTTACTAAAAGACCGATGATCCAATGGCCGAGTGAGTCTTCTTCTTATTTTGTACCTTGTTTGTGCTTGTAACTAGTCGCATTAGAAGTATAGGAACAAGATAAAAATTTGATATGAATGGAGATGGGATATATGATGAGACAGTGGTGAATGTATGCCAAAGAATATTAAAGCATATCGAAATCACGATTTGATTGGATAACTGCATTGTTCATTTTTTTTTTCTGTTATATGTATGATATTGGTTGGTCACTCTAAAGAATGTATGAATATTTTGACCTAAGCAAAAATTAAATTGGTCATGCATCGCATCAGACATATTGCATTTGGTAGCGTATTACTCCTACGCAGGTCGATCGGTATGTTCCGTTGATTGCTCGTTTGGATAACGAGGATGGTATCAGAGCTCATTCATGGGTACTAAGACGCATGTGGATGCATTCCATGAATGAGCCTAGCCGAGTTGAGTGCTATGAGCCGAGGGCTTAGGGACTAGCAGCGATCGTGTAGACTTCAATACCATTCCTAACCCAAGATACGGAGGGCGTAAATCCGTTCTGTGTGTGGGTTCCGGATACCCATACATAATTGTTTGCTCATGTATTTGTTCATGCATAGCATATGGTTGATTATAACTTGCTTGTTATGGTACAGAATTAAGGGAATTCTCACTAAGCTAGTGTAGCTTATACCCCAATAGATGTTTGAATGAACAAATTATCTCAAGAATGCTAAGTGGGGACCGTGATGGTTGAAGCCGAGAATGACTTCAGGATTCCGACAAGGAATAAGAATGCTTGAAGTATTAGCTAGGTTTTATGTTTTGCCTTGTAATAGTTTATGTAGAGAAGTCTTTGGATGGATGTAATTGAAGTTTAATATTTTTATTTTGAAGTATAGTGATTCATATATGAAGTATAGTGATTTGTATATGAAGTATAATGAATTGTATTTCCTTTACATTGTTACTCAAATGTATCAGCATAAAATGTATCGTTCCGATGAGTTTCCTCCATGTGTTAGACACCTTGTACATAGTATGGAAGTCTTCGCGTGACATGGGTGATCATTCTTAGGCTTTAATATTGTGTACGGCGTACTACCACGTTTAGGGTACTCTTCGGGGCATGACAATACTAGGATTCTTTAAAAGATAAGATTAGCGAATTTTTGATCTATTTCGAACCCGATCGGGTACAGACTTTGAAAGCGTGCCCCGAGGCTCGAAATATTAAATTTACGATATTAGTACCGTTACACTCGTAATTTCATAAGATTTTCAAATATATCAGTCATATAATTTGTCGGGTTATAAAAGTCACAGTTATAACCTTTTTATCGTATTTTCATTATTACTAATACTTCAAATGTCTAATCTACTTTTTGAATTTTTCTACACTATTCACAAGTACAACTACCCATAACCTATTTCTTACATCCTTACACCCTACTCTTATAATTTCATCATTTTCCTTACAATTTACTTTTCCAATAACTTTATTTCTTAAATACTTAATTAAAACTTACACAACACAACTCATTTTCTCTCTCTCTCTCTCCAAGGGGCCGGCGCTACCCTCTCCCTCTTTCCCTCTCTCCAATTTTTATTTTATTTTCTTTTTTTTAAACAAGCAAACCCTAATCCATTTTCTATACCTCTACAACCACTTCTTTCCACTTTCATTCTTTTTCTTCTCTCTTTAGAAAATTTTGCAAAAACTCTCTCCTCTCCCTCTCCCAAAATCGTAACACACACACACACAGACACTTTGTTTTTCTTTCAAATTTCTTACTCCACACAACCAATAGGTAATAGATCTATACCTTAGTATCTTAAAAACATGTAATGGAAAGTTCATTCTTGTGTGATTCCACATAAAAATCCCCACGAGCTTCAAGCTAGGGATATGGAAATACTTGAACATGAGATCCTTACCATCACAATGTTTTAGATCTTGTTATTTGAAGTTATTTTGCTATTTTCTTGTTTTATTTTCAAGCTATTTTGTTATTGCTAATGATTTGTGCATATATTCATCATTCACATAACCATCATAGTGTTCATGCATTTATAACTAGTATAGTAAACTAGATCTAGTGTTTTAAGTTCATAAATGCATTAGACTTTTGTTTTATGTTCATAAATAACTTGTAGTAGCATGATGATAGTAGGAAAGTTTTAGAAAGCTCAAGATCTATTTTATTTCAACAAAATCATTTTTGAAAATTTGGATAAAAAGGGAACCATATTTAGAAAAGCCATTTTTCAACTTCAAAATGTGTATTTTTCATTTAAAATGAAGGGTTTAGGGAATAGATATCATAAATGAATGATCTTGATGAGCAAAATTTAAATCTATGAGTTTATAGTTTACTATCATGGATTTCTTTTATGTTTATGTTCATAGAAAGTGTAGATCTTAGTTTTGAACTTAAACAAAAATGGTGAAATTCGTATCCAGGCAAGACCCATTTAATGTATATATATCATCAAGACTTCATTTTATATGGTTCAAAGATGATTTTCAAAGATTATATTCATAACAAAACTCTGTTTTCAAATTTAGGCCAATGTAAAAATGAAGTTTTTATTCAAGATATGGGAGGCTCTTAAGATAGGATATGTAAAGGATGATTTTTCATAAGTTTAGATGGATTTTATCAAAAGATATGTTCAAAAACAAATTTTGTAAATTTGGATCTCAACCAAGACCAATTTTTAAAACCCATTTTTCAACACCAAAATGAAGGATTTGTTTAAAAAATGAAAGGCTTATAGAATAGGTATCAATAGGAGATGTTTTTGATAAGTAAATGGTAGATCTACTAATAGAGATTCTCAAAATAGGAAGAGATTACAAAGTATAAAATTTGAGTTTTATCCTAACTTTGTGAAATTAGGATGGTTTCAAGACCATACCTTAAAAACCCTTTTATTAACTCCAAAACTTGTGTTTTATATGAAAAATAAAGAGTATATGTAAACCCCGGGAATTTTTCACATTAGTACAAGACCTTATAATAGATTTCATAAACTAGATAATAGATTTAGATTCTGATCGAAGTCTAATAATAGATTAATATTTAGATTTTGGATAGATGACGAATTTAGGAACTGAATGAAGAAATTCTTTAACCCTAGTTAATATCAAAAATGAGATTTTGTATCTTGAATAACTAATTCAAGATATGATATAAAATTTAGACCCGAAAACCTGATGTACCATTAGATTTAAATAGAAAATATGAATATAGGGATTAAACGATTGTCTTTGATCCCGATAATGATTCGAGATTAGAATAATGAGTAGTGATGAGTTTATATTTAGACAGAAAACGACGATCCAAAAATGAACCGTTAAGATTTTATATACACAACGAAAATATAAACTGTCAAATAATTCAAAATCTAAACTCCAAATAAATAATCGGATCACGCTATTGTTCTAAACAGGGTTTTCTTAAGCTATTAAGGTCTGAAACAAAATTGACCTAACGAGCTTAAAAAATCCAAATCGCGGGAGATAAAATTATACGAATAATTAACTACGTATATATAATCTAAATTTGTATTATTTGGAAATCTAAGTGTTTTGTATAACTTTATAAACATATTTTGTACAAAAGCTTTCAAATATTAGCTAATATATACCCGTATAACTCGTTTAATTAACTCAAAACTTAGTTAAATAAATAAACTAATATATATATGTATATATTTTGCTGATTTTCGGTGGAAATTTTGGTGGAAAGCTACGTGAGGGAGGAGGCCGGATTTGAGCAAAATAATGCAACAAGAGTAAACAAAATCAACTCCTACAACCAACCAAAGGATGCCAAATCATTCTCTCATTAATGACTATGAAAGTAACAGATTTAACATAGCCAAATGGAAGAGAAAAATCGAAGGAGAAGCAGCAGCCGATGTCCTCTTCCTTCCCCCTATATATATATATATATTATTTAATAACCTTAAAGAGTAAACAAACAAACCTCATTAATACTCAAACTCCTCAGCACGAAACTACTCTCAGGTATCAACCAAAACAAACAGAAAACAAAGAATAAATTGAACAAAACAATCGAGTTCGGATCAAGGGAAAAACGAAACGAAAAACCCTTGAACAAGAGTTCAAAGGTAAGTTGAGGTAACTCATGTTATTTTCATTCAAATCTAAGCTTCGTAACTGACTTATAATTATCTTAGGAACATAATAAACACAAACACGAGCTTCGGATTACATCAAACGAGCTTCAACGAGGTAAAACTTCAAAACCCTAGTTTTACTTTCACAAAATCGAGATATATATATATATATATGTTTTTAAACCTGTTAAAAGTTGTTTTATGTCCTTATATATGATATATAAACACTTAGAAGTAGTTTAAGTATGTTTTTAACGTGTAAAAATCAAAGAAAAAGAATTGAACCGAGGAGGAAGATGATGAACAGTACAACACTGCCTCAAGGCCGGTAGTGTAAACGCTGAACGCCGGTGGCTTACATGAATAGGCCGGCGGCTTATACCCAACAGAAGCTACGTAAAATAATTTTTTTCACGTAAAAATTGAATGTAAGCCGGCTTCCTAGGGATCTACGTTGACGACGTAAGGTCGGCGTACGTTGAAAGCTGACAGCTTTCAACGCCGGTGCACTCGAAATGAAATAAGTTACAAAACCAATTTTACACCGGCACCTAGGGATGAAGGCCGGTGCTTTGAGCCGACGTATGCCCAAATTTCTCTTCCGAAAACATATTTTCAAAAGTAAACAGCACATATATATATACACATATATCTCTTAAGCCTATTTAGTGTATTATATATATATATATATATACACACAACAATATAAGATTTATTACAAATGATTAGAATAACTAGATTAATATCTACTAACTTTTGAAACCCTAGAATTAAAAAAAAATTTAGTATTAATTAAAGTTAGTATTAGTCAAATATTTATTCTAAACAGATAAAATAGATAAGAATGGAAATTGAAATGAACTAATTTCTGAGTAATGTGATTTCTAAAAATAACAAAACAATTATGCGAGATAAAATAGGACAAACACGACTACACTAAGTAATAATAATTACCAAAATATCGAATCTAGGACACTAATCACATATAGGAATTTAGTTAAGTTGTATTAATGAATACTTTGTCTTAAATAGGTGACTTTGACTCATTAGAAGATCTACCAGCGGATTACTACGATTGAGGCAGTATGAGTAGGTGAGTAATTCAGTCATATTGTACTGGTTATGATTGTAAATAGTCAAATATATAATACAGAATAATCAAATCAATGTTTGCTGAAAGTATGATTTGATTTGAGTGTATGATTGTTAAAATATCTTTATAAAAACGATAATGCAATGATTGATGTTGTGCAGCAGTATGATGGTGATTGTGTGTAAAGTATGGTCACTTTGAAATTGATTAAGACTTATTGACTTAAATAAATAATATGAACATGCATTGCACAATTTGCATTATTGCATATATGGTTGTGACAGCTTGCTACGTATTAATATTTCGGATCTCTATTTTCGCTTGGTTGATCTAATGTGTAAGTTCTTCCAAGGTTCTCTTTGGTCTGGCGGTCCTATGAGGAACTAAAAGGCACCGAAGAACGTCGCCCGTAGAATCGCTTTGAAATGATTAATACTTAGGGAGTTTCTAAGGAAGTTGCAGGAGATGGTCAGTTTAATCAACTATATTAAGAGTGATAACTTAAAATGAGAAATTGTTGATGCTCCTGTGTACTTAGTCTTTCCTAGGCAGGTGGGTCATTAAGATTTGGTTCTTCAACCCATTAAAAAGAGGGCGTAAATCTTTTTCCTATTTGGATTCTAGATCATCCAAACTTGTATATGTGCATATGATTGAGTGCTTGCATTGCATATGATTTGTTAATAACTTGTGTGATGTATGGTATGTCTGGTTATTCACTGAGCTGTGGTTTCGCTCATACTCCTACAGTCTTTTCAGGTTCACTTTACGACCCTGGTTAGTTACATCCAGGAATATGGCTCCAGTAAGAGCTTTGAAGCTAGAAGTCTATAGATCTATTTTAGTTTGATGGTTATATACTATTAGATTAGATTATTCAATTGTGTACTACAAAGGAACTATATGATTTGTAATAGTTCTATAATGTTTATTCACTAAGTCATTTCTCTCATATATTTGTTATTTCTTATCAAGCAACCAAAAAGATTCTGCTGTTTTGAAAACCTGTCATTCTCTGAAGGTAATCGAGTGATGGTATTCAAGTGTAACTTGTTTACTACTACTAGGGTACCCTCGGGGCGTGACAGTATAGGCCATAGATATCATCAAATAAAGCTTTTTATAAGTTAAGATGGGATTTGCTAAGAAAAATATGTAGAACAAGGAGTAGAAATAAAGTAGGAAAATTTAAATTGTTGTCATTTTAAGAAATTCATAATAATGGAGTATTGGTATGAAAACCCATACCTTTCAAACTTAAAATAGAAGTTTTATTAAAGAAATGAAGTCCTTAGTGGCTAAGTATAGTTGAGCCCTAAGTTTCTAAGTATCAAATGAGTTTTCTTAAAAGAATCACCACAAAAGAATTTTTACAAAATTCGGATTTTGGGATGAACCATATTTAAAAACATGTTTACAAAGTGTAAAATGGAAATTTTTATTGAAAAACAAAGGCCTTAGGGAATATACATAATGAAGGCTTAATTTTGACAAGAATAAATAAATTTTATCAATGAATTTTTCTAAAACAAGTGGGGATTGTCAAGAATACAAGACTAGCCTTTCTAAGTTAATTTTTCATAAAGTCTTACAAAGAAAAAAGTTTTCAAAGAAATTCTTTTACTAAATATCAACAAGAAGATGTGTATATATATCTCATGACATATCATTTATGATAGTAACTTGTTCATATTGCATGTATACTTACTTTAGATAGTAGAAACTTCATGAACTTTCACAAAATCAATTTTCTAAAATTGTTTTCGCTACTGATCTGGACTTATCAGATCTTTTCTGTAAGCTCCGAGAAATTTCAGTAAATAATCCCAAAATGAACTTCGAAAATAAACCCTAAAAATCACTTCAAATTAAAACTGAACTTCGACTAATCCTAAATCATGAACGAATCCAGAAATTTCTTAATCTTGAGAAAAATAAGAATCCTTAAAAATAAAATAAGAACTCAACATACTTCAAATCCAAAACCACTATGTATGAAAAATTCTATACGTAACTCTAACTTATAAAATCGGGTAATATAGAACCCAAAAACAAATTATTAAAAAGTAAATAACGATGAAACTTTCGAAAATAAAACTCAATTCAAGAATTCCAAAAACGTTAAAAGATATTAAATTATTAAAAAAAATTAAATTTAAAATAATTATCTCAAACTAAATATGTTGTATAAACATAAAACGTTAGTTTCCAAATTGGCAAAGATCTAAACCAGAAAAACCACCCGGAAACCCTGAGTGGAATACAGTAGTTTAAGTCCAGCAATCTCGCGCCCTTAACCATAGGGGCCGAGGTGTAGTTTAAGTTTGTAGAATTGTAAGCCCCTAAATTTTTCGATAATATAAGCAAATCCTAAGAACCGAAAGTCAAAACGAAACCCTAAAATTAACCTAGTTCTATGTTTAGTCTAGTGAATCTAGGTCCTACAACCCCGTATTTTTAAACCCTAGAAAATGAAATTGAGATAATTGTGGAATATGGTTCGTAATAATAAAGGAAGGCTTAAAAATATCAGTTTCATAATTTTCTAGTGTCTTTCGGATCCGAACGGGTTCAGTTTTCAAAAACCGTGCCCTGGTGCACCGGATAGTGAAAATATTCCGGCAACACCAATAGATTCGTAAAAATATAAGGTTTTCAAAAATATCAGTTTTAGAATTTTTCGGTAACTAAAAATATTAGATATAGCTTAATTACGTGTATTTTCTTTACTACCGGTATTTTAATTGTCTAGTATACTATTCATAGTACTTTTCTACTATTCATTACTATTCATCTATCTCTACTTTTTCTTACACTCTATTCTTACATACTACCATACATATACCTTACAATTTACCTTTCACATACAACTTTAATCACATCACATCTTACACATTACTTCTTTTATTACAAAAAAACAAAATAAATAAATTTTTTCCCCCTTAAACACCCAAAACCGGCACCCCCTCTCTCCTCTTCCATCACATTTTATTTTTTTTCCATTTTATTTAATTACATCTAATTTCCACTCTAAAAATCTATAAATACCCCCTTCCTCTTCCATTCTTTCACACAACTCATTTCCTACTAAAACTCTCCCAAAATCACTCCACAAAATCACTCTCTCAAAATCTCTCTCAAGTTTTCTCTTTTCTTTAGAAAACCAAGTCTCACATAATACTACAATCCAGTCCTTCCTTCTTCAACAAACACATAACCTTAGGTAAAAGTTTCTTTCATATACTCATCATGTTCATACAAATTAACATGAGTTTAGTGTACGTTTCTTAGACTCATGAGAGTTAAAGAAGCAACAATTTATTCATGTTTTGTTTTTGTTTATGTTTTTATTTTCTTTATGTTACTATTATGTTGTTATTGTTATTATTTGTTTCTAAATCTAACTTATATAAGTATTGTGTATATTATGTATATATATATATATTTAGAGTATATAAGTTCATTTGTTATTTATTTACTTTCAAGTTATGCAATTTATTTTTTTTCATGTTGTTATTAAGACTAGTCTTTCTAGTCTTAGACTTGTCCATATCAAGTCAAAACAATTTTCTTTCTTTGCTTTTAATGACTAGTCTATTCTTAGTCCCGGGATACCTTGATGAAGCTAAGGTTCCCAATACTTGATTTTACTTTTATGCTTTCATATAAATTATCTTATTTATGTTGTTTTTATTATATTTCTCATAGTTACATATTCTCATTCATGCATGAACATGCTGTTATTGTCTCAACCATAATGAAAATGAGCTTTCTTAAATAATAAAAATAAAGAACTTTCTTTAAAAATAAATTTTGTTACATACGGAATTATTTTCATAAAGACTTAAAGTTTCATCTTAATAAATACTTTCTAAAATTAGATAAGATTATTACAAGTTTTAGTAATAATACTATATGGTATTTTATCAATAAAGTTATCAAACTCTCTCTTAAACCAATAAAATAAAGAAAAATTCTTTAAACTTAATTCTTTGTTAAACAAAGGTTTTCTTAAACTCATATGTAAAGTTTTCATCAACATATTAAGGTTTAGATAAGTTTTACAAAATTATTAAAGAATAACCTTTCTAATGATAAGCCTTACCTAAGAAATAAAAATAATAAATAACTTATAAAATTATTGATATTATTCTTTTAAAGTGAATCAAAACTTTAGAACATATAACCATGAAATAATTAGAAAAACTATGTTTTCCAAACCACTAGAAATAAAGTTATGGGAATCTTAAAAGATGAAAACTTCTTTTTGAAAATTTAATTATTCTCAATAACTAAGAAATGGAGTTAAAGAAGGAAATACTCACTTATGATAATTTAGGAAATTTTTCAAAACAAATCTAATTTCTTTTCAAGTCTTAAGCTTATCTCACTTTTAAGACACACTGTTTTACAAGATCATTGTTGAGAAAACACCACTAAATTCATGCATATAGTTTAAGTGTGTATATATATATATGTATTCAAGGGATTTTTCAACCATACGATATATCTATATTTTTGTACAAGAGTTCTTGAATGAAGAAAAGTTTGAAAACTTAAGTTTTTAAATTGGAATTTTCGTATCAAATCTGTACGTCACTATTCCAAGACCCAAATAACTTCTTTTGATAAAAATAACCTTAGAAATAGATAGATCTTTTCGAGTAGATACAAAATGGTATATAATCTGCGAAATTCCGAGTTAAAATGAGCAAGTTATGGCCATTTTAAGTTGGGATTTCCATTTCATACGATTTTTACAAATTCACTAAGGTAGAATTATTCTAGCCAAAAAAAAAACTAAGGTAGAATTATAGAATTTGAATAGATCTTGGATGAAGTACTCATGTTGGGTATTTCTTTTGTTTAGGTGTCGAGGATCAAGATTTTGTCTTCCCCGAGGATTACTTCGACTCCTAGATCGCTATGGACGAGTGAGTTTCCTTTACGTTTATGTATTCGAGCATGTGCTTGTAGAATAGAGCACTAGATGTTAGGAAAAGATAAAATTGATATGCATGTGGGATATCATGGGAATTATGTATGTGAATCACTGTGTGCAATCAATGAACAATAAGTATATCGGAACCCGATTTGTGATTGATATAAATGTTTCCATGTATGTATTATTATGTGTGCAAATATTGTTTGATTGCTTTAAATGATTTAATGTCATATTGAAATCCCCATATAATAAATTGCTCATGCATATCACTTAGAATATCATTTCGAAATTTTGCTACTACTCCTCAGCGTGGGACCGGAAAGGTAAGCTGCCTTGCTACAACCTTGAGAGTTTAGGACGTTCGAGGAATACGGTCTCAATTTATAGCCAAGCCGGATTGATCGCTTTGGGTAAGGAAAGCCCGGGGACTAGTAGTACGGTTCGTTGGAATCCCAAGATACACGCAACTTTAAGGAGGTTGTTTGGGACCCAGTTCAAAGCATTTCCTAGCCACTGATGGAGGGGTAAATCCATCATACATACGAAACCGGATAGTTGTTTGTAATGTTTGACCATATGGTTGTGCATTTCATATGCTTGATTAATAAACTTGGTTGATTGCTTGTTATGAGTACTTTTGCGTAAGGAATATCTCACTAAGCTAGTTATGCTTATACTCCTATAGACTTTTGACTTTGCAGGATTATCTTTTTGCACCCGAGACCATCTTGATTCCCCGGGTAGAATCCTTATTTTGAGAAACTTTTGGAGGAATTTTGTTTTGAAGTCATAGAGTAGATTTCTTCTAAAAGCTTCTAGCTTTAGTATTTTATCTTTAGTAGAACCATGTTGTTATGAATTTATCGGGGGAATGCCCCTTAGAAGTTGTAAGACTTATGTTTATATGAATTATATTAAGTGTTATTTTGTATGTTCCGCTACCAATATCTTAAAATGCATTACTTTACCGGTCTCCCTATGATGTGAATGTACGCCTTATACCGATATGGAAGCTTTTGAGTGACTGAGGTAGTCATTCTTAAGTTTTAATATTGCGTATGGCGGGCTATCACGTTTAGGGTACCCGTTGGGCCGTGACAAGAATAGCTTATAGTAATATAGGGTCGCTTAAAAATATTATATTAGTAAATTCTTGACCTATTTCGAACCTGTTAGGATATAAACTTTGAAAAGCGTGTCCTGGGTCTCAACATATCAAAAATATACCATTAGTACTGTTAGACTCATATTTTCATAAGGATTTCCAAAATATTAGTTTTATAATTTTTCGATAACTAGAAATATCTTATTTTGGCAATTATATTTGTACCTCATTACTACCGGTAATTAACCAGTCTATTGGTACTATTCACTTCTATTTCATCACACAATTTTATTATTCTTATAAACCCTTATATTTTTATATGAATATTTTATATATTATAGAAAATTCTGTTTTTCCAAAATTTAGTTCGTTTCGGGTTTTTACGGGGTCAGTTTGTGTTTAAAACCCGATACTAAAAATAAAATAAATTAATTTAATAATTGGAAAATATTTTTAAAATATTTTTATTTTCATAAAATAATTTTTTAGAATTTTTCGAGTTATAAAAAATCAATTATAGCTCATATTCACGTATTTTGATCATACTGATAACATATTTGTTGAAATACTAAAATAATTCAAATAATTATTTAATTTTATTTATGAAAATTCTGCCACTCATTTAAAGATATTTTTCTTAATTTTATTTTATACATTTTCTTAATAAAAAGTACTTTTTCAACCTATACTTCAAGTACACTTCAATTGTCACTTCTACACATTATTCAAGTCTTCTTTCACTCATTTTACACTCCATTCTCATGCTTGGACAACTGACCACACCCCTAATAATAGCCTCTTTTCTTTTATTTTAATGATTTATTTAATGAATTAAAGTCTCATTTAGTTAGCAAATTAAGTAACATAAGTTACACTTTCAAAAAATCAAGTTACAAGACAATTAAACACCCCTCTCTCTTCCTTTGAAGTTCACGTGTAGCCCCTCCCCATTTGCTGCCTTTGTTTTATTTTTTTTTCTTTCAATTAATATACTCCTCTCTCTCCATTTAACGCCTCTTATTTACTTCCTTTCATTTCTTTGAAACCCTACACCATTTACTCTCTCTTTTTCTCTCTTTAAACCTTTCTTAGCCTTGTTCTTGCAAGGAATACAAGCTGCCCCCATCTCTAAATCTTGCTTCTACACTCCATTCTTGAAGATCCTTTGAGTAAACTTTTTTCTTAAGCTTCCATAGATGATATAGGTAAAGTATAGTGAGAGTTTCGTGCATCAAATGACCTTCCATAAGCTTAAAAGCTAAGGATGATGATGATGCCAAAGTGAAACACTCCTCTTATCCATGATTTTTTTCTTGTATCATTATTATTTTCTTGCTAAAAGTTATATTTTGTAGATCTAACTTTTTTTGTAGCTTTAATTTTATTTATGTTTTAGATCTTGTTATATGAGTTATTTTTTTGTTATTGCTAATGATTTATGCATATATTCACCATTCACATAACTATCTTAGTGTTCATGCATTTATAACTAGTATAGTAAACTAGTTCTAGTTTTTTTAGGTTCATAAATGCATTAGACTTTTAATTTATTTTCTTAAATAACTTGTAATAGCTTGATTATAGTAGAAAAGTTTTAGAAAGCTCAAGATCTATTTTAGTTTCAACAAAAATCATTTTTGAAAATTCCGATAAAGAGGGAACCATATTTAAAAAACTATTTTTCAACTTTAAAATGTGTATTTTTCATTTAAAATGAAGGGCTTAAGGAATAGATATTATAAATGAATGATTTTGAGGAGTAAATTTTAGATTTATGAGTTTATAGTTTGCTACTATGCATTTCTTTTATATTTATATTCTTATTATGTGTAGATTTTGGTTTTGAACTTGAATAAAAATAGTGGAATTTGTATCTTGGCAAAACCTATATTTAAAAACCACTTTCCAAGTCTCAAAATGGAAGTTTTAGTTGAGAAAATGAAGATTTAGTGGATGTTTATCATCAAGACTTCTTTTTACAAGAATCAAAGGTGATTTTCAAAAGTTATTTTCAAAATAAAAATCTCATTTTCGGATTTAAGCCAAGGCATAGCTTAAAAACATGTTTTCTAACTCAAAAATAAAGTTTTTATTTAAGAAATGGAAGGCTCTTAAGATAGGATATGTAAAGGATGATTTTTCCTAAGCTTAGATGGATTTTATCAAAAGATATGTCCAAAAATAAATTTGGTAAATTCGGATCTCAACCAAGACCAATTTTGAAAACCTATTTTTCAACACCAAAATGAAAGTTTTGTTTTGAAAATGGAAGGCTTATGGAATAGGTCTCAATAGAAGATGTTTTTGATAAGTAAATAGTAGATCTACTAGTAGAGAATTCTCAAAAATAGGAAGAGATTACAAAATATGAAATTTGAGTTTTATCCAAATTTTGTAAATTCAGATGGTTTCAAAAACCCCCATTTATCAACTCCAAAACTTGTGTTTTATATGAAATATGAGGAGTTTAGATCATAGGTATCATCAAGTAATGATTTTTATAAATTAAGATGGGATTTGCTAAGAAAAATATGTAGAATAAGGAGTAGAAATGAAGTAGGAAAAATTTGAGTTGCTAGTCAACTTAGGAAATTCGTAATTTTGGAGTGAGGTCATAAAAACACCTATTTTCCAAACTCAAAATGAAAATTTTATTTAAGAAACGAAGTCCTTAAAGGATAAGTATAATAGAGTCTTAAATTTTAATGTATTAAACAAGTTTTTCTCAAAAGAAATCACTCAAGAATAATTTTTACGAAATTCTGATTTTGGAATAATCCCTATTTGAAAACATGTTTACAAAGTATAAAATGGGAATTTTTGTGTAGAAATAAAGGTCATAAGTAATAGATATAATGAAGACTCAATTTTAACAAGGATAATTATATTTTTTGAAGAAATAAATCCAAAACAAATGGAAATGATCAAAGTTAGGAAATTAGTTTTCTTAAAAGTAAACATTCATGGAGTCTTACAAATAAAAAGTTTATAAAATATCCTTTTAGAAAATATTGTCAAAAGCATGCATACATCAAGCTCATAACATGTCATTCATAATAGGAAATCATCAACATTGCATTTATAGTTAATCTATATAGTAGGAACATTACAAACATGTACAAAACTATTTTTTGGAATTGGAATTTGTTGCTGGTCAGAACTGATCATAATATTTCATGATCCAAACATTTTTCAAAAATTGAAAATAATATTAGTATTAGATAGATTTTTCGAAGTAGATAGAAATCGATATATAATTTGCTAAATTCCGAGTTAAAACAACCAAGTTATGGCCGTTTTACGTTGGAATTCTCACTTAGGATGAGAATTACGAATTTGATAGTTTGTATGAGATAGAGTGGATTAGTTTGAGTTGAAATACTTATTAGAGTGTTTCTTCCTTTTAAGTGACCCCGAAATCGACGAATCCCTACCACCGGATTACTTTTACTAAGAGACCGGTGATCTAATGGCCGAGTGAGTTTTCATCTTATTTTGTTACCTTGATTGTGCTTGTAGCTAGTTGCATTAGAATCAAGAAAAGATAAAATTGTAATAAGTTGTGATATAATCTTGATTGAATGAATGATAAGTATATCGAGGCAAGACTTGTTGTAAAATCATTGTATGAGTTAGCATAGACTTGAATTGTTTGAAATTTCTCTATGATCGCTCTTAACCTACATATTTAACATGCCACGATTATATGAATAAACTGTACATGCATATCACGTACTGAGTCACATTGCATTAGCTGATATACCTTTGGTGGGACAAAAGTATATTAACGGAAGGCGATGGGGCCTTGTTAACATTAAGGATGCGAGATTGCTTAAGTTAACGGATGTGGAGTAGGCACATAAAACTACTACAATAAAACAACAGAGGTTGTATAACTAAGAGAAAGAGATCGGGATAATGGTTGCATGACTTATGGACCATCCCACTCAAGATTGGAATTATGGTTGCATGTCTTATGGACCATCCTAACCCCGAATAGAGGGCGTAAATCCATTTACATATAGCTACCAGAAAGTCATATGCTTGTCTGCTCATGTGTTTGTTCATGCATAGCATATGGATGAATTATAACTTGCTTGTTATGTTACGAAATTAGGGGAACTCTCACTAAGCTAGTGTAGCTTATATCCTAATAAATGTTTGAATAAACAGGTTGATTGGAGAATGCTACTTAGGGATCGAGATAGTTGGAGCCGAATATGACTTTGGGATTTCGACAGGAAGTAAGAATGCTTGAAGATATTAGCTACGTCTTGTGAATTTCTTTGTAATTGTTTTATGTAGTGAAATCATTTGATGAATTGAAATTGAAGTATAGTGATTTGTATCTAAAGTATAGTGAATTTTATTTCCTTTACATTGTTACTTAAGTTGTATCAATATAAAATGTATCACTTCGATGTGTCTCATAAGAAGGAGACACACTAAGGCTCGATACCTGCTAAATCCACAAATTTCAAGTAATACTTCCAACTCACAATTTAAGTTATGCTCCAAGTTCAAAACATAAGTAATAAAGACTTCAGATAGGCTGACATCACTGATGCCAACACAGCCTACAAGTTCTGACAAAAGCTTAACACAACTTATAGGTTCTGACAGGTAAATACAACTAGGTTCTGACAATATAGCATAAACTAAGTCCTGTCAAATAAACATAAACTAAAATCAATTATCTGCTGGAAAGTCTGGACCACTATCGTCCTCCCCATAATCTGCATAAAGATCATATCCAGAAAGATCGAACACTATCGGCTCCTCACCTGAAAAATGGTTAATATAAAGGAATGAGCTAACGGACTCAGTACGTCAAACCACATCCACATGCGCATGATCACTCAAGTTCAACCATACATGCAACATGTTATAAATGCAACAAACATAGGTTACTTATCTTTTATTTAGCCTGCAAACAACACGGTTTACTACCATTTGCAACTAGTCTTAAACCCGAGATTACTCAGACCCCACTTTCACAAGTATAATAATAATAAGTATATACATATATATATGGCGTGGGTACTCGCCAACACCCGCGTTCCCTTCTCAACGACGGTACCGTACTCGTACCACTAAAGCCTAAACTACCAGAATCCTCTCTGTATGTAACTCCACTAGGGACAACGACACATACAGATCAACCGGACACCACCCTAGCAAAACCGCCACGACCCTGGTGCTTACAGTTTTACTAAAACCAGCCAACCACATTCAACAAGCAATTATTTCCTGTAAAAGCGTTAGTTCATTTTATAAAATACTAAACCTACAAGCACAGTTAACAGGCAAGGAATGACGTACCTGATACGGGGTTTGAACAACCTAACAACTCATAGCCAAAACGATAGTCACCTGAACATGATAACCCTTACTTAGAACTCGAAATAATAACCTACAACTTTTATTCACAACTATTTTTCCCTTCAACCAATACTAACTATACACTCTCATCTTTACACTTTAACACCCCTTGTTTGTCACGGTATATACATAACTTAAATAAAGAGAAAATTGAAATTGAGTAAAATAGTATAAATCTTGGTAAATCAAAGTAAATAGATCTAGTCAATAAGATAGTTTACTACATTGAGATACACGGCTATCATACATATTTCAAAAGAATAATTAAAGTTTCTTTTTGCTAAATCCATTTACAAAATAAACATTATCGTCTTCGTCTGTTAACTAATTCTAGTCCAAAGCAATAAAATTCTAAGCCTAATAAGATAATAAACAAAGAAAATAGTAATACTCACGAAACGTTTCCTTTTGTAAAAATTCATATCTAATATAATAGCAAATCTTTGTCTAAATATACACAATATATATATATATATATATATATATAGTTTGCTATGGCGTAAGGAACATTCTGTGACTTCTACTGGAACAAGAGAAAGCGTTTGAATCCCATATAGAAATAGTTCCGCTATTTTATATTTCAAAGAGAGGAACATCTATTCAATTATTGTAATAGAATGAAAAAGTCAAAAGTTTAAATAGATAGGTCAAAAGGAATATTAATATGATTGGTCACTGCCTTCTCTACTTTAATTAAAAGAGAAGAGAAAGAACGTGAACTGCACCCCACGAATTGTAATCCCCAATTTAGACGAGGAAATAAATGCTCTTGTTTCCGTTACGTATTTATTAAATATCTCATCTGATATCATGTATATCGTATGTATCTGCTTCTCTCTCAAAATCCTTGAATTATGACAATACAAATTTAACAACAGAGAATGTAACATAAAAATATTAATTGTCATATAAAATAATGTTTACTATGATCTTTTTCAGTTTTACCCTTATTGCAACTCAAGAACCCTAATTTATAAGAATTTTTCAAAGACTGAATTAATTGAAAGTAATAATCAAATATTTGTAATAGAGAAGAACAATTAAAGCAATTTAAATAAAATACGAAACAGGACAATATACCTCCGATTTTTTTTAAAGTTTCCGTTCCTTGAGCAAATAGGAAAGATGAAGGCTTGCTTTGAAGAAAAAGTGAAACTGCTTCATTCGTGGAAAGCAAGAGGGGGTATTTCTTCCTTTTTTTTTAAACAATAATTAAATATATAAGGATTAAGCTCCGTACGGAACAAAAGCACCAGAAGATATATATATATTTTTTTAATATATCTTTAAGTTATATTGGAGCCCTTATCTAAAATAAATTAGATATCCACAAAGACTAGAATGAGATAAGGTAAAGACGAGTACTTATATTTAATAGCAAACTCAGTAAATACAAAGAATCATAAAAATGTGGTTTAAAATAATACTAATGAGAAATTAATATTAATAGTTTTTTCTTTTAAACCGATTAAAATATAATAAACTAAAATATATGGTATATCATTCTCCCCCCCCAAAAAGAAACTTTCGTCCTCGAAAGTTACCTTAATTGACAAAGAGCTCTGCATACTTGTCTCTCATCTCCTCCTCTAGCTCCCAAGTAGCTTCCCTTTCCGTCTGGTTGGTCCACTACACCTTTACATACTTAATCACACGTCTTCTCAGGACTTGCTCCTTAGCATCTACTATGCGAAGTGGTCTCTCCACAGAAGTAAGATTAGGTTGCACATTCAAAGGTTCTAAGGCTATAACCTCTTTAGGATCCTTTACATACTTCCTTAGCATAGATACATGGAATACATTATGTACTCCATCCAGGCTAGGCGGTAATGCCAATCTGTATGCTACATCTCCAACCCTATCAAGAATTTGAAAAGGTCCTATATACCTGGGGTTTAACTTACCCCTTAAACCAAACCTAATCTCTCCCTTGGTAGGTGAAATCTTAAGTAGCACATGTTCACCCACCTGAAACTCTAGAGGCCTTCTTCGCTTATCTGCATAGCTTTTCTGGCGACTCTGAGCAGCTTGTAGTCTCTGCCTGATTAACTTGACTTTATCACTGCATCTTGAACTAGCTCAGGTCCTAGTACCTGTCTATCACCCACCTCATTGCAGTGGATAGGTGACCTACACTTCCTTCCGTATAATGCTTCAAAAGGTGGCATGTCAATGGATGCATGGTAGCTATTGTTATAGGCAAACTCTACAAGTGGTAAGTGTTCATCCCAACTGCCCCCGAAGTCAAGGGTACAAGCTCTCAACATGTCTTCCAAGGTCTGGATTGTACGCTCTGACTGCCCATCAGTCTGAGGATGATAAGCAGTACTGAAGACCAGCTTTGTTCCCAAGGCCTTATGTAAGCTCTTCCAGAATGTCCCTACAAACCTGGTATCTCTATCAGAAACTATAGTCACAGGAACACCATGTAATCTCATAATCTCTTTAACATATAGCTTCGCTAACTGCTCTAAAGTATACCCAGTTTTGATAGGTATGAAGTGAGCTACCTTTGTGAGTCTATCCACAATTACCCATACAGAGTCATACCTTTCTCTGGTTCTAGGTAGAGCTGAGACAAAATCCATGGTTATGTGTTCCCATTTCCACTCTGGCACTGGTAAGGCTTCAGCTCACCTGCTGGTTTCTTGTTCAATGTTGACTAGCTGGCAGGTGTAGCACTTGGACACATACTCTGCTATCTCCTTCTTCATATTAGTCCACCAATACAACTTCTTCAGGTCCTGATACATCTTATTCCCTCCAGGATGGATGGAATAACTGGAGTGAGCTTCTTTTAATATTTCTTTCTTGAGCTCTGCTTGCTCAGGTACACATAATCTCCCTTTATACCTCATTACTCCCTTGCTATCTACAAGGAAATCAGCTGCTTTGCCCACCTCCATTCTCTTCTGTATCTCTTGTATACTTGGATCACCAACCTGAGCTTCTTTGATTCTATCTACTAAGGTAGGCTGTAAATGTAATCTGGCTAGTCTTGCCCCCACCTGTCTAGTCACAACCTCTAGCTCCAACTTCCTCATATCCTCTAATAGATAATGCTTTGAAGTGATCAAGGTTGCTAAATTCTCATGTCGCTTCCTACTCAAGGCGTCTGCTACTACGTTCGCCTTTCCAGGGTGATACTGGATATCCACATCATAGTCTTTTATTAACTCCAACCATCTCCTCTGCCTCATATTTAGTTCCTTTTGTGTGAATATATATTTTAAGCTCTTATGGTCGGTATATATCTTACACCTTTCCCCATATAGGTAATGCCTCCACAACTTCAATGCATGAACCACAGCTGCCAATTCAAGGTCATGTGTAGGGTAATTCTTCTCATAAGGCTTCAGTTGCCTAGAGGCATATGCTATTACCCTGTCTCCCTGCATTAACACACAACCTAATCCCTGCAAAGAAGCATCGCTGAAAATAGTATACGGCTGACCAGTCATTGGCAAAGCTAAAATTGGTGCAGACACAAGTTTATTTTTTAATAGCTGGAAGCTTTCCTCACATTTCTCATCCCACACATATTTGACTCCTTTTTGTGTCAACCTGGTTAGAGGACCTGCAATTTTGGAGAAACCCTCCACAAACCTTCTGTAGTACCCTGCCATACCCAAGAAACTTCTGACTTCTGTCACACTCTTTGGTGCTGGCCATTCTACCACTGCTTTGACCTTTTCTGGATCCACTGATAATCCACTACCACTGATAATATGTCCCAAGAAGGACACTTGATCAAGCCAGAACTCACACTTCTTGAATTTAGCATATAGCTTCTCACTTTGCAACCTGCTCAGAACTAGTCTTAAGTGTTCTTCATGTTCTTCCTTACTTTTAGAATATACGAGGATATCATCAATAAACACCACTACAAAGTGGTCCAAGTAGTCTCTAAAGACCCTGTTCATCAAATCCATAAAAACAGCTGGTGCATTTGTGAGACCAAATGGCATAACGACAAATTCATATAGTCCATACCTGGTCCTGAAAGCCGTCTTCTGGATATCCTCTGCTCTAATTCGCAACTGATGATATCCTGATCTAAGGTCAATCTTGGAAAATACTCTTGCTCCTGACAATTGATCAAACAAATCGTCTATCCTGGGTAGAGGGTATTTGTTCTTGATAGTTACCTGGTTCAGCTCTCGGTAATCTATACATAATCTCATGCTGCCATCCTTCTTCTTTACAAATAACACTGGAGCTGCCCAAGGTGACACGCTTTGTCTGATGAAACCCTTACTTTCCAGGTCATCTATCTGTGCCCTTAACTCTGCATATTCTGTTGGTGCCATTCGGTATGCTTGTTTAGCCATAGGCCTAGTACCAGGCACTAACTCTATACTGAACTCTATCTCCCTCTGAGGTGGCAAACCTGGTAGATCTTCTGGAAACACATCTGGGTACTCACATACTATTGGTATTTGAGTCAAATTTGCTTCTGGCTTTTCCTCTATTGCCATAGCTGCTAAGGAATGTGTAGACCTACCCCACAGCTCATATGTAGGAAGAGCTGGAGGTCTCTGCACTTCAAGCTTGTGCACAAACTGATCCCCAGATGGCAAATGAAATCCCACTACTAAATTGTGGCAATCAATCACGGCATGATACTTCACTAACCAATCCACCCCTAGAATTACATCAAAATCTGACATGTCTAGAACCACCAGATCTACAGGTAGCTGTCTACCCTCTATCACTATGTCAACATCTCTACATATCCTATTCAGCATAGCTCCACTCCCAAGAGGTGTATTCACAGACAGACATTCATTCAAGAAATCAACAACCACATCACACAAAGCAACGAAAGATTCAGCAATGCAGGAAAAAGTGGCACCTGTATCAAATAACACATAGGCACTATGCAGGAGTATAGGGAGCGTACCTGCAATAGTGTCTACACTGGAGGTGTCATGGCGCTGCAATGCATAAATCTTAGCTGGTGCCCTCTGACTCGACCTGCATTCAAAGGACGCCCAATCTGATCCCAGGTGCTGCCTGCCTACCAATATCTTTGCAATCAATGGCCCTGTGCCCCCTTTGTCCACACTTAAAGCAAAAAACCTGTGGAAGAGTCCTCTCGGTACACTGCCTGAAGTTGTGCCCTACTTTGCCACAAGAGTAACAGGCATTGTCAGGCCACTTGCAATCTTTCAAATCATGAGGACCCTGACACTTAGGGCACTTCTTCCCAACACTAGGTCCTGATGACTTAACATGCTGTACCATAGGCCTCTTATCCTTCTCCTGGATTAAAATACCTGTGGCTGGTCGCTTTCCCAAATATACTTGACCCTTCGCAACTTCTGCCCCTTTCATCTTATTCAAACCCTGTTCTACCATCTTAGCTTTATTCACTGCTGCAGAATAACTAGGCAACTCCATCAGATTTATATGGTGCTGGATCTGCAGATCTAAACCAGTCATGAATCTGCTCTTCTTTGCTTCATCACTATCCCTCAAAGCTTCAGGTATAAACCTCATAAGACGGTTCAGCTCCGCCTCATATTCATCAACTGTTCTTCTGCCCTGCTGAATAGTGTAATACTCCTGCATCATCTGATACTTTACACTATCAGAAAAATACTCTGCATAGAAAGCCCTCTGAAAAGTTTCCCAAGTAATCGGCCCCTGCATGTTTCTCTTGGTGCTCATCCACCAATTGTTAGCACTCCCAATCAGCAAATAGGAGGCATACTCCACCTTCTTATCCTCTGGGATGCCAAGGGCCCCAAAAGTTTTCTCTACTTCTTCCATCCATAGTTGAGGCTCAAGTGGCTTACCTGGCTGGGGTTCAAACTTGTACACCAAGTCCACAAATTTGTTGAGACTCAGGACATCAGCACGTCTGGCCCGTTACCACCATTTCCATTACCATTGCCATTGTTGTTATTTTGTCTTTGAGTCTCCTGCCTCCAGGCCTCAGCATTAGCCTGAAACATCTGCACATCCTGCCTCATCTGATTCTGCTGCTGCACCAAAGCCCCCACTAAGGTATTTACAGTCTGGAACAATTGTGCAGTATCAATCGGGACCTGCTGTCCAATAGGTGGTGGTGGTGGAAGGTCCTGAGGCAACTGCTCTTGAGGCATCTGCTCCTGAGGAACATGGTCTTGTCCCCTAGGTACTTGTTCCTCCTCTGCAGCTCTGGAGGATCCAGCAGCGTGGTGCTTCTTCTTGGCGGCATTCTAAAGAAAGACAACATAAGGAAAGGTTAAAGTATAGGTTAGCTAAGGTTAAGTCAAAAGAAAACTATAAGGTAACTTACCCTAACAGTTAAATAGCCCCAACTAGAAATACCCTCACTCATCAAATCTTACCGTTCTAATGAGTTCATAGCTTAAGTCTACTGATCTGCAACCTAGGCTCTGATACCAACTAAGCTGTAACGCCCTAAATTGTAGTGCATTAACAGCCCGCCATGTCACCATAAGAAGGAGACACGCTAAGGCTCGATACCTGCTAAATCCACAAATTTCAAGTAATACTTCCAACTCACAATTTAAGTTATGCTCCAAGTTCAAAACATAAGTAATAAAGACTTCAGATAGGCTGACATCACTGATGCCAACACAGCCTACAAGTTCTGACAAAAGCTTAACACAACTTATAGGTTCTGACAGGTAAATACAACTAGGTTCTGACAATATAGCATAAACTAAGTCTGTCAAATAAACATAAACTAAAATCAATTATCTGCTGGAAAGTCTGGACCACTATCGTCCTCCCCATAATCTACATAAAGATCATATCCAGAAAGATCGAACACTATCGGCTCCTCACCTGAAAAATGGTTAATATAAAGGAATGAGCTAACGGGCTCAGTACGTCAAACCACATCCACATACGCATGATCACTCAAGTTCAACCATACATGCGACATGTTATAAATGCAACAAACAAGGTTACTTATCTTTTATTTAGCCTGCAAACAACACGGTTTAGTACCATTTGCAACTAGTCTTAAACCCGAGGTTACTCAGACCCCACTTTCACAAGTATAATAATAATAAGTATATACATATATATATGGCGTGGGTACTCCCAACACCCGCGTTCCTTTTCAACGACGGTACCGTACTCGTACCACTAAAGCCTAAACTACCAGAATCCTCTCTGTATGTAACTCCACTAGGGACAACGACACATACAGATCAACCGGACACCACCCTAGCAAAACCGCCACGACCCTGGTGCTTACAGTTTTACTAGAACCAGCCAACCACATTCAACAAGCAATTATTTCCTGTAAAAGCGTTAGTTCATTTTATAAAATACTAAACCTACAAGCACAGTTAACAGGCAAGGAATGACGTACCTGATACGGGGTTTGAACAACCTAACAACTCAGAGCCAAAACGACAGTCACCTGAACACGATAACCCTTACTTAGAACTCGAAATAATAACCTACAACTTTTATTCACAACTATTTTTCCCTTCAACCAATACTAACTATACACTCTCATCTTTACACTTTAACACCCCTTGTTTGTCACGGTATATACATAACTTAAAAAAGAAAATTGAAATTGAGTAAAATAGTATAAAACTTGGTAAATCAAAGTAAATAGATCTAGTCAATAAGATAGTTTACTACATTGAGATACACGGCTATCATACATATTTCAAAAGAATAATTAAAGTTTCTTTTTGCTAAATCCATTTACAAAATAACATTATCGTCTTCGTCTGTTAACTAATTCTAGTCCAAAGCAATAAAATTCTAAGCCTAATAAGATAATAAACAAAGAAAATAGTAATACTCACGAAACGTTTCCTTTTGTAAAAATTCATATCTAATATAATAGCAAATCTTTGTCTAAATATACACAAAATATATATATATATATAGTTTGCTATGGCGTAAGGAACATTCTGTGACTTCTACTGGAACAAGAGAAAGTGTTTGAATCCCATATAGAAATAGTTCCGCTATTTTATATTTCAAAGAGAGGAACATCTATTCAATTATTGTAATAGAATGAAAAAGTCAAAAGTTTAAATAGATAGGTCAAAAGGAATATTAATATGATTGGTCACTGCCTTCTCTACTTTAATTAAAAGAGAAGAGAAAGAACGTGAACTGCACCCCACGAATTGTAATCCCCAATTTAGACGAGGAAATAAATGCTCTTGTTTCCGTTACGTATCTATTAAATATCTCATCTGATATCAAGTATGTCGTATGTAGCTGCTTCTCTCTCAAAATCCTTGAATTATGACAATACATATTTAACAACAGAGAATGTAACATAAAAATATTAATTGTTATATAAAATAATGTTTACTATGATCTTTTTCAGTTTTACCCTTATTGCAACTCAAGAACCCTAATTTATAAGAATTTTTCAAAGACTGAATTAATTGAAAGTAATAATCAAATATTTGTAATAGAGAAGAACAATTAAAGCAATTTAAATAAAATACGAAACAGGACAATATACCTTCGATTTTTTTTAAGTTTCCGTTCCTTGAGCAAATAGGAAAGATGAAGGCTTGCTTTGAAGAAAAAGTGAAACTGCTTCATTCGTGGAAAGTAAGAGGGGGTATTTCTTCCTTTTTTTTTTAAACAATAATTAAATATATAAGGATTAAGCTCCGTACGGAACAAAAGCACCAGAAGATATATATATATAATATATCTTTAAGTTATATTGGAGCCCTTATCTAAAATAAATTAGATATCCACAAAGACTAGAATGAGATAAGGTAAAGACGAGTACTTATATTTAATAGCAAACTCAGTAAATACAAAGAATCATAAAAATGCGGTTTAAAATAATACTAATGAGAAATTAATATTAATAGTTTTTTCTTTAAACCGATTAAAATATAATAAACTAAAATATATGGTATATCATTCTCCCCCCCCAAAAAGAAACTTTCGTCCTCGAAAGTTACCTTAATTGACAAAGAGCTCTGCATACTTGTCTCTCATCTCCTCCTCTAGCTCCCAGGTAGCTTCCCTTTCCGTCTGGTTGGTCCACTACACCTTTACATACTTAATCACACGTCTTCTCAGGACTTGCTCTTAGCATCTACTATGCGAAGTGGTCTCTCCACAGAAGTAAGATTAGGTTGCACATTCAAAGGTTCTAAGGCTATAACCTCTTCAGGATCCTTTACATACTTCCTTAGCATAGATACATGGAATACATTATGTACTCCATCCAGGCTAGGCGGTAATGCCAATCTGTATGCTACATCTCCAACCCTATCAAGAATTTGAAAAGGTCCTATATACCTGGGGTTTAACTTACCCCTTAAACCAAACCTGATCACTCCCTTGGTAGGTGAAATCTTGAGTAGCACATGTTCACCCACCTGAAACTCTAGAGGCCTTCTTCGCTTATCTGCATAGCTTTTCTGGCGACTCTGAGCAGCTTGTAGTCTCTGCCTGATTAACTTGACTTTATCCACTGCATCCTGAACTAGCTCAGGTCCTAGTACCTGTCTATCACCCACCTCATCCCAGTGGATAGGTGACCTACACTTCCTTCCGTATAATGCTTCAAAAGGTGGCATGTCAATGGATGCATGGTAGCTATTGTTATAGGCAAACTCTACCAGTGGTAAGTGTTCATCCCAACTGCCCCGAAGTCAAGGGTACAAGCTCTCAACATGTCTTCCAAGGTCTGGATTGTACGCTCTGACTGCCCATCAGTCTGAGGATGATAAGCAGTACTGAAGACCAGCTTTGTTCCCAAGGCCTTATGTAAGCTCTTCCAGAATCTCCCTACAAACCTGGTATCTCTGTCAGAAACTATAGTCACAGGAACACCATGTAATCTCATAATCTCTTTAACATATAGCTTCGCTAACTGCTCTAAAGTATACCCAGTTTTGATAGGTATGAAGTGAGCTACCTTTGTGAGTCTATCCACAATTACCCATACAGAGTCATACCTTTCTCTGGTTCTAGGTAGAGCTGAGACAAAATCCATGGTTATGTGTTCCCATTTCCACTCTGGCACTGGTAAGGCTTCAGCTCACCTGCTGGTTTCTTGTGTTCAATGTTGACTAGCTGGCAGGTGTAGCACTTGGACACATACTCTGCTATCTCCTTCTTCATATTAGTCCACCAATACAACTTCTTCAGGTCCTGATACATCTTATTCCCTCCAGGATGGATGGAATAACTGGAGTAGTGAGCTTCTTTTAATATTTCTTTCTTGAGCTCTGCTTGCTCAGGTACACATAATCTCCCTTTATACCTCATTACTCCCTTGCTATCTACAAGGAAATCAGCTGCTTTGCCCACCTCCATTCTCTTCTGTATCTCTTGTATACTTGGATCACCAACCTGAGCTTCTTTGATTCTATCTACTAAGGTAGGCTGTAAATGTAATCTGGCTAGTCTTGCCCCCACCTGTCTAGTCACAACCTCTAGCTCCAACTTCCTCATATCCTCTAATAGATAATGCTTTGAAGTGATCAAGGTTGCTAAATTCTCATGTCGCTTCCTACTCAAGGCGTCTGCTACTACGTTCGCCTTTCCAGGGTGATACTGGATATCCACATCATAGTCTTTTATTAACTCCAACCATCTCCTCTGCCTCATATTTAGTTCCTTTTGTGTGAATATATTTTAAGCTCTTATGGTCGGTATATATCTTACACCTTTCCCCATATAGGTAATGCCTCCACAACTTCAATGCATGAACCACAGCTGCCAATTCAAGGTCATGTGTAGGGTAATTCTTCTCATAAGGCTTCAGTTGCCTAGAGGCATATGCTATTACCCTGTCTCCCTGCATTAACACACAACCTAATCCCTGCAAAGAAGCATCGCAGCTGAAAATAGTATACGGCTGACCAGTCATTGGCAAAGCTAAAATTGGTGCAGACACAAGTTTATTTTTTAATAGCTGGAAGCTTTCCTCACATTTCTCATCCCACACATATTTGACTCCTTTTTGTGTCAACCTGGTTAGAGGACCTGCAATTTTGGAGAAACCCTCCACAAACCTTCTGTAGTACCCTGCCATACCCAAGAAACTTCTGACTTCTGTCACACTCTTTGGTGCTGGCCATTCTACCACTGCTTTGACCTTTTCTGGATCCACTGATAATCCACTACCACTGATAATATGTCCCAAGAAGGACACTTGATCAAGCCAGAACTCACACTTCTTGAATTTAGCATATAGCTTCTCACTTTGCAACCTGCTCAGAACTAGTCTTAAGTGTTCTTCATGTTCTTCCTTACTTTTAGAATATACGAGGATATCATCAATAAACACCACTACAAAGTGGTCCAAGTAGTCTCTAAAGACCCTGTTCATCAAATCCATAAAAACAGCTGGTGCATTTGTGAGACCAAATGGCATAACGACAAATTCATATAGTCCATACCTGGTCCTGAAAGCCGTCTTCTGGATATCCTCTGCTCTAATTCGCAACTGATGATATCCTGATCTAAGGTCAATCTTGGAAAATACTCTTGCTCCTGACAATTGATCAAACAAATCGTCTATCCTGGGTAGAGGGTATTTGTTCTTGATAGTTACCTGGTTCAGCTCTCGGTAATCTATACATAATCTCATGCTGCCATCCTTCTTCTTTACAAATAACACTGGAGCTGCCCAAGGTGACACGCTTTGTCTGATGAAACCCTTACTTTCCAGGTCATCTATCTGTGCCCTTAACTCTGCATATTCTGTTGGTGCCATTCGGTATGCTTGTTTAGCCATAGGCCTAGTACCAGGCACTAACTCTATACTGAACTCTATCTCCCTCTGAGGTGGCAAACCTGGTAGATCTTCTGGAAACACATCTGGGTACTCACATACTATTGGTATTTGAGTCAAATTTGCTTCTGGCTTTTCCTCTATTGCCATAGCTGCTAAGGAATGTGTAGACCTACCCCACAGCTCATATGTAGGAAGAGCTGGAGGTCTCTGCACTTCAAGCTTGTGCACAAACTGATCCCCAGATGGCAAATGAAATCCCACTACTAAATTGTGGCAATCAATCACGGCATGATACTTCACTAACCAATCCACCCCTAGAATTACATCAAAATCTGACATGTCTAGAACCACCAGATCTACAGGTAGCTGTCTACCCTCTATCACTATGTCAACATCTCTACATATCCTATTCAGCATAGCTCCACTCCCAAGAGGTGTATTCACAGACAGACATTCATTCAAGAAATCAACAACCACATCACACAAAGCAACGAAAGATTCAGCAATGCAGGAAAAAGTGGCACCTGTATCAAATAACACATAGGCACTATGCAGGAGTATAGGGAGCGTACCTGCAATAGTGTCTACACTGGAGGTGTCATGGCGCTGCAATGCATAAATCTTAGCTGGTGCCCTCTGACTCGGACCTGCATTCAAAGGACGCCCAATCTAGATCCCAGGTGCTGCCTGCCTACCAATATCTTTGCAATCAATGGCCCTGTGCCCCCTTTGTCCACACTTAAAGCAAAAAACCTGGGGAAGAGTCCTCTCGGTACACTGCCTGAAGTTGTGCCCTACTTTGCCACAAGAGTAACAGGCATTGTCAGGCCACTTGCAATCTTTCAAATCATGAGGACCCTGACACTTAGGGCACTTCTTCCCAACACTAGGTCCTGATGACTTAACATGCTGTACCATAGGCCTCTTATCCTTCTCCTGGATTAAAATACCTGTGGCTGGTCGCTTTCCCAAATATACTTGACCCTTCGCAACTTCTGCCCCTTTCATCTTATTCAAACCCTGTTCTACCATCTTAGCTTTATTCACTGCTGCAGAATAACTAGGCAACTCCATCAGATTTATATGGTGCTGGATCTGCAGATCTAAACCAGTCATGAATCTGCTCTTCTTTGCTTCATCACTATCCCTCAAAGCTTCAGGTATAAACCTCATAAGACGGTTCAGCTCCGCCTCATATTCATCAACTGTTCTTCTGCCCTGCTGAATAGTGTAATACTCCTGCATCATCTGATACTTTACACTATCAGAAAAATACTCTGCATAGAAAGCCCTCTGAAAAGTTTCCCAAGTAATCGGCCCCTGCATGTTTCTCTTGGTGCTCATCCACCAATTGTTAGCACTCCCAATCAGCAAATAGGAGGCATACTCCACCTTCTTATCCTCTGGGATGCCAAGGGCCCCAAAAGTTTTCTCTACTTCTTCCATCCATAGTTGAGGCTCAAGTGGCTTACCTGGCTGGGGTTCAAACTTGTACACCAAGTCCACAAATTTGTTGAGACTCAGGACATCAGCACGTCTGGCCCCGTTACCACCATTTCCATTACCATTGCCATTGTTGTTATTTTGTCTTTGAGTCTCCTGCCTCCAGGCCTCAGCATTAGCCTGAAACATCTGCACATCCTGCCTCATCTGATTCTGCTGCACCAAAGCCCCCACTAAGGTATTTACAGTCTGGAACAATTGTGCAGTATCAATCGGGACCTGCTGTCCAATAGGTGGTGGTGGTGGAAGGTCCTGAGGCAACTGCTCTTGAGGCATCTGCTCCTGAGGAACATGGTCTTGTCCCCTAGGTACTTGTTCCTCCTCTGCAGCTCTGGAGGATCCAGCAGCGTGGTGCTTCTTCTTGGCGGCATTCTAAAGAAAGACAACATAAGGAAAGGTTAAAGTATAGGTTAGCTAAGGTTAAGTCAAAAGAAAACTATAAGGTAACTTACCCTAACAGTTAAATAGCCCCAACTAGAAATACCCTCACTCATCAAATCTTACCGTTCTAATGAGTTCATAGCTTAAGTCTACTGATCTGCAACCTAGGCTCTGATACCAACTAAGCTGTAACGCCCTAAATTGTAGTGCATTAACAGCCCGCCATGTCACCATAAGAAGGAGACACGCTAAGGCTCGATACCTGCTAAATCCACAAATTTCAAGTAATACTTCCAACTCACAATTTAAGTTATGCTCCAAGTTCAAAACATAAGTAATAAAGACTTCAGATAGGCTGACATCACTGATGCCAACACAGCCTACAAGTTCTGACAAAAGCTTAACACAACTTATAGGTTCTGACAGGTAAATACAACTAGGTTCTGACAATATAGCATAAACTAAGTCTGTCAAATAAACATAAACTAAAATCAATTATCTGCTGGAAAGTCTGGACCACTATCGTCCTCCCCATAATCTACATAAAGATCATATCCAGAAAGATCGAACACTATCGGCTCCTCACCTGAAAAATGGTTAATATAAAGGAATGAGCTAACGGGCTCAGTACGTCAAACCACATCCACATACGCATGATCACTCAAGTTCAACCATACATGCGACATGTTATAAATGCAACAAACAGGTTACTTATCTTTTATTTAGCCTGCAAACAACACGGTTTAGTACCATTTGCAACTAGTCTTAAACCCGAGGTTACTCAGACCCCACTTTCACAAGTATAATAATAATAAGTATATACATATATATATGGCGTGGTACTCCCCAACACCCGCGTTCCCTTTCAACGACGGTACCGTACTCGTACCACTAAAGCCTAAACTACCAGAATCCTCTCTGTATGTAACTCCACTAGGGACAACGACACATACAGATCAACCGACACCACCCTAGCAAAACCGCCACGACCCTGGTGCTTACAGTTTTACTAAACCAGCCAACCACATTCAACAAGCAATTATTTCTGTAAAAGCGTTAGTTCATTTTATAAAATACTAAACCTACAAGCACAGTTAACAGGCAAGGATGACCTGATACGGGGTTTGAACAACCTAACAACTCAGAGCCAAAACGACAGTCACCTGAACAATAACCCATTAGAACTCGAAATAATAACCTACAACTTTTATTCACAACTATTTTTCCCTTCAACCAATACTAACTATACACTCTCATCTTTACACTTTAACACCCCTTGTTTGTCACGGTATATACATAACTTAATAAAAGAAAATTGAAATTGAGTAAAATAATAAAACTTGGTAAATCAAAGTAAATAGATCTAGTCAATAAGATAGTTTACTACATTGAGATACACGGCTATCATACATATTTCAAAAGAAAATTAAAGTTTCTTTTTGCTAAATCCATTTACAAAAAAATTATCGTCTTCGTCTGTTAACTAATTCTAGTCCAAAGCAATAAAATTCTAAGCCTAATAAGATAATAAACAAAGAAAATAGTAATACTCACGAACTTTTCCTTTTGTAAAAATTCATATCTAATATAATAGCAAATCTTTGTCTAAATATACACAATAATATATATATAATATAATAATAGTTTGCTATGGCGTAAGGAACATTCTGTGACTTCTACTGGAACAAGAGAAAGTTTGAATCCCATATAGAAATAGTTCCGCTATTTATATTTCAAAGAGAGGAACATCTATTCAATTATTGTAATAGAATGAAAAAGTCAAAAGTTTAAATAGATAGGTCAAAAGGAATATTAATATGATTGGTCACTGCCTTCTCTACTTTAATTAAAAGAAAGAAAGAACGTGAACTGCACCCCACGAATTGTAATCCCCAATTTAGACGAGGAAATAATGAATTGCTCCTTGACGAGGAAATAAATGCTCTTGTTACCGTTACGTATTTATAAATATCATCTGATATCATATGTCGTATGTATCGCTTCTCTCTCAAAATCCTTGAATTATGACAATACAAATTAACAACAGAGAATGTAACATAAAAATATTAATTGTTATAAAAAATGTTTACTATGATCTTTTTCAGTTTTACCCTTATTGCAACTCAAGAACCCTAATTTATAAGAATTTTCAAAGACTGAATTAATTGAAAAATAATCAAATATTTGTAATAGAGAAGAAACATAAAGCAATTTAAATAAAATACGAAACAGGACAATATACCTCCGATTTTTTTTAAAGTTTCCGTTCCTTGAGCAAATAGGAAAGATGAAGGCTTGCTTTGAAGAAAAAGTGAAACTGCTCATTCGTGGAAAGCAAGAGGGGGTATTTCTTCTTTTTTTTTTTAAACAATAATTAAAATATAAAGGATTAAGCTCCGTACGGAACAAAAGCACCAGAAGATATATTTTTTTAATATATCTTTAATTATATTGGAGCCCTTATCTAAAATAAATTAAGATTCCACAAAGACAGAATGAGATAAGGTAAACGAGTACTTATATTTAATAGCAAACTCAGTAAATACAAAGAATCATAAAAATGCGTTTAAAATAATACTAATGAGAAATTAATATTAATAGTTTTTTTTTTAAACCGATAAAAATAATAAACTAAAATATATGGATTTCAAATACTGTCCCAAATCCTCCTTCCTCCATAAAAACCATCTCCCACATATTGCTACAACCATTCCATTCCTCTTCTATAAACACATAAAACCTAGGTAAAAATCTATCTTATTCATTCATCATGTTTCATACAACTTAGCATGAGCTAGTGTATGTTTCTATCTCATGAGAGTTAAAGAAGCAATGATATGTTCATGTTTTGTTTTTGTTCATGTTTCTATTCTTTCTTTATGTTATTATTATGTTGTTATTGTTATGTTTATTATTATTTGTTCTAACCTAACTTAATATAAAGTATTATGTATAATATGTATATATATTTATTAGAGTATATAAGCTCATTTGTTATAATTTATGTCTTGCAATTTTATTTATTTATCTGTTTTTATGCAATTATTAAGATAGTCTTCTAGTCTTGACTTGTCCATATCAGTCAAAACATTTTCTTTCTTTGCTTTTCTTTTTTTTTTGGGACTAGTCTATTCTTATCCCGATACCTTAATGAAGCTAAGTTTCTAAATACTTGACCTTACTTTTATGCCTTATTTTATTCATCTTATTATGTTGTTTATTATATTTCTCATAGTTACATATTCTCAATCATGCATGAATATGTAATAATTGTCTCAACCATAATGAAAAAGAGTTTTCTTGAGTAAAAAAATAAGACTCTTTAAATAAAAATCTTGTCACATAAGAATAATTTTTCCATAAAAACTTAAAGTTTTAATCTAACAAAAATTTTCTAAGATAATAAGTTTAGCTCGTAGTAGTAATAACACTATAGTGATTTTATCAAGAAATACATAAAGTAAAGTTTTATTACAAACTCTCTTTCAAACCAATAAAATAAGAAATTTCTTTAAACTTAATCCTAATTTAACCAAAAGTTTTCCTAAACTCATTTATCAAGTTTTCTACCAACACTCTAAAATACTAAAGTCTAGATAAGTTTTTCAAAATTAACTTATAAATCATTGATATTTATTCTTTTAAAGTGATCTAACTTAGAAAAACTTTAGAACACATACCAAGAAATATTTAAAAAAAAATCATTTTCTAGCCATTAAAATAAAGTTGTAAGAATTTAAAAAAAATTAAAATTACTTTTTAATGGAGTTAAAGGAACGAGATGCTCACTTCTAGTAAATTAAGAAATTTTCCTAACAAAACTAATTCCTTTTCAAAGACTAGCTTTTCTTCTCACTTTTTAAGACATTTTTTTAAAAATCTTATTGAGACACCACTGAATTCATGCATATAGTTGAGTCTATATATATATAATTTAAGGGTTTTTTTCACCAAACAAAATATCTTTATTTTTTTGTACAAAAGCTCTTGAATGAAGAAAAGTTTGAAACATAAGTTTTGAAATTAGAATTTTCGTATCAAATCTGTATGTTACTATTTCATGACTCAAATAAGTTCTTTTGATAAAAATAACCTTAGAAATAGATAGATCTGTTCAAGTAGGTAGAAATTGGTATGTAATACGCAAAATTCCGAGTTAAAATAAGCAAGTTGGCCATTTTAAGTTGGAATTTCCATTCATTCGATTTTTGACGAATCCTATAGCATTAAGAATTTGAGTAGATCTTGGATGAAATACTCACTTTGGGTATTTCTTTTGTTTTGGTGTTGAGGATCAAGATCTTCTCTTCCTCAAGGATTACTTCGACTCCTAGAAGAATGCTATGGATGAGTGAGTTTCCTTTACGTTTATGTATTCTCCCATGTGCTTGTAGAATAGAGCACTAGACGTTAGGAAAAGATAAAATTGATATGCATGTGGGATATCTTGGAATTATGTATGTGAATTGTTATGTGCGATCAATGAATGATAAGTATATCGGAACTTGATCTGTGATTGATATAATGGTGTCTATGTATGTATTGCCATGTGTGTAATTATTGCTTGATCGCTTTAAATGATTTAATATCATATTGAAATCCCCATATAATAAATTGCTCATGCATATCACTTAGAATATCATTTTGAGATTTTGCTACTACTCCTCAGCATGGGACCGGAAAGGTAAGCTGTCTTGCTACAATCTTGAGAGTTTAGGATGTTTGGGGAATACGGTCTCAAGTTGCAGCCGAGCTGGATCGATTGCTTTGGGTAAGGAAAGCCCGGGGACTAGTAGTATGGTTCGTTGGAATCCCAAGACGCGTGCAACTTTAAGGAGGTCGCTTGGGACACAATTCAAAGCATTCCCTAACCACCGATGGAGGGGTAAATCCATCATACATATGAAACCAGATAGTCGTATGTACTGTTTGATCATATGGTTTTTGCATTTCATATGCTTGAATTAATAAACTTGGTTGATTGCCTGTTATGAGTACTTTTACGTAAGGAATATCTCACTATGCAAGATTATCTTTTTGCACCCGAGACCATCTTGATCCCCCGGGTAGAATCCTTATTTTGGGAAGCTTTTAGAGGAATTTTGTTTTGAAGTCTTAGAATAGATTTCTTCTAAAATCTTCTAAATTTTGTTATTTCTCTTAGTATGACCATGTTGTTATTATCAGGGGAATGCCCCTTAGAAGTTGTAAGACTTTATATTTCAATGAAATATATTAAGTGTTATTTTACATGTTCCGCTGCCAATATCTTAAAATGCATTACTTCACTGGTCTCCCTTTGATGTGAATATACGCTTTGTACCGATATAGAAGCTTTCGAGTGACTGAGGTAGTCATTCTTAAGTTTTAATATTGTATACGGACTGTCACGTTTAGGGTATCCACTGGGGCGCGACACATTGTGATTTTCACAAATTTTTTTCTTCATCCATCTTCCTCTTTTATATTAGGTAAACAATAAAACCTCTCTTTAGCTTATCTTAACATAACATGAACAACATATATATTATGATTTCAAACAAAACCCCACGACCTTATGCTAGGGAATGAAATCAACAAAACAACATATTGTTTATATCTTGTTTAACTCTATGTTAAATGTATGTTTATATTGTGTTCGTATCTTTAACTTAACTTTCTATATATTAGTATGTGTGTGTGTGTGTGTGTGTGTGTGTGTGTGTGTGTGTGTGTGTGTGTATTAGAGCCTAAAGTTCACTAATCTAACATCTTACTAATGCTTTAATTCATGATTACATTATCTATTCCCTAACAAATAAATAAGACTAGTCAAAATTCTAGTCTTAGACTTGTCCTTCATCATGTCAAAACAAATATGGAACTTGTTCATCTCTAAGTCTCGGGAGCCTTGAATATAATCTAAAACTCCATGTTTCTCTCATTATGCTTTATTCATGAAACTGGAAATATTCAACTCATGGGGATCCTTGATAAAAGTCTAAAACTCTCATAATAATTTTCTTGTTATTTTCGCTTTATTTATGAGACTTGTATTATTTCAAGTCTCGGGAAGCCTTGAAATTAATCTAACACTTCTATAATTATTTCTATATGCTTTTCCCTTTTTTATGGTGACTAGAATTTATTCAAGTCCCGGGAAGTCTTGATGATAAGCTAAAACTTCCATATCCTTTTTTTAATATTTGCTCATTTGATTTTCTGTCTTTATTTTCTACATAAGTCTATGCCAATAATTTATTCCTTAGCATAACTACTACATGCATTTGCATACATGGTCATAGAATAATGTTGTTATCTTAGTAAAATTTTCAAAATGAGAATATTGATCATTTCTTATTTCATGAAATGAAACATAACTTTCAAGAGAATTAATTTTCAACACTTGGAAAAATTTTCTTTAAGAGTAAGAATCGTTATTCAACTACACTTCCTTCAAAATGTTAAAAAAAAAATTATCATAAGTTTTAAATGTTGATAATCCTTTACTATGAAAAATTTTGTTAAAAATTTTGTCTATAAGGTATATAATAATATTTTGCTAAAAACTAGGAATCAATCAATTTTTCCACATGACAAACTTAAAATCATTATATTAGTTCAAATCAACTTAAAATAAAATTGATACACAACATAAAGAATCAAGTTTTGGAAAATAAATTTATCTTCATGATGTTGAGTAAATGTAAAAATATAATTTTAATAATTAGGTATTTCAATTACAACAAACTAAAAAATATAATCTTCATTTTAAAAAAGCAAAAAGAGCTCCCAATAAACTTAACTTTTCAAACTTCTACAGAGGTTGTTTTAGGAAAAATTATTTTTAAGACAACATCACTAGAATCATGCATATAATATGAGTAACATCAATACTAAATGAATTTCATATATATAAATATTTTAGTGCTTGCTATAGAGTGCCAAAGTGGTGAAAAGTTGAAAAATGCAAAATTTAGGGGTTGGAACTTATAGGATGAATTTGTACCGCCCTTTTCCATAACCTTAATGGCTTTTAATGTTAAAAATAACCTTAGAAATAGATAGATCTTTTTGGGTAAGTAGAAAACGACTACTAATATGTAAAATTCCGAGTAAAAAATAACCAAGTTATGACTGTTTTAAGTTAAAATTTCCACAATCCGGAAAAATGATGTGAATAGTAAAATAGAACTAGAAAATTTAAATAGAACTGCCATGAAATACTCATTCCGAGTATTTTTTATCTAGGTGACAAGGAGGTTGAAGTCTTCTATCCTAAAGATTATTATGACTAAAGGATCGATTTCAAGAAATGGACCAGTGAGTTATTCTCTTAATTTTTCATACTTATGTTTGTGATTGTAGCTTAGAAGCACTAAAAATAGGAAAAGATAAAAACGGAATGTGCATGTGAATTATAATGCTTGTTGAAACTATACTAAGCATATCGGAACTTGATTTGTTGATAGATTAATTAATGTCTTTCTACCATATTGAATCGTTTGTAATATCTTTATGGTCACCTTTAAAAATACCTTATTCATATGTTAAAAATAAAATAACAAATTTGATTCATGCATATCACGAAGTAGGTTGCATTGCATTCGCTGTTATACCCTTGGTGGGACAAGTGTATAATAGTAGTGGTTGGTAGGAGCTTGCAAATCTACAAGCGGTGTATAGTAGCTGGTAAGATCTATAAGTTTTAGTGGTGAGTAATAGCCTGAAAGATCAACAAAACATATATGCGAACTATGGTCATATGGGCCTGAAAGACCTAACCTTGAATGAGGGCATAAATCCATTCAAAAATATGATTTCCGATTAATCATATGTATTTGTTTGCTCACGTGATTATTGCATTTCATAGGCTTATTTTGTCACACCCCAAGAGTACCCTAATAGTAATACATATATTATGAAACAGCCTGATGGCCCAGACCGTATCACATACACATATTATTACTAAATCTACTTTGGAAAATGACATAAGTTTAGCAAAACAGGATCTTTTTGGTTACATGATAAGAAATGATGAAAGCAAATAAAATTACAATGCTGTAAATAAAACTTACTGTCTGAATAATAACTATTACAGACCAAGAAACATATCTAAGTTCTCAAATAATAAAATTGATGTTCTAACATCAATTAATACATATAAGTAGTAAAACTATTCTCCTAGTTTCCAAGACTCTTCCAGCTTTAGAAACATACCGATTCTAAACTCCTGGAGGCATCCAGCCAAGGCTTTAGCGTCATCCTGTAAGGACTGTAGGAGTGTGAGCATAAACCACGGGCTCAGTGAATAATTAGAACTTATCGCACAACAAGCAATTTATTATCAATCATATGTAATGCAGCAATCAAACACATGAACAATTACAAGCTTGGACAATTCAGAATCCAAACAGGATGGAGATTTACGCCCTCTCATCAGGGTTGAAGGAAAACCGATCTATGAATCACCTACCCAGGAGAAACTAAGTACATAGGAAAGTCACAATCCTCTCAATAATTATCTCTGTATGATTATGTTGTTTAAAGCACTCATTTCCGTTTTGCTTAGAAACTCCACTAAGTGTTAGACATTTCATAGTGATACTATGGGCGGCGTCCTTCATTACCAGTTAGTTCTGTGGAACTGACAGAACAAAGGAAATCTTGAGTAGAACTAATAGCCTCTTGCCTAGAAAAACCAATCATTACCAGAGAACCGAAATTCTAATATGTAGTAGGCTATCATATAATTATAATGCAGTATATGCAATTTATGCAATGCATGTCTATTTTATTTAAAATGCCAATATTTGATAGACAATCAACATGCCATGCACTCAGTGAATTCACAAGCATTCCTTCATCACTTTTATTCAATTTTGTTTAGCCATCAAATAATTCCAAACAGCAGGCAATACCCATAACCCATATACATATGAGTTCATTATTATTATTCTTGTATTATAATGCAGCTAAACTACAATCATAAACAATGTAATAAGTCTGAGTTACTCACCTGCTCATATTAATCAATCGTAGTAATCGAATGGAAAGTCCTCAAGAATATCAAAATTATCTATTGAGATGAAAATATTCATCAATAATACTTATAAATAGAATATTAAATTCCTATGAGTGTCTAAGTACCCTATGTCGATATTTGACACAATTTCTATTGCTTATATCGATTTCTTAAGTTATTGATTTTTGTAGAAAAAGGGTATTTACCATTTAGTCCCGTCGGATTTTCTTTTGCTTTAGATATTAATCATTCTATATCTAAGATAAACTTGACTAAATTTTTCTATTAATTTTCTATTCAAGTCTTACATTGTTTAATGTCCTTGTTAGTAGTAATCTTTTATTTACTTATTTTACTTTGCCTATCAACCTTATCTGCTCGTTTTGGTTAGAATTTTTATTATTTTAGAGGATCTCATTTCATCATCTAAATCTTTATTCATTTCCTTAGCTCACTCATAACTTGTTAAATTATCAATATGTGTAATTTCTATAAATTGTTCATAACATTTTTCTTGTAATGTAGAACTCCTAATCATGCTTTTAAAGCTTATTTTATCATGTTTTATGTTCATATAAGGTCTTAGGAGCATTGGACATGAATTTAAACTAGTTTAGATGAAATTTGAGCATGGTTTTGGCTCATACCTTCCTAGATCCGAATTTACTATTCCTATGTTTGTAACATTTCCAAGTTGATGTTTTTCGTAGCCATCAACATTCAAGCATTTCTAATACCACAAGAACTCATCTACTTGAATTCACAAATGAAATAACCATATCTCCCAATCACATAACCTTTCTCTAATGCTACACATTTCAACCGAATGTCTACACACCAATGTAACAAGAATATTTTGTTAGTTAGGAGTTACCTTAGCTTGAAGTGGAAAAGGATTCCTAAATCCCTTCCTTAGCCAGAATTAAACCTATAACAAAGGTTAGATGATAATTTTTTAACTATATTAGAAGTTACTAATTCTAACCAAGACCTCTTACCTTGTTGAGCTTAGGTTCCAACTTGGATTTATGGGAAACCAATGGCTATTTAACTTGGTTTTTTATGTTGTTTGAAAGAGGGAATTGATGTTTTTGGATGGGGTTGATACTTAGATAGGATATATGAAGTAAATCAAGGGTTATATTTGGTGTTAGAGCTCCTTAAAGGTTGTCTAAGCGAAGAAATATCCAAGGAGAAGAGGGTTGGTCACAACTCCTTTTGTAGCTAGAATTTTAACTTGTTTTTGTGGGGATTATGAGCTGATTTTGTGTCAAACTTAAGACTATATATATGTACTAAGGTTAGGCTAAAGTTAGGAGGCTAAAGAGGGTGTTTTGGGCTTGAAAAACTTGTAAATTGCAGTTAGGAATTTTGATTACGAATTTGGCTGTTTTGGATGACAAATTTGGCTTTGTTTTAACAGATTTGTGGCTGATTTTTTAAGGGCATTAATTGTATTTGTTTGCTAGTTAATTAATGTCATTTATATGTGTAAATTAGGGGCTCAACTTGCAAAAAAAATGGATCAAAAATCTGTTGAAATTCGTTCTAAACAGAGGTGTAGAAAATTCTGATATGTGTTACACTTTTCTAGACTTTTTGGACTGATTTCTTATGCTATTTGTTAACTAATTTTTGGTATTCGAAGTGTCCATTTAGATGCCTCTTATTGGTGCTCATTTGGTCATCAAAAAAAAAAAAAAAAAAAAAAAAAAAAAAAAAAAAAAACTCAAGTAAGGCCTATAATTTTTGTCAAAACAGAGTTGATATGGTGTGTATGCTGCTACTGTCCTTGTTGAAATTCCCTTGCTACAGCTGCCTTGATCGGAAATTTCAAAGACAATTTGGAGCTGGTTTGGTTACTTATTTGAGCTTAAATTCATAGCATTTAATGTTAATCACATGTGGAGTGTTTTGATTGGATTGTATGTCATTTGTTTTATGAATTTTTAGAGCTCAAAATTAGATCAAATTGCTGGACGTGAAGTGTGTTTCTGCAGTCGAGAAGCTTCTGCTGTACTATGAAGAAGTTATGCACCATATTCCTCTGTTTCCAGCGTGATTTGCTTCAGTTTGCATTTCATTTTTTTATTGATTTTTTATTATTTGATTAATAGTTAACTAAAATATTCTAACAAATATTAATTTTATAAACGCATGTTTATAACTATTACGTAAGAGTTTTATTTAGATAAACTTTTCTAAGTTCTTATAAAAATTCTAGATTTTTTGTATAAATAATTTTTTAGTTTAACGTTTACATGATTAATTATTTTTAGTATTTTAACTTACGCGATTAAACTTTTCAAGTTCAATAAATTAAATTAGAAATCAAGTCTTACTGAGTTTAGAATTCCCTAACAAATATACCAGTGGGTTTTGAAATTTTTATTTTAGATCTAGATTAGTAATTATTGATCGGTATTAGTATCTATTATGTATTTATAATCTTAGTAATTCCTCTTTGGATTATTACTTTACACCAATAAGTTTTGTCAATAAATTATATCTTATCGGTTTTAAAATTTAGAGCAACTTCTAATTATATCCTGAATTATCAGTTCAAGATACGAAATCTTGTTTTTACTATCTATTAAGGTTAATGAAATTTTTATTCGGGTTTTTCAAACTAGGAATGAGTTTATTACAACTCATAGATCTATTCTAAGATTTTTATCGGGTTCTAAATACACTATTTAATTCATATTTTCTATTTTATTATTGTATACTATTGTGAAAAATCTCGGGGTTTACATATTTAAATAAATTGTTTGATTTCCTTGTATGGGTATCTTAATTCGGGAATATTTTTCACTAAGTAAGTAAGGCTACACCCCTTTAGATATTTGTTGTAGTTTACCTACCTTTGGCTGAAGCTGAGAGAATATTTCTCCTAGGTACCGATCTTTTGGAGTAAGGAGCTTTTAGAAGAAGTCCATGGTGTAATTGTAAACCCCGGTATTCTCAGTAGTTAAGAAACCCGGGAATTGGAAGAAACCCTAATCCGGTCCAGTTTGAGTCTAGTGAGAGGAGCTTAGGAACCCTAAATCCGGCTTTCCTTTGGTTTCATAATAAAAGAAGTTTTATAAAGTAAATGAAGTTGAATTATTGTTTTTAAGTATATTTTAAACCTTTGAAAGTTTTAAATTCGAAAATTTTTCAATTCCGAGCCTTCCCGAGCTCAATTACGGAAAAGCGTGCCCCGGACCACGAACTCAGAAAAATGTTCCGGAATATTCATTAGAACCGTAATTTTATAAGGATTCCAAAAATATCAATTTTATAATTTTCCGAGCCATAAAAATTACAGTTATAGCTTTTCCCGTGTTTTCGTTACAACCGGTAAAGTAGATGTCTTGTCTACTATTCACAAGTACAACCTACACTACACACTACCCATACCCTATTCTTACATCCTTACAACTACTCATTTCAATTTTCTTTTCCAATGAATTTTGTCTCTTAATAATTATCACATTTATTACATTTTAATTACTAAATTACAAAATATCAAAATTTCAAAACACACACACACACACAGAAGTGGCCGCGCCCCCCCCCCCTTGTTTTCCTCTCAATTTAATTATTTTTACTCATTTATTCAACTAAAACCCTAATTCACTTAATATATAACTAAATGTTCTTCTCTCTCTTCATTTTACTTGTTTCATTTTTTTCAAAAGAGAAAACTCTCCTTTCTTCCTCTTGTGCCGTGAGCTTCCCCCCTCCCCCACTCTCACATTTCAACTTGTTTTCTCCTCTTTTCTACTCCAAGACTCCATTGGTATGTTGATTTAAGCTTTGATCTTCCTAATCTTGTAATGGCAAAGCTATATCTTGTGTGTTTTCTCATTTAATCCCAATGAGCTCATGCTAGGGACATGAAAACACATGAACAAGAATATCAAGCCATCACAAGACATGGATCTAGTTTTAGATGAGTTTATGTTAAGATATCATCTTGTTCATGCATGTAAAGTAGAGATCTTGTATATATATTGATGTTCATGCCATGAGATTTATGATTCATGCATTATAGTTAGTAGATCTAATGTTTAGACATCCACATCTTCATTCACATGTATGATCATAGAGTTATTTTGATTTCCATGCATTGATGATCATAAAAATGTAGTCTTGTATATGTATAGATGTTAGATAGTAGATCTTCATATATAGGAGGCAAGAACATTGAAAAATAAAAGATTTTGTAGAAATGGTTTGTTGGAAATTCGGATGGATTTGGAACCCTACTTTAAAAACCACCAAAATCATTTTTAAACTCATATTTCACAAAAAAATGAAGGGTATGTGTAATAGGTATTTGAAGGAATGATTTCCATAAGTTAGATGAGTTTAGGCATGATAAATGTAAAACAAGTAGTAAAGTTAGAATGAAAAATATTGATTTATGGATGTATAGTCAAATTCGTATTTTTGGGTGATGCCCACATAAACACTTAGTATCTAAGCTTAGATGGCATGTTTTATGAGCTAAATGAAGTCTTTAGATAATAGATATATTGGAGCCTCAATTTTTGATGCATTAAACAAGTTTTCTCATAAGGAAATTGCAAGAAAATGAAAATCTCAAAATTCGGATTTTCTAAGTAGCTCATTCAAAAACATATTTACTCAATGAAAAATGTGGATTTTCATGCATAAATGGAGGTCATGACTAATATGGATGTTGGTAACCATTTTTAATTAGGTGATAAATAAATTCTAAGGATAAAATCATAAAAACATTAGGGGATGTAAGATTGGTAATAATGACTTGTTATAAGGAATCATTAAGGAATTTCCTAATAATTAGGAATTCATAAGAGTCCATAATCAAAGATCATCAAAATCATGCATATAGAGTTCATTACATGATATTCATGTTAGGAATTCATTCATATACCATTTATACATGAATCATCAACTAGGAACATTTCTCATCAAAAGCAAAGCAAATTTTCGGAATTGGAGATTTACGGAACAGATCTGATCCTACTGTTCCGTGACCTTAATGTTTTCAAAACTTGAAATTAATATTAGAAATAGATAGATCTTTCGAAGTAGATAGAGATCGATATAAAATTTGCGAAATTCCGAGTTAAAATGACCAAGTTATGGCCGTTTTAAGTCGGAGCTTCCGCAAATAGCGAGAATTCCGAATTCATCTAGTCTAGATGCATAGTTTGGATTAGTTACATGATGAGAATCTCATTAGGATTATTCTTACTTGGTAGGTGATCCCGAGCAAGACGACACCTACCCCCGATTATTACTACTAAAAAGACCGGCGTCCAATGGCCGAGTGAGTTTTACTTCCACTCTCAATTAATGATTGTGATTGTAATGTAGTGGCACTAGTGGTGTAGGCAAAGATAAAAATGGATATGTATGATGGGGTATATGGGAATTATTTATGTCTGCTGTTGATGTGCGAAATGGAACTTAAGAAATATCGAAACCGGGTGTTAAGCTATTGACTGATTAGCTAGTATCTTATATTGAATGTCTGTAATACTTGTTGGTCACCTAAAAGAATTGAACTAATGTATATTCGACTTCAATTGTAATTGGATTCATTCATATCACGATGGGGATGGAGCATTAGCATTGGTTGGTTTTTCGTGATCCATAAAACGAATATGTTGGTTAATCGTGATCCATAAAACGAATTGTTGGTTAATCGTGATCCATAAAACGAATTATTTTTAGTTGACCGTGAGCTTAAACGGCGTCGTACCGCAGGATTCGTTAATCTGCTAACCCGGGATGGAGGGCGCAAGTCCATCCACATATGATTTCCGGTTGGTCATATGTTTGTTGAACTCATTTGTTTGATGCATACACTTGCTTGAATAATCACTTGTTTGAATGAATTGTACTTAATTGTGATATGGAAGTTCTTACTCACTAAGCTAGTTAGCTTACGCCCCCATAGTTTTTACTTATTGCAGCACGAGTTTATCTGGCTTAGACCGAGGCAAGCCACAGCTCAGGTACCGGAGATAGGAGTTTCCCATAGAAGTTTACTTCATTCTTTTTGTATAGACTTCCGTTGGAAACTAAAGGACTCTGGATGACTGTAATGGACTTGATATTATTTTGCGGGGGAATGCCCCTTAGATTTTGTAAAGTATAATTATGCGTTTTGGTTTATTATCTATGGCTAATGAATGCCACATTAAACTATTTAACTCCATTGGTTGAGTATTCTATTGTCGTAAAGGAACGCTTTACATCTATATAAGACTCCCAAAGGGCTCGGATAGGGAATTCGAGAGTCTTATTTAGTATGTGGTGGGCTGTTACGTTTAGGATACCCTATGGGGCGTGACAATAATGTTAGACAAAGTCTTCCATAAATCTTTTAATATAAATTTATTTTGGAAGATATACGTTGGGACTTTTGTAATGATTTTTGACGTGGCCTATGATTTGTAAGGCTTTTGTTTTATTTAATTTATGGAGTTATGAATTCTATTCTTGGATGATATCAATTATATCTCCTTAAACTACTAATTTCAAAGGAAAGTCCTATATTGTCATGAAGTACGCCTTACACCTGATATCGAAGCTTTTGTGTGACTAAGGTAGTCATTCCTATGCTTTAAGATTATGTGTGGTGAACTACCACGTTTAAAGTACCCTTTAGGGCATGATAGCTTTCCTTCAATTGATTTTTTCTTATATCTTTTTCATATGTTGATTGCTTATAGGTTACTTTTCTTGTGTGTTGAGAAAATAGTATGCTAGCTTCACTTATATTATTGGCAATATGACACTCAAGGTGGCCTATCTTCATGCTTAACCCTACTCACATTATGGAACAACGATGAGATTTAAATGTCTAGAGTTTTTAAAGAAGTTGTGAATAGAGCATATAAAGACACTTTCTTTAGCTAATCTTATATTAGAAATTGAGTACACCAGACAAGCTTGCAAGCCTTTGAGTTAAGGCATAGAAGCAAATGGATAATAGCAAGTCGAGAAAAGTTCATAAAGAATAAGGGGACACTAGAGAGATTTTTTCAAAAAAAAAAAAAGACTTAAATGACCAATTTATTTTATTTAGAATGTGATATGATCTACTGAATCACTTACAACGCGTTCATTTGAAGGGAATAATTATATATTCTATCATGCCCCAATGGGTACCTTAAATATAATAGTCCGCCACATTCAATATTAAAGCTTAAGTATGACCACCTTTGTCATTCCCAGAAGCTTCGATATTAAGTGTAAGGTGTACTCTTCAAAAATTTAGAGGACCATACATGGAATTATGAAGCTTAAGAAGATACAATAACAATTTAAGAAAAGAGGATTCATAATATTCTTTCACTCATAATATTTGTCTTACAAGTTTTAGGGGCATTCCCCCGCTAAAATAACTATAAATTTATTACAAGAGATTTTCTAAGAAGTTTTCATCTTATCTAACACTAAACTTCATCTAAAAAAATTCCTTAACCAAAATGGATAATACCTAGCTGCAGGGTCCACGTGGCCTCAACCACAGATAGGTAAACTGCAAAAGATATCTATAGGGGTATAAGCTAATAGGCTTAGTGAGAATTATTTCTACAAGTAAAATCTTGTGTAGTAGAAATTTCAAACAAGTTATTTATGCAATCAAGTGAAATGCAACATACACGTGAGCAAACAAGGCATATAGTTTTCCAGGGACTATATATTGAATGGATTTATGCCCTCCATTCAGGGTTTGGTGATGTATAATCTCAAAACGAGTAGTTTTAGTTAAGTTATGCTTTCGATCATTATCGCCAAACATATAAAGTCTACTCGGGTTGAGCCATGCTTTTGGATTTCTGCCAAGCATTGGTTTGATTCCATGTTGCCAAGCAATTGCTTTCGATCAAAACCGCCAAGTGTTGCTTTTGACCGTGCTACTATCCTTGTCACCCAAGGATAATAACCCATGCAATATGACTCACTTCGTGGTATGCATGAATCAATTATTTAAGATATCATAGCATCTTTATTATCAAATTTAAGGTGATCATAGAATTTCATATACATCAAGTGCTATACTAAAACAAACATTTACTTACAATCAATTCCGGCCTCGATATTCTTAGAATCCTTTCAACAAATTTTTGCATACGTATCAATTTGTCTTTTCTTAATTCTAATGCAACTAAACTACAAGCACAATCAAATAAAGCTTTTCAAGGAAATAAACTCACAATGCCATGTCGACACTTCTTCTAAATGGATGAGTCGCTCAAACAATCCACTTAGTCGAAATAATCCTCGGAGTACAATTATTCTTCCTCGAAATCACCTAGTCAAGGAAAATACCCAAAATGAGTATTTCTTGATAACTTTCTTGAGACTTATCTAAACTATGTCATAAGAACATCAAAGTTCGCAAAAAAGATGATTCCAATTTAAAATGGCCATAACTTGGTCATTTTAACTCGGAATTGCACATATAATATACGTTTTCTATCTATTCGAAAAGATCTATCCATTTCTAAAACTATTTTCATCAAACTAGATCATTTAGGCTCTGAAACGTGGTGATCAGACTCACCATGAATTTTCCCTTCCCAAAAGCATTTTGTTTCAATCATTAAATCATGCAAAAAATTGCTTTGATAAATACTTAGTTATCTATATAATTGAAAAAAAATCCTTTTTCATAGATATATAGCTCATATTTTATTCATGCTCAAGTGTTTGTTGTCCATTAAAATTTCTTGAGTGAAATAATGTTAATTAAAAATTTAGAAAACTACAGTTTAAAAGAAATCCATTTTTTGTAACTCCTTAAAATGAATATTTTGATTCTTTTTCAAAGAATTATTTCATGTTTATCTTACTTATTATTCTTGAATGACTTTTGATAAGAATAAATTTCTTCTTTTCGAAATTTTTCAATATTAGTGTCACTTTTCCTATTTGTTCTTTATACAATTTTTCTTTGACCATTTATTTGAAAAGATCTTAATTTGAAAATTCTCATTCCTTTTTCACGGGGTTTCATTTATATTATGTTATTATAGAAATCATTTTAGTATCAAAATCATCTTCTTTTTAGAAAACAATGTAATATAAAAATGATTAAAAACCTTTTCAAACAAGAATAGCTTTTAAAATTGTAATGAGTTCTTCCTAGAGTTTGGAAAAGAATAAATTTACTTTTGTTAAACCATAGATTCTACATTTCATATAAAACTATTCTTAGGTGATAAAAACTCAATTTTGTCAAAATATTATTAGAGCTTTAAAGATTTAGGCAACAATCTTTATGGGAATGATTATGAGAAATAATAAGAAAAAAAACATAAATAATAAATAAAGTCAAGTATTGGAAGTCTTAGCTTCTTCAAAACTCACGGGACTAAGAAATATACTAGTCCTAAAAAGAAATAAAATTGTTTTGACTTGATGAGGACAAGTCTAAAACTAGAGACTAGTCTTATAACAACATTAAATAAATAAATTACAAAGAAAGAAAGAAATAAATTACTTTGCATGAAAGTAAATAAATTGCAAGTGAGCTTATATACTCTAAAATATATATATATATAGATATATTATTATACTTAGTTAGATATAATAACAATAATAATACGAACAAGGTAAAGTAACAATATAAATAGATATTCATAAACAAGAACAATACATGAACATAGTGTAGCTTCCATAACATTTAGCCTTTGGAAACTCACACCATGGTCATGTAAAGTTACATGACATGAGAAGAAGAATTTGGTAATGAAAATTTTACTTAAAGAGTGTTTTGAGATATTATGTGTGAATGGGTCTTATGTATGTAGAAAGTGGTTTGAGAGTATTTTTTAGAGAGTTTTGAGAGTGTATGTGGAGAGAGTTTTGAGAGGAAAATTTTAGAGAGATTTGGTAGAGAATTTGTGGGTAGTAATTATGTGAAAGAAGTGAAAAAGGAGGGGGGTATTTATAGTTGGGGTGTTTGCTGGCCACTTTTAGGGAAAGGGGAGAGAGTGTTTTATTTTTGTATTTTTGTTGATTAAATGTAATAATAAGTAAAGTAGATGTGAAATAAAGTTATAGGAAAGGTAAAAAAGTAAAGATAATAGGTGTGTAGAGTGTAAAAATAGGTGTTAGAAAAAGTAAAGATAAATTAATAGTATAGAATAGTAATAAATAATGTAATGTAAAATAGATATGACTAATAAAGTACCGGTAGTAAGAAAATACGCATATAATTGTGATATCTGATATTTTTACTTACCAAAAAATTATAAAACAGATATTTTTTAAAACCTCATATTTTTACGAGTCTAACGGTATATCTGGAATATTTTTACTATTCCGAATCCTGAGACACGTTTTTCAAGAACTGTATCCGATCGGGTTCAAAACGATTTGCGATTTTACTAATCTGATCTTTTTAAGCTTCCTTGTGTAATTACGAGCTATTCTTCATACTAATCTCTTATTTACTTCCTTAGGGTTGCGAACACAGGGTTGCCGGACTTAAACTATTTTGTCTAACTAGAGTTTTGTTGACTTAGGGTTTGCAGTTTACCTTCTGATTAGGGTTTAAGCTAAACCGATCACAAAACTTTGGGGGTTTACATATTCCTTCCTTGTTCTATGTAAAGTTGCTATAACATTGTTTAGTATTGAACCAAAGGAGGTACAAATGCTTAAATTACATAGTTAAGTTGCATTTAATAAGCAAAACATGTTTGGGATGTGATGAACTTTGAATGTGCAATTTATGTGTTTATATTTGTGTGTTTTTGTGTTTATAGTGATCTACAAAATGCGTCGGAAGAGCATATTGGTAGGGTAATACAAAATAGAATAGCAAGCCGATATGAAAAAAAAAAATTTGTAGAAGCTATTGATCAGTAGAGATTGAGGGGGAGATCACAGGCATGACCTACACTAGTGATGTCATGCCACAAAGGGTACCCTAAATGTAACAGCCCACTACAGTCAACATTAAAGCTTAAGAATGACAACCTTAGTCATTCTCAAAAGCTTCAATATTAGGTGTAAGGCATGCTCTCACAATTTTAGAGGACCATACTTTGAAATATGAAGCTTAAGAAGATATAATAACAAATTAAGAAATGAAAATCATAATATTCATTCATTCATAAATAATGTCTTATTAGTCTTAGGGGCATTCCCCCATCAAACTATGCTAGAGTCCATTACAATAAATTTTTTTATGAAGTCTACATCTAAGCTAATGTTAAACTTCATATGAAATTCCTTAATGAAAAAGGGAAATACCTAGGTGCAAGGTCCTTGTGGCTTTAACCACAAAAAGTCAAACTGCAAAAGATATCTATAAAGGTATAACCTAACAAGCTTAGTGAGAATTATTTCCATAAGTGAATACTTGAGTAGCAAAATTCAAACAAGTTATTTAAGCATTTAAGTAAAATGCAACATACACGTGAGCAAGCAAGACATATAGTTTTCTGGGAACCATATGTTGAATGGATTTACACCCTCCATTCGGGGTTTGGTGAGGATAATAAGTAATCTCAGATGGAGTCATCTTAGTTAATTCTTGCTTTCGATCATTACCGCCAAGCATATTAAGTCTACTCGTGTCGAGCCATGCTTTCGACTTACCGCCAAGCATTGTTTTAATTCCTTGTCGCCAAGCATTTGCTTTCTATCATTACCACCAAGCATTGCTTTCGACCATGTTACTATCCTTTCACCTAATGATAATTACCCCATGCAATGTGACTCACTACGTGGTATGCGTGAATAAATTTATTTAAGATATCATAGCATCATTATTGTAAATTTAAAGTGATCATAGAATTTAGACATATCAAGTTCTATACTAAGACAAGCAATCCTTCACAATCAATTCCCGCCTCGATATTCTTAGTGTTCTTTCATACAACTTTACATACATAACATTTTGTCTTTCCTTAATTCTAATGCATCCATACTACAAGCATAATCAAGTACATAATTAAGGAAATAAACTCACATTGCCATAGTGATACTTCTTCAAAATGGAAGAGTTGATCGAACAATCCACTTAGTCAAAATAGTCCTCAGGATATGAATACTCTTCATCGAGATACCTAGTTAAGAAAAATACCCATAATGAGTATTTCTTGATAACCATCTTGTAATTTTGATAAAACTATGTCACAAGAACGTCAAAATTCGTGTAGAAGATAATTCCAACTCAAAATGGTCATAACTTGGTCATTTTAACTCGGAACTGTGCATATAATATATCGATTTCTACCTACATAAACAATTCTATCCATTTCTAAGACTATTTTCATCAAACTAGGTCATTTGAGCTCCAAAACAGTGGCGATCAGATTCACCATGAAATTTCTCATCCCAAAGGCATTTGTTTCAAACATTAAATCATCCAAAAATTACTTTGATAAATACTTAGTTATCTATATAGTTGAAAAATTCATTTTTATAGATTTATAGCTCATATTTCATACATGTTCAAATATTTGTTGTCTAAACAAAATTCTTTAGTAAAAACAATGTTAGTTAGAAATTTGGAAAAATCATAATTTACAAGAAATACTTTTGTAAATTCTTTAAAAATGAATATTTTGATTCTTTTGTTTCTAAAGAGTAATTTATGTTTATCTTACTACTTTTCTTGGTGACTTGTCCATAAAAATGAATTTATCTATTTTTCCTTTTTGAAACTTCTAACACTAGTGTCACTTTTCCTATTAGTTTCCTATGTATTTCCTTTGACTCTTATTTTGATACTTTTAAATCTTGGTTTGAAAACTTACATTTTCTTTTTATGGGGTTTCCTTTATATTATGTTTTTAAGGAAAACATTTTTGTAACAAAGAATCATCTTCCTCAATTTTAGAAAACCACTCCATTACTACTATAATTATGGTTTTAGAAAAAAACCTTACAAAATAGTGGTATTTCTAAAATTATAGTGAGTTCTTCCTAAGGATTTGAGAAAAAAATGGATTCCTTTTATTAATTTAAAAGCTCTAAATTTTATTTAGAACTCTTCTTTGGTGACAAAAATTTCTTTTGCAAAAAGTATAGTTTAAACTTTGCGGTTTAGACAACAACCTTAATTTTGCATGAATATAAGAATAATAACAAGCAAAATTATAACAACAAAATGATAAGCGAGATAATATAAGTCAAGTATTAAGAGTCTTAGCTTTGAATCAAGGCTCTTGGACTAAGAAATAGACTAATCCAGAAAAGAAAAGAAAATTATTTTGACTTGATGAGGACAAGTCTAAGACTAAAAAGACTAGTCTTAAAATATTATGAAATAAGTAAATAAATTATAAAGCATGAAAATAAATAAATAACAAGTGAGCTTATATGCTCTAAAGAATATATATAGATACATAAATATATTTAGTTAGATATAAATAATAACAACATAAAAATATAACAATGGATGTTCATGAACAAGAACAATACATGAACATAGTGTAGCTTCCATAACAATAAGTTTAGGAAACTCACACCATAGTCATGTAAAGTTACATGACATGATAGAAGTAATATGAAGTATATTTATTACCTAAAAGATAAATGGAAGTGAAGAAAAATGGTGGTGTTGGTAAGAACTTGAGAGGATTTTTAGGAGTATGTAGAGGAAATTTGAGAGAGAGTATGGAGAGGAAAATTTTAGAGAGTTTTGCTAGTAAATTTGTGAGTGGATGAAGTGTGAAATAAATAAAATATAAGAGGGTATTTATAGGGAATAAGAAGTGAAAATTATGTGATTAAAATAAATGAAAAAAAGAAAAATATGTGAGTGAAAGAAGAGGGAGGGGCACCGGCTTTCTTGAGAAAGAGAGAGAGAATTTTTTTTTTTTTTTATTTTTGTTAATTAAGTATAATAATATGTAAGATAGATGTGATATAAAGTGTATGGAAAAGATAAAAAGTAAGAAAAATAGGTATGTAGAGTGTAAGAGTAGATAGTAGAAAAGGTAGAGATAGATGAATAGTGTAAAATAGTAATGAATAGTATAATGTAAAGTAGATATGACTAATAAAATACCTGTAGTAAGAAAATACACATATAAATGCGATATATGATATTTTTAGTTGCCGAAAAATTATAAAACTGATATTTTTGAAAACCTTATGTTTTTATGAGTCTAATGGTATGTTTAAAATATTTTTACTATTCTGAGCAACGGGACACATTTTTCGAAAACTGTATCTGATTGAGTTTAAAACGAATTGCAGTTTGACTAATCTAATATTTTTATGCTCTCTTATGTTATTACGAACTATCCTTCCTACTAATCTCATACTTACTCTCTTAGGGTTACGAACGCGGGATTGTCGAATTTAAACTATTATGTCTAACCAGGGTTTTGTTGACTTTAAGGTTTCCGGTTGACCTTCTAATTAGGGTTTAAGCTTAACCAGTCGTAAAACCTTGGGGTTTACAAGTGAGCCGGTGGGTTTTGGATACTATCAAGTCAGTGCACTAAAACTAGCCATTATAAATGTTTTCATTCGATCGTTGGGGAAGATTTTAGGGGTAATGTCTAGCTTTTTGGTGTGCCTATAAATACCATTATTTATGGTGTTTTTGAAGAAGAGGTTGGAGCTTAATTGGTATAGATTATGTCATAATACTCTTTCAATTCATATTTGTATTAGCTGAATGAAAATGTGAATAGTGTCATAGTAAGATTTGTGAGCAAATATTGTAAGACATTATTCACATGTTTATTTGTATTTTGTTTGAGTGTTTTAGTGAAGTCCTCATATACTGAGGTACTTTTGTAAAGTCCTCTTTATGAGGCATTTGTGAAGTCCTCAATTGTAGTCCTCATGTGTTGAGGCACTTTTTTAAAGTCCTCTTTATGAGGCATTTGTGAAGTCTTCAATTGTAGTCCTCAGGTGTTGAGGCACTTGTGTGAAGTCTTTTTTATGAGGCATCTATGAAGTCCTCTTGTTGAGACGTTATTAAATTGAATGTGAAGTGTGAAATCATCCTTGAGTGAGACAATTGTGAACTATGAAGACTGGGAGGCAGGCCGAACTCCATGTTAAATACGATGTAATTTTCTCATTCCCTTATCTCTTTATTATTATTATTGTAATTGTATAGATTGGGTATAAAATTGCAAAAGAGATAATGGTTAAATAAAGTAAGCTTAAAATCAATTTAGAAACCCACCTTGTTGCTTCTGCATTTAAAGTAATAGCTTAGTGGATTGACTCTTTTGAAATGGTATTAGGACTAGTCTCTAAGTTTTAACTCTTAACCTTATCTTAGAGCAAAGTTTTTGGGATTTAAAAACACTAGGCTTGTGGGTTTTGTGCTTAAAATGAGTTGTTTATTAAGTGATACTTGGAAACCTTTAATTAAATATTGTATCTTTTAACAAATGAGCTTTACCTCAAAACTTCACTACGGACAAGTACTAGTTAAGGAAAAGTAATTCTATGAAATGACTGTTTTCATAAAAAATGGGAGATTGTTGAATGAAGGGATGTTACAATCTTATTTTGATGCGAAAATGCCTTATACAAATACTCAAATCACATAGTTAAGTTGCATTTAATAATCAAAACATTTTGGGATGTGATAAGCTTTAAATGTGCAATATATATGTTTGTATTTGTGTGTTTTGTGTTTGTAGTGATCTACAGAATGTGTAGGAAGAGCATACTAGCGAGCAGGTATAAAGAAAATCTATGGAAGATGTTGATAAGTGGAGATCAAAGGGGCACTGAATGTGTAGGAAGAGCATATTGGCGAGCAGGTACAAAGAAAATCTATAGAAGATGTTGATAAGTAGAGATCAAAGAGGAGACCATAGGCACAACCTAGACCAATGAGCCGGTGGATTTTGGACTAGCAAGCCGGTACCCTGAAACTAGCCTTTGCAAACTTTTTTATTTGATCGTTAGGGAAGATTTTTAGGTGTAATGACTAGCTTTTTGATGTGGCTATAAATAGAACTGCTTAGCTGTGTTTAAAGAAGATATTGGAGCTTAACTGGTATTGATCACATCAAAATACCCTCTCAATTTGTATTTGTATTAGTTGAGTGAAAATATGAATAGTGTCATAATAAGATTTGTGAGCAAATATTGTAAGACAATATTCACATATTTGTTTGTATCTTGTTTTAGTGTTTTTGTGAAGTCTTCATGTGTTTGAGGCCTAAGTAAAATCCTCATGTGCTGAGGCACTTCTGTGAAGTCCGCTTTGTGAGGCATTTATGAAGTCCTCTTGTTGACACATTATTTAATTGAATGTGAAGCATGAAGTTCTCCTTGAGTGAGGTAGATATGGATTGTGGAGACTAGGAGGCGGGCCAAACTCTACCTTATAAATGGTGTGATCTTCTTCTTTCCATATCTCTCTATTTATTATTGTCTCATTTATTATTGATGAATTGCATAATTAGAAATTAAGTTTTGAAAAAGAGTCAAAATTAGCCATAATATGCTTTTCTAGGTGTTACTCCATTGTTTTCATTTATTTGATAAGAGTGACAATTTGTAATGAATTACAATTACGTAAAATGGTTTATGTTCCTACACACATGAATTGCCGTCCAATAAATTATTTTCAATCTCTGTCGTAAATAATCATGTCCTGAAAACATCGCATATGCAATTATTATCTCTCTTCAATAAAGATAAAAAATTATAAATATTTTATTTTTTATTTTAATAATTACTTGATTTATTTTTTATAGCCAGTGAATATTGTAACAATTAATATAACTTTGTTACAATTTATATTGAATGGAATTCGATCGATTCTGTCGTCAATATTTCAACTATCAAGTGAATTATTATATCCAGTTTTACCCTAATCTAGGCTGGCTTAGCTTATGGTCCACCTAAGTCGATGGAATTGGCCGACTCCAATCGACAGCATTCAACCATCATGACTTGTTTGACTTAGAATACAAATGTTTATTTCAATTTGACATTAATTATTCAACTCAGCAGACATTACCCATATTGTAAATGGACTTGTTAGACTAAAAAAATGTTAGACGTATTATATTTTTTTCATCTAAAAAGTCAACATGTGAATTTCAAACAGCAAATAAGATTGGATAATTAAATTTGCATTTAATTTCATATTGTCTAGTAGTCGCATACGTGCATACAATGTATGCACCATAATATTACGTAAGAAAATTAAAAAAAAAATCTACATGGAGAATGCATGATAATAAATTATATATTTATATAATCATAATTTCATATCTCGTTATAGTCACTTATAATCCTTAGTTACTGTTTATAAAAATGAATGAATGTTACATATAAAAACAATATCTTTTGGCTAAACTCCAAAAAAAAAAAAAAACCTTTGATAGAATCCTTATTAGTCAACGACATAATAGTAAAGGATACTTAAGTTATTTTATCTTGTGAGGGAGATATGAAATCCAAAAACTTTTAATATGTACTTAATAATGAAAAATTTTCTGATTGCATCCTTTTTTTTTAAGACGAACTAGTTTAATAAATAATTTAACGACTCATATTTATACTCAATCAGGATTGTCTCATCAAAATGATTAATATATCAATTATATTTAGTTCTAATAAGATGATTAGCTGGATGATAAATTTCCCTTAATAATATAAATAAAAGTATAATGATATAAGATGGAGGAAAAACTAGGATTTATATAACTTCAAAATTCTATTGAAACTGTAAGAGGAATTTGCAGCTGTACAACTTTAATTCTTTTCCATCCTAGGCAAGCACAAATCCACATAAAAATTAGGAGAAAATAAATTTTAATATTATTCTTTGCATACAACATAGAAAACCGTTATTAGCAATTTTGATTTCTTACCACTACATAGAATATGTCTTTTTATCTTCTATTTGAGGAATAGAAAGCAATCAACTTAGGTCAAACACTTATTGTCCACTTGACTTTGCTGTAATTTCAATTTCATTATATTTTTATTCCTGACAAATAGTTATTACGGAATTTAGTTCACTGAATAACGATTCTATAATGAATCCCTATTATACGAAACATTGAATAATAATTCTTTATTTAAACCTATGAATATCAATTCAATATTGAAGCTTTTTTTTTTTTTTTCAAATACCATTATTTAAATAAAAAATTAATAAAGAAAAATCCTATTACAGCTCTATTCTAATTCCTCCATAATAAAATTTTTATTACAGCCTTATTCATTCAGTGAAGTGAACAAGTCATTAATTACATGATTAACAAATGTTGGGAAGTGGATATATGCTATACAAGTCTAGGTCCTAAAGACAAGAGTCCGCGGCGTGGGAAAATTCGTAGAACTGCATGCGCCTTCCTTATAACAAATATAGATATACATAGCCGAAGATATGGAAATCTTAGTGGTCCTAAATATCTATTTCAACCATCATCTTCAAATGCTGTGCCTTCCACAACATAGTACCAGTACGTAGCTCGAGAAACTCAATACTAAATAAATAGCAGATATGAATATGACAACGTCGTAAGGAAAATCTGTACGTATGTGCAAAAGATGAATTTATTTTCTCTTTTGACGTATTCGGATTCTCCTTTTTTTTGTGCTTTGAAGTTGGAAGGACAAGAGAAAAGGAAGGGATTAGCTGTTGTGGGTCTCAGACTAGTAAGAATATATTCTATGTCGCATCAAATGATGGGCCAGAAGAACCTATTCCTCAAGCATGCCCTCTGATCACTCTCCTTATCGGCATAACTACAAAACTATTTTCTTCTCTTAATATTTTTGTTGCAAAATATATATTTATGTGTGTGTGTGTGTATATATATTTTCTCTCATTTTCATCCTTAAAGACTTGTGTCTCCAGATGGTGCTGTCTGGTGGACATGTTTTATTCAATTATATACCGTCAATTAAGGAAAATGAAAAATAAAAAATAAAGGTACAATCCGCAATTTGATATTTTCAGTAGTAACATGTGATTGGTGAAATTATAACCATAATGGCAAATATAGTACATATGCTAAACGGTAAGCTCTCTATAGGTTACTTCGTTTTGTATTCTGATCACATAAGAGGGAGAGGGGGGGAATCGGTTATCTTGAAATTGTAGAAGTAACTATTTTGAATTTTGATCCCAGTGAAATTATCATTTACAGTGTGAGAGATGGATCTTGTCTTGTAATAATGAGAATAAAAAAGAAAAAAAAAAATAATAATGAAGTTATAAGCTCCAGAAGACATGCCTATAATAGGTAATAGTCAAGTGATCACGGCTTTGTGATGATTTTGTTTTTGTTTCTGTTTCGGTGGTAATCTATTAAGGAATTTCAATCGGATCATGTAACTTGCTTTATCCACATATAAGCAATCAACCACAGTGATTGAGGATGATAAAATAATAACCCTTTTTTTTTTTTTTTTTGCCTTCCATAGTTTCAGAATTCAACAAAGTCATTTTCTCCGATCACTCTTTTCCATTGCAGAGGGTAAGGTTGATTATCATTCATTATCAAAACCTGGAAGAAATAAAGCAAGAGGAAAATTTTTCTCTGTTTTGGGTCCCATCATCTTCTCATGTGTTCATGGATTTGGTTGTGAGTTCTCGTTCATGGAGCATGATTTATTTTAGTACAATGGGAGAGAGGGGATGTATGAAGCATGTATTTGGAACTTATGGGATTATTGCATGCAGAGGACTATGTGTCTTAAAAAAAATTGATTCTAATAAAATTCCATTTGATGATTAAGATTATTATAAAAATTAATGCAAGGAGAATTTCAATAGTTCAGATGAACACGATAGAATGAACCAAAAGATAATTTCATGCAATTTTTCTCTTTAATTACCTTATCAAATTCTATTGACAGCATATATGTGTGTATGTGTGTATACCATTTAAAATGTTTTACCATAGCCTAAAGTCTGTCATGATAATTAAGGGCTGGAGATTTCTTTTTACGAAAAAAAGGATCAGGCATTATGCCATCAAGGAGATATCACAATTCACAAATCACAATTGATTAAGGCTGTGCAGATCAAGTAGTAATAGTGGTTCCAAATCACAATCCACCTCTTTTACTAATCCATACCGAGAGCCCACGGATTTAGATCTTCTGTAAGCCCATGGTCTTGAGTCTCTTGACCCTTGTGGACTTAGCACAATCGTCAAAGGATGAAATTTGTATAAGTGCTCCTTACGCGCTCGTGTGGGTAGCAAACAGACTCTAAACAGTTGAAGAAAACTGGCAAGCATCAGAAATGTACTGGTGACAAGTATCTAAGTTATTTTGAGTAATAAAAAATATTGTTCCTAATTCATCCTTTTCTGAATGGGTCCTAACGTGAAGGAACAAGAAGTGTGCACTAATTGCATATTTGTGACATAAGTTCCTCTAATTGGTTTGCCATTTCATAGACAACTAATTGATGACTTTTAAGTTGCATATTTGCCCTTTCTTGCAATACATTTGAGGTTGTAAGTGGGCTTTAAAAAATACAAATATTATTATTTAATTTGGGCTTGACTCACTAGATGAGTAATATGGCCCAATGAGTCCGGTTCAATTATTTGAATGATTTAAAAAAATTTGATTGGATGGATTTGGAATAGGGATATTGAACTAATCTGCCGCATCCTGATAATTTGTATTTGTTCTATTCAAATCAAGGGGATTTGTGCTTGTTTTATTGATTGTCGAGCTATCAACAACATAACGGTAAAATATCATCACCCCATTCCTTGCTTAGATGATATGTTAGATGAATTGCATGGATCCTGTGTATTGTCAAAAATTGATTTGAAAAGTGCATATCATCATATTAGGATGAAAGAAGGAGATGAATGGAAAACTGCATTTAAAAAAATATATGATTTATATGAGTGGTTGGCTATACTTTTTGGATTAACCAATGCACCTAGCACTTTTATGATATTAATGAATCATGTTTTGCATGCCTTCATTGGAAAATTTATGGTTGTCTATTTTGATGATATCCTGATTTATAGTATGAACCTAAAAGATCATTTAAATCACTTGAGAATTGTTTTAGATGTACTTCGAAAGGAGAGATTATTTGCTAAACTTAAGAAGTGTACATTTTGCATAGGTAGACTTGTATTTCTTGGTTTTGTTGTCAGTGCACAGGGAATATAGGTGGATGATGAGAAAGTTCGTGCAATCTAAGAGTCGCCTAGTCCAACAAGTGGGAGTCATGTTAGGAGCTTTCATGGGCTCGATAGCTTCTATAAGAGGTTTGTGAAGGACTTTGGTAGTGTAAGTTTTTAGATTTTTTGATAGTTTTTGTCATGCCTCAAGCGTTGCCTAAACGTAACAGTTCGCCACATTTAATATTAAAGCTTAAGTATGACAACCTTAGTCATTACTAGAAGCTGCAATATTAAGTCTAAGGCGTGCTCTCGTAATTTTAGAGGACCATACATGGAATTATGAAGCTTAAGAAGATACAATAATAAATTAAGAAAAGAGGATTCATAATATTTATTTCATTCATAATGATAGTCTTACAAGTCTTAAGGGCATTCCCTAACCACAAATAACTATAAATCTATTACAAGAGATGTTCTAAGAAATTTTCATCTTGTCTATCGCTAAACTTCATTTAAAAGAATTCCTTAGCCAAAAAGAAAATACCTAGCTACAGGGTCCACGTGGTCTCAACCACAAATATGTAAACTACAAAAGATATCTACAGGGGTATAGGCTAATAGGCTTAGTGAAAATTATTTCATAAGTAAACTTCTTGTGTAGATAAATTCAAACAAGTTATTTAAACAATAAAGTGAAATACAACATACATATGGGCAAACAAAGCATATAGTTTTTCGGGAACTATATGTTGAATGGATTTACACCCTCCATTCAGGGTTTGGTGATGAGTAATCTCAAAACGAGTAGTTTTAATTAGATTATCCTTTCGATCAATACCGCTAAGCATATTAGGTCTACTCGGGTTGAGCCATGCTTCGGACTTTCCGCCAAGCATTGGTTTGATTCTATGTTGCCAAGCAATGGCTTTCGATCATAACCACTAAGTATTGCTTTCGACCGTGCTACTATTCTTTTCACCCAAGGATAATAACTCCATGCAATGTGACTCACTTCGTGATATATATGAATCAATTTATTTAAGATATCATAGCATCATTATTATCAATTTTAAGGTGATTATAGAATTTCATACATATCAAGTGCTATACTAAATTAAACAATTACTCACAATTAATTCCGACCTCAGTATTCTTAGAATCATTTCAACAATTTTTCACATACATATCAATTTCTCTTTTCTTAATTCTAATGCGACTAAACTACAAGCACAATCAAGTCAAGCACTTTAAGGAAATAAACTCATGATGCCATGTCGACACTTCTTCTAAATGGATGAGTCACTCAAACAATCCACTTAGTCGAAATAATTCTCGGGGTATAAGTATTCTTCCTCAGAACACCTACTCAACAAAAATACCAAAAATGAGTATTTCTTGATAACTTTCTTGAGATTTGATAAAACTATGTCATAAGAAGGTCAAAGTTCGCATAAAGGATTATTCCAATTTAAAATGGCAATAACTTGGTCATTTTAACTCGGAATTGCGCATATGATATACCGATTTCTACCTACTCGGAAAGATCTAACCATTTCTAAAACTATTTTCTCCAAACTAGATCATTTAGGTTCTGCAACAGTGGTGATCAGATTCACCACGAATTTTTTCATCCCAAATGCAATTTTTTCAAACATTAAACCATTCAAAAATTGTTTTGATAAATACTTAGTTATCTATATAGTTGAAAATTCCTTTTTTATAGATACATAGCTCATATTTTATCCATGCTCAAACGTTTGTTGTCCAACCAAATTTCTTGAGTGAAATAATGTTAGTTAAGAGTATAGAAAACCATAGTTTACAAGAAATCCATTTTGTAAATTCTTTAAAATGAATATTTTGATTCCTTTGTTTTCAAAAAATTACTTTATGTTTATCTTACTATTTTCCTAAATGACTTTTTGATAAACTAAATTTCTTCTTTTCTATATTTGCAATATGTTTGCTACTTTCCCTATTTGTTTTCTTTGTCCATTTATTTGAAAATCTTTTGGTTTGAAAAACTCTCATTTCCTTTTTATGGGATTTCGTTATATTATGTTTTTATGGAAAAACATTTTAGTACCAAAAGTCATCTTCTTTTAGGAAAAACAAGGTAATATAGAAATGATTTAAAAAGCTTTTCAAAACAAATGTAGCTTTTAAAATTGTAGTGAGTTCTTCCTAAAGCTTGGAAAAGAATAAATTTACTTTTAAACCGTAGATTCTACATTTCATATAAAACCATCCTTAGGTGATAAAATCTCCTTTTTATCAAAGTATAATTAGAGCTTTAAAGATTTGGACAACAATCTTAATGGACATGATTATAAGAAATAATAATAACAAGCAAAAATAACATAAATAATAAATAAAGTTAAGTATTGGGAGTCTTAGCTTTTTCAAGGCTCCTCAGACTAAGAAGTAGATTAGTCCTAAAAAGAAAGAAATAATAAAAAAAGAAAATTGTTTCAACTTGATGAGGACAAGTCTGAAACTAGAGACTAGTCTTAAAACAACATGAAATAAATAAATTGCAATGAAAGAAATAAATAAATTACTTTATATGAAAGTAAATAAATTGCAAGTGAGCTTATATACTTAAAGAATATATATATATATACACACATAATAATACTTAGATATAATAACAATGTAATATGAACAACATAAATAAATAAAAAGACATCCATGAACAAGAATAATACATGAACATAGTGTAGCTTCCATAACATTTAGTTTTTGGAAACTCACACCATGGTCATGTAAAATTACATGACATGAGAAGAAGAATTTGATAAAGGAAAATTTTACCTAAAGAGTGTTTTGAGATAATATGTGGGAATGAATTTTATGTATGTAGAAGAAGGTTTGAAAATATTTTGAGAGAGTTTTGAGAGAGTATTTTGAGAGAGTGTTGAGAGGAAAATTTAAGAGAGATTTGGTAGTGAATTTATGGGTAGTAATTGTGTGAAAGAAGTAAAAGAGGAGAGGGCTATTTATAGGAAATGATAAGTGAATTTTTGTGTAATTTAAATAAAGAAAAATTGAAATAAAATTGAGAGGGAGGCAAAGAGGGGAGGCGCCTGCCCTTAAGAGAGAGGGTAGGAAGAGACTTTTTATTTTGTATTTTTATTGATTAAATGTAATAATAAGTAAAGTAGATGTGAAATAAAGTTATGAGAAAAGTAAAAAGTAAAGGTAATAGGATATGGTGTTGTAAGAGTAGGTGTTAGAAAAAATAGAGATAAAAGAATAGTGTAGAATAGTATGATAGTGTGATGTAAAGTAGATATGACTAATAGAGTACCGATAGTAAGAAAATACGCGTATAATTACGGTATCTGTTATTTTTACTTACCGAAAAATTATAAAACTAATATTTTTGAAAACCTTATATTTTTACAAGTCTAATGGTATATCCGGAATATTTTTACTATTTCGAGCCCGAGACACGTTTTTCAAGAGCTGTATCCTGTTTTTGTTCAAAACGATTTGCGGTTTTACTAATAGGATCTTTTTAAGCTTTCTTTATGTAATTATGAACTATTCTACATACTAATCTCTTGCTTACTTTCTTAGAGTTGCTAATACGAGATTGTCAGGCTTAAACTATTACGTCTAAATAGGGTTTCATTGACTTTAGGGCTTCCGATTGACCTTCCGGTTAAAGTTTATGCTAAACCGATCACAAAACTTTGGGGGTTTACAGTTTTTATTAAAATTTCTAAGATAAAGAATAGAATAAAAACACTGAAAAGCCATCTAGGTTTAAGTAATGTGTTATAGAATATTTAAGTCAGACAATCCCACGCTTGAAATTCTAAAATAATGAAATTTAGATAATCATATATTATAGTCTGTAATAATATAGCAAAACCTAAAAAGATCAAATTCATCAAAATTTGGTTCATTTCGAACCCAAATGAGATCAGTTTTTGAAATCAGGGTTCGGACACGTAAAATAATAAAAAGATTACAATAACACCGTTAGACTTGTAATAATATAAGGATTCATAAAATATCAGTTTTAGAATTTTCGAGTATTAAAAATATCATATATAATCTTTTTACGCACATTTTTCTTACTATTAGTAATTTAATTGTCTTGTTTACTATTCATTTTTATCCATTACTATTCGCTACTATTCATCTATCTCTACTTTTTCTTACTACCTATTCTTAGAACCTATTGTAGACACCCAATTTTTGCCCAATTAATTAAGGCTTAAATTTATAAAGTTAATTAAACAAAATCTTCATTTTTGTTTAATTAAACTCATTTTTCCAAAAGCCTTAATTAAGTAATGAGTTGGCTAAGTAATCGAGGCATAGGCCAAATGGCCTATTGGTTAAATACATTGACCCAAACACACACCCAAGCTCAAGGACCCAGGTTCGAATCCTAGCAAAGGCAAATTTTTGCCTTTTTATAATCTTATTTTTTGCCTTCTCAAAGTGACTTTTTGCCTTACTTTGCATCAATTTTTAACTGACAAAACATCATTAATTGTTGAAATTGATGATGCCATTGCAAAGTAGACATGGAATATGAAAGATCAATACACAATTGATGTGTAAAAACAACCCAAAAGTCACAAAATTCGTGCTAGAAAAAAAAAATACAATTTATGAAGCATTCAATTGTCCATTAATAAGGATTTACAAGAATTGATAAAATTGGATGATTCATCTACCCACATTGAATGATTTGATGAAGAATATGAAAGATCAATCATCAATTCATCAGTTTGAAACAAATTAAACACGAATTATTGAATTAAATTCGTGCAAATGAAGAGGCAAAAATCGATTCGTTTCTAAAGCAATACGAAACGTAAAATTGAGCTTGCAATCTATAAATAGAGGGTACTAGGATCAAAAGGCACAACTCAATTGCAAGAAACACACACATAACAAGATCAATTCGAAATTTTCGAATTAAGGATGTAAAATTGGAAAATTTCAAATTAAAAGTTTTTGGATCAGATTTGATCCAAATTGAGTGTTTTAGGAGTATTAGAAACTTGATTTTGATGATTTAGTGTGCTTAGATTTGCTAGAATTGATTGGATTAATCTCTGTAATTTTTTATTTTGTTTGAAAATCTCACCGCCGGCGACCACCACCGCGAACCGCCGCTTCCTGTGGATCTGGGCGATCCACCACCGCCACCAGCTGCGGCTCCCCCACAGGCGTCGGGCCGACAAACCCTCCAGCCTCGAAAACCACCAAAAACGGCCGAGGAAGCATTCGAAACCGCCGTAATCGTCTTCTTCGCCCGATCGGGTCGGATCCGACCTGAAATTCGACCCGAAAATCCGAAGTCCAACCCGCCCCTGGTCAATGGTCAACGGTCAGCCCAGATTCAATCATTCAGATCAGACGGTCCAGATTTGATCAAGCAGATCAGCGGCCCAGATTCAATCATCCAGATCAGACGGCCAGATTTGATCAAGCAGATCAGACGGCCCAGATTCGATCATCCAGATCAGCGGTCCAGATTCAATCAAGCAGATCAGACGGCCCAGATTTGATCAAGTAAATCAACGCTACAGATTGGAAGTCTTCAGATCAGACGATCCAGATCAAGCAAGCGCGACCAACGCTCCAGATCGCATCGCTCCATCCAACGGCCCAAGTCAATCCGTATTATTTTATTATTAGTTTATTATATAATTAATTTCAGAAAATAGTAAAAATAGTAAAAAATCAGAAAAATTCATAAAAAAATTCAGAAAAATTCAGAAAAATCCAAAAAATCAAAATAATTATTTTTTATATAAATTTATTTTTTTTGATATATCTGAATATTTTTAATATGTATTTATACATAAATTGCTTTTAGAAATGCGTATTTAGTGCATTAAAAATAATTTTAATGTATTGTAAAATATTTTGAATATGTTGTGAATTTATGTGATGATTATCTAAAATAATAATAATAATAATAATGATAAAAATAAATAAAAATGACAAAATTGGATTTTCCAAAACCAAATTTAAAAAAAAAAAAGAAAATGATTTTTGGACTTAGAAAAATATGTTTTTCATGAAATGAAAATCAATTGATTAGATCATAGGATCATCAAAAATGATTTTCATAAAAATTTAAAACTTAATGAACTTAAAGTGAGAAAAGTTCAAAAATATAAAATTGATCAACAAATTAAAGGTTTTTTTCAAAAGAACTACGTTTTGTCTGATCTCGATTAGCGAGTACGTAGGCACCTGCGAGGCGACATAAAAAATAAAAAAAATTTTTTTGTTTTTTTTTTAATATTGTGAATAAATATTTTGTAAATATAATATGTTTTTGTTGATATTCATATTCTAAAAAAATAATAAAATGAATAAAAGCACATAAAAATAAAAAAAAATGAATAATGTGATTTGTGAATATTGTTTCATAATGTATTATTTGAATTTTTGAGCATGAAAAGGATAAATTATAAATTTAAAATTCCAAAAGTGGTAACCAATTTGGTTTTAATAGGTTAGCCCCCGAATCCATGATATCTGATTTAAAAAGTTTGTTTTTTTTAAATCAAATTTTTTCGCAGACTAGTAGCTAAGTTAGGATCAACCGACCCATTGATCCTAGCTTTTTATTTTTTCCCGATTTATATCGAGTGGCGACTCTAAATTATTTTCAAAAATGAAAATTTCTTTTAACCCCTAGTCGAGGATTCATGTTAAATGGGTTCGGGTTTAATGTGAATCGGGTTAGGAGAAATGAACCAGATAGTGAGAAAATCCAGGCTCGACACCTATAAACCTATTTCTTACAATTTTCATTTTCAATATAACTTCATATCTTACATTTCATTTACAAAAATACAAATAAATCAATTTCTCTCTCCCTTACTCCTATGAATCACACATAGCCATCCCCTCTTCCGCTTTATTTTTTATTTCCATTTATTTTAATTACAACTAATTCCCCTCTACTTTTCTTATAAATACCACCTCTCCCTTCGCTTCTTTCATACACTTCATTTACCTACTAAAACTCTCCTAAAATTTCACTCTACAACTTTCTTTCGAACTCTCTTTTCTTCTTCCATAACCAATAGGTAAAAGTTCTAAAATAATTTGTATGTTCATGTAACATAACATAACCATAGTGTATGTTTTCTAAATCCATGGGGGTTAAGAAAGCAACAATATGTTCGTGTCTTGCTCTTGTTCATATACTATTTTATTTATGATGTTGTTATATTATTATGCTCTTACTATTATTATCATGCTCTTATTATTATTATTATGCTTCTTTTCTTTTCTTTCTTTCTTTTTCTTTTGGAACTTTTTCATTCACGTTCCAAGAAGTTTTGATATATATATATATATTATATATACTTGTTTGCTTCTTATATCTCTTTCTTTCTTTATATGAGTTTTTCTTTTCTTTGATATAGCTATATAATCAATTCATGCATGACCATAATGATGTTGTCTCAATAAAATTTCCCCAAGAAATAAAAAGGATCTCTTTTGTTAATAAAGAAAATAAAACTAAACTCTTTTAAAATATTTTGTCACTTAGGAAAAACTTTCATTAAAAAATAAAGGATATTTTTCAATAAAATTCTCTTTAAATATATACAAGTTCATCCAGGATTTTAGTAAGTGGTATTATGCTTGATTCTTCCAAGGAATTTAACTTAATAGTTTCATCACACACTCTCTTTTCAAACTACTAAAATAGAATTTATTAATTCAACCTTAATGTTAATAATTCTTGATTATGCAAAACTTCTCCAAAGCTTAGTTATATGGTATTATTTTTCAAAATCTAAAATAAATTTTTTTGCTAAGTTCTAAGGAGAATAAAAGAAGTCATACATAATGTAACAAGTTGAAATCTCATAACAATAATGTGAATGAATGAGTACTCATGCAATCTATATGCGGTTAATGTTCTTTATGCCTCATGTCTAGCATGCATGCTTTTCACAACTCCTTTCCTTTGAAATGAACACGATCTTTTCATTACTTTAGCGAGCCATACAAATATTACATCAAGATTTTTGTCCCCAAAATTTGGCTAGCTATACACCAATTCCGATTCTAAACATTTTCCCTATTTCCCGAAAACATGACAAAATACAGGGAAAAGAAGCAATAAAATACTAACTATCCTGAAATCTAAAGGCAAATTGGCATCCCGCATTGCCTACTACAAAATAAGAAAATCAGGACTCCTCTTGGACTTCATGGGTTAGCTATCATCTCGGTCTCTACTCATCACTAGAGTCATCGGAGGTCGAGCTAGGAGGTCGTCTCTTGCTTGAAGAACCACCGTCGTCCCGTCGGATAAACAAACTAAGGTATTCCCTCGTAGTCATCCTCCACTTCCTAGTAGGTCGGACTAAAGGTTCTTGGTCTTCACTTTCTTCCTCTTCCTCAATACCTTGCCCTTCCCTTGGGCTCACATCATTCTCCTCACCTCTAACTTCGAGCTCACTCACTTGAGTCTCTACTACCTCATTCTCTCTTACCGGCTCTCCACCCATGCCTTCTACCTCCATAGGCTCGGGGGCTACAGGTTCAGCTACTACTATATCAAGTACAGGGGGATTTTCTCCTTCCACATAAACATCTCTCCACATCAAGGGTCAAACTCGGGTTCCACCCTACCACTATCCGGTATCTCCGGCTCCCGATTAAAATCCCATACAATTGGGTTGGGTTCCGGATTCACTTCTGCTTCCGGCTCGACAGGTGGGGTAGGGGTTCTAGGGACTACATTTTCTTCCCAGTTAGGATCCTCCTCAGGGTCCTCTTCTTCTTCTTCTTCTTCTTCTTCTTCCTCATCCTCTCCAACTACAGGCACCCCATTCAATTGCATGCCTATATCAATGGCTGGAGGTGGAGCTATCACTCGAGGTGGGAGAATATCTAAGTAAACCGCATGCCAAGTGATATGGTTCCATGCATCTGCCATGTTCCAATCATGGTGGTCGTACAGGTTGTCGTGAGCATACACATATAAGGGTCCTATAGGGATCCATACTCTAAAATCTGGAGGGGTTCGGTTTCCCCCATTCTTCAAAATAAATGTGGCCTCCCTAGTCATGGGCTCGCGCCCATACTCAACCATGATTCTCTCCAAAGTATAAATCGTCTCCAATTTTGTCCAACTCCTCCTCCCCATGGGATCATACCTCAATCGATCAACTACAGCAGCCCATCTTGTGTATCTCAATCCATCTTTCCACAGTTTGTACATTTCCCCTATAGTCCGGGGATGTCTGGCTAAGGCAAAGTCTTCGCACAATTCTCTTAACTTTAATCTATACTCCACATCGTCTCATCATTCCTCTTAGTGAAGTTCTTGGCCCGTTCCCTGGTCTCACCCAAGGAGACCTACAACAATACAATATTCCTAATCAGACTTAACACGAAAACGCTTTTAACTCCATTTAACCTATTAGTTAGATTTCTAAGTCCGGTTTCTTTTAAGTCTATTGTCTTGTTTTATAACCTAGCGCTCTGATACCAACTTAAACTATCACACCCCATAGGGTATCCTTAAACGTAACAGTCCGCCACATACTAAATAAGACTCTCGAATTCCCTATCCGAGCCCTTCGGGAGTCTTATAAAGATGTAAAGCGTTCCTTCACGACAATAGAATACTTCAACAAATGGAGTTAAACAGTTTAATGTGGCATTCATTAGCCATAATATAAACCAAAACGCATAATTATACTTTACAAAGTCTAAGGGGTATTCCCCCGCAAAATAATATCAAGTCCATTACAGTCATCCAGAGTCCTTAGTTTCCAACAGAAGTCTATACAAAAAGAATGAAGTAAACTTCTATGGGAAACCCTATCTCGGTACCTGCGCTGCGGCTTGCCTCGGTCTAAGCCAGATAAACTCGTGCTGCAATAAGTAAAAAAACTATGGGGCTAAGCTAACTAACTTAGTGAGTAATAACTTCCATATCACAATTAAGTACAATTCATTCAAACAAGTGATTATTCAGGCAAGTGTATGCATCAACAAATGAGTTCAGCAAACATATGACCAGCCGGAAATCATATGGATGGACTTGCGCCCTCCATCCCGGTTAGCAGATTAACGAATCCTGCGGTACGACGCCGTTTAAGCTCACGGTCAACTAAACAATAATTCGTTTTATAGATCACGATTAACCAACAAATTCGTTTTATGGATCACGATTAACCAACATATTCGTTTTATGGATCACGAAAAACCAACCAATGCCAATGCTCCATCCCCATCGTGATATGAATGAATCTAATTACCATTGCAGTCGGATATACATTAGTTCAATTCTTTTAGGTGACCAACAAGTAATCCCAGACATTCAATATTAGATACTAGCTAATCAGTCAATAGTTTAACACCCGGTTTCGACATTTCTTAAGTTCCATTCCACACATCAACAGCAGACAAACATATATATAATTCCCATATACCCCATCATGCATATTCATTTTTATCTTTGCCTACACCACTAGTGCCACTACATTACAATCACAATCATTAATTGAGAGTGGAAGTAAAACTCACTCGGCCATTGGATGCCGGTCTTTCTAGTAGTAATAATCAGGCGGTAAGGTGTCGTCCTACTCGGGATCACCTACCAAGAAGAATAATCCTAATGAGATTCTCATGTAACTAATTCAAGCTATGCATCTAAACTAGATGAATTCGGAATTCTAGCTATTTGCGAAAGCTCCGACTTAAAACGGCCATAACTTGGTCATTTTAAAGGAATTTCGCAAATTTTATATCGATCTATGTACTTCAAAGATCTATCTATTTCTAGTATTATTTTCAAGTTTTGAAAGTAGAAAGGCCAGAACAGTGGGATCAGTTCTATTCTGCCCCTTTCTCAATTCCAAAAAATTGTTTTGCTTTTGATGAGAAATGTTCCTAGTGATGATTCATGGATGAATGGTATAGGAATGAATTCCTAACATGAATGCCATGTAATGAACTCAATATATGCATGGTCATGATGATTTTTTATGATAAACCCTAGGAACTCTAATTGTTACAAAATTCCATAAAGGTTATTAAAAAAAACCTATTTTCCCAACTTTACATCCTTAGAGGTTTCTTTGATTTTTATTTTTGAAATTCATTGTTATCTAAATAAAAATGAGTTCTTAAAGTCTATATTAATCATGGCCTTCATTCATGCATAAAAATTCCCATTTTTCATTTGGTAAACATGTTTTTAAACAAGCCCTTGTAAAAATCCGAATTTTTGAAATTTCATTTTCTTGCATTTTCCTTATGGGAAATCTTGTTTAATGCATTAAAATTTGAAGCTCCAATGTATATTATATCTAAAGACTTCATTTAGATTATAAAACATCAATTTAGACTTAAATACTAAGTGTTTTGTAGGCATGGACCTAAATTACGAATTTGACTATTGCCCACATATCAATATTTTCATTCTAACTCCACCACTTGTTTTACATCTTATCATGCCTAAACTCATCTAAGCTTATGAAAATCATTTTTCAAGATATCTATTACACATACCCTTCATCTTTTCATATGAAATATGAGTTCAAAAGTGGTTTTGGTAGATTTAAAGTAGGGTTTCTAATTTCATCCGAATTTCCAACTATTCATATTTGACAAAGCCTTTCATTTTCAATGTTCTTGCCTCCTATGTATGAAGATCTACTAGCTAACATCACTATACATATATAAGACTACATTTTTATGATCATCAATGCATGGAAATCAAAATAACTCTATGATCATGCATGTACATGAAGATGTGGATGTCTAAACTTTGGATCTACTAAATATAATGCATGAATCATATATCTCATGGCATGAACATCAATGTATATACAAGATCTCTACTTTACATGTATGAACAAGATGATATCTTAACATAAACTCATCTAAACACTAGATCCATGCTGTGATGGCTTGGCTTGATATTATTGTTCATGTGTTTTCATGTCCTTAGCTTGAGCTCATTGGGATTAAATTAGAAAACACAAGATATAGCTTTGCCATTACAAGATAGGAAGGATCAAGCTTAAATCAACATACCAAGGAAGGTCAAAGGAAGAAATGAAAGGATTGAGTTGGAAATGTGAGAGGAAGGAGGGGGAGGGGCTCACGGCACTTAGGAGAAAAAAAAGAGAGAGTTTTGTAAACCCGGAAATTCTCAGTAGCTAGAAAACCCCAGGAGTTGGAGACGAAACCCTAATCCGATCAGATTGAGTTTAGTGAATAGAGCCTAGGAACCCTAAATCCGGCTTTCCTTCGGTTTCATAGTAAAATAAATAAATTGGAGTGAATGAATTTGAATTGTTGTTCCAAAGTACATTTCAAACCTTTGAAAGTTTTAAATTCGGGAATTTTTCAATTCCGGGCCTTCCCGAGCCCAATTACGGAAAAGCGTGCCCCGGGCCACGGATTCAGAAAAATATTCCGGAATATTCATTAGAACCGTAATTTTATAAGGATTCCAAAAATATCAATTTCATAATTTTCCGAGCTATAAAGGTTACAGTTATAGCTTTTCCCGTGTTTTTGGAACAACCGGTAAAGTAGATGTCTTGTCTACTATTCACAAGTACAACCTACACTACACACTACCCATACCCTATTCTTACATCCTTACAACTACTCATTTCAATTTTCTTTTCCAAGAAAATTTGTCTCTTTAATAATTATTACATTTATTACATTTTCATTTACTAAATTACAAAAAAAATCAAATTTTAAACACACACACACACCATGCATGAAGTGGCCGGCGCCCCTCCCTCTTATTTCCCCCTCAATTGTATTATTTTTACTTCATTTTTATTAACTAAACCCTAATTCCCTTAGTATATATACTAAATGTTCTCTCTCTCTCTTCATTTTCTTCTCATTTGAACTTTTGAAAAAGAGAAAAACTCTCTTCTTTTTCCCTTTTGTGCCGTGAGCTTCTTCCTCTCCCCATCCTCACTTTCCAACTTTGCTTCTTCTCTTTTTCACTTCAAGACTCTATTGGTATGTGTATTTAAGCTTTGTTCCTTCCAATCCTTGTAATGGCAAAGCTATGTCTTGTGTGTTTTCTCATTTAATCCCAATGAGCTCATGCTAGGGACATGAAAACACATAAACAAGAATATCAAGCCATCACAAGACATGGATCTAGTGTTTAGATGAGCTTATGTTAAGATCTCACCTTGTTCATGCATGTAAAGTAGTGATCTTGCATATATATTGTTATTCATGTCATGAGATCCATGATTTATGCATCATACTTAGTAGATCTAAAGTTTAGCTAGCCACATTGTCATTTACATGTATGATCATAGAGCTATTTTCATTTTCATGCATTGATGACCACAAAAATGTAGTCTTGTTCATATATAGTGATGATAGATAGTATATCTTGACATGTAGAAGGCAAGACCATTGAAAAAGGAAAGACTTTGTTATATATGGAAAGTTGAAAATTCGGATGAAATGGAAACCCTACCCTAAAGACCTCCAAAATCATTTTTAAACTTATATTTCATAAGAAAAATGAAGGGTATGTGTAATAGACATGTTGAAGGAATTATTTTCATGAGTTTAGATGAGTTAGGCATAATAAAAATAAGAAAAACAAGAGGTGAAGTTAGAAGTGGAAAGTGTTGACTTTGATTGTGAAGTCAAATTCGTAACTTTGTGTGATGCCTAAATAAACACTTAGTATTTAAGTCTAAAATGAATGTTTTATAAGCTAAATGAAGTCCTTAGATAATGTATACATTGAAGCCCCAATTTTTAATGCATTAGACTAGATTTCCCTTAAGAAAAATGTAAGAAAAGAAAATTTGGAAAATTCGGATTTTACAACTAGCTTATTTGAAAACATGTTTACCAAATGAAAAATGTGAATTTTTGTGCATGAATGGAGGCCATGACTATTATAGACTTTGAGAACCTATTTTTAGTTAAATAATAAGTAGATTATAAGATTAAAACCAAAGAAACCCTAAGGAGTATAATGTGGGAGAATAACTTCTTAGAATTAGCCTTTATGAAACTTTCCCCAACACTTAGGAGTTCCTAAAAGTTTATTACTACAAAAATCATCATGACCATGCACAATGAGTTCATTACATGCATACACATTAGTAGTTCATTCCTAAATCATTCATGCATAATCACTACTAGGAACATTTCTTATCAAAAGCAAAGCACATTTTCAAAGTTGGATCAATTGCGGACAGAACTGATCCCACTGTTCCGTGACCCTATTTTTCAAAACTTGGATTTAATACTTGAATTAGATAGATCTTTCGAAGTAGATGAAGATCGATATAAAGTTTGCGAAATTCCGAGTTAAAATGACCAAGTTATGGCCGTTTTAAGTCGGAACTTCCAAATATAGCGAGAAATCCGAATTCAACTAGTCTAGATGTATAGTTTGATTTAATTACATGGTGAGAATCTCATAGGGATTATTCTTGATTGGTAGGTGATTCCGAGCAGGACGACTCTCTACCACCCGATTATTACTATTAAGGAGTTTGGTGACCCATGGCCGAGTGAGTTACTTCCACTCTCAATTAATGCTTGTGAATGTAATGTAGTGGCACTAGTGATGTAGGCAAAGATAAAAGCAATTGTACAAGCATGATGGGGTATGTGGGAATTATTTATGTTGTTGAATTGTTGATATGTGAAATGGAGCTTAAGGTATATCGAAACCGGGTGTTAAGATATTGACTGTTTTACTAGAATCTATGATGAATGTCTGCGATACTTGTTGGTCACTTAAAAGAATCGAATTAATGACTATTCGACTCCGACTATAATCTGAGTTCATTCATGTCACAATGGGGTTGGAGCATTTGCATTGGTTGGTTTTTCGTGACCCATAAAACGAATGTGAGGTTAATCGTGATCCATAAAACGAATGTGAGGTTAATCGTGATCCATAAAACGAGCTTTTAATCAGTTGACCGTGAGCTTAAACGGCGTCGTACCGCAGGATTCGTTAATCTGCTAACCCGGGATGGAGGGCGCAAGTCCATCCACATATGATTTCCGGTTGGTCATATGTTTGTTGATTTCATTTGTATGGTGCATACACTTGCTTGAATAAACACTTGCTTGAATGATTGTATTAATTGCGTTATGGAAGTATTACTCACTAAGCTAGTTAGCTTACGCCCCGATAGTGTTTATCTTTTGCAGCATGAGTTTATATGGCTTAGGCCAAGGCAAGCCACAGCGCAGGTACCGGAGATAGGAGTTTCCCATAGAAGTTTGATTCATTTCTTTTGTATAGACTTCCATTGGAAACTAAGGACTCTGGATGACTGTAATAGACTGTTATTCTTTTGCGGGGGAATGCCCCTTAGATTTTGTAAACCTTAAAGATTTATGCGTTTTGATTTATTACTATGGCTAATGAATGCCTTGTTAAACTGTTAAACTCCATTTGTTGAAGTATTCTATTGTCGTAAGGGAACGCTTTACATCTACTTAAGACTCCTGAAGGCCCGGTTAGGGAACTCGAGAGTCTTACTTAGTATGTGGCGGACTGTTACGTTTAGGATACCCTACGGGGCGTGACAGTTTTCCTCTTTTGCAAAGTTTGAAATAAGTAAAAGTGAAGAGAGAGAGAAAAAAAAATGTTTATATATGAAATGAATTAGGGTTTTAGTTAATAAAATTGAGTTAAGTAAATCAATTGAGAGGGAAAACAGGGGGGGGGGGGGGGGGAGGGGGGAGGGGAGCGCATCGGCCACTTCATGCTGTGTTTTCAAATTTTTTATATTTGTAATTTAGTTAATTAAAATGTAATAAATGTGATAATTGATTAAGAGACAAAATTTATTGGAAAAGAAAATTGAAATGGTAGTTGTAAGGATGTAAGAATAGGGTATGGGTAGTGTGTAGTGTAGTTGTACTTGAATAGTAACAAGACATCTACTTACCGTTGTAACGAAAACACGGGAAAAGCTATAACTGTAATATTTATAGCTCGGAAAATTATAAAATTGATATTTTGGAATTCTTATAAAATTATGGTTCTAATGAATATTCCGGAGCATTTTTCTGAATCCGTGGTCCGGGCACGCTTTTCTGTAACTGAGCTCGGAAGGCTCGGAATTGAAAAATTCCCGAATTTAAAACTTTCAAAGGTTTAAAATGTACTTTAAAACAATAATTCAACTTCATCTACTTTATAAAATTTCTTTTATTATGAAACCAAGGGAAAGCCGGATTTAGGGTTCTTAGGCTTCTCTCACTAGACTCAAACTGGACCGGATTAGGGTTTCGCTTCCTATTCCCGGGGTTTCTTAACTATTAAGAATACCGAGGTTTACATATTAAATACTTACAAAAATAAAATTTAAAATAAATTTCTCAAACTAAATGTGTTGTATAAATAGAAACCTTTAGTTTCTAAATTGACAAAGATCTAAACAGGAAAGTCGCTCGGGAGCCTTATGTGGAATATAATAGTTTAAGTCCGGCAATTTCACGCTCTTAGCCCTAAAGGCTGAGGTGTGGTTTAAGTGTGTAGAGTATCTCGTAATAATATAAGGTCGCTTAAAAATATCAGATTGGTAAATTTTTGACCTATTTCGAACCTGTTCGGATACAGACTTTGAAAAGCGTGTCCCGGGGCTTGAGATATAAAAAATATGCCATTAATACCATTAAACTCGTATTTTCATAAGGATTTAAAAAATATCAGTTTTATAATTTTTTGATAACTAGAAATATCTGATTTTGCGATTATATTCGTATTTCTTTACTACCGGTAATTAACTAGTCTTTTGCACTATTCACTACTATTCGTTACATAATTTTACTATTCTCGTAAACCCTTATATTTTTAGATAAATATTTCATATATCATAGAAAATTCCATTTTTCTAAAATTTAATCTGTTTCGGGTTTTTTATGGGATTAATTTCTGTTTAAGACCCTATACTAAAAATAAAATAAATTAATTTAATAATTGAAAAATATTTTTATTTTCATAAAATAACTTTTTAGAATTTTTCGGGTCATAAAAATATCAATTATAGCTCATATTCTCGTATTTTGATCATACCGGTAACTTATTTGATAATTCACTAAAATTAATTAATTAATTATATTATATTAATTATAAAAATTCTGCTACAAAAATTTGGAATGCATTTTCTATTTTTTTCTTATTTTTATTTTATTTATTAAAAAAGTACTCTTACAAACCTATACCTATAGTACACTTTTCATACATCACTTTTTTTTACTTTAATCTTTCTACACTTCATGTATCACTTCATGGATGATTTTTTATCTCTTTTTGCTGCCTTTATTCCTTTGAAACACTCCACAAATTGATTAAAATAAACATATTTCAATCCTTCTTTAATAAGTAACATATATACTAGTTACACATTACAATTTCAAGTTAAAAACCAACTAAATTCCCTCCTCCCTTCCCCCCCCCCCCCCCCCCCCCCCCCCCCCCCCCCCCCCCCCTCTCTCTTCTAATAAATCACGCCAGCCATGAGGATATTCTTGCTGCCATTTCTTTTTTTTTTTTTTTTTTATACTTCATTTAAAGTGTCTTTAACTCCTCCTATCTTTTTATATATACCCTCTCTCATTCACACATTTAACCCTTTATCATTCTTTGCATTTTCCTCTCTATTTTTCCTCTCTTTCCCTTTTCATTTGTTCTTGTTCTTGCAAGAACACTTGCTGCCTCTATTCTTTATTTGAGCTCCCTGTAGACACCCAATTTTTGCCCAATTAAAAAATTAGGCTCAAGTTTAGATTAAATTAATGTCATGTTGAGTTCATAAGATATAATAATAAAAATAATAAATAATAGTATAATAAAAAAGAGAGAATATAGAAAATAAAAAAATAAAAAATAGAGGAATAAAATAATAATATAATTAAATGAATAATAGTAATGTAAATAAAATATATGTAAGAAAAATTAAAATAAATAATCATTTGAGCTTAATATAACATATATTTTATTACTCTTAAGTATTAGTGGGTTAGCTATATGACCAAGGCACAGGCCAACGGCCTAACGGATCAGACCATGGACACAAAGCAAGGGGACCCAAGTTCGAATCTAGCCTAAGGCAGATTTTGCCTCTTTTTTGTTCATTTTTTTTTTCCCAAAAGACACATCGGTTCATCCACTTTGAGACCTCATTTGAGCAACGAATCTTTGTGTTTTTTCGAAATTAATTGTACAGACACAAACTAGGCATGGGATACATCACATCTGTACATATTTCGTGCATTATTTCATTCCAAAAGACACATTAATTAAGGCATGAAAATTGGGAAAAAATTCGAATGGACATGATTTTTCATATCTTAAAATTGACCGAATTGTGTTCTTTAATCAAATTAAACACACTTAATCGAAGAGTTGTGATGTATAAACATAAGATTCGTGATCAATTTGAACCAACAATCACGAATCGAGTCCCAATTTTGAATCGTTTTTATTTAAAAAAATATAACGATTCGTGAATCTAAAATTGAACAATTACAAAGCTTCGAAACAACAAATTGTTTCGAAATCTATAAATAGGATCACCCTACAAGCAGAAAGCACAATTCAATTTCACGAAACATACACTACACGATCGAGATCTGAAAATAGAGTAGAAAGTGCTCGAATTGCAAAATTTGCAAATTCGAAGTGATTGAGAGGATTTCGATCCAATTAAAGAGTGTTAGGATCATCTAGGAAGTGTTCTTGATTGATTATAGTGTTTAGATTTGCTCGAATTTGCATTTGGAAGTTCTGTAAATTTTTTTGATTTTTTTCAAACCCTCGCCGCCGAACACCACCACACGAACCGCCACTTCTGGTGGTTCTGGGAGTGAACCACCACCACCAGCCGCTGCAGCACCCCAATCCACGTCGGGCCGACAAAGTTGGAGGCTTCAAAAACCACCAAGAACGGCCGAGGAACGCTCGAAAACCACCGTGATCGTCTTCTTCACCTGACGGAGCACCGAAATCCAACCCGAAATCCGAATCCAACCCGGTCGGTCGTCGGTCAACGGTGATCGGTCAACGGTCAACGTCGTCGGTCAAAAGTCAGTAGATCCTGTGGTCCAGAGGATCAGACGGTTCAGATTTGATCAGAGGATCAGACGGTCCAGATTCGATCAAAGCAATCAACGCTCCAGATCGAAAGTCATCAGATCCTGCGGTCCAGATTCAGTCTACAGATCAGACGCTCCAGATCTGATCCGAGAAGATCCAACGGTCCAGATTAGTCTGTATTATTAAATTATTTATTTATTATATATTTAATTTCGGAAAATAAGAAAAAATAGTAAAAAATCAATAAAAATTCGTAAAAAATCCAGAAAAATTCAGAAAAATCCAGAAAAATTAGAATAATTATTTTTAATATAAATTTACATGTTTTAGTAATTTTTGATATTTTTTGATATTTTTGAATATGTATTTGCATATAGATTGATCTTTAAATATATATTTGATGCATGAGATGTTTTGTTTTTGTATTTTAATTTTGTTATGATATATTTTGAATATGTTCTGAACATATGTGATGATTATTGAATTTTGAAAAATAATAAATTGAAAATAGAATTTTTAAACCAAAATTATTGTTGAATAATAAAGATAATTTTTTTTTTAAATCATGATATTAATTAAGTTTTTATCAAAATTATCTTTATAAATTTGCTATAAAGATAATACTCAAAGTTTTCAAAATTATTTTCATGTAGCATTAAATTAGCCATGAATTAATGATTTTTTTGAACTTGAAAAATATATTTTTTATGAAATAAAAATAAATTGATTAGATCATAGGATCATCAAAATTGGTTTTCATGAAAATTCAAAATTTAATGAACTTAAAGTAGAATATTTTAAAAATATAAAATTGATCAAAAACTAAGTTCTTTATAAAAGAACTACGTTTTGTCTGATCTCGATTAGCGAGTACGTAGGCACCTACGGGGCGACAATAAAATTAGAAAAATATATTTTGTTTTGATAGTTTGAAATAATCATTTTGTACATATTTTAAGTTTTTTTTTAAAAGGAAAAATACAAATGTTTGTTGATATTTAAATCATAAGAAAAAATACATAAAAATAAAAATGCATGATTAAACTTGTAGATATTTGTTTTATAAATGTTTTGTTTGAATTTTTTTTAGTATAAAAAGGATAAATTCTAAATTTTAAATTTAAAGTGGTAACCGTTTAGGTTTTAATAGGTTAGCCCCCGAACTCAGATATCTGGTATTTTTTAAAAAAATTTTGATTTTTAAATCAAACTTTTCGCAGACTAGTGGCTAAGTTAGGATTAACCGACCCATTAATCCTGGCTTTCATTTTTTCCCGATTTATATCGGGTGGCGACTCCAAAAAGTTTTTTAAAAATTAAATTTCTTTTAACCCCTAGTCGAGGATTCATGTTAAATGGGTTAGGGTTTAATATGAATCGGGTTAGGAGAAATGAACCGGATAGTTTAAAAATCCAGGCTCGACACTCCCATACATATTTTTTCAAGATTCTTTGGTAAAACTCCTATCTAAGGCTTCCATAGATGATATAGGTGAAGTATAGTGAGAGTTTCATGCATCAAATGACCTTCCATAAGCTTAAAAGCTAAGGATGATGATGCCAAAATGAAACGCTCATCTTATCCATGATTATTCTCTTGTAATATTATTATTTTTTTGCTAGCAATGGTTATATTTTGTAGATATAACTTTTATTTAACTTTGATTATGTTTTAGATCTATACGTTTATAGTTTACTACCATAGATTTCTTTTATATTTATGTTCATAGTAAGTATAGATCTTGGTTTTGAACTCAAACAAAAATAGTGAAATTCGTATCTAGGCAAGACCTATATTTAAAAATCACTTTTCAAGTGTCAAAATGGAAGTTTTACTTGAAATAATGAAGGCTTAATGGGTAAATATCATCAAGACTTCATTTTATATGTTCAAAGGTGATTTTCAAAGATTATTTTTCAAAACAAAATTCTATTTTCGGATCTAGACAAAGTCATAACTTAAAAACATGTTTTCCAACTCAAAAATGAAGTTTTTATTCAAGATATGGAAGGCTCTTAAGATAGGATATGTAAGGGATGAATTTTCAAAAGTTTAGATAGACTTTATCAAAAGATATGTCCAAAAACAAATTTTGTAAATTCGGATATCAACCATGACCTATTTTGGAAACCCATTTTTCAACACAAAAATGAAGGGTTTGTTTAAAAAATAAAAGACTTATGGAATAGGTATCAATAGGAGATGTTTTTGATAAGTAAATGGTAGATCCACTAATAGAGATTCTCAAAATCGGAAGAGATTACAAAGTATAAAATTTGAGTTTTATCCTAACCTTGTGAAATTCGGATGGTTTTAAGACCATACCTTAAAAACCCTTTTATCAACTCCAAAACTTAAGTTTTATATGAAAAATGAAGAGTATAGGTCATAATATCATCAAGTAAAGATTTTTATAAGTTGAGATGGGATTTGCTAAGAAAAATATGTAGAACAAGGAGTAGAAATAAAGTAGAAAAATTTGAGTTGTTTGTCATTTTAAGAAATTCGAAAATAATGGAGTAATGGCATGAAAACACTCACTTTACAAACTCAAAATAGAAGTTTTATTAAAGAAATGAAGTCCTTAGTGGCTAGGTATGATTGAGCCTTAAGTTTCTAAGTATCAAATGAGTTTACTTAAAGAAATCACCACAAGAATAATTTTTATAAAATTCGGATTTTGGGATGAACCATATTTAAAAACATGTTTACAAAGTGTAAAATGGAAACTTTTGTTGAAGAATAAAGGCCTTAATGAATATATATAATGAGGACTTAATTTTAAAGAATAAATAAATTTTATCAAGGAATTTTTCTAAAAACAAGTGGGAATTATCAAGAATACAAGACTAGCCTTTCTAAGTTGATTTTTCATAGTCTTACAAGGAAAAAGTTTTCTAAAAATTTCTTTTATTAAATATCATCAAGAACATGTACATATATATCTCATGACATATCATTTATGATAGTAACTTGTTCATATTGAATGTATACTTACTGTAAAATACAAAAATAAAGACTGAAATATAATGAATTATGAATCATGAGATGGTATAGGATGAGTTTAAGGTCAAAACAAGTAAATTGTAAAAGATTAAGTTTGGTTGTAGGACAAATATTAAAGTTCAGATTTCTGCAATTTTTGACAGATTATACGCTGCCTCCTGGAGAATCTACGCCGCCGACGTAGAGACGGCATAGGATGGGAACAGTAGCGTTTTTCTTAACGCTAGGAAGAACATTGCTGGCGTTCACTAGGGTTTTTTCTCAATACCGGCATGAAAGCCGCCGGCGTAGGGCAAGGATTTGCCGGCGTATGAAGAAAGAATTTAAATTCTAGAAATCAAAGCCCGACGAACGCTGCCGGCATTCGTGTAAATTTTGCTAGCGTATGGTGTACGCCGGCAAGATCTACAATTACACCGCCGGCGTAGGGCCGACGTATGACCAAATTTCTATAAATACGAGATGCGAAAAACATTTTCGATAGATTTTCTTTATATCATTTTCTCCTTCATATAATAGAGTTTTGGAGTGTTCTTAGAGATTCATGCTTGGAGAATCATCGGGAGGGTGTTTTTGATCCAAAGTAAGTGACCTTAACCTTCTCATTTGGATTATATACAAATTTATACAAGTTTCTTAGGGTTTGGTTGAATTTTTACATGAAGGTTTTTGGAGAAAAACCCTAGCACGTGTGAAATCTGTGAATTGGTGAATGTAAGACGGGTTTTAGTGATTCAAAATAGTAAGTAAATCTCCTCTATTATGGATTCAAACAAAATACGAATTAAACAATCCTTATATGTTCTTTATGTTATGCGAATTAGGGTTTTGGTGAAAATATTTGGTGATTGTAAAGTTTTATGCGGTTCCTTGTTATTTTTGAGGATAATTGTGGAGTTTGATTGGAATAGACAGTGCAATAACGGAGATTTCTAAATCAGGTTAGTGTAGATAGGTTGTTTTATATTATGTTTGGTTTATCTATGAATGTTGGTGATTTGATATATGTTGATATGTTACATGTTGAGATTTGGAGTTGTTGTTTGATATCGGGTTTGGGAGTTTGAGAGTATGGTGGTAGTGGCTGGTTGTGTTGTGGTTTGGTTTTCAAGTAGTTGTTAACGGTTGTCTTTGAATAGTTCAAGTTATTTCCTGAATATAAAAGGTACGACCAATCCATTGTTTCATGTATGTGCTTGTAGATTAGAATTTTGTGAATGGATGTAAGAACAGAATTGCATAATGAACTTAATAAATATTCGGCTTAATAATTGTCTACCTGGTTGTGGTTGGCTTTGACTAGTAGAGACCTGGCAAACAGTGATACTAGTGAGGCACACTGATGATCTTAGTGTGAGGTTGTCCCGAGTGGACTCGTGCTAAGATATGATTCCGGTAGAATTTAGGTGTTCAGGAATTGGGATGTTTGGGGAGTACCCACTCATCCATATATGTATATGATTACTTATTTTCAAAATCAATTGGTTGTTTTCAAAGTAGAGTCTGAGTTACTTTGAGTTTGGGATTTATGTATACTGGATTTTGAATTGTGTTGTTTTGCTGACTAAAATAGATAATAATCTGTTGTATGCATTTAGTTCAGTTGCATTTATTTATACATGTTGTATGTGCATAACCTTGCTCGAACTGGATTGGATATTATCGTACTGGGCTTCACTGCTCATTCTGTTATATTTCAGGTGCAGGTGATGATAGTGTGATATATGATCTATCAGGTTTTGATATCGTCTATGTAAACCCCTGTTTTCTAAGCCCTAAACCTTAAGCCGGAAAGTCTACTGGAGACCTTAAGTCAACCGATCTTGAGTAAAACCCTACAGTTTAGATCCTGCAAACCTGAGTTCGTAAATCGAGGAGTCGAAAAATAATTAAAGTGTTTAGAATAGTCCATAATAATATTTGAATTATTAAAAATATCAGATTGGTTCATTTTCGGCTTATTTCGAACCCGTTTGGATACTGCTTTGGAAAGCGTGTCCCGGGGCTCGAAAAATTAAAAATATATCTTTAATATTTTTAGACTCGTATTTTTATAAGGATTTCAAAAATATCAAGTTTATAATTTTTCGGATTCTAAAAATATCAGTTATAGCTCATATAAGCTTATTTTACTCTTACCGGTAACTTAATTGTTAAATTTCTAAAAATAATTTAATTGATTATTTTATTTAAATCATAAAAATTCTGCCACTTAAATAAAAATATTTTTCTTAATTTATTTTATATATTTTCTTATTCAAAAAGCCACTTTATCAACCCATATCTCAAGTACACATACATTATCATTACTACACATTATTATGTTTTCTTTTGCTTTTTCTTACACTCCTCTTCCCCAAAATTGCAGCTGCCCATTCCCCATAAATTAGCCACTTTTCATTATTTTTATTTATTTATTTGATATTTTAAAAGTCTCTTTTAGTTAGAATTGGAAGCTACAAGTTACACTTTCAAAATTACAATTTCAATTCAACTAAACCACCTCCTATACTACATGTAGATTCACGCCAGCCCCCCCTCCCTTGCAGCTGACTTGGTTTTATTTTTTTTTCATTTATTTAACACACTTTTTCTCTATTTAAGCATCTCATTCCCTCCCTCTTTCATCTTTACAAACCCTATATTTTTCCTCTCTCTTTTTCCCTCTCTTTTCTCTTCTTCTTGGCTTGTCTTCTCCACAAACAAGCTGCCACCATTTTTATTTCTTGCTCCCACATATTTTTCTTGCAAGTATTTGAGGTAATCTTTCCCTTTTTTCTCTTATAAGATGATCTAGGATGATATCATGGATGTTTCATGCATCAAAGGACATTCCACAAGCTTGAAAAGCTATGGATGATGATGCCAAGAATTGAAATACTCCTCTAGATGATGATCTCTTTTGTTCTTAGTATTTTTGTTATATGGAAGGCTTGTTTATCTTCTTGTTTATGTGATAACTTGTAGATCTAGAGTTTTACCAAGCTTTAGTTATGTTTATGTGTAGATCTAGAAGTTTAAGGCCTATTACTAAGTTTTTCTTATGTTTTCATGGTTGTATTTTAAGTAGATCTTAGATGCAAGTTGGAATGAAAAAGTGAAATTCGTAACTTGTCAAGGCATCATGTTAAAAACCCCCTTCCAAGCCTTAAAATGGAAGTTTTTGTTAAGAAAATGAAGGTTTGATGGATGTATATCATCAAGACTTCATCTTACAAGAATCAAAGTTGATTTTCAAAGTTTATTTTCAAAAACAAAAATGCATTTTCGGATCAAGACAAGGACCTAAAATAAAAACATGTTTTCCAACTCAAAAATGAAGATTTTATTCAAGAAATGAAGGGTTCATGAGATATAATATGTAATGGGTTGTTTTTCATGAGTTTTGATGAATTTTCTTAAGAGATATGTCCAAAATAAATTTATGAAAATTCGGATCTAGACCAAGACCCATTTTTGGAACCCATCATTCAACTTTAAAATGAAGATTTAGACAAAAATATAAGGGGCTCTTGGTATAGATATCTTAAGGAATGAATTTTCATAAGTTTAAATGAGTTTTCCTAAAAGGTATAGCTTAAATCAAGTGTTTTGTAAAAGACAAAATTTAGTTCTTGTATTCATTGTAAACTTCAAAGAGGAAATTCGTAATTATGGGGAGACCAATTTTTAAAACCTTCTTTTAGATCTCAAAACAAGTATTTTATATGGAAAATGGAATGCTTTGATGATATATAATATAGGAAAATTATTTTCATTGAACTAAGTAAGTTTTAGTAAAGGAATTACTCAAAACAAGACAATGAGTTTCAACTTGTAAATTTCGGTTTTATGAAAATGGATCCTTAGAAGTTTCATTTGAACTTTATGTTTGGTATTAGATAAGTGTGTAATCTCTTAATTTTGTTTTGAGAATCTCCTTGCAAGTTTAGGACTAAAATAAGTTGGTCTAAGTAGTTAAATAGAGTAGATATAGCAAATTTTTCACAAAGGCTCAAATCTTGGAATTTTCGCAACCCTACTGTACAGTATTTTCCGACCCTAAATGACCTTAAATGTTTGAATTAACTTTAGAAATAGATAGCTCTTTCGAAGTAGGTATAAATCGGTATATTATAAGCTAAATTCCGAGTTAAAATGAGTTAGATATGACCTTTTTAAGTTAAGGATTCAACCTAGGCGGAAATTGACGAATTAGTAAATAAAATTGTTAAGTTTAATATAACTTCATAAGAGATACTCATTGAGGGTATTCTTGTACTTAGGTGAATTGGAGGACGGGTTACCACTTCCCGAGGACTATTACGACTAGTGGATTTTCACTACATGGACAAGTGAGTTCATTTCTCAATTAATTATGCTCTTGGATGTGCTTGTAGTAGTAGTGGCATTAGACTTAGGAAAAGATAAAATTGTATTGAATGGTGATCTAAACTTGCATGAATGAACGATAAGTATATCGAGGCAAGCTTTGTTGCAATAATCTTGTATGAGCTAGTATAGATTTGGAATGTCTGAAATTTGTATGGTCACTTTTAAATTATCTAATTAATATACCATGATTATATGAATAAATTGTACATGCATATCACGTAGTGAGTCATATATCATTGTCGAGTATGCCTTTGGTGGGACAAAGGTGTATTTGGGAGGCAGCGGGTCTTTAATGAAGGGGACTAGGGTTGCATGACTTATGGACCACCCCATTCAAATAATGAAACTATGGTTGCATGACTTATGGACCAACATTAAAAATTGTGGTTGCATGTCTTATGGACCACCCCACTTAAGATTGGGACTATGGTTGCATGTCTTATGGACCAACTTTGGAATGTAGTTGCATGACTTATGAACTACCCCAAACCCCGAATGGAGGGCGTAAATTCATTCACTTATGACTACCGGAAAGTCATATGCTTGCTTGCTCATTTGCTTGTGCATTCATATGGTTGCTTAATTATAACTTGCTTGTATAGATATTTTAGCTTGATCGAGTATGTTACTTGGAAAATGAATCTCACTAAGCAATTAGCTTATACCCAATATTTTTGTTGCAGTGTTCCTATTTTTGGATGTTCCGAGAGGACACTTTGTGCAGGTTTACTACATTGGATTAAAGAGCTTTTGAGGAAGTCGGGACCTAGTATAGGCATGGACTTCTAGGAAAATCTCTTTAATGTAATTTCTGATATGTGTAATTGGAGCTAAACGATGTAGACTCCTATTATTTTGGCGGGGGTATGCCCCCTTGGCTTTTGTAAAGTTTAACTATTTATCTTGTTGTGATTTATATTCTTAATGCTATGTATGCTTTCTTAAGACTACTCGAATCAAAGTGTGATCCTAAAAGTTGTGTGAGTACACCTTACACACGATATGTAAACTCATGGGATGACTAAGGTTGTCATACTTGAGTTTAAGTATAGGTGTGGTGGACTGTCGCGTTTAGGGTATCCTTTGGGGCGTGACAGTCTATGAGGATGGGGATGGCGTTAGCGGTCTTGACTACCCTACTGATGATTAGTTGTATTGTCATAGATGACATAGGATGGATCAAAGAAGGCTTTTTTATGTCTAGTTGTCATTCAGTGTTAGATTCATGTTTTCTTCATTGAACTTTTCAGTTGTAGTTGTATTTTTATATGTGATAATAGTTTTAGGGTATGGTTCGACTTGTTGACCTGCAGTTATGTCAACAATGTCTAGTTTTCTGATTATGGTGATTATATTCTTATCAGATGGTTTATTTATGAGGACCACATGTCTTCTTTTATACCTTGTGAGTTATACAGGTGTTATTCATGTTATTTGTGGAAATTAAAGCCTTAGCATGTCCTATTAAGAGAGGACACGTGGCGGGTTGTAATGATAACAGGTTAGAGCATTACACTTGCTTTGGATAGTAGAAACTTCATGAACTTTCACAAAATCAATTTTTCAAATTTGGTTTTTGCCACTAATCTGAACTGATAAGATCTTTTCAAACCTTAAAGGTTTTCAAAACTTAAATATGATATTAGAATTAGATAGATCTTTCTAAGTAGATAGAAATTGGTATATAATTTGCTAAATTCCGAGTTAAAATGATCAAGTTATGGCCGTTTTAAGATGGAATTCCCGCGTAGGACGAGAATTACGAGTTTGATAGTTTGTATGAGATAGAGTGGATTAGGTTTGAGTTGAAATACTCATTTGGGTATTTCTTTCCTTAGGTGACTTTGCTTTCGAGGATTCGTTGCCACCCGACTGTTACGATTAAAAGACCGGAACCAATGAACATGTGAGTTTTCCTCTTATTTTGTTACCTTGTTTGTACTTGTAGCTAGTTGCATTAGAATTATAGGAAAAAGATAAAAACCGATATAAATGGGGATGCGATAGATGATGAGACTTTGATGTATGTATACTAAAGAATACTAAAGCATATCGAAATCATGATTTGATTGGATAACTACATGTTCACATTGTTTTTGTTTATGTGTATGATATTGGTTGGTCACTCTAAAGAATGTATGAATAATTTGACCTAAGCAAAAATAAATTGGTCATGCATCGCATCGATCAAGTTGCATTTGATAGCATGCTACTCCTACGCAAGAAGATCGGTATGGTCCGAGGTCACATTTGGAGAATGAGACCCGGTATCAGAGTTCATTCATAGGGAACTAAAGTGTACCGAGGATGCATCCCATGTATGAGCTGAGTCGAGTCGAGTCGATTGCTATGAGCCGAAGAGCTTGGAGACTAGTAGTAGGTCGTGTAGACTTTCAATACCATCCCTAACCCTAGATACGGAGGGCGTAAATCCGTTCTGTTTATGGGTTCCGGTTACCTATACATAATTGTCTGCTTATATGTTTGTTCATGCATAGCATATGGATGATTTATAACTTGCTTATTATGGTACGAAATTAAGAAAACTCTCACTAAGCTAGTGTAGCTTATACCCCAATAGATGTTTGAATAAACAAGTTTATGGGAGAATGCTACCTAGGGACCGAGATGGTTGGAGCCGAATATGACTTTGGGATTCCGGCAAGAAGTAAGATACTTGAAGATATTAGTTAGGTTTTGTGAATTGCTTTGTAATAGTTTTATGTAGTGAAATCTTTTGATGAATTGTAATTGAAGTATAGTGAATTGTATTTCCTTTACATTGTTACTCAAGTTGTATCAATATGAAATGTATCATTCCGATGTGTCTCATCCATGTGTTAGACGTCTTGTACATAGTATGGAAGCCTTCGTCTGACTGAGGCAGTCATTCCTAAGCTTTAATATTGTGTACGGTAGACTATCACGTTTAGGGTATCCTTTGGGGCGTGACAACTATCCTTGTTGTTACTTGAGAAAACTTGAGAAAATGTAGTAAAAATCCATTTTCTAAGTTGTTGATGACAACTCCTTTATTCAGTGACTAATCACATGATAAAAAGTTTAGTTTCAAGTTCTTTTTATTAAAGAAAAATTCTACTTTAAATATTATTAAGATAATATCATTATGAAGATACATGTATTATGAGCATGTAGTATGTAGATGATGAAAATATAAGATAAGAAGCAAGTTAATATTAATAAGCAAGATAGCAATAATAAGCAAGATATTATGGTCAAGTAGTGGGAACCTTAGCTTTATCAAGGTAACATAGTCAAGTATTGAGAGCCTTAGCTTCATCAAGGAACCTGGGACTATGTCCCAAAAAAAGAAAAAGAAAGAAAGAGAAAAAGCAATAATAAGAGTAAATATAATAATAAGCTTGTTGGTGAGTTAGTGATCATTTAGGCTCTAGAATATATAGATATATATATATATAGATAGTATCATATATACAAAGTTAGCTTAGAAGCATAATAATAATAATAAATCATAATAACAAAATAATGAAAATCGGAATTCTTGGCATGCGCGAGAGCAAAGCATGAACATGTTGTTGCTTTTACAACTCATGTGAGTTTTTTAGAAACAACACCATAGTCATGCTAAATTACATAACATGGAAAAATAAATTGTAGAATATGTAAGAGTATTTACCTATAAATAAAATAAGGAAGTGATAGAGTGGAGAAGGTTTGGATAGTGTTTATGTGTGTAGGAAATGTGTAGAAAAATTTGGGTAGTAAAGAAAAAAAAGAGGGATTTTGGAAGAGAGTGTTTGTGGAGAGAATTTGGGAGAGTTTTAGTAAGGTGAATGAGTGTGTGAAAGAATTGGAGGGAGATGGGGTATTTATAAAATTTTTGGAGTGAAAGATGTGTGAATTAAATAAATTGAAAAAGAAAAATAAATGTGTGTGTGTATGGCAGAGAGAGGGCCAACTTGATGCTTGGAGAGGAGAGAGAGAGTGATTTTGATTTGTTTTATATTTTTGTTAATTGTAAGTAATAAGATGTAAGGTTTGATGTGAATGAAGATCTATGAGAAAAGTAAAAAGTAGAAATAGGTATGGTAGAGTGTAGGAATAGGTGTAGAAAAGTAAGATAGGTGAATAATAATGAATAGTATAGAATAGTACTATAAATAGTAGATAAGACAAATTAATACCGGTAGTAATGAAAATACACGTAATTAAGCTATTTATGATATTTTTAGATATCGAAAAATTATAAAATTGATAATTTTGAAATCTTTGTATTTTTACAAGTTTATTGGTATTATCGGAATATTTTTGCCATCGAGGGTACCAGGGTACTGTTTTGGAAAACTGATCCTATTCAGATCTGAAAGACACAAAAAATTATTGAATCTAATATTTTTATGCATTTCTATATCATTACGAACTATTATCCACTATTATCTCAATTTCACTTTTTTCAGGATTAGGAACACTTGATTGCCGGATCTAATCTATTAGGGTTTGATGTGTATTTGTTGACCTTAGGTTTTCCGGTTGACTCTCAGTTTAGGATTTGAACATAACTGTAGCATAAAATCTAAGGGATTACAAGTAGTATAACAAAAGTATAGATAGATGAATAGTACTGAACAGTAAAAAGTAAAACCAAGTGATAAATTAATTACCGATATAGATAAAATACACGTATTATAGCTATAACTAACGTTTTTAATAATCGAAATTTTTTTAACTGATATTTTTATGAAATAAATCATTAAATGATATTTGAAAGGCGAATTGATATATTTTATCATTAATTGTTATTAAGTTTTGTTATCTCGGTTTGTATACTAATGATCGGGTGCGAAAACCATTTGGTCGACGGAATTTGATTGAGAATCTATATACCATATTATAGAAAATAATTTTTATTATTTTATTGCTAAATATTTATTAAATTATATTGTCTTGATTTACGTGTTCATGATAGGATACGGAAAATAATCCCGTAAAGGCTTGATACAAGCAAAGTTTCGTCGAATCTGATCATTTTAAGACTTATAATATATATTTGATTCATAATTCGTGCTTATCTTATTTTTCTAAATTTATAACATATTTTAGGGTCTCAAAAGCTATCTAATTCATTCTGAGGCTTCTAGTGTTTAAGGTTGACTTGGTTTAACTTTAGGAGTCTATTCCATTTTTAATTCTAAGGTTTTACATATAAGATTACCATAAAATTTTAGGGCTTTATAATCAGGGAATTATTTCTTATTATTTTATTAATAGATATTATTTGGATGTATTGCCTCAATTTATGTGTTAAATATCAAATAGTCGAACTATCCAACGCAGGGTTTTTGGATTAATTAAGCTTGTGGATTGTTTTGTTGTTTATATGTTTTTGCTAAACAATTTACTTTTAGAGTTTCAGGCTTTATTTAATTCATTTGATATCTTAAGGTTATTGAATCTTTATTTGTTCTCATTTATGGTTTTTAGAGTTTCGATATTTTTTGGGAATCTAAGTTTAATTTAATTTATATAATATTATAGGGTTATAAGATTTACTTGATTCAATCTACGGTTTCTGAGATTTTGGTCTGATCTAATATGGTTTTTTGTTGTAATGCAAAGTTTAGGGTTTACGATGTGTTTTATTTTATTAAAATTCTAATTAATCTTCTGATATGATTTTGGCTTATATTATTTAATTAATATCATACTGTTTTCTTTGATTTGTGTTTTTACTTACTTATTATAATTATTTTTGATGTAGTATTTGTCGTATCAAATGATTCATCAGATATATAGTTTAAGCTAATAATTATAAGCTTTCTTAGGTAATTAGCCCTAGGGTCTTATTGTGTTATAGGTTATATTAATATGATGATTACGTATATATTATTACTATAATTGTTAAATCACATTACTTCTTATTGCAATAGTTCACTAATATTACAATATTGGTTATTTATAATTCATATAGCATTGTTACAAGTTGATAAGTTATCAAGATTAATATAATATTAGTAATATAATAATTAGGGCCTTAATATTGTTAACCTATTAAAATTGTCTTAATATGTGGATAAACTATGGTATTATTATTTATCATATGATAAAATAATCTCGTTTATTTTGTTACTACAATATATTTTGTTAGTTACAATATACTTTTGATATTACTAATACTACTACTATAACTTGTAATAATAGTTTGTCATATATTTATTATGTATCATGTGCTCAAGATAACGACATGATTAAGTTAGTAATGTAGAATATTTTATGTGTATCAGTTTTAGAGCTTTTGTATTTTATTACAATTACTTGTTTTATATTTTCGTATGTAATAAATCATTCACATGATTTAAGTGACTTCTAAGGGATTTTACTTACTAAAGAAGGTAGTGTTATTAGCTTCTTTAAGAGATTTATTTTTAAGAGGTCACTTCTTTTATGAATAGTTTCTTTAAGGGGTTACGATAATCTTTAATTATAAGTTCATAAGAAAATATTTCTTTACGATTGTTTTGGAATTTACTCTTTAGACATTATTTGATTCTACGTGTTTGATGAATCTAGAGATATATTTATTTTATTTGTTGAAGTTAAAGTTTTACTTGATGATTTATTGTGCTATTTTTATTTGAGAATTTTCATGGCATATTTACTGTTTTTTGAATTATTTTTAAAAATTGATTAGTAGTTCTTTTAAATTTAATAGAGTCTTAATAATTACTTTGTTGATTTACTATTTCTCATTGACTACAAAAACTTAAGGAAATTTTGTTAATGACAATTTGAATTTCTTAAACTACAATTAAACCATTCATATTATAATTATTCTTAAATCGCAAAATATCGTGAGTGATTTTTGTGACTTTTCTCAATCTTTCTTTAAGATTTTGATATCATATTTTGCCAACTATCAAAGTTAGGTTATGCAAAATTAGGGGGTTTACAAAGGACGAGAGAGAAAAGACAAGTATTAAAAGGAGCATAAAGTTAGGGTTTTAGTGTGTCATCAGATTATGATAAATGGCATAATCTGATGTAACAATAATGTAGCATCCAAGGATCTTTTACGCATAAGGCAGGTTTAGCCACTTGAGCTAGAGTTAAGAGGATGAGGGAAGCTTTAGGAGCATTCATTGAGGATACTTGGAAGAAACAAGCCTTATATGGAGAATTCTTGAAGGATTTAAACCAAGACAACGATCGAGAGCCTTGTTAATGCTGTACAAGCTTTAGATTGTAACCTACCAGTGTAAGATGCCAACTTTATTTGGGTTTGCAATACAACTTAAGTTAAAGGTTCATCTTATACCTCTGGTTAATACGACTTTGGATCAAGGTTTCCATACCCAATATAATTTAGTTTTCCGAAAGGTTGTGCTTCTACATACTAATGTTAGGTTTCAAGTTTAATATACTTAGTGATCGCATCAATTTTGGTATCAGAGCTTTAAATCTAAATCAGGTTACTTATCTTTTAATTTCTTTTTGTTCTTGTTTGATCTTGTTTATCGTTTCATATTCTTCATTCTTTGAATTGATTCTAGGGTTCATATGTATATCTCTAATCTTTGTGTGTTTGTGAGACAAAAAAAATGTATCTTTTAAGGTTTCTTTTTGTCAAAAGTTGTGATTTTTAGATATAAGGTTTGAAAAAAAAAACAAGAAGGGAAAAAGGAAATTCGTTGAAAAAAAAGTCGTACAGAAAAAAAAGGAAAAGGAGAAAAGAATTCGTAAAAAAAAAAAAATTACTAAGTGTGATTTTTGTTCTTGATTCCATTAGTTCTTATCATTCTCTTCTTGATCCAAAGTGTTCTTATCTACTATCTATTCTTGATCCAAATTGTTCATATCTATTTGATTGAGTCACAAGTGTTGTTTTGATTAAGATCATTGAGTTCGACATAGGACTTAGGGAGAAAAACTATTGAGTGGCAAAAGACAACGAATGGTGAGATTAACATTGAGAAAATCCCTAATTGAGTGAGATACGAGAGTGAGTGCAATCACTTAGAGAGTAAAACATGTGAGGGAGTGTTGAGAGGATATTATTCTTTTGTTTATTTTATTTTTATTTTTATTTTTAGGTGTCAAGCAATATGAGTTCCAAATCAAATTCTTAAGAATGAGCATATATTGATTCTAACTTGCTCATGGAATCGATGATGAAATCTTTTGAGCGACTAGTCCAAGCTAATGAACATTCTAATGAGAGGTGGCAGAGGTTAGAAGATAGAATGGCTTAAATGGAGCGAAGGTAGCAACAACCATAGCCTAGACGACAAAATTGGCAAGATGGGAGGAAGATATAGGAAGAAGACATGTGGCTGATTTGGGTGATAAAGGTACTGAGCTGGGTGATTTTGATGAGAGAGCCAAGATGCAAGGTAGGAGATAGGGGAGATAAAGGGATGATAGGGTAGATCGGAATTTGGGCAGTATCAAGATGAAGATCCATCCATTCTAAGGTAAAAACGATCTTAATACTTACCTTAAATGGGAAAGAAAGGTGGAGTTAGTGTTTGATTGTTATCATTACTCTAAAGAGAAAAAGGTTAAGCTTGTTGCAGTAGAGTTCACAAATTATGCGCTTATTTAGTGGGATCAGATGATTATGAGCAGGCGTCAGAATCATGAGAGGCTAGTTGAAACATGGGATGAGATGAAGGCCATCATGAGGAAAACATTTGTCTCTAACCACTATTATAGGGATTTATATAATTGGACGTAAAGCCTTACTCAGGGATCTAAGATTGTGGAGAACTATCATAAGAAAATGGAGATAGCTATGATTCAAGCCAATGTAAAGGAAGATAGAGAAGCAACAATGGCTAGGTTTCTATGTGGCTTAAATTAGGATATAGCTAATGTTGTGGAGTTGCATCATTATGTAGAGTTAGAAGACATGGTATGCATGGCCATGAAAGTGGAAAAGCAACTCAAGCGTAAAGGAGTAGCAAGATATAGAACTACATCGAATTGGGATTCTAACCTTTCTTGGAAATCAAACTAGAGTAAAAAGGAAGATAAATTCGTATCTAAAGATTTCTATAAGGGAAAGGACAAGGAAGTCATGAAGGAGAAGGATAAGTCCAATTTTCAAAATAGTAAGAATCAGGATTTCAAGTGTTTCAAGTACTTGGGCCATGGACATATTGCATCTCAATGTCCAAATAAGAGAACCATGGTAATGCGTTATAATGTGAGGTTGAAACAGAAAGTGAGCATGAAAGTGAGAATTATATGCCTCCATTGGAAGATGATAGTGACATAGAATATGTGGTTCAAGCGAATCATTGGTGATCCAATGCACTATGAATGTGCAAATCAATAGGGTGACAATGAGGAGCAGCGGGATAACATTTTCCATACATGTTGTCACATTCATGATAAGTTATGTAGCATGATTATCGATAGTGATAGTTGTATTGATGTCGCTAGTACCTTGTTAGTTGATAAGACAAAATTGCCTACTATTAAACAACCAAGACCATATAAGCTTCAATGGTTGAATGAGTGTGGAGAAATGAGGGTGAATAGTCAAGTGTTGATTTCCTTCTCTATAGGGAAATAAAAGGATGAGGTTTTATGTGATGTTATGCCTATGCATGCTAGCCATATTTTGTAAGGAAGAGCATGGCAATATGATAGAAAGGTTATGCATGATGGTTTTCATAATGCATACTCATTTGTCATGAATGGTAGGAGTGAGAAGCTTATGCCTTTATCTCCAAGGCATATTTATGAAGATCGGAAGCGAATCAAAGAGGCACACGAGCAACAAAAAAAAAGTGAGGTTGAGTGTAGTAAACGACAATAGTATGAGTAAGAGAGAAGAGAAAAACAAAAGTATGAAAAATAATGAGAGTAATGAAAAACAAGTCTATTTGAGAGATGAAAAGGAGAAACATGAGCTACTTGGAGAGAGAAAAAAAAGGAATTATGAGTGCAAAGAGAGAAAAGTGAGCATATATGCAAAGGAAAAAGATGTTAATAGTTCTTTGCATTTAAAACAACCAATGATTATTGACGTACAAGGAGGCTTATTTTAATACTAGCAATCTTAAGCAACCTTTTCCTAGTATTTTTTCTCCACTTTTGTAGGAATATGGTGACTTGTTTCCTGAAGAAGTTCCGGATGGATTACCACCTCTAAAAGGAATAGAGCATCAGATTGATTTCATTCTAGGAGCTTCCCTTCCAAATAGACAGCATATAGATGCAATCTAGAAGAATCTAAGGAGATTCAGAGACAAGTTGAGGAGCTTATGACTAAAGGCTATGTGAGAGAAAGCCTTAGTCCATGCACAATACCAGTATTACTAGTACCAAAGAAGGATGGAACTTAAGAATGTATGTCGACTGTCGACCCATCAATAAAATTACTGTAAAGTATAGACATCCAATCCCTAGGTTAGATGATATGCTTAATGAATTGTATGGCTCTTGTGTGTTCTCTAAGATTGATTTAAAAGGTGGGTATCATCAAATTAAACTAAGAGTAGGTGATGAATGGAAAATGACTTTTAAAGCAAAATATGGTTTGTATGAGTAGTTAGTCATGCCTCTTGGTTTAACTAATGCACCTAGCACTTTCATGGGACTTATTAACCATGTTTTGTGTGCTTTTATTGGAAGATTTGTCGTAGTCTATTTTGATGACATTTTGGTATATAGTAAGAGCACTGATGATCATATTCAGCATTTGCGCTTGGTGTTTGATGTTTTGAGGAGTGGAAAATTGTTTGCTAACCTTAAGAAGTGTTCTTTTTGCACCGATCAAGTTGTGTTTTTGGGATATATTGTTAGTGCTAAAGGGATACAGGTTAATGAAGTAAAGGTTAAAGTTATTAAAGAATGGCCTAGACCTAATAATGTTAGTGAGGTTAGAAGCTTTCATGGTTTGACTAGCTTTTATAGGAGTTTGTTCAGGATTTTAGTAGTATAGTTGCACCATTAACTAAGATTATTAAGAAAAGTATGGGTTTTAAGTGGGCAATTGAGCATGAGAAGCCATTTAATCTACTTAAGGAAAAACGCAGTTCTGCACCTATTCTGGCATTACCTAATTTTGAAAGAACATTTCAAATTGAATGTGATGCTTTTGGTTGTGGTATTTGAGGCTATTTTGATGCAAGAAAAGAGACCAATTGCCTATTTGAGTGAGAAGTTGAGTGGAGTCATTTTGAACTACTCAACTTATGACAAAGAATTATATGCTTTGGCTCGTGCCTTACAGATTTGGTAACATTACCTGTGGCCTAAAGAGTTTTTCATTCATACTAATCACGAGTCCTTGAAGTGTTTAAGGAGCCAAGATAGGTTAAATCGAAGGCATACTAAGTGGATGGAGTTCATTGAGATATTTTTGCATGTAATTAAATACAAACGAGGTAAGGAAAATGTCGTGGTAGATGCATTGTCTCAAAGGTACGCATTAATCTACTTTAGAGGAAAAATTATTGAGTTTTGAGTAGATTAAAGATTTATATATTATCGATCTTGATTTTGCTAATGTGTATGAGACATGTGAAAAGGAAGCTTTCGGTAAGTTCTATAGGCATAATGGTTATTTATTTAGAGACAAACGATTGCATGTACCTGATAGTTCTTTGAGGGAATTACATATAAAGGAGTCTCATGGAGGAGGACTAATGGGACATTTTGGTGTTATGAAAACTATAGATGTTTTATATGAACATTTCTTTTAGCCACATATGAAATGAGATGTTGAGACATTGTGTGAGAAATGTATCACTTGCAAATAGGCTAAATCTAAGGTTTTACCATATAGCATGTACACACCTTTGCCTATACCTAGTGAACCCTGGGTGGATCTATCAATGGACTTTGTTTTGGGTTTACCTAGGTCCAAAAGAGGTCATGATTCTATTTTTGTAACTGTTAACAAGTTTTCTAAAATGAATCATTTTATTTATTGTCATAGAACTGATGACACAACTGACATTGCTCATTTGTTCTTTTAGGAAGTCATGCATCTACGTAGAGTACCTAGGAGCTTAGTTTCAGATAGAGATGCATAATTTTTTAGCCACTTCTGGAAATTTTTGTGGGCAAAATTGGGAACCAAATTGTTATTTTCAACTACATGTCATCAAGACTGATGGATAGGCAAAAGTAGTTAATAGGACTATATCTCAATTGTTACGAGCTCTTATTAAAAAGAACTTAAAGAATTGGGAAAAGTGTTTGTCGCATGTAGAGTTTGCATATAATAGGAGTATACATTCAGCAACCAAATTTTTGCCATTCGAAGTTGTTTATATATTTAATCTCCTGATTCCTTTAGATTTTTTTGATTGCCTGCAGATGAACGTACTAGCTTAGATAGAAAGAGAAAGCCAGATTTGGTCAAACAAATGCATGAAAAGGTTCAACAGGATATTGAGTAGAGGATGGAGCAGTATGCAAGACAAGATAATAAAGGGCCAAAGAAAGTTGTTTTTGAACCAGGTGATTGGGTTTGGGTATAAATGCGTAAAGAGAGGTTTCTGCAACAACGACATTCCAAATTGCACCCGAGGTGCGTTGGTCAATTTTAAGTGGTTGTAAGGATCAAAGATAATGCTTATAAGTTAGATCTTCTAGGTAAATCAATGTTAGTGCAACATTTAATGTTTCTGATTTGTCTCCTTTTGATGTAGATGATGCTGATTCGAGGTCTAATCCTTTTGACGAGAGGAGGAACGATGCAACAATAGATGCGAGGATCCTTTACACATCAAGGCAGGTCCAATCACTCGAGCTAGAGCTAAGAGGATGATGAAGCTTTAGGAGCATTCATTGAGGATACTTGGAAGAAACATGCCTTATACGAAGACTTCATGAAGCATTTGGCTCTAGACAATGATCGAGACCTTAATGTTGTACAAGCTTTAGATTGTAAGCTACCAGCTTTGATCCATATGATGCCAGCCTTTCCATAAATACCGCCGGCCTTACATCGTCATCTTCGAGCAGCTTTTGTTCTACACCAGATACGCTGCCGGCCTTTATGTTCTACACCGCCAGCATAGAAGCTTAAGCTGTTGGCCCTACTATTGATGTATAGTCCATAATAGCTTCGTAATTTTCTTTTGTTTCATTTGTTTCTTTTAGGCTGCCAGTCTACATTTTGGTCACCGACTTTCTTTGTCTTTACATTTTTCCTTCAAGCCTTTGGTATATATGAGGGTTTTGTACTATAAGAATCAATCAACTTTGAATGAATTTTCTTTGTGAGAGTTTTATCTCCTCTTGTTCTCTTGAGAACTTATCAAGATCAACTCTTGTGGCGTTCATACGCTTTATACCTTTGTTCGGGTTTGCAATATAACTTGAGGTAAAGTTTCATCAATCTTATACCTTAGGTTTGGGTTTGAAATACAATTTTGGATCAGGGTTTCCATATACGATCTGATTTAGTTTTCCTGAAGGCTATGCTTCCGAATACTCATGTTCAGTTTCAAGTTTATTATACTTGGACTTTGCTTCATAATCTCTAGGCTTCTTTTTATACACATTTACCAACTAGGTAAAATTTTTCATCCAAAAATATTTTTAAAATCCAGTTTAAGTTATTTTGATATTTTTGAATTGTTTTTTAATTTAAATAAAAGGGGCTCCTAGTTGTGAGCAAAATAGGAATTTTTCAAAAATTTTACCATTTAGGCTCTAATGTGGCTTCAATTGACTTTAATCAATTTCAAATGATTTTAATTACTTATGGTTAGTGTTTGGATCATTTTAGTACTAATGCATCAATTATGGCCTACACAAACCTACATAAGCAAGTCGCAAAAAGACTACAAAAGTAAGGGTAGGCCTATTGATAGAGTTAATAAATGTCCTTGCATATCTCATTTATGTCAAATGGCTATATCCCTAGAATACTTGGTAAATACCTGCTTGGTTCATCAATTTTCCATATAAATCCAATCTAATTATCTACCTATGGTATAAATTTATTTATATGGAAATTTTCTCAAAATCTCACATATAAAGTAAAACTGTATATACATATATATATGTTTTTTTTTCTTTGTAAATGTCAAATCTAGTATCCAAACTTTGTATTAATTCAATTTGGTGCTCGAAATTTGAAGTGATAAATTTTAGTACCTAATCAAACTTTTTGTGATTATTTGTACTACATCCTTAATATTGTTTTATTATGTTTGTTGAAGTGTGAGAAACAGCTTATGTAAGCCCCGGAAAATTTCAATAAATAATTCCAAGATGAACTTCGAAAATAAACCCTAAAAATCACTCCAAATTAAAACCGAACTTCGACAAGTCCTAAATCATGAACGAATCTAGAAATCTCTTAATCTTGAGGAAAATAAGAATCCCTAAAAACAAAATAAGAACTCAACATACTTCAATTCCAAAACCACTACATATGACAAATTTCATATTTAACTCCGACTTATAAAATCGGGTAATATAAAGCCCAAAAACAAATTATTAAAAAGTAAATAACGATTAACTTTAGGAAATGAACCCAATTCAAAATTCCGAAAATGTTAAAAGATATTAAATACTTAAAAAAATAAAATTTAAGATAAATTTCTCAAATTAAATATGTTGTATAAACATAAAATATTAGTTTCCAAATTGACAAAGATCTAAACCGGAAAATCACCTGAAAACCCTAAGTGGAATACAATAGTTTAAGTCCAGCAATCTACTCCCTTAACCCTAGAGGCTGAGGTGTAGTTTAAGTGTATAGAATAGCTCATAGTAATATAAGTTTGCTTAAAAATATCAGATTGGTAAATTTTTTATCTATTTCGAACCCGTTCAGATACAGACTTCAAAAAGCATGTCATGGGGCTCGAGATATAAAAAATATACCATTAGTACCGTTAGACTCGTAATTTCATAAGATTTCCAAATATATAAGTTATATAATTTTTCGAGTTATAAAAGTTACAGTTATAACATTTTATCGTATTTTCATTACTACTGGTAATTAATTAGTCTTTTGCACTATTCACTTCTATTTCATTACACGATTTATTATTCTTATGAACCCTTATATTTTTAGATAAATATTTTATATATTATAGAAAATTTTGTTTTTCCAAAATTTAGTTCGTTTCGAGTCTTTACGGGATCAGATTTTGTTTAAGACCCAATACTAAAAAATAAAATAAATTAATTTAATAATTGGAAAAAATTTGAAAAATATTTTTATTTTCATAAAATAATTTTTTAGAATTTTTCGGGTTATAAAAATATCATTTATAGCCCATATTCGCGTATTTTGATCATACCGGTAACATATTTATTAAATACTAAAATAATTCAAATAATTATTTAATTTTATTTATGAAAAATTCTGCCACTTGTTTAAAAATATTTTTCCTAATTTATTTTGTATTTTTTTTATAAAAAGCACTTTTTCCAACCCATACTTTAAGTACACTTTTCATATATCACTTCTTTTCACTTCAATCTTTCTACACTTTGTCCCACACTTCATGGCAGATTTTTCCCTCCTTTATGGCTGCCATTGTCCTTTAATTTACTCCTACTTTGACTAAAATAAATATATTCCAATCCTTCTTCAAAAAGCTACACATACCATTAATTACATGATTCAATTTCAAGTCAAAATTCAACAAATTCCCTCTCTCTCTCCCTCTCTCTTTCACGTGAACTCCCCCCAAATTTTCTTCCTTGTTTTATTTTTTTTTCTTTCATTCATTTAATACACTCTTTCTCTCTCTCTTTCATTTACTCCTTCTACCCTTTTTCATTCATTATCTTTTTCTCTCTCTTTTTCCTCTCTTTCTTTCTTCATTTTGCTCTTGTTCTTACAAGAACACAAGCTGCCCCTATTTCTTCCATGAGCTCCCACATATTTCTTCAAGATTTTTGAATAAAACTCTTGTCTAAAGCTTCCATAGGTGATATAGGTAAAGTATAATGAGAGTTTCATGCATCAGATGACATTCCATAAGCTTAAAAGTTAAGGATGATGATATCAAAATGAAACACTCCTCTTCTCTATGATTATTATCTTGTATCATTATTATTTTCTTGTTTAAAGCAGTTATATTTTGTAGATCTAACTTTTTGTAGTTTTGATTTTTGTTTATGCCTTAGATCTTATTATTGAAGTTATTATTTTTGTTATTGCTTATGATTTATGCATATATTCATCATTCATATAACTATCTTAGTGTTCATGCATTAAAACTAGTATAGTAAACTTGATCTAGTGTTTTGAGCTCATAAAATGCATTAGACTTTGTTTTATGTTCATGGATAACTTGTAGTAGCATAATGATAGTAGGAAAGCTTTAGAAAGCTCAAGATCTATTTTATTTTCAACAAAAATCATTTTTGAAAATTCGGATGAAAATGGAACCATATTTAGAAAAGTTATTTTTCAACTTCAAAATGTGTATTTTTCATTTAAAATGAAGGGCTTAGGGTATATATAACATAAATGAATGATTTTGATGAGTAAAGTTTAGATCTATGAGTTTATAGTTTACTACCATAGGTTTCTTTTATATTTATGTTCATATTAAGAGTAGGTCTTGGTTTTGAGCTTAAACAAAAAATGGTGAAATTGGTATTTTGGCAAGACCCCTATTTAAAAACCACTTTCCAAATGTCAAAATGAAGTTTTTACTCGAGATAATGAAGGCTTAATGTATATATAGCATCAAGACTTCATTTTATTGGTTCAAAGATGATTTTCAAAGATTAATTTTCAAAATAAAAATCTTATTTTCGGATTTTGGCTAAGGCATATTTTAAAAACATGTTTTCCAACTCAAAAATAAAGTTTTTATTCAAGATATGGAAGGCTCTTAAGATAGGATATGTAAGAAATGGATTTTCATAAGTTTAGATAGATTTTATCAAAAGATATGTTCAAAAATAAATTTTGTAAATTCGGATCTCGACAAAGACCAATTTTGAAAACCCATTTTTCATCTTCAGAACAAGACTTTTATTAAAGAAATGGAAGCCTTAAAGGGTAGGTTTGATTAGGAAATGGTTTTTGAAAGACTAAATGAGTTTTACGAAGAAAACAAGCTCAAATGAATTTCTCAAAATTCGGATTTGAAAATAGCCACTATTTAAACACTCATTTCCAAATGCCAAAATGATAATTTTTATAGGAAAATGGAAGTCCTAGGGAATATATGTAATAAAGACTAAGTTTTGAGAAGATAAGAGAAGTTTATCAAAATATAATCCTAGGATAACAAATGGTTTCCAAGAATAGGATAAACAATGTTTTCATTCTTCAAAAATTTTGTAAAATTCGTACTTAGGTAAACCACCTATTTAAACATCTACTTTCTAACCCAAAAATGAAGGTCTTATTGAAATAATGAAGGTGATGGTTATATAGATCATCAAGGTTGAGTTTTGATAAAAGAAAGTATGATTTTACAAGAAGAAAAACTATTTTTCTTAAGTCTAGTATAATTCAAAGTTTTACAAAGTAAAAGTTTCCAAAAAGAATTCTTGGTATTATATGTATACATATAGGTAGATCATCTCATAACCATCATGACAATAGCTTGTAGGAAATATATATATGCGTGATGCATTGTAGAAATAAGGTATGAAAATTGAGTTTATCCAAAGTTTGTAAATTCGGATGATTTCAAACCCATGCCTTAAAAACCCATTTACCAACTCCAAAACTTGTTTTTATATGAAAAATGAGGAGTTTAAGTCATAGGTATCATCAAGTAATGATTTTGATAATTAAGATGGGATTTGCTAAGAAAAATATATAGAACAATGAGTAGAAATGAAGTAGGAAAAATTTGAGTTGTTGTCATTTTAAGAAATTCGTAATAATGGAATAATGGCATGAAAACTCATATTTTCCAAACTCAAATTAGAAGTTTTATAAAAGAAATGAAGTCCTTAGTGGCTAGGCATGGTTGAGCTTTAATTTTCAAAGTATCAAATGATTTTTACTTAAAGTAATCACCACAAAAACAATTTTTATAAAATTCAGATTTTGAAATCAACCCTACTTGAAAACATGTTTACAAAGTGTAAAATGGAAATTTTTATGTAGAAATGAAGGTCGTAAGTAATAGATATAATGAAGACTCAATTTTAACAAAAATAATTATATTTTCTTAAGTAATAAATCCAAAACAAATGGAAATGATCAAAGTTAGAAAACTAGATTTTTCATAAGTAGTTGTTATTTTGGTCTTACAAAATAAAAAGTTATAAAATTTTATTTTAGCAAAAATCATCAAGATCATGCATACATTAAGCTCATCTCATGTCATTCATGTTAGAAAATCATTCATATTACATGTATAGCTAATCTATATAGTAGGAACATTTTAAACATTTACAAAACTATTTTTCGAATTGGAAATTGCTACTGACCAGAACTGATCGGACCTTTTCAAAGCTTCAAATTTTCAAAACTTAAATATAATATTAGAATTAGATAGATCTTTCGAAGCAAATAGAAATCAATATATAATTTGCGAGATTCCGAGTTAAAATGACCAAGTTATGGCCGTTTTAAGTTGAAATTCCCGCTTAGGACGAGAATTGCGAATTTGATAGTTTGTATAAGATAGTTTGGATTAGTTAAGTGATGAAATACTTATTAGAGTATTTCTTCCTTTTTAGGTGATCCCGAAATCGACGATTCTCTACCACCGGATTACTTTTACTAAAAGACCGGTGATCCAATGGCCGAGTGAGTCTTCTTCTTATTTTGTTATCTTGTTTGTGCTTGTAGCTAGTCGCATTAGAAGTATAGGAACAAGATAAAAAATAAATATGAATGGGGATGGGATATATGATGAGACTGTGATGAATGCATGCCAAAGAATACTAAAGCATATCGAAACCACGATTCGATTGGATAACTGCACCGTTCATATTATTTCTGTTATATGTATAATATTGGTTGGTCACTCTAAATAATGTATGAATATTTTGACCTAAGCAAAAAATTAAATTGGTCATGCATCGCATCGGACATATTGCATTTGGTAGCGTGCTACTCCTACGCAGGTCGATGGTATGGTCCGATGATGACTCGTTTGGATAACAAGGCTGGTATCAGAGCTCATTCATGGGAACTAAGGCGCATGTGGATGCATTCCATGAGTGAGCCTAGCCGAGTCGAGTGCTATGAGTCGGGGGCTTGGGGACTAGCAGCGGTTGTGTAGACTTCAATACCATTCCTAACTCAAGATATGGAGGGCGTAAATCCGTTCTGTGTGTGGGTTCCGGATACCCATACATAATTGTTTGCTCATGTGTTTATTCATGCATAGCATATGGTTGATTATAACTTGCTTATAATGGTACGGAATTAAGGGAATTCTCACTAAGCTAGTGTAGCTTATGCCCCAATAGATGTTTGAATGAACAGGTTATCTCAAGAATGCTAAGTGGAGACCGAGATAGTTGGAGCCGAGAATGACTACGGGATTCCGGCAATGAATAAGAATGCTTGAAGTTATTAGCTAGGTTTCATGTTTTGCTTGTAATAGTTTTATGTAGTAGAATCCTTTGATGAATGTAACTGAAGTTTAATGATTTGTATATTGAAGAATAGTGAATTGAATTTCTTTACATTGTTACTTAAGTTATATCAACATAAAATGTATCACTCCGATTAGTCTCCTCCATATGTTAGACGCCTTGTACATAGTATGGAAGCCTTCGCGTAACTTGGGTGGTCATTCTTAGGCTTTAATATTGTGTACGGCGGACTGCCACATTTCGGGTACCCTTTGGGGCATGACAACTTATCATTGAATTTTTACTACTTTTCCTATCATTGTATAGCACTAATGAAATACAACTAGACTAATTTCAAAGAAGGGGGAGGGTACATTAAATTAGATTTATCACTCAATTTAACCCTTTTTTGCCATTAGTTGTAAATTTCAATACAAAAGTAATGATAACTAATAATGAACAAAAATAATCAAATATTGAAATAGTAAAAGAGATAGGGAAAGAGAATTTAAGCTTGGTTATGACGTGGAGTTTGGACCGTGCCCTAGTCTCCATAGACACAGCATACCTCCAACGATGACTTCACTTGCTCTTATTAAACAGATAAATCTTTGCTCACTTGAAGCTATTCACAACTTTTAACAACACTTCACAAAATCACACTCACTAGAGTAGTACTCATTTACAAATTGCAATACAAAGCTCATAAGAAAACTATTCAAATTATCTTCCTTAAGAAATTGCAATTTAAAAGGCCAAAGATGGGAAATTTGATTTACAAGAATACAAATGTGGTTAATGGAAATAAATAAGCTCTACCAACTAGCCTTCATCTACCCGAAGTTATGTATTTATATGCTTCTCAATAAATTTGGCCTTTGGTCCTTGTGCCACAAAATTCGACCTTACATTTAATGCTCCAACGACTATTTTTCAGACACTTACCGGCTAGACAACATGTATTAGTGCATGGATATTATTTGGGGAACCACTAGCTTCATGTTAAAATATGATGGCATTCAAACATATTACCTCAGCATCCATACGTTATTTCACTGTGACTTTTGTTCAACAAAAGTCCATCATCAAATCAATAAAACACTTCAAACTTGTTAAATGTATACTCAATAATGATGTTGGATATCCAAGTTTTGCACAAGAATATCAACAATAAAATTGGAATTTTCTTCAGCGTAATCACATGAATGCTTAGTAGACATTTGATATCTAAACGCTTTTGCAATTTGGTTAATCTTGAAAAAACTTGACTCATGACTTGTAAGTAGTTAGTAGTTATTATATACTTTACTTGGTTCACTTGATTTTGCGGGTTAAACAATAGAAGAAAGGTAAGTATTGATACTCATTTATCTTTATGGGAACAATACTTAAACTCAGTCCCTATATTATAGTTCCAATAGGTTTACTTACCTTTATCGATCGCAATTTAGAGTTGTTTTTAAGATCTTTAGCTCGTTATCAATTACATGTGATCCGTAGCATAAGGTTCCTATTCAAGGTGGAAGTTGACAACCTCCCTTGCATTGAGGGACCAAAACCAAGGTCGAAATGACAATACAAAAATCTCCACAACTCTATGGTGATCCTCTCATCATTAAGACCTAGTCTCTACTAATTGTAAGACTTGGCCAATTTTACCCAATAGGTAAAGAATCTAGACTCTCAATCAAGCTCAATGATAATAAATTGACCCTTCCAATTCTTTATAGAGAACTCTGAACTAGTAAATAAGGTAATCTCTTTCTCTTGTCAAAGGTTAACCTATTGACCTTCTTGGTATCTAGCAGTGAATAAATGCTTCACTGATTAAGGAGAAGGCCCTTGACATAGACTCACACATAACGTATAAAGACCCGACTCACTAAATCCCAAGATTTAGAGTACCGAGTTTCCAATCACATATAACGTTTTCACATTATATGCAAGGTTGTCTTAAAACTAACAGTTTATGAAAATTGTTTAATCAAATCTACTAAAACTTTATAAAGAACTTTTAACAAAACAAGATTGCTAATAAAAGTAATCTATACATATATATGCATCACATGTACAAAGTTTAGTGTCAATACAAGACACTACAAAATTTACAAGTTTTCTTAATACAAAAAGAACCCTAGGAGATCTTAAGGTCTTTACATTTTAGGCTTATCTATCAAGCCTTCTATACAAAGACTTTTCCTTTAACAAAAGCTCCTCCAAAAATCCAAGTTGTTCGAAACCTATTCGTCCCATTCATCCATGAATTTCTCAAAGTCTGACCCGTAACCCAAATCATCATATAACTCATCTTTATTACCTGCAAAGCAGCAAAAGTGGGCCAAAGGCCCAGTACACAATAACAAAATACAAGAACAAGTTATCAAGCCAAACTTAAATCAAATGGAATGCATCAATAGACAAGTGATTATCTTATTAAGTTTTCTTCTACAAAATAGCAGGAGGGTATTCAAACCCCGGGATCACGCTCTGGGAATTTAGAGATCCTGAGTAACAGCAGTTGCTCAGGGGGTTGATATAAGCAGTCCAAATACTTATGTCTCATATATCTATTTCATAAAGAAAATAGCTTCATTTAGGGTTCAAAAGTCGTTGCCCGACTCTACTTAAAGTCAGTCCACAACATGAGCCTAATTCACAAGTTCCCTGTAAACCCCGGTTTTCCAAGTAGTCAAGTAAACTCTGGGAACCGAAAAGCAAAACCCTAAATTGGTTTAGTTCAAGCTGAGTGAGAGAAGCTTAGGAATCCTAGATCCGGCTTTCCTTCAGTTTCATAACAAAAGAAGTGTTATAAAATAAATTAATGTGAATTATTATTTTAAAGTATATTTCAAACCTTAGAAAGTCTTAATTTCGGAAAATTTTCTATTCCAGGCCTTCCCGAGCTCCATTACGGAAAAACGAGCCCCGAAACTAGAAACTCAGAAAAATATTATGGAATATTCATTAGAACCGAAATTTTATAAGGATTTCAAAAAGATAAATTTTATAATTTTTCTTGCTATAAAAATTATAGTTATAGCCTTTTTCCCGTATTTTCTTTACTACCGGTAAAGTAGATGTCTTGTCTACTATTTACCACTATTCACAAGTATAACCTACACAACACACTACCTATACCCTATTCCTACATCCTTACAACTACTCATTATATTTTCTTCTTCAAGAAAATTTTGTTTCCTACTAAATTATTACATATATTACATTTTATTACTTATATTACAAATTTAACCAAATTCAACTCACACTCTCTCTCTCCCCTTGTTTGGCCGGTGTACCCCTCCCCCTTTTCCCCCTGTGTTTATTTTATTTTACTTCTTTTTTAATACAAATAAACCCTAATTCACTTAATATATAAACTCATTTTTACTCTTCCAAAATTTTTGAAAAGTGAAAAACTCTCTCTATTCTTCCTCATTGTTGCCGTGACCCTAGCTCCACACACACTCACAAGTCCATTTCTTCTTCATTTCTTCTCCAAATCTCTCTTTAGGTGATGATTTCTAGCCTTACTACTACATAATCTTGTAATCGCGAGACTATTCTTATGTGTTTTCCACTTTAAATCTCAATGAGCAAATGTTAGGGATAAGAAAACACTAATACATGAATATCAAGCCATCACAAGAAGTAGATCTTGTGTTTAATGAGTTTTTGTTGAAGTATCATTATGTCATGCATATGAAAGTAGAGATCTTGCATGAAAAAATATATGTTCATGTCTTTAAACTCATTTTATGTACTATAAGTTGTAGATCTAGTATTTAGACACTCATATTTTTCTTGACATTCATGTTCATATGAATATTTTGTGTTTTCATGCATTAATATCCATAAAAACTTAGTCTTGTATATATAAATGTGATAGTTGGTAGATCTTTATGAAAATAAGACAAGGAACTTGAAAAGAAAAGATTTTTGTTAGAAATGTTCAAGGGAAAATTCGGATGATTTTCTAGACCTATTTTAAAAACCTATGAAACCACTTTGAAACTCATATTTTACATGAAAAATGAAGGGTATAAGTAATAGGTATCACTAAGTAATGATTTTTATAAGTTGAAATGAGTTTAGACATGAGTAATGTGTAAAACAAGTAGTGGAACTAAGATGGAAATTTTTGAGTTAGTGTTTAATTCGTTAAAATTCGTAACTTGGGATGATGCCTATGTAAACATCTAGTATTCAAGCTCAAATTGCATGTTTTATGTGTTAAATGAAGTCCTTAGGTAAAAGATATAGTAAAGCTTTATATTTTGATGCATTAAACAAGTTTTCTCAAAGGAAACATGCAAGAAATGAATTTTTCCAAAATTCGGATTTTTGTGAAAAGCTTATTTAAAAACATACTTGCAAAGTGAAAAATGTAAATTTTTATGTGGAAATGAAGGTCTTGGATAGTATAGATGATGAAGACTCATTTTTCATTTAGATAACAAGTAAATTCTAAGAATGAAATCCCAAAACACTAAGGGGATGCAAATTTGGAAAAATTGGATTTTCAAGAAGAAATTGTTGAAGTCTTGTAAAAATTAGGAGTTCTTAAAGTTTCATTATCAAAAATCATCAAGATCATGCATATATTGAACTCATCACATGTCATTCATATTAGGAACTCATTCATATTTTATATACACATGAATCATCAACTAGATACGGTTTGATCAAGTGCAAAACAATTTTTCGGAAATGGAAAATGTTACAGACCAGATCTGATCCCTCTGTTTCGTCACATAAATCTTTTCAAAACTTGGAAATAATATTATAAATAGATAGATCTTTCGAAGTAGATAGAAATCGATATAAAATTTGCGAAATTCCGAGTTAAAATGACCAAGTTATGGCCGTTTAAGTTGGAACTTCCGCGAATAGCGAGAATCACGATTTTGTTTAGTTTAGATGCATAGTTTGAATTAGTTGAGTGATGAAGTTCTCATTAGGATATTCTTATTTGGTAGGTGATCCCGAGAACGAAGAATCCCTACTGCCTGATTATTATTACTGAGAAACCGGCGTACCATGGCCGAGTGAGTATTACTTCCAATTTCAATTATTGCTTGTGTTGTAATGATAGTTGCACTAGTTACTAGCAAAGACAAAAATGAATATGCATGATGGGGTTATTTGGGAATTATATTTGTTGCTGTTGATATGTGAAGTTGAATTTAAAGAATATCGAAGCCGGGTGATAATTCATTGCTTGTATAGAGAGGAGCAAGAATTGATTGTCTGCAAGTATTGCTTGGTCACCTAAAAGAATTGGATTAATCGATTATTAGACTCAATTATAAACTTGAACTCATTCATATCGATGGGGATGGAGCATTAGCTTTGTTGGTTTTTCGTGATCCATAAAACGAATATGTTGGTTAATCGTGATCCATAAAACGAATATATATAATTTGGTTGACCGTGAGCCTAAACGGCGTCGTCGTAGGATTTGTTAATCTGCTAACCTGGGATGGAGGGTGCAAGTCCATCCACATATGATTTCCGGCTGGTCATATGTTTGTTGAACTCACATGTTTGATGCATTTCACTTGATTGATTAATCACTTGCTTGAATGTTTTGTTGAAATTATGATATGGAAGTTTTCACTCACTAAGCTAGTTAGCTTACGCCCCTATAGTTTTTACTTGTTGCAGCACGAGTTCATTTGGCTTAGGCCAAGGCAGGCTACAACTCAGGTACCGGAGCTAGGCGTTTCCTTTAGAAGTTTATTTCGGTTTTGGTTAGACTTCTAGGAAACCAAAAGGACTTTGGATGACTGTAATGGACCTTAATATTCTTTTGCAGGGGAATGCCCCTTAGACTTTGTAATTTTATGTATGTGTTTTGATTATCATCTAAGGCTATCGAATGCCACATTAAACTTCTTAACTCCATTGAACAGAGTATTCTATTGTCGTAAAGGGATGCCTTATATCTATACAAGACTACCGAAGGGCTCGGTTAGTAAATCGAGAGTCTTATATAGCATGTGGCGGACTGTTACATTTAGGATACCCCTCTGGGTCGTGACAGTTTAAGTTGGTATCAAAGCACTAGGTTATAAAACAAAACAATAGAATTAAAAGAAATCGAACCTAGAAGTTAACGAATAGGTTAAAATGGAGTTGAAAACATGTTTCCTTGTTAGACTAATTAGGAGTCTTATCTTGTTGTAGGTCTCCTTGGGTGAGACCCGGGAACGAGCTAGGAATTTCACAAAAAGGACAGATGAGACCCTTGTGGAGTACAAATTAAGACTGAGAGAGCTATGTGAGGATTTTGCATTAGCAAGGAATGCCCAGACTATAGGGGAAATGTTCAGATTGTGGAAGGAAGGATTAAGGTATACGAGATGGGTTGTTGTGGTTGACCAGTTGAGATACGACCCTATGGGGAGGAGAAATTGGACCAAGTTGGAGACAATCTATACCTTAGAACGAATCATGGTAGAATATGGGCACGAGCCCATGACTAAAGAAGCCACTTTTATTTTGAAGAATGAGGGAAACCTGACCCCTCCAGACTTTAGGATATGGATCCCTCTAGGTCCCCTATATGTTTATGCTCATGATAACTTGTATGACCACCACGATTGGAACATAGTTGATGCATGGAATCACATTACATGGCACGCGATTTATTTAGATATTATTCCACCAGGTGTAATCATTCCACCTCCACCAGCTAGCGATATAGGTATGCAATTAAATAATGCACCTGTGATTAGAGTGGGTATTGAGGCCGAGGAGGAAGTGGAGGAAGAAGAAGAGGAGGCCCTGAGGAGGATCCTAATTGGGAAGAGAATGTAGTGCCCAGAACCCCTATCCCACCTATAGAGCCGGAAGGGGAAGTAAATCCGGAACCTAATTAGTTTGTATGGGATTTTAATCGAGTTTTGGAGATTCCTGACAGTGGGAGAGTAGAGCCTGAGGTAGATCCCCTATTATGGAGGGACATTTACATTGAAGGTGAACATCCTCCTATGCTTGATGTGGCAGTATTAGAACCCGTGGCTCCCGAGCCCATGGAAGTGGAAAATGTGGGTGATGGACTTAGGAGAGAGCCGGAGATAGTGGAAAACTAAGTGGATGAACCTGAAGCAAGAGCTGAAGAGGAAGAAGTGAACTCGAGAGAGGAGCAAGGGATAGAAAGAGAGGAGCAAGACCAAGAGGCTTTAGTCCAACTAGCTAGGAGGCGGAGGATGAATGTGAGAGAGTACCTTAGTCTGTTTGTCCAACAGGATGATGGTAGCTCTTCTAGTAGGGGGCGACCCTCTAGTTCGACCTCTGATGATGCTAGTGATGAGTGAAGGTTGAAATGATAGCCCAACCCATGAAATCCAAGTGAAGTCTTTCTTTTCATTGTTTTGTAGTAGGCAATGCGGGATGCCAATTTGCCTTAGGATTTCTAGATAGTTTAATATTTGGTTCTTTCTTTTTCCTTGTATTTTGCTTTGTTTCCGGAAATAGGGAAAAATGTTTAGAATTGGGACTAGAATGTAGCTAGCCAAATTTTGTGAACAAACATCTTCGATGTAAATTTTTGTATGGCTGTGAAAGTAATGAAGGATCATGTTTATTTCAAAAGAAAGAAGTTAAGAATCAAGCATGTTAGACATTAGACATAAAGAGTATTAACCACATATAAACTGCATGAGCACTCACTCATTCACGTCATTATTATTGTAAAGTAATTTCTTTATGTCTGAATTCTTTTGTTCTTCCTCATAAGTATGTGAAGTTTTATGAGATTTATTTCCTTTCAGAAATTTTGATTTCCGAATTCCCTCAAAATTGCAAACTTTGTTTGAAAAATTAACTCCTCCAAAGTTGGATTCGTTAAAAAGATACTAAGAGTTATTAAACAGTGTGTAAACATACGAAACCGACGGATTTGGAATCGGAAGCAAGAATCTCTCCCGAACGAAGCCGACCAACCTGCTGTACCTCAACCAAATTTGCAAGGAGTAGCACCTCAGAACCAGCAAGGTGATGTGATGAATGCGATTGGGTAGTTAGCCAATCTTTTAAATACATTCATCCAGAACCAAAATCTAAATCAGAACCTGCATCAAGGACAAAGCGTCTAGGATTCTGCTCCATTTCCTCCACCACCTGCAGATCACCGGGAAGTGATTGTTGAAGCACCTGCTCCACAGGAGGAGCACTCCTATAATGTGCCCTTACCACCACTCCACCATACCGAAGAACTCATCGAAGCTTATTGCCGAACTTCATTAAAAGTAACCGGTATTTTGATTGGGGCATTCGGTAAACCTGATGAGGCCGAGGATTAGCTAGCTCAGATTAAGTGATGTTTTGCTGCTTATGAGATCCCACCCTATTTACAACTGGAATATGGAACCTATTTGAGATACAATGTGAGGGTTTGGTGGGACTCTAAAAGAAGAAGCTTGGCTCCACCGGTCACATGGGAATCTTTCCGCCGGGAATTCTTGGAAAATTATTTTCCCTCCAGCTTAAGAGTGAAGTATAGTGCGAACTTCCTCCATGTTAAGCAAAAAGGAAGAACCGTGGAACAATATGAAAGTGAGTTTACTTACTTGCTACAATACACACCGAATCCTTCAGGGATAGTGAAGAATTGAAGAAACAGGTATTGTTGGGAGGTCTGGATGATGAGTTATGGATCAAGCTGGAAGAATTTGGAGTGAGAACCTACCCCGAGTTGGTAGAAAAGGCTCGAGTGATTGAAGGAGCTAGGATAAGGAAATATCAGGAACCTGATAAAAGAGTATTTGGGAAAAAGCCGTTCGACGCCTCAAGCTCAGGATTTAAAGGGAAGAGGTACAAACCGTACCAGGGATTTAAAGATGATGCTAGTGGAAAGCCGACTCAGTTTAAGGTCAATGTCACTTGTTGGAAATGCAAGGGGACTCATGTTCCTAGGCAATGCCCAATGCTAAGAAACAAATGTTATTTTTGTGGCGATTTTGGCCATATGGTTTATACATGCCCAAAGAAGATGGCCGTCACTTGTTTCATTTGTAAGGAGAAGGGGCACTTGGCCTCTGAATGCTCGCAATGGAAAAGTGTGGCCGCTCGATCCTTTGGGACTTCGACCAATACCAACCCTATGAGGTCAGGTAGTAAAAGTGGGAGCCGTGCAACTTTGGCGATGCATGGGATGAGACTTTATAACTTTGAAGGCCGGTGGATGGTAGAGGAAGATGAGGATGAGAAGGTGGAACTGGCGGCCATGGACCAAAGCGACGGTGTGGATGGCGGCTTGGTGACAGGTCAGTAGCAATACCCTCTTAATTTAAAAAGTTATTTATTTAATCATTTTCTGTATTAAATTGAAACCTGTTTATGGGAAAGCTGGAAGTTAAAAACCCCAAATAGGTAGCTATGAGAGTGTTTTAGGGTTGAGAAGTGATGGATGTTTGTTGACCACAGACACATACGGGTGAATAAAATGGAGGCTTATTTTTTGTTTGACACGAGAGTGACACAATCGTTCATCACCACTAGTTTGGCTAATCAACTTGGGTTACCTATAGTCACAACTACTGTTAGGCTGAGGATTAAGACACCTATCGGAAGTGTTGTGTTAACTCGGGAAGTAATAAAGGATTGCCCATTGGAAATTCAAGGACACCGCTCGAAAAGTGATTTAATAATATTGTGGATGAACAAATACGAAGTTATCCTTGGCATGAACTGGTTGAGCAGGGTAAAAGCTATAGTGGATTGCCAAAAGAGGATGGTGTGTTTCTATGACCAATCGGGAGGAGAAGTGGAGTTCATAGGAGAAACCCTAGTTCCAAGAAAGTTTGGATTAAACTTTTTCGAATTGATGATGGAGGATGAAGAGATAGTACCTATTGAAGGTATCTTGGACGAAGAGGAAACTCGAGAGGAAAAGGATATACCGATGGTAAACGAGTATTTGGACGTGTTTCTAGAGATTTTGCATGGGTTACCACCAAAGAGGGAAATTGATTTTGAGATTGTTTTAGCTCCAAACACCTAACCGATATCCAAAGCACCATACAGGATGGCACTGGCCGAGTTAAAGGAGTTAAAGACACAATTACAAGAACTCTTGGATTAGAAATTCATAAGACCAAGCGTGTCGCCATGGGGCACACTATCCTATTCGTAAAGAAAAAGGATGGATCAATGTGATTGTGTATCGATTACCGTGAGTTAAATAAAGTGACCGTCAAGAATCGATATCCTTTGCCAAGAATCGACGATTTGTTTGACCAACTGCAAGAAGCATGCGTGTTCTCATGCATTGATCTATGTTCGGGATACCATCAGTTAAGAATAAAGCCTGAGGATGTACCAAAAACAGCTTTTCGTACTCATTATAGACATTACAAGTTTTTGGTGATGTCATTTGGGCTGACAAATGCACTAGCTGCACTTATGGATCTAATGAATAGGGTCTACAAGCTACTTTTGGATAAGTGTGTAATAGTTTTCATAGATGATATCCTGATATATTCTAAGACCAAGGAACAACACGAAGAATATCTTCGATTGGCGTTGCAAACCTTGAGAGAGAATAAGTTGTATGCCAAATTGTCCAAATGTGATTTTTGGTTGGATAGAATATCTTTTCTTGGACATGTGGTGACTGGAGAAGGGATATCAGTTGACCCCGAAAAGATTAAGGCTGTAGTAAAATGGAAATAGTCACAAACGGTTACAGAAGTGAAGTTTCTTAGGATTAGCTGGCTATTATCGCAAGTTTGTGAAAGGTTTTTCAAAAATAGCCAAGCCACTGACTTAGTTGACCCAAAAGAATGAAAAATTCCTTTAGACGGATAAAAGAGAATGGAGTTTTCAAGAGTTGAAGCAACGATTAGTATCAGCACCGATCTTGGTTCTACCGGACCCGGAAATGTCCCATACAGTTTATAGTGATGCTTCAAAGAATGGCCTTGGATGCGTATTAATGCAGGAAGGGAAAGTTATTGCCTATGCCTCTCGACAGTTGAGACCCCACAAGCAAAACTACCCCACGCATGATCTAGAGCTGGCCACGGTTGTCTTCGCCTTGAAACTTTGGAGGCACTATCTATATGGACAGAGGTGTGAGATATACACGGATCATAAGAGCCTTAAGTATCTGTTCACACAAAAGGAGTTAAACATGAAACAAAGGAGATGGTTGGAACTAATAAAAGATTATGATTTAGGAATAAACTACTGTTCAGGGAAGATTAATGCAGTTGTAGATGCCCTAAGTCGGAAAAATTATGGGGAAGTAGCTGCCTTGATCACAAGTCAAGGAGATCTGATTAAGGATTTTGAGAGATTGAAGATTGAGTTCATAGACCAAAGTGTAGAGCTTGAGATAGCTAATCTAGCATTGGAGCCAACCCTAATAGAAAGAATCAAGGAAGCCCAAAGGTATGACGAGGTGATACAAAAGATTAAAAAGGAAACCCAAGTAGGAAAATACCTGGACTTTACAGTAGACGATGAGGATGTGATCAGAATGAAGGGAATGTTGCGTGTGTCGGACGATAAGGAGTTGAGAAAGGAAATAATGAGTGAAGCCCATAACTCCGGTTATACTATGCATCCGGGAGGTACCAAGATATACCAATATTTGAAAAGCCACTACTGGTGGAATGGCATGAAGAGAGATGTAGCAGATTATGTGATGAAGTGTCCGGTTTGCCAACAAGTGAAAGTAGAGCACCAAAGACCAGGGGGATTACTAAAGCCTTTACCTATTCCCGAATGGAAGTGGGATCAGATATCCATGGATTTTGTGTGTGGTTTCCCAAAGACTTCATCGGGCTGTGATGCTGTATGGGTAATAGTGGACCGGTTAACCAAGTTAGCGCACTTCTTACCCATAAATATGACTTATTCAATGGAAAAGCTTGCTAAGATCTACATTCGGGAAATTGTGCGACTAGATGGCATACCAGCAGGGATTATTTCGGATAGAGACCCAAGATTTGTGTCTAAGTTTTGGACAAGCCTGCAGAGGATTTTGGATACCAAATTGCACTTCAGTATAGCATATCACCCTCAGACCGATGTATAGTCTGAGCGGACGATCTAAACCCTGGAAGACATGTTGAGAGCTTGTGCCTTGAAATTCAAAGGAAGTTGGGATAGTCATGTACATCTCATCGAGTTTGCTTACAATAACTGCTTCGCTGCCACCACCACTCGTAGATCACTGGGAAGTGACTGTAGAAGCACTCGCTCCACAGGAGGAGAAATCTTACAATGTACCTTTACCACCACCTCCCCCATACCGAAGGACTCATCGAAGCTCCTTACCGGACTTTATCAAGAGTAACCGATATTTTGATGGGGCATTCGGTAAACCCGATGAGGCTGAGGATTGGTTAGCTCAGATTGAGCGATCCTTTGCTGCTTACGAGATCCCACCCTATTTGCAATTGGAATATGGGACATACATGTTGAGATATAATGCAAGGGTCTGGTGGGACTCTAAAAGAAGAAGCTTGGTTCTACCGGTTACATGGGAATCTTTCCGCCAGGAATTCTTGGAAAATTATTTTTGTCACGCCCCAAAGTGTGCCCTATACGTGACCGTCCGCCACACTCAACATTTAAACTCAAGTAAGACAACCTTAGTCTTTCCATGAGTTTGAACATCGAGTGTAAGGCTCACTCTCAACATTTATAGGCCATACTTTGCTTCGTAGTCGCTTAAGGAGACATACATAGCAGCAAGAATGTAAATCATGTCCGTCTTACAGAGAATTATTCTATTACATGAACTAGGAGGCATACCCCGATAACAATGCTAAGAATTCTCAAGCTCACAAAATTCCTTGTATTGTCCTTCAGACACTGGTTTCGGGAAACAAGATTAGAAGTCCATTTGTACTTTTAGGTCCCGGCCTTAACAAAAGCTCCTCAACTCGAAGAGTTGTACCTGATGTCCCCAAGTCCTCGGAGATAGCCAAAGGTATTCATACTACAACAGGAAACTATTAGGGTATAAGCTACACTAGCTTAGTGAGTGAAAACTTCCGAATCACAATTAATACAAAACATTCAAGCAAGTAATTAATCAACCAAGTGAAATGCAACAAACGAGTGAGTTCAACAAACATATGACTAGCCAGAAATCATATGTGGATGGACTTGCGCCATCCATCCCGGGTTAGCAGATTTACAAATCCTGCGGTACGACGCTGTTTAAGCTCACGGTCAACTGAACAACAATTCGTTTTATGGATCACGATTAACCAACATATATTCGTTTTATGGATCATGAAAAACCAACAAATACTAATGCTCTATCCCCGTCGTGATATGAATGAGTTCAATTATAATTGAGGTCCAATAATAGATTAACCCAATTCTTTTAGGTGACCAATCAATATTCGCAGACAATCAATTATAACTCCACGCTACACAAGCAGTAACTTAACACCCGATTTCAATATTCCTTAAGTTCAACTTTATGTATCAATAGCAGACAAGTATATAATTCCCATATACCCCATCATGCATATTCATTTTTATCTTTGCCTCAACGACTAATGCCACTATCATTACAATCATAAGCAATAATTGAGAGCAGAAGTAATACTCACTCGGCCATGGTTCGCCGGTCTTTTAGTAATAGTAATCGGGTGGTAATGTATCGTCTTGCTCGGGATCACCTACCAAATAAGAATAACCTAATAAGAATCTCATCATTAAACTAATTTAAGCTATACATCTAGGCTACACAAAATCGGAATTCTCGCTATTTGCTGAAGTTCCGACTTAAAACGGCCATAACTTGGTCATTTTAACTCGGAATTTCGCAAATTTTATATAGATCTCTATCTACTTCGAAATATATATCTAATTCTAGTATTATTTTCAAGTTTTGAAAACATTAAGGTCACAGAACAGTGGGATCAGTTCTGTTCTGTAACTTTTCCAATTCCGAAAAATTGTTTCGCATTTGATAAAAATGTTCCTAGTTGATGATTCATGTATAGATGGTATATGAATGAATTCCTAATATGAATATCATGTAATGAGCTCAATATATGCATGGTTTTGATGATCTTTGATTATGAACTCTTATGAACTTCTAATTATTAAGAACTCCATGATGATCACTTATACAGAGCTATTCTTTCCAACTTTACATTTCCTAAGGTTTTTTATGATTTTATTCTTAGAATTTACTTGTTATCTAAATAAAAATGAGTTCCCAATGTCTATAATAATTATAACCTTCATTTATGCATAGAAATTCACATTTTTCATTTGGCAAATATGTTTTTGAACATGCCTTTCACAAAAATCCGAATTTTGAAATTTTCCTTTTCTTGCATTTTCTTTATGTGAAAACTTGTTTAATGCATTAAAATTGAAGCTTCATTATATCTATTATCTAAGGACTCCATTTGACTCATAAAACATGCCATATAAGCTTGGATACTAAGTGTTTATGTAGGCATCATCTTAAAATACGAATTTGACTATTAATCACTATATCAATATTTTTCATTCTAATCTTCACTACTTGTTTTACATTTTTCTCATGCCTAAACTCATCTAAGCTTATGAAAATCATTCCTTAAGGGCATCTATTACATACACCTTCCATTTTTTTTTTTATGAAAAATATGAGTTTTAAAGTGGTTTAGGTGGTGTTTAAGGTAGGGTTCCAAAATCATCCGAATTTCCAATCAAGCATTTCTAACCAAATATTTTCCTTTTCAAGTTTCTTGTCTTCTATACATGTAGATCTACCACCTAACATATCTATATATAGGTAAGGCTACATTTTTATGATCATCAATGCATGAAAATCAAAATAACTATATGAACATAAATGTAGATGAAGATGTAGATGTCTAAACATTAGATCTACTAAATATAATGCATGAATCATGAGTTTCATGGCATGAACATAAATATCTATGCAAGATTCCTACTTTACATGTATGAACAAGATAATATCTCAACAAAAACTCTTCTAAACACTAGATCCACTTCTTGTGATGGCTTGATATTCTTGTACAAGTGTTTTCATGTCCCTAGCATATGCTCATTGGGATTAAATGTGAAAAACACACATGAATAGCTTTGCCATTACAAGAAAAGATAGGAATAAGGTTTAGAATCATCACCTAAAGAAGATTTAAAGATGAAATAAAGAGGAGTTGAGTTGTGTGTGTGAATGTGAGAAGGGGAGGGGTTGGTGGGGTGCCCTCATGACAACTATAAGGAGAGAGGAGAGGGTTTTCTCTTTTGTAAAATTTTTGAAGAGTGAAAAATGAGCACAGAGAGAGAACATTAGCTTATATATTAGTGGGATTAGCATTTTAATTGAATAAAATGAGTAAAAATAAAACAAAATTGGGGAGGGGAAGCCGGCCAAGAAGGTGGGGGGGAGGGGGTGTGTGTGTGTGTGAAATTTGATAAATTTGAAATTTGTGTAATAAAATGTAATAAAAGTGATAATTTAATAGGAGACAAAAATTTCTTGGAAAAGAAAATATAATTAAGTAGTTGTAAGGATGTAAGAATAAAGTATGGGTAGTGTGTAGTGTAGGTTGTACTTGTGAATAGTAGACAAGACATCTACTTTACCGGTTGAACGAAAACACGAGAAAAGGCTATAACTGTAATTTTTATAGCCTGGAAAATTATAAAATTGATATTTTTGAAATCCTTATAAAATTATGGTTCTAATGAATATTCCGGAACATTTTTCTGAGTTCGTGGTCCCGGGGCACGCTTTTCCGGAATTGAGCTCGAGAAGGCCCGGAATTAAAAAATTCCCGAATTTGAAACTTTCAAAGGTTTAATATATACTTTATAATAATAATTCATATTCATTAACTTTATAAAACTTCTTTTGTTATGAAACCGAAGGAAAGCCGGATCTAGGATTTCTAGGCTCCTCTCACTAAGCTCGAACCAGACCGATTTAGGGTTTCGTTTTTTGGTTTCCGAAGTTTACCCGATCACTAGGAGAACTAGGGTATACGTTATAAGAATAATAATAAAGTTAGGTAGTGAATAATAATAAATTGTACTGGAAGACTCACTAATTACCGGTAGCAATGAAACACAAGTAAATTTGCTAAATCAGGTAATCCTAGCTGTATGAAAATTTGTAAAACTAATAATTTGGAGATCCTTATAGAAATATGAGCCTAATGGCATCAATAACATATCCTTGAAATTTCGAATCCCAGGGCACGCTTTTCGAAGTCAACACCTGGCCAGATTGGAATAGGTCGAAAACTCGATGATCTCATCCTTTAGAGCATCCTAGGCCTAATGCGAACCAATTACACCTTTTTCTCTTATTCCGTCTCCTTGATTTAGGAACACGGAATTGCCGGATCTAGACTACGGAGTTCTTGGGAGATTCAGGGACTTAGGTTTCCCGGTTGATTTTCCGGTTCACACCTTTGCAAAGTTGGAAACTGATATTTTATACCTTTATGACGTATCTGATTGGTGAGATTTACTTTAAGGTCGATTTTTTTATAAGTATTTAATATCTTACAACGTTCTTGGAATTCTTTGGATTGAGTTTTATTCCCTATGGTTAATTACTATTCACTTCTTAACAATTTATTTTAGGGCTCTATTTTACCCGAATTTATAAGTTATAGTTAAATAGAAAATTTGTCGTACGTAGAGGTTTTAGAATGGAAGTATATCGAGTTGCTATTTTATCTCTGGGGTTTCTTATTTTTCTCACGATTCAGAAATTTCCGAATTCGTTCGGAATTTGGGACTTATCGAAGTTCAGTTTTATTTCGGAGTGACTTTCAAGGCTTTATTTTCAAAGTTCATCTTTAGAATTATTCACTGAATTTTTCCAGGGCTTACAATTTTCCCTCCAACCTAAGAGTGAAATATAGTGCGGACTTTCTACATGTTAAGCAAAAGGGAAGGACTATGGACCAGTATGAAACTGAGTTTACTCACTTGCTACAGTATGCACCTGAATCCTTCAGGGACAGTGAGGAGTTAAAGAAACAGGTGTTTCTGGGAGGTCTGGATGAGGAATTACGGATTAAGCAGGAAGAATTCAGAGTGAGAACCTATCCAGAGTTGGTAGAAAAGGCTCGAGTGATTGAAGGATCCAAGAAAAGAAAATATCAAGAACCCGATAAGAGAGTATTTGGAAGGAGGTCGTTCGACGCCTCAAGCTCAGGGTTTAAAGGGAAGAGGTACAAGCCATACCATGGGTTCAAGGATAATACTAGTAGGAGGCCGAATCAGTCAAAGGCCAATGTCACTTGCTGGAAGTGCAAGGAAGCTCATGTCCCTAGGCAATGCCCACAACTGAGAAACAAGTGTTACTTTTGTGGCGAGTCTGACCATATGGTTTATACATGCCCAAAGAAGATGGTCGTGTCTTGTTTCATTTGTAAAGAGAAGGGGCACTTGGCCTCTAAATGCTCGCAACGGAAAAGTGTGGTTGCTCGACCATTTGGGACTTCAAGCAATACCAACCCTATGAGGTCAGGGAGTAAAAGCGGGAGCTGTGCAACTTCAGAGATGCATGGAATGAGACTTTACAATTTTGAGGGCCAGTAGATGGTCGAAGAGGACGATGATGAGGAGGTAGAGTTGGCGGCCATGGACCAAGGTGACGGAGTAGATAGAGGCCTAATGACAGGTTAGTAACAAAACCCTCTTAAGTTGAAAGTTATTTATTTAACAGTTTTCTGTAATAAATTGAAATCTGTATATGGGAAAGCTGGAATTCAAAACCCCAAATAGGCAGCTATGAGAGTGTTTTAGGATTGAGTAGTGATGGATGTTTGTTGACCGCAAGGCATATACGGGTGAATAGAGCTGAGGCTTATGTTTTGTTTGACACAGGAGTGACACACTCGTTCATCACCACTAGTTTGGCTAATCAACTTGGATTACCTATAGCCACAACTACTATTAGCCTGAGAATTAAAACACCCACCGGAAGTGTTGTGTCGACTCGAGAAGTGGTAAAGGATTGCCAATTGGAAATTTAAGGGCACTACTCGAGGAGTGATTTGATAATGTTGGAGATGAATAAATACGAAGTTATCCTTGGCATGAACTGGTTAAGCAAAGTTAGAGACGTGGTGGATTGCCAAAAGAGGATGGTGAGTTTCTATAATCAATCAGGAAAAGGAGTAAAGTTTGTAGGAGAAACCCTAGTTCCAAGAAAATTTGGATTAAACTCTTTTGAACTGATGATGGAGGACAAATAGATAATACCTATTGAAGGTATCTTGGATGAAGAGGAAACTCTGGAGGAGAAGGATATACCTGTAGTAAACGAGTACTTGGATGTGTTTCCAGAAATCTTACCTGGGTTGCCACCGCAAAGAGAAATTGACTTTAAGATTGTCTTGGCTCCAAATACCGAACTGATATCCAAAGCACCATACCGGATGACACCGGCTGAGTTAAAAGAGCTAAAGACCCAACGACAAGAACCCTTGGATAAGAAATTCATAAGACCAAGTGTGTCGCCATGGGGTGCACCTGTCCTGTTTGTGAAGAAAAAGGATGGATCAATGAGGTTATGTATCGATTACTGTGAGTTAAACAAGGTGACCATCAAGAATCGATACCCCTTAACAAGAATTGACAATTTATTTGATTAGCTACAAGGAGTGTGCGTGTTTTCACACATTGATCTGCGCTCAGGATATCATTAGTTAAGAATTAAGCTCGATGATGTACCAAAGACGACTTTTCGTACTCGTTATAGACATTACAAGTTCCGGGTGATGTTGTTTGGATTGACCAATGCACTAGCTGTATTTATGGATCTTATGAACAGGGTCTACAAGCCACTTCTAGATAAGTGTGTAATCGTCTTCATAGATGATTTCTGATATATTCTAAGACTAAGGAACAACATGAAGAACATCTTCAGATGGTGTTGCAAATTTTGAGAGAAAATAAGTTGTATGCCAAATTATCCAAATGTGATTTTTGGTTGGATAAAATATCTTTTCTTGGACATGTTGTAACTGGAGAAGGGATATCAGTTGACCCCGAAAAGATTAAGGCTGTAGTGGAATGAAAACAGCCACAAACGGTTACCAAAGTGAGAAGTTTCTTGGGATTAGCTGGCTACTATCACAAGTTTGTGAAAGATTTTTCAAAAATAGCCAAGCCACTGACTCAGTTAACACAAAAGAATGAGAAATTTATTTGGACAGATAAAAGGCATTAGAGTTTCCAGGAGTTGAAGCAACGGTTGGTATCGGCACCGATCTTAGTTCTATCGGACCCGAAAAAGTCTTATACAGTGCATAATTACGCTTCAAGGAATGGCCTTGGATGTGTACTAATGCAAGAAGGAAAAGTTATTGCCTATGCCTCTTGACAGTTAAGACCCCACGAGCAAAACTACCCCACACATGATCTGGAGTTGGTCGCGGTTGTCTTCGCCTTGAAACTTTGGAGACATTATCTATATGGGCAAAGGTGTGAAATATACACGGATCACAAGAGCCTTAAGTATCTGTTCACACAAAAGGAATTAAACATGAGGCAGAGGAGATGGTTGGAACTAATAAAGGATTATGATATGGGAATAAATTACTGTCCAGGGAAAGTTAATGCAGTTGCAGATGCCCTAAGTTGGAAAAATTATGGGGAAGTAGCTGCTTTAATCACAAGCCAAAGAGATATGATTAGAGATTTTGAGAGGTTGAGGATTGAGTTCATAGACCAAAGTGCAGAGCTTGAGATAGCTAATCTGGTCTTGGAACTAACCCTGATGGAAAGAATCAAGGAAGCCCAAAGGTATGATGAGGTAATACAAAGAATTAAAAAGGAAACCCAAGCGGGGAAATACCTGAACTTTGCAATAGATGATGAGGATGTGATCAGAATGAAAGGGAGGTTGTGTGTGCCGGAAGACGAAGAATTAAGAAAGGAGATAATAAGTGAAGCTCATTACTCCGGTTACACCATACATCCTGGAGGTACCAAGATGTACCAGGACTTGAAAAGCCACTATTGGTGGAACAGCATGAAGAGAGATATAGCAGAATATGTAATGAAGTGTCCAGTTTGCCAACTGTCACGCCCTATAGGGTACCCTAAACGTAACAGTCCTCCACATGCCATACAAGACTTTCGAATTACCACCTTAGTCTTTCGAGGGCCTCGTATAGATGTAAGGCGTACCTTTACGATAATAGAATATAAGTCCGAATGGAGATAAGAGCTTAACTCGACATACATTAGTAGTAGGATATAACTCATGATGCAAAAATAAATATTACATTTACTAAGGGGCATTCCCCCGCAAAAGAATATTTAGTGGCCTTATACGGTCATCCAAAGTCTTAAAAGTTTCCTATGGAAGTCTAAACAGTAATTCCAACTTCTAGGGGAAACTCCTAGCTCTTGTACCTGTACGGTCGGGTAACGCTGTCTAAGCCATATATTCGGTAGTTGCAAAAGGAAGAAACTGTAGGGATGTAAGCTAATTAGCTTAGTGAGTGAAATCCCCCACAACAACATTCATGTCACAACAATTCAAGCAAGTGATTATACAAGCAAGTGAATGCAACAAACACATGATAACAACATACATATGACTAGCTAGAAATCATATGTGGATGGACTTGCACCCTCCATCCTGGGTTAGCAGATTAACGAATACTGTGATACTAACTTTATGCCGTTTATGGTTCATAGATAACCAACAATTATTTCGTTTCTGGATCACGATTAACCAACAATTATTTCGTTTATGAATCACGATTAACCAACAATTATTTCGTTTATGGATCACGATTAACCAACCAATGCTAATGCTCCTTCCCATTATGATATGCATATATCTGAATTTGGAATTAGTCCGAATAGTTGATTAAGTCATTTTATTTAGGCGATCAAACAATTTCTCAAACAATACATCCTAACCAACTACACAACCAGAATTTGTCACCCGGTTTTGATATTCTTATTTTTAGTTCTCATATCATCATCAACATACAATTTCCCATTATTCCCCATCATACATATTCATTTCTCTTGACCTACACTCTAGTACACTAATTTATCAATCACATACAATAAACAAATTGGGAAGAGGAAACTCACTCCGCCATTGGGTCGTCGGTCTCTTAGTAGTAATAATCCGGTAGTAAAGACTTGACGTCCCTGGGTTCGCCTAAACACAAAAGAAATACCCTAATAAGTATTCTACCATCTAAGTATACCAAAATTCTAAGACAACTTAGTGAAATCGAAATTCGCTTCATTTCCGAAGTCCCGATTTAAATTGGCCATAACTTGGTCGTTTTAACTCGGAATTTCGCAAATTTTATATCGATTTATATCTACTTCGAAAGATCTTTCTAAATCTGATGTTTAAATCAAGTTTTGAAAACATTTAAGCCTCAGAAATGAAGGATCAGTTCTGATCAGTAGGTATGTTGATTCCAAAAATGTGATTTTCATGAATGTTCTTGAGGTTTCCAAGTGTAGAATTAAAATAAATGCCATGGTAATGAATTTCCCTACCATGAATGTCATGATATGAATTCTTAGGTGCCTAAGTTCTTATAAATTTTTAGATTAAAAGAATTTAAATAACCTTTATCTTAGGAAACCATTTCATGCCATTTGTTAACTAGTATATTTGATAAACTTGGTCACTCTTACTTGTTCTAAGGATTTTCCTTAGGAAAATTTCTATTTACTCTAAAGAAAATTGACCCTTACATTAACTATATCCTAATGCCTTTATTTCTCCAATTAATTCTTCGTTTATAAACTTATAAGTGAGTCTTATAATAGGGTTGATCCAAAAATCCGAATTTTGCAAAACTCATTTTTAAGTTGATTCTCTTAAGAAAAATGTATTTTATACTTAGAACTTTAGGTATTTACTTTATCTATACCCTAAGGACTTTATTTATTTAAGAAAATACCATTTTTGAGGTTGGAAAGTTAGTGTTTTCTAACCACCTATTGGGTATTACGAATTTTCCTTACAAAAACTTTCAACTCAAAATTTCTATTTGACTTCATCTCTTGTTTTAAATATTTTCCTTGGTAAAAACTCATTTAAACTCATGAAAACTATCATCAAACATCATCTATCACCTATAGGCTTCATTTTTCTTGTAAAATACATGTTTTGAAGTTAATAAAAGGGTTTTTAAGCTAGGTATTCCATGTCATCCGAAAATACCCTATTTCATTTCTTGAAAAGAGTTTTCCTTTTTGGTTTCCTTGACTCATCTACCTAGAGATCTATATACTAGCAAGTTTATTTACTCAAGACAAAAGTCTTGATGACCATTAATGCATAAAAACTCAAAATAGAGATGAGATCTTAAATGCCTTCATGAATATGGATGGTAAAATGATAGATCTACAATCTTAAATGCTTGAATAGGTTTTGAAAACATAAAAACTAAATTTTTATGAAAGGTCTTTTGTTCAAAACAACTTTTAGATGGATGATCATGAGGCTCATGGCATGAAAACTTGTTTAAATGCAAGATCTACTCTTGTGATGGTTTGATGTTCTTGTATTAGTATTTTCTTGTCCCTAGCAAGAGCTCATGGGGATCTTTAAATGAAAATACACAAGAATATCATTGCCATTACAAGGATCTAAAGGTAAAAGAAGTAAGGTTCTTTTACCTAAGGTTAAAATAGAAGACAAAAGGAAGAAGAAAAGTTATGTGTGTGTGTGTGAAGAGCCATGAGGCTCACGGAAAAGAGGGGTGGGGAGGGAGAGAAAAAGAGTTTTTCCTACCTTTAGCAAAAATTTGAAATGAGAAGAATGAAGAGAGAGAGAGAGAAAAAGTGGTTTATATATGAAGTGGAATTAGGTTAAATGAAATAAAAATAATTTAAAAAAATTGCACAAAGGGAGCCAAACTTGGGAGGATCACGCCGGCCATGCAAGGAAGGAGAGGGTTTGATTTTTATTTAATTTGTTTTGATAGTTTTATGTATTAAAAGCCATAAATGGTAATAATTATTTAGAGACAAATAATTCTTGGAAAAGAAAATGTAATGGAGTGTTTGTAAGTATGTAAGAGTAGGGTATGGTTTGTGAGTGTAGTAGGTTGTACTTGTGAATAGTAATGAATAGTAATCAAGATAACTTAATTACCGGTAGTAAGAAAAATACAAATAAAAGGGCTATAACTGTATTTTTCATAAACCGAAAAATTATGAAATTCATATTTTTGAAATCCTTATTTAATTTCGATTCAAATGAGTATTCACAAGTAATTTTTCGAAATTCAAGTTCCGGGGCACGCTTTTCTGTAACGGGTCTCGGGAAGGCCCGGAATTTAAATTTTCTCAAAATCTTATCTTTTCTTGGTTTGAAATATATTCAAGAACTATATTCAAGATTAATTTTTCTTATAAAAGTTTCTTAATTGGAAACTGAGGAAAAGCCGGATTCAAGGTTCCTAGGTCTCACTCCCATCTTAAGCTATTCTGGTTTAGGGTTTTGGTTTCCGGTTCTCGAGTCTTCTTGGTTACTAGAAAAACCGGGGTTTACACCAACAAGTGAAAGTGGAACACCAAAGGCCAAGAGGATTATTAAAGCCTTTACCCATCCCCGAATGGAAGTGGGATCAGATATCCATGGACTTTGTGTGTGGTTTTCCAAAGATTTCCTTGGGTTGTGATGCCGTATGGGTAATAGTGGACCAGTTAACCAAGTCAGCGCACTTCTTACCCATAAACATAACTTATTCAATGGATAAGCTGGCTAAGATCTATATTCAGGAGATTGTGCGGCTACATCAGTAGGGATTATTTCAGATAGGGACCTAAGATTTGTGTCTAAGTTTTGGACGAGTCTGCAAAAGAGTTTGGGTACCAAATTGCACTTCAGTACAGCATATCACCCTCAGACAGATGGACAGTCTGAGTAGACAATCCAAACCCTGGAAGACATGTTAAGAGCTTGTGTATTGGAATTCAAGGGGAGTTGGGATAATCATATACCTCTCATCGAGTTTGCTTACAATAACAGCTACCACTCAACTATTTAGATGCCACCCTATGAAGCCTTATATGGACGGTATTGTAGGTCCCCTCTATTTTGGGATGACATGGAAAAATTAGCTATCGGGCTAGAATTGGTACAAGAAGCAGTTGATAAGGAAAGGGTAATCCAGCGGAAAATGAAAGAGGCTCAAGACATGCAAAAGAGCTAGGCAAATTTGAAAAGAAGGGAACACGAGTTTAACGTAGGTGACCATGTGTACCTGAAGATAAGTCCGATTAAGAGTATTAAAAGAATGCGTACGCAAGGGAAGTTGAGCCCGAGGTATATTAGACCCTTCGAAATTTTGTAAAGAATCAGAGATCTAGCATACCGGCTAGCTATACCACCAAACTTATTCGGAGTTCACAACGTGTTCCATGGTTCGGTATTAAGAAAGTATGTACCCAACCTGGAAAGGATTTTGGAATTGGAACTGTAAACCCCGGTATTCTCAATAGTTAAGAAAACCCTGGAGTTGAAAAGCGAAACCCTAATCCAGTTTAGTTTAAGTCTAGTGAGAAAAGCTTAAGAACCCTAAATCCGGCTTTCCTTCGGTTTCATAATAAAATAAGTTTTATAAAGTAAATGAATATGAATTATTGTTCTAAAGTATATTTTAGACCTTTGAAAATTTTAACTTCGGGAATTTTTCAATTCCGGGCCTTCCCGAGCTCAATTACGGAAAAGCGTGCCTCGGGACCACGAACTTAGAAAAATGTTCTGGAATATTAATTAGAACAGTAATTTTATAAGGATTCCAAAAATATCAATTTTATAATTTTCCAGGTAAAATTACAGTTATAGCCTTTTCCCGTGTTTTCGTTACAACCGGTAAAGTAGATGTCTTGTCTACTATTCACAAGTACAACCTACACTACACACTACCCATACCCTATTCTTACATCCTTACAACTACTCATTACAATTTTCTTTTCCAAGAATTTTTGTTTCCTATTTAATTATTACATTTATTACATTTTAATTACATAAAATACAAATTTCTCAAAAATTCAAACTCTCTCTCTCCCTCACCCCTGATGGCCGGCGCCCACTCCCCCTTTCCCCCTCTCATTTGATTTATTTTTGCTATTTTATTCAATTAAAAACCCTAATCTATTCATATATAAGCTCCTTTTTTCTCTCTCTCCTCATTTTTCACTTGTCAAATTTTTTTCAAAAGAGAAAACCCTCCTTCTTTCTCCATTGTTGCCATGACCCACCTCCCTCTCCCTGTCACACTCACACACAAGCTCAATTCCTCTTCTTTTCTACTTCCAATCTCTATTGGTATGATGATTTCAAGCTTTATTCTTACCAAATCTTGTAATGGCAAGACCTTTCTTGTGTGTTTTCACATTTAATCCCAATGATCATATGCTAGGGACATGAGAACACTTGTACAAGAATATCAAGCCATCACAAGAAGTGGATCTAGAGTTTAAAGGAGTTTTTGATGAGATAATGTGATGTTCATGCATGTAAAGTAGGAATATTGCATAGATATTTATGTTCATGCCATGAAACTCATGAATCATGCATGATATTTGGTAGATCTAGTGTTTAAACATTCACATCTTCATCTACATTTATGTTCATATGATTATTTTGATTTTCATGCATTGATGATCATAAAAATATAGACTTGCCTATGTATAGATATGTTAAGTGGTAGATCTCATGTATAGAAGACAAGAAACTTGAAAAAGAAAATATTTTGTTAGAAATGCTTAGATGAAAATTCGGATGATTTTGGAACCCTACTTTAAAGACCACCAAAACCACTTTAAAACTCATATTTTTTATAGAAAATGGAAGGTATATGTAATAGATGTCCTTATGGAATGATTTTCATAAGTTTAGATGAGTTTAGGCATGAGAAAAATGTAAAACAAGTAGTGGAGTTAGAATGAAAAATATTGAGATAGTGACTGGAAGTCAAATTCGTATTTAGGATGATGCCTACATAAACACTTAGTATCCAAGCTTAGATAGCATGTTTTATGAGTCAAATGGAGTCCTTAGATAATAGATATAATGAAGCTTCAATTTTGATGCATTAAACAAGTTTTCTCATAAAGAAAATGCAAGAAAAGGAAAATTTCAAAATTCGGATTTTTGTGAAAGGCATGTTCAAAAACATATTTGCCAAATGGAAAATGTGAATTTCTATGCATAAATGAAGGTTATAATTAGTATAGACATTGAGAACTCATTTTTATTTAGATGACAAGTAAATTCCAAGAATAAAATCATAAAAAACCCTAGGAAATGTGAAGTTGGAAAGAATAGCTTTGTATAAGTGATCATCATGGAGTTCTTAATAATTAGAAGTTCATAAGAGTTCATAATCAAAGATCATCAAAACCATGCATACATTGAGCTCATTACATGATATTCATATTAGGAATTCATTCATATACCATCTATACATGAATCATCAACTAGGAACATTTTTATCAAATGCGAAACAATTTTTCAGAATTGGAAAAGTTACAGAACAGATCTGATCCCACTATTCCGTGACCTTAATGTTTTCAAAACTTGAAAATAATACTATAAATAGATAGAACTTTCGAAGTAGATAGAGATCGATATAAAATTTGTGAAATTCCGAGTTAAAATGACCAAGTTATGGCCGTTTTAAGTCGAAGCTTCCGCAAATAGCGAGAATTCCGATTTTGTGTAGTTTAGATGCATAGCTTGAATTAGTTTAGTGATGAGATACTTATTAGGTTGTTCTTAATTGGTAGGTGATCCCGAGCAAGATGATACATTACCACCCGACTACTATTACTAAAAGATCGGCGAACCATGGCCGAGTGAGTACTACTTCTGCTCTCAAATATTGCTTGTGATTGTATTGATAGTGGCATTAGTTGTTTAAGCAAAGATAAAAAGATGATTATGCATGATGGGGTATATGGGAATTATATACTTGTCTATTGTTGATATGTGAAATTGAACTTAAGGAATATCGAAACCGAGTGTTAAGCTGCTGCTTGTTTAGCTAGAAGTTATATTGATTGTCTGCGAATAATTGTTGGACACCTAAAAGAATTGGAATAATCCATATTTGACCTCAATTATAATTGGACTCATGCATATCACGATGGGATAGAGCATTAGCATTTGTTGGTTTTTCGTGACTCATAAAACGAATATGTTGGTTAATCGTGATCCATAAAACGAATTATTATTCAGTTGACCGTGAGCTTAAATGGCATCGTACCGCAGGATTCGTTAATCTGCTAACTCGGTATGGAGGGCGCAAGTCCATCCACATATGATTTCTGGCTGGTCATATGTTTGTTGAACTCATTTGTCTGATGCAAAACATTTGCTTGAATAATCACTTGTTTGAATGATTTGTCTTAATTGTGATATGGAAGTTTATACTCACTAAGCTAGTTAGCTTACACCCCCATAGTTTTTACTTGTTGCAGCACGAGTTCATTTGGCTTAAGCCGAGGTAAGCCACAACTCAGGTACCGGAGATAGGAGTTTCCCTTAGAAGTTTACTTCGATTTTGTTTAGACTTCCGATGGAAACTAAAGGACTTTGGATGACTGTAAATGGACTTGATATTATTTGCGGGGGGGGGGGGGGGGGGGGGGGGGGGGGGGGGGGGGGGGGGGGGGGGGGGGGGGGGGGGGGGGGGGGGGGGGGGGGGGGGCTTCTTAACTCCATTGATTGAGTATTCTATTGTCGTAAAGGACGCTTTACATCTATACAAGACTGAAAGGCTCGGATAGGGATTTCGTGAGTCTTATATAGTATGTGGCGGCTGTTACGTTTAGGATACCCTATGGGGCGTGACAGTTTAAGTTGGTATCAGACCTAGGTTATAAAACAAGACAATAGAATTAAAAGAAACCGAACTTAGAAATCTAACTAATAGGTTCAAATGGAGTTGAAAATATTTTCCTTGCTAAGTCTGATTAGGAGTCTTATGTTGTTGTAGGTCTCCTTGGGTGAGACCAGGGAGTGGATTAGACACTTCACCAAGAGAAATGACAAGACCATGGTGGAGTACAAGTTGAGATTGAGAGAATTGTGTGAAGACTTCGCTTTAGCCAGGCACCCCCAGACTATAGGGGAAATGTACAAATTGTGGAAAGAAGGATTGAGATACACTAGGTGGGCCACTGTGGTCGACTGATTGAGATATGATCCCATGGGGAGAAGAAGTTGGACTAAGTTGGAGACGATTTATACCCTAGAAAGAATCATGGTAGAGTATGGGCGTGAGCCTATGACTAGGGAGGCTACCTTTATCTTGAAGAATGGGGGAAACCGGACCCCTCCAGACTTTAGGGTGTGGATCCCTATAGGACCCCTATATGTGTATGCCCATGACAATTTGTATGACCACCATGACTGGAACATAGCTGATGCATGGAACCATATTACTTGGCATGCGGTTTACTTAGACATTCTTCCACCACGAGTGATAGCTCCACCTCCAGCCAATGACATAGGTATGCAATTGAATGGTGCACCTGTGATTGGAGAGAATGAGGAAGAGGAGGAAGAAGAAGAAGAGGACCCCGAGGAGGATCCTAATTGGGAGGAAAATGTAGTTCCTAGAACCCCTACCCCACCCATTGAGCCGGAAGTGGAAGTGAATCCGGAACCCAACCAAATCGTGTGGGATTTTAATCGGGAGTTGGAGATACCAGATAGTGGAAGGGTAGAACCTGAGTTAGATCCAATGATATGGAGGGATGTGTATATTGAGGGAGAAAATCCACTTGCGCTTGATCTAGTAGTAGCAGAACCCATGGCCCCTAAGCCTATGGAAATGGAAGATGTGGGCGGAGAGCCTGTGAGAGAAACTGAAGTGGTGGAGACCCAAGTGAGTGAACCTGAAGTAAGAGGTGATGAGAATGAAGTGAGCCCGAGGGAAGGGCAAGGAACGGAGGAAGAGGAAGAAAGCGAAGACCAAGAGCCTTTAGCCCGACCTACTAGGAAGCGGAGGATGACTATAAGGGAATACCTTAGTTTGTTCGTCTGACAGGACGATGGTGGTTCTTCTAGTAGGAGACGACCTCCTAGTTCGACCTCCGATGACACTAGTGATGAGTAGAGGCCGAGATGATAACTAACCCATGAAGTCCAAGTGAAGTCCTGATTTTTCTTATTTTGTAGTAGGCAATGCGGGATGCCAATTTGCCTTAGGATTTCTAGATAGTTTAGTATTTTGTTCTTTCTTTTCCTTGTATTTTGCTTTGTTTTCGGAAATAGGCAAGAAGGTTTAGAATTGAAACTAGAAGTATAGCTAGCCAAATTTTGTGGACAGAAATCTTGATGTAATATTTTGTATGGCTCGCTAAAGTAATGAAGGATCATGTTTATTTCAAAGGAAAGAAATTGTGGAAAACATGCATGCTAGACATTGGACATAAAGGACATTAACCACATATAAATTGCATGAGCATTCATTCATTCATGCTACTATTATGAGATTGCAACTTGTTTCTCTACATATGAATTCCTTTGTTCTTCTTATGATTGTATGAAAGTTATGAAATTCAATTCTTCTGAAATTAGATTTCTGAATTCCTGCAAAATTTTGAATCTTGTCGACAAAATAAATTCCTTAAGAATTTAGAACCTCCTGAAAATACTAAAAACTTACTAAACAATGTGTAAACAGACGAAACCGACGGATTCGGAATCGGGAGCAGGAATCTCTCCCGAACGAAGCCAACCAACCGGCTGTACCTCAACCAAATCCCTAAGGAGTTGTGCCTCAGAATCAGCAAGGGGATGTGTTGAATGCGATTGGACAGTTAGCCAATCTTCTGAACACATTCATCCAGAACCAAAACCTGGTTCAGAACCCGCACCAAGGACAAAGTGTCTGGGACTCTGCCCCACACCCACCACCTGCAGACCACCGGGAAGTGACTGCTGAGGCACTGGCTCCACAGGAGGAGCATTCCTATAATGCGCCCTTGCCACCACCCCCACCATACAAAAGAGCTCACCGAAGCTCCTTACCGGACTTCATTAAGAGTAACCGATATTTTGATGGAGCGTTTGGCAAACCAGATGAAGCCGAGGATTGGTTAGCTCAAATTGAGCAATCTTTTGCTGCATATGAAATTCCAACTTACTTACAAGTGGAATATGGAACATATATGTTAAGGTATAATACGGGGGTCTGGTGGGACTCTAAGAGAAGAAACTTGACTTCCCTGGTTACATGGGAATCTTTTCACCGAGAATTTTTGGATAATTACTTTCCATCCAGCTTGAGGGTAAAGTATAGTGCTGACTTTCTCCACGTGAAACAAAAGGGGAGAACTGTAGAGCAGTATGAGACTGAGTTCGTCCACTTGCTGCAATATGCACCTGAGTCTTTCAGGGATAGTGAGGAGTTGAAGAAGCAAGTATTTTTGGGTGGCTTAGATGAGGAGTTACGGATCAAATTAGAGGAGTTTGGAGTAAGGACATATCCTGAGATGGTAGATAAGGCCCAAGTGATTGAAGGGGCCAGAAAAAGGAAACACCAAGAACCTGATAAGAGGGTATTTGGAAAAAGGCCGTTTGACGCCTCGAGTTAAGGATTCAAAGGAAAGAGATATTGAAATAGCCATGAATTCCTTGAATTGCATACTAAAGTGTTATTGGAATGAAAAATATATATGTGTGCTTAGTTAATGTAATTAGTGAATGTGTTAATTTATATGTGTATAGTATTATGAAATTAATATTATTATTTGATATCTATAAATGTGTGTATAGTGTAATGAATGTGTGTGTCTTTTTCAAATTAATATGCAAGTGCTATGTTTAGAATTTAGTAAATTTACTTTTCAATTGTTTAGATGTATGATAGAATTTTTGTAAACCTTAGACCTACTTTTTGAGCTTAAATTCAATTCAAATGCATTTGGAATTTGCCTAAATTAATTCTAGGACAAATATACCCCTAATGGCTAAGTTTGGATGACAATTGACTTTAATTTGGACAAGTTAAGCCCTCCTTTTTAGGCAGCCCTATTTTCATACGAATTTTCATCTTCTTTCTTTCTTTCTTCCTTTCTCATCCCAAAATCTTTAACCCTAAGTCAAGACTTATTACAAGCTTTAGGATTTGAATATCATTCCAAGCCAAGATTCAATCATGTGAGTTTAATGCAACCTTTATCTTTTATTTTATGTTCTATAATGTGTTGTTTGTAAATGTTAGAATAGATATGATTTTGAGGTGATAATTGGTGTGGGATTGATTTGATGCATTGATGATAGTTTGAATGAGATTATGTGGCTAATGGAGTGGTAGTATATATCTTATAGGAGTGTGGATGTGTGGGGATGAGTATTTTGGAAGATTGAAGAATGAGTAGTAGAGATGTGAATTTGAAGTGTGATTAGTGTTTTGATGATTAAAAGTAGAATTCATGTTGTTAGGATAGTATTTGGATCATATAACAAGCTTTAGAAAGTTTGGACTAAGTTTGGAAAATTTTTGAAAAATGAACAAGTTGTAATAAAACAGGGGAAATAAAAAACATTTTCGTATAGGCTAAAATTTGAACGTACGCCGGCATCTGGGGTTTCTACGCCGCCGGCCTAGAGGTGGTGTTGAAAGCCCACAGAATCAAATTTCTTAAGGCTGACCGAACGCCACCAGCTTTCGCTGGAAAAGTCAGCCGGCGTTCATCCTTTTACATTATACGCTGGATGCTGGGAATCAAAGCCGCCAGCGTATGTGTCAAAGCTGCCAACGTATTTGGGTAAGCGGGATGGCTTACACCTCTCTGGACGTTTTGAAGAATTTTGAATTTGGATTCTACGTCGGCTCAAGGCCGCCGGCATAGAATGAAGGCAGTCGACGCACCCTTGAACACTGCCAGCGTTGGCAGTGTTGATTTTCATAGTATTGAACACCGGCTCAAAGCCGCCGGCTTTGGCTGCCGACATATCCCTGCGCTTTTGAATTTTTAAAACTTTTTTCAAAATTTTCTGAAGTTTGATATATGATCAATTACGTATTTGTTAAGCAATCTAGGATATAATAGGATGCTTAAATGCTTTATTATGACTTTGTATTAATTTATTTGGACTTCTTTGATACATTTATATTTTATACTAGTTAATTAGTGCTTAAGCTAAGTGTGAATTTAATATTGATTAAACAGTGATAGATCCTCGCCCAGTCAACCCCATTAACTCCCGACCTATCTTAGGTACGCGGTAACTTGCTTGTCTCTTTGCTAGGATAGGCATCAAAATCAGGCTACCTTAAATTAAGAAAAATTCTATTAATATATGAGTGTTGATTGTCGTTGTTGGCCGTTGAATCTGGTTCGGAGGGGCAGGGTACTTTCTCGTTAATGGATAGAATTGTTTAGGAGATATGAGTATCTGAGCTGCTCATATCAACCCCCTGAGCATCGTAATGCGTTACTCAAGATCCCCTAGTATTACGGGCTATGCCAGAAGGTGGGGCTGCCTAGTCTGTATGAACAGTAGGGACCACTCAGGGAGGCGGACTAATACTAGATCCTTGTTGTTCGGAGTTTGAATACTCCCGTGTTGTCTTATTAACTAAAGATTTAATAATGAACACGTGATTGTTGCATAGTGCATTTAGTCTAAGAATATGTGATCCACTTAAGATTTTGTATTCGTTACTTGTGTACTGGGCCTTTGGCTCATATTTTATCTATTTCAGGTGATGATTCAGATGAGTTCTATACGAGTATGGGGTACGGAACCGACTTTGAAGATTTTCTTGATGGGTTGGAGGATTAGAGATGACCACGGACTCAATGGACCCCTATGAATGTAATAGATTAGATGTGATTCTTTTTGGTTGATAATGTAAATATAGTGTTAGTTGAGTTGTGTTTTGAGGATTTTTGCTAAGTCTTGTAAGAAGCCTTTGGGTGTAATATATATGTATATATATATATATGTGTGTATTTAGCTATTTAGAGGTTGAGTTGTTTCCTTTGCCAAAATATGTGGTAGTATCGTTTTGCTTAAGGTTTTAAAAAAAAAATTTATGTCTCCCATTGTATAATACCTTTATGGAATTAGATAAACAATTACTCAAACAATTCCATTAGGCAACCTTACATATAATCTTAGGGGTTATATATGGTTGGGGAATCGTTATCTCCTATTTCAAATATAGGGTTGATAGCGGGTCCTTACAGATACAGATCGTACTAGGGATTCAAGGATGAGTCTAGCAGCAAGCCGACCCAGATTAAGGCCAATGTCACATGCTGGAAATGTAAGGGGACGCATGCTCCTAGGCAATGCTCGTTGTTGAAGAACAAATGTTATTTCTGTGGCGATGCTGGCCATATGGTTTATACGTGCCCGAAGAAGCTGGCCGTGACTTGCTTTATTTGCAAGGAGAAGGGGCACTTAGCCTCCGAATGTTCCCAATGGAAAAGTGTAGCGCTCGACCCTTTGGGACTTCGAGCAATACCAACCTCGTGAGGTTGGGAAATAGAAGTGGGAGCCGTGCAGCATCGGCTATGCATGGGATGAGGCTATATAACTTCGAAGGCCAATGGATAGTGGAGGAAGATGAGGATGAGGAAGTGGAATTGGAAGCCTTGGATCAAAGCGATGGCGCGGATGGCGGCCTGGTGACAGTTAGTAACAGAAACCCTCTCAAGTTAAATTTCGATTTATTTATTTGATTGTTGCCTAGATGAAATTAAATGTGTTATGAGGAAGTTGGAAGTAAGAACCCTAGGTAAGTAGCTTGAGAGTGTTTTAGGGATGATAAGTGTTGGATGTTTGTTGACCTCAGGACACATACGGGTAAATAACGTAGAGGCTTATGTTTTATTTGACACGGGAGCAACTCATTCATTCATCACCACTAGTTTGGCTAACCAACTTGGATTGCCTATAGCCACAACTACTGTTAGTTTGAGAATTAAGACACCTACCGGGAGCGTTGTGTCAACCCGAGAATTGATAAAGGATTGTCCACTGGAAGTTCACGGACACCACTCCAAGAGTGATTTAATAATGTTGGAAATGAATAAATACGAAGTTATCTTCGGAATGAGTTGGCTAAGTAAGGTAAAAGCAATAGTGGATTGCCTAAAAGAGGACAGTGTGTTTCTATGATCAATTGGGGGAAAAAGTAGAATTTGTGGGAGAGACCCTAATCCCGAGAAGGTTCGGGTTAAACTCGTTCGAATTGATGATGGAGGATGAAGAAATGATACCTATTGAAGGTGTGTTGGACGAAGAAGAAACTCGGGAGGAAAAAGATATGCCGGTGGTAAATGAGTATTTGGATGTGTTTCCAGAAATCTTACCGGGATTACCACCAAAAAGAGAAATTGATTTTGAGATTGTTTTAGCTCCAAACACCGAACCGATATCCAAAGCACCATACCAGATGGCACCGATTGAGTTAAAGGAGTTAAAGACACAACTGCAAGAACTTTTGGATAAAAAATTCATAAGACCAAGTGTGTCACCATGGGGCGCACTTATTTTGTTTGTAAAGAAGAAGGATGGGTCAATGAGATTGTGTATCGATTATTGTGAGTTGAATAAGGTAACTATCAAGAATCGATAACCTCTGCCAAGAATTGATGATTTGTTCGATCAACTGCAAGGGGCTTGTGTGTTTTCACGCATTGATTTGCGTTCGGGATACCATCAGTTGAGGATAAAGCTTGAGGATGTACCAAAGACAGCTTTTCGTACTCGTTATGGACACTACGAGTTTCTGGTGATGTCGTTCGGGCTGACTAATGCACCAGCTGCATTTATGGACCTTATGAACAGAGTTTATAAGCCACTTTTGGATAAATGTGTGATAGTCTTCATAGACGACATCCTGATATATTCAAAGACCAAGGAACAAACAGAGGAACATCTCGTTTGGCGTTGCAAACCTTAAGGGACAACAATTATACGCCAAATTGTCCAAATGTGATTTTTGGTTGGACAGAATATCTTTTCTTGGACATGTAGTAACTGGTAAAGGGATATCAATCGGCCCCGAAAAGATCAAGGCTGTAGTAGAATGGAAACCACCACAAACGGTTACTGAAGTAAGAAGTTTTTATTGGCTGGCTACTACCGCAAGTTTGTGAAGGATTTCTTGAAGATAGCCAAGCCACTGACTCAATTGACCCAAAAGAATGAGAAATTTGTTTGGACAGACAAGAGAGAACAGAGCTTCCAGAAATTGAAACGACGATTGGTATCGGCACCGATCTTGGTTTTACCGGATCCAGAAAAGTCCTATACGGTGCATAGTGATGCCTCAAGGAATGGCCTTGGATGTGTATTAATGCAGGAAGGGAAAGTTATTGCATATGCTTCTCGACAATTGAGACCCCATGAGCAGAACTACCCTACACATGATCTGGAATTAGCTGCAGTTGTCTTCGCCTTGAAACTATGGAGACACTATCTATACGGACAGAGGTGTGAGATATATACGGATCATAAAAGTCTTAAATATCTGTTCACACAAAAGGAACTAAATATGAGACAAAGGAGATGGCTAGAACTGATAAAAGATTATGATCTGCGAATAAATTACTGTCCAGGGAAGGTTAATGCAGTCGCAGATGCCCTAAGTCGAAAAAATCACGGGGAAGTAGCTGCCTTGATCACAAATCAAAGGGATCTGATTAAGGAGTTTGAGAAGTTAAAGATTGAGTTCACAGACCAAAGTGCGGAGCTTGAGATAGCCAACCTGGCACTGGAACCGACCCTAATAGAAAGGATCAAGGAAGCCCAAAGGTATGATGAAGTGATACAAAAGATTAAAAGGGAAACCCAAGTAGGAAAGTACCTCGACTTTGCAATAGATGATGAGGATGTGATCAAAATGAAGGGAAGGTTGTGTGTGCCGGAGGACGAAGAGTTGAGGAAGGAAATAATGAGTGAAGCTCATAACTCCGGTTATACCATGCATCCAAGAGGTACCAAGATGTACCAAGATTTGAAAAGCCGCTATTGGTGGAACGGCATGAAGCGAGATGTGGCGATTATGTAATGAAATGTCGGTTTGCCAACAGGTGAAAGTAGAGCACCAAAGACCGGGTGGATTGCTGAAGCCTTTACCCATTCCGAGTGGAAGTGGGATCAGATATCTATGGATTTTGTGTGTGGTTTTCCCAAGACTCCTTCGGTTGTGATGCGGTATGGGTAATAGTGGATCGGTTAACCAAGTCGCGCACTTCTTACCCATAAATATGACCTATTCGATGGAAAGGTTAGCCAAGATCTACATCAGGGAAATCGTACGGTTACATGGCATACCTGCAGGGATTATTTCAGATAGAGACCCAAGATTTGTGTCCAAGTTTTGGACAAGCCTGCAAAAGAGTTTGGGCACTAAGTTGCATTTTAGTACGGCATATCACCCTCAGACCGATGGACAGTCTGAGCGGACGATCCAAACCCTGGAAGACATGTTGAGGCGTGTGCCTTGGAATTCAAAGGGAGTTGGGATAGTCATGTGCACCTAATCGAGTTTGCTTACAATAACAGCTATCACTCAACTATTCAGATGCCACCTTATGAAGCTCTGTATGGACGACGCTGTAGATCCCCTCTGTTTTGGGATGAGTGGAAAAGAGTAGCTATTGGGCCGGAATTGGTACAAGAAGCCCGATAAAGTGAGGGTAATCCAGCGAAAATGAAAGAGGCTCAGGACAGGCAAAAGAGCTGGGCAGACCTGAAAAGAAGAGAACTCGAATTCAAGGTGGGTGATCATGTGTACCTGAAGATAAACCCGATTAAAAGTATTAAGAGGATGCGTACACAGGGGAAGTTAAGCCCGAGATACATTGGACCTTTTGAAATCTTGGAAAGAGTCGGAGATCTGGCATATCGGCTAGCCTTGCCACCAAATTTATCCGGGATCCACAACGTGTTTCATGTGTCAGTATTGAGAAAGTATGTGGCTGACCCAGAAAGGATTCTGGAATTGGAACCGATTCAGCTGAAAGAAAACCTGACATATGAAGAACATCCCGTAGAGATATTGGATAAGAAAACTCAAAGGCTACGGAACAAGGATATCCATTATGTTAAAGTATTATGGAGGAATCATGCTTTTGAGGAAGCGACTTGGGAAGCTGAGGAGGAAATCCGAAGGAAGTACCCCGAGCTATTTGAAGGACAAGGTACGTCAGTTCAGTTTTGAGGACAAAACTCTGTTTAAGGTGGGGAGGTTGTAAACCCCGGTATTCTCAGTAGTTAAGAAAACCCCGGGAGTTGAAAAGCGAAACCCTAATCCAGTCAGTTTAAGTCTAGTGAGAGAAGCTTAGGAACCCTAAATCCGGCTTTCCTTCGGTTTCATAATAAAAGAAGTTTTATAAAGTAAATGAATATGAATTATTGTTCTAAAGTATATTTTAGACCTTTGAAAGTTTTAAATTCGGGAATTTTTCAATTCCGGGCCTTCCCGAGCTCAATTACGGAAAAGCGTGCCCGGGACCACGAACTCAGAAAAATGTTCCGGAATATTCATTAGAACCTAATTTTATAAGGATTCCAAAAATATCAATTTTATAATTTTCGGGCTATAAAAATTACAGTTATAGCCTTTTCCCGTGTTTTCGTTACAACCGGTAAAGTAGATGTCTTGTCTACTATTCACAAGTACAACCTACACTACACACTACCCATACCCTATTCTTACATCCTTACAACTACTCATTACAATTTTCTTTTCCAAGAATTTTTGTTTCCTATTAATTATTACATTTATTACATTTTAATTACATAAATACAAATTTGTCAAAAATTTCAAACTCTCTCTCTCCCACCCCTATGGCCGTGCCCCTCCCCCTTTCCCTCTTATTGATTTATTTTTGCTTTTTATTCAATTAAACCCTAATCTATTCATATATAAGCTCCTTTTTCTCTCTCTCCTCATTTTTCTCTTGTCAAATTTTTCAAAAGAGAAAACCCTCTTCTTTCTCATTGTTGCCGTGACCCACCTCCCTCTCCCTCACACTCACACACAACTCATTCCTCTTCTTTTCTCTTCCAATCTCTATTGGTATGATGATTTCAAGCTTATTCTTACCAAATCTTGTAATGGCAAGACCTTTCTTGTGTGTTTTCACATTTAATCCCAATGATCATATGCTAGGGACATGAAAACACTTGTACAAGAATATCAAGCCATCACAAGAAGTGGATCTAGAGTTTAAAGGAGTTTTTGATGAGATAATGTGATGTTCATGCATGTAAAGTAGGAATCTTGCATAGATATTTATGTTCATGCCATGAAACTCATGATTCATGCATATATTTGGTAGATCTAGTGTTTAACATTCACATCTTCATCTACATTTATGTTCATATGTTATTTTGATTTTCATGCATTGATGATCATAAAAATGTAGCCTTGCCTATGTATAGATATGTTAGATGGTAGATCTCATGTATAGAAGACAAGAAACTTGAAAAAGAAAATATTTTGTTAGAAATGCTTAGTTGAAATTCGGATGATTTTGGAACCCTACTTTAAAACCACCAAAACCACTTTAAAACTCATATTTTTCATAAAAAATGGAAGGTATATGTAATAGATGTCCTTAAGGAATGATTTTCATAAGTTTAGATGAGTTTAGGCATGAGAAAAATGTAAAACAAGTAGTGGAGTTAGAATGAAAAATATTGAGATAGTGATTAGAAGTCAAATTCGTATTTTAGGATGATGCCTACATAAACACTTAGTATCCAAGCTTAGATGGCATGTTTTATGAGTCAAATGGAGTCCTTAGATAATAGATATAATGAAGCTTCAATTTTGATGCATTAAACAAGTTTTCTCATAAAGAAAATGCAAGAAAAGGAAATTTCAAAATTCGGATTTTTGTGAAAGCTTGTTAAAAACATATTTGCCAAATGAAAATGTGAATTTCTATGCATAAATGAAGGTATAATTAGTATAGACATTGAGAACTCATTTTTATTTAGATAACAAGTAAATTCCAAGAATAAAATCATAAAAACCCTAAATGTAAAGTTGGAAAGAATAGCTTTGTATAAGTGATCATCATGGAGTTCTTAATAATTAGAAGTTCATAAGAGTTCATAATCAAAGATCATCAAAACCATGCATACATTGAGCTCATTACATGATATTCATATTAGGAATTCATTCATATACCATCTATACATGAATCATCAACTAGGAACATTTTTATCAAATGCGAAACAATTTTTCGGAATTGGAAAAGTTACAGAACAGATCTGATCCACTGTTCCGTGACCTTAATGTTTTCAAAACTTGAAATAATACTATAAATAGATAGATCTTTCGAAGTAGATAGAGATCGATATAAAATTTGCGAAATTCCGAGTTAAAATGACCAAGTTATGGCCGTTTTAAGTCGGAGCTTCCGCAAATAGCGAGAATTCCGATTTTGTGTAGTTTAGATGCATAGCTTGAATTAGTTTAGTGATGAGATTCTTATTAGGTTGTTCTTATTGGTAGGTGATCCCGAGCAAGACGATACATTACCACCCGACTACTATTACTAAAAGACCGGCGAACCATGGCCGAGTGAGTACTACTTCCGCTCTCAATTATTGCTTGTGATTGTAATAGTGGCATTAGTTGTTTAGGCAAAGATAAAAAGATGATTATGCATGATGGGGTATATGGGAATTATCTACTTGTCTGTTGTTGATATGTGAAGTTGAACTTAAGAAATATCGAAACCGAGTGTTAAGCTGTTGCTTATTTAGCTAGAAGTTATATTGATTGTCTGTGAATAATTGTTGGACACCTAAAAGAATTGGAATAATCCATATTTGACCTCAATTATAATTGGACTCATGCATATCACGATGGGATGGAGCATTAGCATTTGTTGGTTTTTCGTGACCCATAAAACGAATATGTTGGTTAATCGTGATCCATAAAACGAAATTGTTGGTTAATCGTGATCCATAAAATGAATTATTATTCAGTTGACCGTAAGCTTAAACGTCGTCGTACCGCAGGATTCGTTAATCTGCTAACCCGGGATTGAGGGTGTAAGTCCATCCACATATGATTTCCGGCTGGTCATATGTTTGTTGAACTCATTTGTCTAATGCATACCATTTGCTTGAATAATCACTTGTTTGAATGATTTGTCTTAATTGTGATATGGAAGTTTATACTCACTAAGCTAGTTAGCTTACGCCTCCATAGTTTTTATTTGTTGCAACACGAGTTCATTTGGCTTAGGCCGAGGCAAGCCACAGCTCAGGTACCGGAGATAGGAGTTTCCCTTAGAAGTTTACTTCGATTTTGTTTAGACTTCCGATGGAAACTAAAGGATTCTGGATGACCATAAATGGACTTGATATTATTTTGCCAGGGGGTGGGGTGGGTGGGGGAGATGCCCCTTAGACTTTTGTAATGTATATATATGTGTTTTGGTTTATTATCTATGGCTAGTGAATGCCGCATTGAACTTCTTAACTCCATTGATTGAGTATTCTATTGTCGTAAAGGGACGCTTAACATCTATACAAGACTCCCGAAAGGCTCGGATAGGGATTTCGTGAGTCTTATATAGTATGTGGTGGGCTGTTACATTTAGGATACCCTATGGGGCGTGACAGGAACCCATTCAGTTGAAGGAGAATCTGGCATATGCAGAACATCCATAAAGATCTTGGACAAGAAAACCCGAAAGCTACGGAGTAAGGAAATTCATTATGTTAAAGTGTTGTTGGGGAATCATGCCTTCGAGGAAGTAACTTGGGAAGCTGAAGAGGAGATCCGGAAGAAGTACCCCGAGTTGTTTAAAGGGCAAGGTACGTCAGTTCAGTTTTGAGGACAAAACTCTATTTAAGGTAGGAAGGTTGTAAACCCCAGTTTTTCTAGTAATCAAATAAACTTCAGAAACCCGAAAGCGAAACCCTAAACCGGATTAATTTAAGCCTTGTGAGAGAAACTTAGAAACCCTAGATCCGGCTTTCTTTTGGTTTCATATCAAAAGAACTTTTATAAAATAATTTAATGTGAAATATTGTTTTAAAGTATATTTCAAACCATAGAAAGTTTTTATTTCGAAAAAATTTTCTATTCCGAGCCTTCTCGAGCCCCATTACAGAAAAGCGAGCCCCGAAACTAGAAACTTAGAAAATATTCCGGAATACTCTTTAGAACCGAAATTTTATAAGGATTTCAAAAATATAAGTTTTATAAATTTTCGGGTTATAAATTACAGTTATAACATTTTTCCCATATTTCTTTACTACCGGTAAAGTAGATGTCTTGTCTACTATTTATCACTATTCATAAGTACAATCTACAACACACACTACCCATACCCTAGTCTTACATACTTACAAACACTCAATTACATTTTCTTTTCTTTACTACCGGCAAAACCCTCTCTTCTTCTTCCTCTATTGCCATGACCACCACCACCATCACACACACACACATCAAGCTCATTTCTTCACCAAATCCATCTTTAGGTGATGATTCGTAAGCTTCTATTACTTAATCTTGTAATGGCAAGATCATTCATGGTGTATTTTTACCTTAAATCCCCATGAGCAAGTGCTAGGGATAAGAAAATGCTAATACATGAATATCAAGCCATCACAAGAGTAGATCTTGTGTTTGATGAGCTTTTGTTGAGATATTATCATGTTCATGCATGTAAAAGTAGAGATCTTGCATGAAAATATATGTTCATACTCTTAAACTCCTTTTCATGCGTTATAAGTAGTAGATCTAGCACTTAAACACTCATATTATACTTGACATTCATGTTCATATAGATATTTTGTGTTTTCATGCATTAATGCTCATAAAGATTTAGTCTTGTGTATATAAATGTGATAGTTGGTAGATCTTTATGTAGGTAAGACAAGGAACTTAAAAAGAAAAGGTTTTTGTTAGAAATGTTCAAAAGAAAACTCATATGATTTTAAAGCCCTATTTTAAAAACCCTTGTATCAACTTTAAAACTCATGTTTTATAAATGAAGGGTATAAGTAATAGGTATCATTAATTAGTGATTTCTATAAGTTGAAACGAGTTTTAATGAGATTAATGTATAAAACAAGAGGTAGAATCAAGATGGAAAATTTTGAGTTAGTAGTCAACTTGTGAAATTCGTAACTTTGGATGATGCCTATGTAAACACCTATTATTCAAGCTCAAAATAAATGTTTTATGTGTTAAATGAAGTCCTTAGGTAGTAGATATAGTAAAGTCTTGAATTTTAATGCATTACACAAGTTTTCCTAAAGGAATCATTCAAAAACTGGATTTTCTAAAATTCGGATTTTTGAGTAAAGCCTAATTGAAAACATATTTGCAAAGTGTAAAATGCAAATTTTTATGTAAAAATGAAGGTACTGGGTAGTATATGTGATGAAGACTCACTTCTAATTAAGATAACTAGAAATTCCTAAGAATGAAATCCAAAACATTAGTGTGATGTCAAAGTTAGAAAACTAGATTTTCAAAAAGTAGTTATTGTTGGAATCTTGCAAAATTAAGGAGTTCTAAAAATTTCTTTTATCAAAAATCATCAAGATCATGCATACATTAAACTCATCACATGTCATTCATGTTAGGAAATCATTCATACTTCATATATACTTGAATTATCAACTAGGTACATTTCAAACAAGTACAAAACTCTTTTTCAAAACGAGAATGGTTACTAATCAGATCTGATCCCTCTTTTCCGTGACCTAAATGTTTTCAAAACTTGGAAATAATATTATAATTAGATATATATTTCGAATTAGATAGAAATCGATATAAAATTTACGAAATTTTGAGTTAAAATGACCAAGTTATGGCCGTTTTAAGTTGAAACTTCCGCAAATAGCAAGAATTATGATTTTGACTAGTTTTAATGCATAGTTTGGATTAGTTAAGTGATGAAGTACTTATTAGGGTATTCTTCCTTGGTAGGTGATCCCGAAACCGATGAGTCCTTACCACCCGATTACTACTATTAAAAGACCGGCGTACCATGGCCGAGTGAGTATCACTTCCAATTTCAATTATTGTTTGTGATTGTAATGATAGTTGCACTAGTTACTTAGCAAAGACAAAATGAATATGAATGATGGGGTTGAATGGGAATTATATATGTTTGTTGTTATTATGTGAAGTTGAATTTAAGGAATATCGAAGCCGGGTGATAAATCATTGCTTGTATAGATGAGCTAGGATTGATTGTCTACGAATATTGATTGATCACCTATAAGAATTGGTATAATTGATTATTTGGAATGGAAAATGAAATTGAACGCATTCATAACACGATGGGGATGGAGCATTAGCTTTTGTTGGTTATTCGTGATCCATAAAACGAATATGAGTTGGTTAATCGTGATCCATAAAATGAATATAAGTTGGTTAATCATGTTCCATAAAACAAATATATGAGTTGGTTGACCGTGAGCCTAAACGGCGTCGTACCACAAGATTCGTTAATCTGCAAACTTGGGATGGAGGGTGCAAGTCCATCCACATATGATTTTCGGCTGGTCATATGTTTGCTGAATTCAAGTATTTGGTGCATATCATTTGTTTGATTAATCACTTGATTGAATGATGTGTTATAATTGTGATATGGAAGTTTTCACTCACTAAGCTAGTATAGCTTACGCCCCTATAGTTTTTATTTATTGTAGCATGATTTTATTTGGCTTAGACCAAGACAGGCTACAACTCAAGTACAGGAGCTAGGCATTTCCTATAGAAGTTGTATTTAATTTGGTTAGAATTCCATAGGAAACCAAAAGACTCTGGATGACTGTAGAGGACTACTAAATATTCTTTGGCAGGGGAATGCCTCTTGGAATTTGTAATCTATTGCATATGCGTTTTGAATTATTATCTAATGCTATTGAATGCCAAGTTAAACTACTTAACTCTATTGAATAGAGTATTCTATTGTCGTAAAGAGACGCCTTACATCTATATAAGACTCTCGAAAGACTTGGATAGTGATTCGAGAGTCTTATATGGTATGTGGCGGATTGTTACGTTTAGGATACCCTTATGGGGCGTGAGAAAAACTAATTGATAAACTTCTTCCAAAAGCTTCCTTAGCCTCCATGGTCATTACTTGGGTAAAGATCTCTCTTGGGTAGAGCCACAGGTATTGGTGCCGCAATAAAAATCTATAAGAGTATAAGCATATTTAGCTTAGTAAGATATTCCCACAAAACGTACCCATAAATCAAACAAGTTTTTAATACAAGCATATAGGATGCATCATACAAGTGAGCAACAAATACACATGATTAACCGTAAATCATGTGCAAAATGGATTTTTGCCCTCTATATCAGGGGTTGGGGTTGTTACAGGCCCATACGTCCCTCAGTTGAAATTATAGACTTTCATGCTCCTACATGTCACATTTTATAGATTTTCTAGCTCCTGCATGGCACCACTACTAATCTCCGTTACCACATGAAAGATTAATTGCGAAAATGATGAGACTTGATTTATGTTATGCATTCAATTTATGAATTAGTTTCCAATAGAGTTATTTCCAGTTTAGGGATGACCATCCATATTCATACCAACACATCAACAAAATATCGAAACAAGATATTAATCAACAATTCAAGTTTCAATATGCTCACTTTTAATTCATCAAGCATCACAAATGCACTCATAACCCATGATAATCCCATATGCAAATTTCCATTTTTATCTTTTTCCTAATTCTAGTACTTCTATTTTACTAACACAAGCAAGTATATGAAAAGAAAAGAATAACTCACTCAGCCATGTTGCAATCCGCTAAATCAAAATAGTCATTAGGAAATGAGGCTCCAAAGTCCTCATCACCTATACAGGTATTTCATTTAGGTTTTACTAAATTTTCTAATTTTTATTTATTCTATTCGTGGTATTTTCCTAGTTATGAAAGTTCTAACCTAAAACGATCATAGTTTGCTCATTTTAACTCGGATTTTCGCATATAAGTAGTCAATTTCTACCTACTTCGAATGCTTTATCCATTTATAAAATTATTTCAAGCATTTAAAGTCATTAAGGTCTTGGAATCACATGGTGTATATCACATCCAAACCTTCTAGTTTTAGTTTTCCATACTTCTTACAATGTTTATCTCATTTAGACTTTTTAGGACATGCCTATAATACATTCCTAGACTTAAAACTCACTAGAAACTTAAAAGATAGCTCACAATATAAGTATGATCCTAGTTATGTTGCTCAAAAGAAATTTAAAGGTTGATGGAAATAGAAGCTTTTCATGTTTACAAAAATTCAACTTTGAAAATTTATGGTGAATTCTTGCTTCTCAATACTTTATAACAAATGAATTGAACTTGGAAATAAAATTCCATTCTTTATTTAATATCTTAGGATCCTAGTTCAATATTTGTATTATATGATTGATTATCATAACATTGATTTTTATGTATGTTTGAGAAAAGAAGTTCAAGTTGTAAAATTTCCCTAAATGTTACTTAGGGTAATAGCATTTTTTTAAACGGAGTTTGATTATGTTTCAAATTTGCTTTTGCTTATAACAAAGGATTATCAACATTATAATTTGAAGGGTTTCCTTTATCAACATCACTATAAGCATTTATGTACAGGAACTACACTTATTAGTTTTCTAACTTTAGCAAGCTTAATTAAAATAAGAAATAAACAAGATCATGAATGAAAATATAAGAGTATCAAAATAGAAATATGGAAGTCTTAGATTATGGTTAAGGCTTCTCAAGACTTGAAATAATCTAGTCACCATACATAATAAATAAAACAAAAACGTAAAGAAATGGAAAATAAAAGTCTTAGCAAAAACGTAAAGAAATGGAAAATAAAAGTCTTAGATTTTATCAAAGCTTCCCGAGACTTGAAGTATTCTAGTCTCATAAATAAAAGCAGGATAGTTATAATGAAAAGGCATGAGAGTCTTTGATTTACATCAAGACTCCCCAAGACTTGAATTATTCCAATCTTATTTGGACTTGATTTATAAACTAATCTAAGACTAGAAATTGACTAGTCTTAAATAACATGAAATAAATATAAAGTATGAAATAAAAGGGCATGAAATAAAATAATTAGATTAGTGAGCATCTAGGCTCTAAACTTATAAATATTACATATACATATTAATATATAGAAAGTTAAGTTAGCGACGTGAATAAAATGAACACTGAAAAATTAAGAACATAAACATTGTAACATGAGTAATATGTTGTCTAGCATTTTCATTCTCTAATATATGAATCATGGGGACTTTACATGGAAAACGTCTAAAGACATATATACTTTACACATCACATAATATAACATATGGAGTGTGTTTAGTTTTTACCTAAAATAAAGGTGGAAGAAGAAAAATTGGAGAGGCACATAAGGTAGGGGGCTCAAGGCAATTCAAAAGGAGAAAGAGAGGAAGAGTTTAAGAGAAAATTTTTGTAGAGTCTTGTTAAGGTGGGGAAATGAGAGTGTGAAAATAAGAAAGAAGTTTGTGGTATGAAAAATAGAGGGAATTAAATAAGGAAAAATAAATGAAAAAGAAAAAGAAAAAGAAAATTGTGTGTATGTGTGTGCGCGCGCATGCGTGAGAGAGAGAGAGAGAGTAAAGAAAAGTAAATAAGAAGTTAAGTAATAAAGTGTAGTAAAAATCTCATATGAAAAGAAAATGTAAGAGATAAGTGTACAAGTACATAAGAATAGGCATAAGAAAAAATAGAGTATAGTAGAGTGAATAGTAAATGAATAGTAGACAAGAAAAATAAATTACTAGTAGAGACAAAAATTATGTGTATAAAAGCTAAAACTGACTTTTTCTGGGCCGATAAAATGTCATCTAATATTTTATGAATATCTTAATATATTTTTGGTGTAAATTGTTTATCAGGAAATTTTACCTTGTTTTGCTTGTTAGTGTCTAGATACGGAAATTGGTCTCATAAAAGCTCGAAATGATTGAATTTTTTGGCAAGACATCTTAGGGTATATACCACACAATCGATTCACAATTCAATTTCATCCTATTTTTTCTAATTTATTCAACATTTTAGGGTTTTAGAAGTTGTCTAATCAAGTCTAAGGTTTCTAGGGTTCACGGTTGACTTGATTTAATTTTAAGGTTCCAATTTCTCTTTTGACCTTAAAGTTCTACTTATAAAACTACCAAAAATAAAGGGATTTACAGTTTCTACTAGATTTTCTATCACAACAGTCCGCCAAACTCAATATTAAAGCTTAAGTATGATGACCTTAGTCATTCTCAGAAGCTTCGATATTAAATATAAGACGTGCTCTCATAAATTTAGAGGACCATAAATGGAATTATGAAGCTCAAGAAGACACAATAACAAATTAAGAAAAGAGGATTCATAATATTCATTTCATTCATAACAATATTCTTACAAGTCTTAGGGGCATTCCCCAGCCACAAATAACTATAGTTTAATACAAGAAGATTTCTATGAAGTCTATATCTTATCCAACACTAAACTTCATCTAGAAATACCTTAACCAAAAAGGAAAATACCTGGCTGCAGGGTCCACGTGGTCTCAACGACCAATAGGTGAACTGCAAAAGATATCTATAGGGGTATAAGCTAATAGGCTTAGTGAAAAGTATTTGTAAACCCTGGTATTCTCAGTAGCTAGGAAACCCCGGGAGTTGGAAGCAAAACCCTAATCCGATCCAGTTTGAGTCTAGTGAGTGAAGCCTAGAAACCCTAAATCCGACTTTCCTTCGGTTGCATAATAAAATAAATATTATGAAGTAAATGAATTTGAATTATTTTTTAAAAGTACATTCTAAACCTTTGAAAGTTTTAAATTCGGGAATTTTTTAATTCCGAGCCTTCCCGAGCTCAATTACGGAAAAGCGTGCCTCGGGCCACGGATTCAGAAAAATATTCCGGAATATTCATTAGAATCGTAATTTTATAAGGATTCCAAAAATATCAATTTTATAATTTTTCGAGCTATAAAAATTACAGTTATAGCTTTTCCCATGTTTTCGGAACAACCGGTAAAGTAGATGTCTTGTCTACTATTCACAAGTACAACCTACACTACACACTACCCATCCCTATTCTTACATCCTTACAACTACTCATTTCAATTTTCTTTTCTAAGAAATTTTGTCTCTTAATCAATTATCACATTTATTACATTTTAATTAACTAAATTACAAAATTTCAATTTTCAAACACACACACACACCCACAAGGAGTGGCCGCCCAAACCCCACCCACCCCCCCCCCCCCCCCCCCCCCCCCCCCCCCCCCCCCCCCCCCCCCCCCCCCCCTTGTTTCCCTCTCATTTAATTATTTTTACTCCATTTTGTATAACTAAACCCTAATTTACTTCATATATATACATATTTTTCTCTCTCTCTCTTCATTTCTTCTTGTTTTAATTTTTGAAAAAGAGAAAAACTCTCTCCTTCCTCCCCCTTTAGTGCCGTGAGCTTGCCCCTCCCCATCCTCACACTTCCAACTTGTTTCTTCTTCTTTCCTCCTTCAAGACTCCATTGGTATGTGTATTTAAGTCTTGTTCATCCTAGATCTTGTAATGGCAAGACTATATCTTGTGTGTTTTCTCATTTAACCCCCATGATGCTCTTGCTAGGGACATGAAAACACATGAACAAGAATATCAAGCCATCACAAGACATGGATCTAGTGTTTAGATGTGTTTATGTTAAGATATCTCCTTAATCATGCATGTAAAGTAGAGATCTTGCATATATATTGTTGTTCATGAGATCCATGATTCATGCATTATATATAGTAGATCTAAAGTTTAGACATCCACATCTTCATGTACATGCATGATCATAGGGTTATTTTGTTTTCTATGCTTTGATGATCATAAAAATGTAGTCTTGTTCATGTATAGAGAAGTTAGATAGTAGATCTTCACATATGGAAAGCAAGAATATTGAAAAAGGAAAGGTTTTGTTAAATATGAAATGTTGGAAATTCGGATGAAAGTGAAACCCTACTTTAAAAACCCCCAAAATCAATTTTAAACTCATGTTTCATAAGAAAAATGAAGGGTATGTGTAATAGGTATATTGAAGGAATGATTTTTATAAATTTAGGAGAGTTTAGGCATGATAGAAATGTAAAAATAAGGAATAAAGTTAGAATGGAAAATATTGAATATGGATGTGTAGTCAAATTCGTAATTTAGGTTCATGCCTACAAGAACACTTAGAATTTAAGTCTAAATTGGATGTTTTATAAGCTAAATGAAGTCCTTAGATAATATATATATTGGAGCTTCAAATTTTAATGCATTAGACAAGTTTTTCCATAAGAAAAATGCAAGGAAATGAGATTTACAAAATTCGGATTTCTACAAGTAGCTAGTTTAAAAAGATGTTTATCAAATGAAAAATGTGGATTTTTATGCATGAATGAAGGCCATGACTATTATAGACCTTGAGGACTTATTTTTAGATAGATAACAAGTGGATTACAAGATTAAAAGTCAAAGAAACCCTAAGGAGCATTAAGTGGAAGAATAGCTTCTTAGAAATAACCTTTATGGGATTTTCCAACACTTAAGAGTTCATAAGAGTTTATTATCACAAAATCATTATGACCATGCATATATTAAGTCCATCACATGGCATTCATATTAGTAATTCATTCCCATACCATTCATGCATGAATCATCAACTAGGAACATTTCTTATCAAAAGCAAAACAAATTTTTGAGATTGGAACATTGCGGAACAGATCTGACCCCACTGTTCCGTGACCTTACTATTTTCAAAACTTGGAATTAATACTAGAAATAGATAGATCTTTCGAAGTAGATAGAGATCGATATAAAATTTGCGAAATTCCGAGTTAAATGACCAAGTTATGGCCGTTTTAAGTCGGAACTTCCGCAAATAGCGAGAAATCCGAATTCATCTAGTTTAGATGTATAGTTTGATTTGGTTACATAATGAGAATCTCATTAGGATTATTCTTGCTTGGTAGGTGATCCCGAGCAGGACGACACCCTACCTCCCGACTACTACTATTAGAAGACCGGCGTCCAATGGCCGAGTGAGTTTTACTTCCACTCTCAATTAATGAATGTGATTGTAATGTAGTGGCACTAGTGGTAGGCAAAGATAAAAAGAAATTGTATATGCATGATGGGGTATATGGGAATTATATATGTTGTCTACTGTTGATATGTGAAATGGAACTTAAGGAATATCGAAACCGGGTGTTAAGCTATTGATTGATTAGCTAGTCTTATGATGAATGTCTGCGAATACTTGTTGGTCACCTAAAAGAATTGAATTAATGAATATCGACTTCAATTGTAAATTGGATTCATTCATATCACGATGGGGTTGGAGCATTCGCATTGGTTGGTTTTTCGTGATCCATAAAACGAATATGTTGGTTAATCGTGATCCATAAAACGAATTTGTTGGTTAATCGTGATCCATAAAACGAAATATTGTTAGTTGACCGTGAGCTTAAACGGCGTCGTACCGCAGGATTCGTTAATCTGCTAACCCGGGATGGAGGGCGCAAGTCCATCCACATATGATTTCCGGTTGGTCATATGTTTGTTGATCACATTTGTTTGATGCATACACTTGCTTGAATAATCACTTGTTTGAATGATTGTATTTAATTGTGTTATGGAAGTTATTACTCACTAAGCTAGTTAGCTTACGCCCCCATAGTTTTTATCTATTGCAGCACGAGTTTATATGGCTTAGGCCGAGGCAAGCCACAGCACAGGTACCGGAGATAGGAGTTTCCCGTAGAAGTTTAATCCATTTCTTTTTGTATAGACTTCCATTGGAAACTAAGGACTCTGGATGACTGTAATGGACTTGTTATTCTTTTGCGGGGGAATGCCCCTTAGATTTTGTAAACTATAAATTATGCGTTTTGATTTATTATCTATGGCTAATGAATGCCACTCTAAACTGTCTAACTCCATTTGTCGAAGTATTCTATTGTCGTAAAGGAACGCTTTACATCTATTTAAGACTCCCGAAGGGCTCGGGTAGAGAACTCGAGAGTCTTACTTAGTATGTGGCGGGCTGTTACGTTTAGAATACCCTACGGGGCGTGACAATTTCCATAAGTAAACTTCTTGTATAGTGAAATTCAAACGAGTTATTTAAGCAATCAAGTGTAATGCAACATACACGTGAGCAAACAAGGCATATAGTTTTCCGGAAACTATACGTTGAATGGATTTACATCCTCCATTGGGGGTTTGGTGATGTATAACCTCAAAACGAGTAGTTTTAGTTAAATTATACCTTCGATCAATACCGCCAAGCATATTAAGTCTACTCGAGTTGAGCCATGCTTTTGGATTTCGCCAAGCATTTGATTAACTCCATGTCGCCAAGCAATCGCTTTCGATCATAACCGCCAAGTATTGCTTTCGACCGAGCTACCATCCTTCTCACCCAAGGATAATAACCCCATGCAATGTGGCTCATTTCTTGGTATGCATGAATCAATTTATTTAAATTATTATAGCATCATTATGAACAATTTTAAGGTGATCATAAAATTTCATACATATCAAGTACTATACTAAAACAAACAATTACTTACAATCAATTCTTGTCTTGATATTCTTATAGTATTTTCAACAATTTTCACATGCATATCAAGTTATCTTTCCTTAATTCTAATGCAACTAAACTATAAGCACAATCAAGTAAAGCCTTTTTAAGGAAATAAACTCACGATGCCATGTCGATACTTCTTCTAAATGGATGAGTCGCTCAAACAATCCACTTAATCGAAATAGTCCTCGGGGTATGAGTATTCTTCCTCGGAATCACCGAGTCAAGGAAAATACCCAAAATGAATATTTCTTGATAACTTTCTTGAGATTTGACAAAACTATGTCATAAGAACGTCAAAGTTTGTATAAGAGATGATTCCAATTTAAAATGGTCATAACTTGGTCATTTTAACTCGGAATCATGCATATAATATACCAATTTTTACCTATTCAAAAAAATATATTCATTTCAAAAACTATTTTCATCAAACTAGATCATTTTGGCTCTGAAACAGTGGCAATCAGATTCACCACGAATTTTCTCATCCCAAAAGCAATTTGTTTTAAACATTAAACTATCCAAAAATTGCTTTTATAAATACTTAGTTATCTATATAGTTGAAAAATTCCTTTTTCATAGATATATAGCTCATATCTTATCCATGCTCAAGTGTTTGTTGTCTATTCAAATTTCTTGAGTAAAACAATGTCAATTATAAGTTTAGAAAACTAAAGTTTACAAGAAATTCATTTTTGTAACTCCTTTTAAGATGAATGTTTTGATTCCTTCGTTTTCAAAGAATTACTTTATGCTTATCTTACTATTTTCCTAAATGACTTTTCAATAAAATAAATTTCTTCTTTTTTTTTTTTTTATTCTCAACATTAGTGCTACTTTTTCCTATTTGTTTTCTTTGACTATTTATTTGAAAAATCTTGATTTTGAAAACTCTCATTTTCATTTAAAGGGGTTTCCTTATATTACGTTTTTATGAAAAATATTTTAATACCAAAGTCATCTTATTTTTAAGAAAACCAAGTAATATAGAAATGATTTAAAAAGCTTTTGAAAAAAAAAGTAATTTTTTTTAAATTGTAGTAAGTTCTTCCTAAAACTTGGAAAAGAACAAACTTACTTTTGTTAAACCATAGCATTTATATTTCATATAAAATCATTCTTAGGTGATAAAATCTCCTTTTTGTCAAAGTATAATTGAAGCTTTAAAGATTTGGACAACAATCTTAATGGGCATGATCATGAGAAATAATAACAAGCAAAGATAACATAAATAATAATGAAGTCAAATATTGGGAGTCTTAGCTTCTTCAAAGCTCTCGGGACTAAGAAGTAGACTAGTCCCAAAAAGAAAGAGAATTGTTTTGACTTGATGAGGACAAGTTTAAGACTTAAGACTAGTCTTAAAACAACATGAAATAAATAAATTGTAAAGAAGGAAATAAATAAATTACTTTGCATGAAAATAAATAAATTACAAGTGAGCTTATATGCTCTAAAAATATATATATATATATATATAAATACATAATAATACTTAGATATAATAACAATAATAATATGAACAAAGTAAAGTAACAACATAAATAAATAGATAAATATTCATGAATAAGAATAATACATGAACATACTGTAGCTTCCATAACATTTAGTTTTTGAAAACTCACAGATGGTCATGTAAAGTTACATGACATGAGAAGAAAAATTTGGTAAAGGAAATTTTTACCTAAAGAATGTTTAAAGATCATATGTGTGAATGAGTTTTGTGTATGTAAAAGGAGGTTTGAAAATATTTTGAGAGAGTTTTGAGAGAGTATTTGGAGAGAGGAGTTTGATTTTTGTATTTTTGTTGATTAAATGTAATAATAAGTAAAGTAGATGTGAAATAAAGTTATGAGAAAGGTAAAAAGTAAAGATAATAAGGGATAGGGTGTAAGAATAGGTGTTAAAAAAAGTAGAGAGAAAAGAATAGTGCAGAATAGTGTAATGTAAAGTAGATATGACTAATAAAGTATTAGTAGTAAGAAAATACACGTATAATTGCAATATCTGATTTTTACTTACCGAAAAATTATAAAACTGATATTTTTAAAACCTTATATTTTTACGAGTCTAATGGTATATCCATAATATTTTTACTATTCCGAGCCCTGGGATGCATTTTTCAAGAACTGTATCGTTTGAGTTCAAAACAATTTGTGGTTTTATTAATTTGATCTCTTTAAGCTTCCTTATGTAATTACGAACTATTCTATATACTAATCTCTTACTTACTTTCTTAGGGTTGCTACTACGGGATTACCAGACTTAAACCATTAATCTAACTAGGGTTTTGTTGACTTTAGGATTTTTGGTTTGACTTTCCAATTAAGGTTTAAGCTAAGCCGATCACAAAACTTTGGGGGTTTACATTTTCCAACATTATTTATTCTATTCACAATATTTTCCCAATTATAGAAGTTCTAACTTAAAATAGCTATAACTTGCTCATTTTCACTCGAAATTTCGCATATAAGTAGTCATTTTCTACCTACATCGAATGCTTTATCCACTTTAAAAGTTATTTTTAACATTTAAGATCATTTATGTCTCAAAATCCCACATAATAGATCATGTCTAGAAAATTCTAGACTTTGATCTTTTTTAATTTTAAAAAAATTTACTTTATTTGGACTTTATAAGTCAAGCATAAAACATTTCCATTTTTAGAAATCATGTAGTAATAATAGTAGTCATAATACATGCATGATCTTAGTGATATTACTTAAAATAGAATTTTTATCAAAATAATCTCCAGAAAAAGGTAGAAAAGTGGAGCTTTACGGAAAATAACTTTTGGACTTGTAATAAAATTTCATTTATGAAATTTTTGTAAACATGAAACTTAAAGAAAATTATGGCTTAATATTTAGTTTGAAACTTTGAATATCACATACTTATTTCAAATCTTCATTTAACGATTTTATTTACAAAACATGGATTTTACTTATATGTAAAGAAAATGCTCAAAGTTGCATTTATAAACCCCGAGAATTCTAAGGAAATAGGATAGTAACAAATAGGATAGATATTGGAGTTCGTTTACCCGGTTAGGCCTCAGTTAGGAATTCTAGAGTATTAGAAACCTAATAATGATTTAAAAACCCTAGATCGGGAATTTTTAGATATTAAAAGAACTGTAGCTAAATTTTATAATCTGAGTCTAGAATCTAGAATATAAGTATAAATAAAATTTTATTTTAAGAACATTAGAAAGCCAATGACTTGTAGTATATAAAGAATGAAAATGATCCATTAAAGATAAACCGTTAGGGTTATAAATATGTACTAAAAAGCTATAAACGAGCCTATAATTAATAATCTAGACTTCAAATAAAAATTTTGATCACACCATAATATTAGTTGGAAAATTTAGAGTCCATAGATACCAATTTTACATTTTGACCTTTTAGGCCCCGAAACCCTAATCGCGTAAGACCAAACTTTAAAAATACTAAATCGCGTAAATTTTAAATTTAAAATTTGAAGTCAACCATGTTGTAGAAATATTTTGGGACCTAAATTAAATTTTTTGGAATAAAATTTTTACGTAAATTAATTAATACGTGTAAGGGATAGTTTGTGACGTAATTAGTTAGATATTTACATTTTTACTATTTTTTACCAATTCACAAATGCAAGTTACGGTGGAAAGAAGCTCCAAGTTGCTGTTTTGGAAATGTTACAGCACCCACATGCAGCAAGTCAAAGTTAGTTGAAATAAAAGGCTAGAAACTTGCACAAATGGACCAATTAAATTGCTCCAACCATGCTCTAATTATTACACTTAATATAACACTTCCAAATCAGCTAGGAAACTTGGACAAGCTGCCCTCCTCTTCCCTTCTTTCACCGTGGCAGCCTCAACAAGCAACAAATTAGGCCAATTTAAAATTAGACAAATTTAACACTTATCCTACAAGTTACCTATATCTATAAATAGATAATTAAGTCAAAATTGGAAAGCTAAATTCCCAACTACCAGCCCACTCTTCCTCCCCTTCTCCACGTGAATAGATGCAGCACACACACACTCACTTACAAATTCAAATTTCCCTCTTTGCAACCTCTAGCCTTCACTTAACCTTCCAACAAAATAAATAACACATAACCTAAGCTTCAACTATTATTATAGGAAACCATTGACCATCCTACCATTTAGAAAACAAGGGTAAGAAGTTATAAAGTTAGTTATTTATTTCATGAAATATAGTAGACTTACTAATTTGCTAAAATATGTAGGTCTTAATCAAAATGGAAAGGAGAAATTGCCATCTACACTTCTAAGCTTTCAAGGTAAGGTCTACACCTTTGACTTATTTCCTCATTCTAAATTAAGAAAATGAATGTCATACATAGCCATAGATACATTTTTAGAAGTCTCCATAGAGTTATGTTGATGGTAGAATAAATAGAAATGATGTAGGATAAATATTTTGAATGACTTAGAATAAGGAGAAGTCTTGAAGAAAATTGTCTAAACATTAGAAAACCCTAGAATTTCACATTGAAGTTATTACAAGACTATTGTCTTGAAAACCCTAGCTCATAACCTTGTAAATTAGAAGACACATTATAATTGTCATCTAAACAATTAGAACTAGCCAATACACTACCTATGAGAAGTCTTGAACTTAAGACTCATAATAGAAATTTATTAAAATGTAGAAAGGAATTTAAATGGATTAGAAACAACCTTAAGAAATATACTAAACACCGAATACATAGACAATTAATTTGATGAACTTAAAAATAATGTAGAATGGTCATTAGTAATATAGATAGAAACCCCTTAATTCTAATTGAGAACTCACTTTACATAAGGTTGAAAAAAAAAAATATATAGAAAGAAAATATTGATATCACTAAGCACATTGATAGGTAAGATAAATTAGAGTTCAAATAAGATCCTTTGCCATTAGTGGAAGTCTAAGAAGACTAAGAAATAAAAATGATCTTGAGAAAGTCTTACACTAATCATAAAAAAAAAATTATTTGCAACTAGCATACTATAGGTAAAATAAGCTTTTTAACACTTAATTATACATAAAAATATAGGCTAACATAAGTAATATAAGTATACTTAAAGATTTGGTACTAAAAACATGAATTTAGAATTAATTAGACCACTTTTAGTAGCAAAAGTGTATTCATACGAATTTTACAAAATATAGGATAATCCACAAGTCTTTAAACAATTAAAGATAAACTACCTTTGGAATTGATAAAAATGACCTTACTAAGAGATAAATTTATATAAAACACTTAGACACACATTCAGATATTATAAAGTCAATTATCTAATTTATGGAACTTCATTCATCTAAATAGGTGGATCTGAATCAAATTTAGACTTCCCGGAAGATTATTACGATTGAAGACACCATGAGCAGGTGAGTAACTCTGATCTATTACATTGTTTGTGTTTGTAACGGTAGTAGCACCTAAAGTTATATATGAAAATGATTGTATGAAGCATGTGGGGTTGGGAATTGTTCTTTTTAAGTGATGGATGAATTGAGTGCTAAATTGTAATTATTAAAAGTGATAACAAGAATTGTGTGAAAAATTGTTGAAGCATGTTGAGAATTGTCTGTAAACTGTTTGGTCATTTTATAATCAATCTATAACTGACAGGCTTATGACTTAAAGGATCATACATTGCATACTTGCACAATATTGCATAAAGGTGTGACAACTTGCTACGTGTTAGTATTTCGGATCTCGGTTAATGTTTGGTTTTTCTAGATGTAAATTTCCTAGTTCTTCCAAAATTATCCCTGTTCTGTTCGGTTCCACGGGAACTACTCGGCAAAAGAAGGAACGCCGCCCGTGGTATCGGCTTGAAATAACTAATACTTAATGGAGTCTCTTTGTTCCTAAAGGAAATTGAGTGAAGAAACTATAATCATAAAGAAAAGAATAAAGTGAGAATTATTATTCCTATGGTTCTCTGTTTCTCCTGAGCAAGTAGGTCATAAGGATATGATCCTTGACTAGGTTCCTTCAACCCCGATGAGAGGGCGCAAATCTACATCCTGTTTGGATTCCGGTTGTCCAGACTTGTAATTGTACATATGCTTGAATGTTGCATTACACTTGTTTGATAAATTACTTGTTTGCTTTGCTTGATGTGTAATATGTGATGGTTATTCACTGAGCTGTAGAAATGCTCATACTCCAACAGATTTTTCAGGTTTATCCTCAAACCGTGGCTAGTACCGTCTCGGGAATTAGAGCGGGTAAGGAAATCAAGCTAGCAAATTGGGAGTAGTTAAGGAAGACTTAGAAATGCTGTATTAGTAAATTTTACTTTTATTTCATGTTTCTAGTTGTAAGATGATAGCCCAGTTTGTAATAACTTATACAAACTTTATATGAAGTTTAGTTTATCTGTTTTTGTATATTTTGTGTATGTATATCATTTCTTATCATGCAACTGAAAAGATCCTGTTTTATGTCACAACTCTTAGAGTAACTAGTTGTATTGTATAGAAACCAATATTATATACAATACAATACAGCTAGGGTACCCTCTGGGGCGTGACAGCATTTCTTTGGCATTTTGAAAAAATTAGATGAATATCTTGTTCTAAATCTTTATTTTTAATGAAAAGATTTTTCATGCATTGAAAATAAGATTTTAGAAAAATATTTTGTATAACAAAGAATTATCAACATTTATATTCTTGGAAAAATTCATTTTGGCATAGCAGCAATAACATCACTTATGATCATATAAGTGCATAAACTTATAAACTTATAATACGAACACATAACCAAAATTAAAATTATGGTAATATTCAAGGGAATGTAAGAATATAAATAAATTAACATAATCATAAAGTTGGCAAACGAAAACATGGAAGTCTTAGCTTACTATCAAGACTCTTCGGGATTTTAAATAATCCATTCACCATATAAAAACAAGCATAATGAGATAAAATAAAGGGAGTCTTAGACTTTAAACAATGCTCCTCGAGACTTGAAATTTTCATTCTACTTTAGAATTTAAATTTCAAATCCGAAAGAGACTTGAAATTGACTAGCCTTATAAAAGTATGAAATAAATAAATTGCTTAAAATAAAATGCATGAAATGAATAAGTTAGGTTGGTGAATGCTTCGTTGTGGTTTGGGTTGTATAAAACAGTTTTTTAAAAGAACAACTTGAAGTGGAAGATTTCAATATTTATAAAACTAATCGGTTCTGTCCAACTTCTGATAGCAACTATCAACAATTAGGCAAACGCACCGAAGTAGCATAGAAAGAATCAAGTCGAATCCCAAGGGATCATTGGCACTTACTTTACTCTCATTCCATCTATTATCTAGCCAAAGAAAAACAAAAGAACGTACTGAAAATAGAAGCTAAACTAGGTTGATGAATATTCACAAACATTTTCAAGGAAAAATTAATTATGGGTTTGTAAAAATGCAAGACAATAGCCAAAGGTTTACTTTACCAATTCCTTATCATGTGATGTCAAATCAAAACTCTAAGAGAGTTGTTGTTGGTGTATTTGTACTATTGGATTCACTAAGGTAAGTTAAAACCTCTCTCATGGTCAGTAACTTTACACCTAGATCAGACTACCGAAATCTCTTCTCAAGCTACCAACAGTCTAAACCCGCATAAAGCTTAGAAGTCCTTTGTTTAAAGCCAACTCAGTGAATTTTAAAAATAAGAGATAGAAAGTCTCATAATCCATCTCTCGAGATGGTTATGACCAACTCCATTAATAGCCACAGATCTATTAAAAAAAAATGACATCTTGGTCTATTTAATTGAAATCAAACATGGGTATAACAGATGTGCCACACAATTAGACTCACCAAAATAAATTCAAGCTACTAATCACAATTACCCAGTCAATTTACTTGAAAGCACATTTGAATTCACATGAATCAGAATTTGGATTCACAAACCCTAAGCTATAGGAGATTATTTTGAGAGCTAGAAATAGTGGGTAAACGGGCCGGAGTCGGCCTACTTTGGCCGCGAGTTAAACAGGCCAGCCAATTCGGCCTGCTTTTAAACGAGCCATATTTTCTCTGCCCGGGCCCGACCCGTATTGGCCCATGGGTTAAAAAGGCCGACCGACTAGCCAAAATTAATTTTTTTTAATTCTAAATTTTTATTTTTTAATGTCATTTTATGTGAAAATTAGAATATTTATATATTTTAAGGTTTGATATATATTATCGACAAATTTTATTGTTATTTTGATTATATATATAAAAACAACTTTTTAAAATAATTTATTAAATATCATATTATGTTTAAATCAATAAATATATATTTTAAAAAATGTTATAATACTTGTGGTTCATGTATCAATCCATTTTTTTCATAACATACATAAATAATCACTAAGATATTTATATTATTCTTGTTTTTAACTTCTCCTCTTATTGTTGTTGTTGTTGTTTTCTTTTTCTTTTTTTTTTTGCATGGGCCAACCCGGCACAGCCCGCTTTAGCCCACAGGTTAAACAGGTTAGGCCAATTTGGCCCGCTGGCCACGGCCCATATTTCCAACTCAATTATTTCTCAATGGGTTTAAACATTCAGCACGATTTCTAAAGAAATAAAATAAAATCAAATAATATTTCAATTACAATCAGAGTCTTACAAAAATTACAAACAATGGGTTTAATTGATTTTACCACGAAAACGTGAGATTTTTCTAAAGCAAGAAGAAACTTACTCTTTTGTCTCAAAATTCTCTCTCTCTATACTAGGTTAAAGAAAATATTCTACAAAAAATTCTATACATTGTACACTCTATCACATGCCTCTACGCGTTTATTTATAGGCTTAGGGCATGGAAATCATGAAGATTTCATTGCTGATGTAACAGATTCTTTATAATGGAATGCATTTTCTTTATCTATGTGTGCATCTGTATCGCTAACTCAAACAATCGCTCATCGAGGGGTAAGTTGAGTGCTTGAATCTTACATTAGAGATAGGGTTTGACTTAAGCTAATAAAACGCTATCATTTTGTCCATTCTTCCACCAAGGGCTTCGAGGACTCGAGACTTTGAGGCATGATGTAACTCAAGCAAAGGTTTGGTCTTCATTCAGTCTTCATCGCGAGTCAAGCTTAGGGCTTAACTTCGTGGCGCGAGATACTTCTCTTCAAATCCACCTCAGAACATATATCAAGGGTCACATCAAAGGCTAAATTTAGGGTACAAGAGACCAATTTTGCCTTAATATTTTGATCTCGACCAATGCTTTTGTGAGGCTTGACTGATTCTACCTTCAAGTATTATTGATGTTTAGCTCCAAATCTAATTCTAGGTATTTTAGTTCTTCTTCTTTTGATTCAAGGAGTTGTAAAGCAACAATTAAACATTAAAAGTACGATATTAATAGGAATTTATCAAAAAATACATGAATTTAGGCCTAAATTCCTATAAATAGAATAGAGTAAAATACACTTTTCAGTAAGCATTAGGCTCTAAAGAATATACCTATTTGTATACATACAAAAACATATAGAGAAGTTAGATTAGTTAGCAACATATGAACAATGTAAATATAATATGGACATAATCTTAAACATGATATTGTGTAACATGATCTAAATGTGTTGTCTTACAATTTCATTCCCTAACATTATGCATTATGGGGGTCTTTTATGGAAAACAATTAAGGACATAAACATACATGTCACATATATATAATATAGAGGGTGTTTAGGATAATTATCTAAAGGAATGTGAAATGGGTATGGGACTGTAAACCACTAAAATTTTCATAATTTTTAGAAAATAATCATAGAAGTCAGAAAAAAAAACTGAAACCTTGACAATCAACCTAAGTTAAAACCAAAATTCTAAATAAAGTCAAACACGAGAATTCTTAATCTTGAGAAAAAGAGAACCCTCAAAACAAAGTAGAAAATCCAATTATCGGTTGATTTAACATCCGTACATCAATCAAATCATCTATCCAATCTCTAACACGCAAATCAAGACAATATATTCAATAACACTTGACAACAAAATATTAAGATCTTAAATCCTTCGGTGAATTTTAGAAGAAAATTTCAATTTTCACCAAAAGTCAAACTGAGTCAACCTATAACCCTATACTGGGTTAAACAATCTCGAGAACTGAAAAATATTAAATAATCACAAATAAAATGAAATAAACCATAGATGTTGAACTAAAAATATAATACAGAGAAAGCCCCAAAGTTTTATAATCATATGAATAAAATCAACAAGCCAGAAGTCAAACCAGAACCCTAAAAGTCAACAAAGCTTACAATAAACCCTAGTATTTAAGATCTGGCAATCCCGCGCTCTTAAACTCTAAGCAACAGAATGAAAATAATTGTTGATAATAGTTCATAATAATATAAGGAAGCTTAAAAATATCATATTCATGATTTCTAGTGTCATTCTGATTCGAACGGGATTAGTTTTCAAAAATCATGCCTCGGTACACCGGATGGCAAAAATATTCCATCAGAACCCATAGACTCGTAAAAAATATAAGGTTTCCAAAAGTATCAGTTTTAAAATTTTTCGGTAACTAAAAATTACAGATACCGCATTTATACATGTATTTTTATTACTATCGGTATTTTAATTGTCTAGTCTACTATTCATAGTACTTTTCTACTAAATATTACTATTCATCTATCTCTAATTTTTCTTGCTACCTATTCTTACAACCTACACACCTATTTTTTACAATTTTCTTTTTTAATAAAAATTCTACACCACATATTACTAAACCTTTTTTATACTTTTCTTCCAAAATTAATTTTTAATCACTCCTCTCTCTCTCTCTTCCCATGGTTGCCATCTACCCCTCTCTCTCTCTTCACCCTCAATTATTTTCTTTTTCAATTAATTTAATTACATCTAATTTTTACTTCAAAACTCTATAAATACCCCATTCCTCCTTCATTCTTTCATACAACTCATTTTACTACCAAAACTCTCTCAAATTTACTACACAAATACTCTCTATAAATATTTCTCTCTACCAAAACTCTCTTTAACCAAACACTCATAAAAATTGTCCTCTACACACGAACCATCTCCTGTTTTTTACTACCAACATAATATCCCATTCATCTACCATCTTCATACCACATAAACACTTCAGGTAAAATTTTTTCCAACCATTTAGTTTATCCATATCATGTAACTTAACATGACTATGGTGTTGTTTTGAAACTCACATGAGTAGTAAAAGCAACAACATGTTCATGTTTTGTTCTTGCACATGAAATTCCTATTTTATTATCTTGATATTATGCTTTTATATATGTTGTTATTAATGTTATTATTCGTTATTATTATGCTAACTTCTTATTCATATCTAACTAAATATATTTTTGTATTTATATATAATCTTTAGAGCATATAAGCTCACTTGTTATTTATTTATTTTCATGTTTTGCAATTTATTAATTTCATGCTATTTTAAGACTTGTCTTTTTAGTCTTAAACTTGTCCATATCAAGTTAAAACAACCTTTTTCTTTCTTGTCCTTATTCCTTTTGGGACTAGTCTATTCTTAATCCTGGAATGCCTTGATGAAGCTAAGGTTCCCAATTCTTGACTGAGTTACCTTGATGAAGCTAAGGTTCTCAACTAAATTTAAAAGTAGAATTTTTCTTTAATAAAAGAACTTGGAACTAAATTTTCTATTATGTGACTTATTATTAAATAATGGAGTTATTATCAACATAGAAATGGAATAATACAAATTTTCTCAAAGTTTTCTCAAATAACAAAGATAGCTTTACCAAGAAAATATAAGAAATAAACACTTTTTTTCATAATATGGTAATCTAAGGCTTAGAAAAATAATTTTTTCGTATTCAAAGTTTTCATAAAAAGCTTAAGATTAAAATCTTTTCAACTCCATAACAAAACCAAGAAGCAAATTAGTTTTCAAAGTTAAAATAAAATCAACCCATAAAGTTATAAACTCACTTAGGAAAATAATGATTTTTAAGTTTCTAAAAAAGGAACTTATTTTCAAATATAAATATGATAAGATCAAAAACAAAGGATTTTATCAATAAAGAGAATTCTTTTCAAATAAAATTTATAGAGGAAATAAAAGACCATGTTTGAGAAAACAAGAACTTATAATTTAACCAAGAAATATAAGAAGAAAGGACTCATTTTCTAAAACCATTCTAAATGCAAATTTATAAATAGATTATCAACAACTTAATAAACTTTTGATAACTTTAATCTTTTATCACTAGAAGTAAAAATTATAAAAGACCAAAGTTAAAGGAAAATTGACTTGTTTTGGAAAAAGAAATGAGGAAAATAAAATAAGAATATATTCATTTATAATAACCTAGGAAAATTCAAAAGTTTCTTCAAAATACTTGAAAAGAAATTTGACAAGTTAAGTTTTAACACTTTAAAATGTATTGTTTTATGAAACAAATTGTTGAGATACTATCATTAGAATTTTTGATTATAAAGTGAGTTTATCTATATACTCAAAGGATTTATCAATTATATATATATATATATATATATTTACTAAGGGAATTTTAAATGAAGTTGAATTGGAAAATTGTATCGCAAAATCTAGAAATATTCGTTTTAAATCTATACCCTATGTTTTCGGAACCCAAACGACCCTATATGACAAAAATAACCTTAGAAATGGATAGATATTTTTGAATAGGTAGAAAACGGTATATTATATGTGAAATTTCGAGTTAAAATGAGCAAGTTATGATAATTTTGAATTGGAATTTCATTCTATGCGATTTTGACGAACATAGTGAAATAGAATTAGAAAGTTGAAGTAGAATTTCTACGAAATACTCATCCCGGGTATTTCTTTTGTCTAGGTGATGAAGGATACAAGATTACCTTTCCTGAGGATTTCTACGACTAAGAAGATTACAAAATGGACGAGTGAGTTATTCCTCTTAATTTTGTTACCTTGCTTGTGCTTATAAAGTAATGGCATTAGTATACTAAGAAAAGATAAAAATGGATATATATGGGGAATCCGGCTGTCAAACCCCGAAGGGTACCATAAACGTGGTAGTTCGCTGTACACAATATTAAAGCCTAAGAATGACTGCCTCAGTCACGCGAAGGCTTTCATACTATGTACAAGGCATCTAACATATGGAGGAGACTCATCGGAGTGATACATTTTATGTTGATACAACTTAAGTAACAATGTAAAGGAAATTCAATTCACTATACTTCAGATATAAATCACTATACTTCATATATAAATCACTATACTTCAAAATACAAATCATTAAACTTCAATTACATTCATCTAAACACTTTTCTACATAAACTATTACAAGGCAAATCATAAAACCTAGCTGATAACTTCAAACATTTTTATTCTTTGCCGAAATCCCGAAGTCATGTTTGGCTCCAACCATCTCGGTCCCCACTTTACATTCTTGAGATAACCTATTCATTTAAACATCTATTGGGGTATAAGCTACAATAGCTTAGTGAGAATTCTATTAATTCTATACCATAACAAGCAAGTTATAATCATTCATATGCTATGCATGAACAAACACATGAGCAAATAATTATGTATGGGTATCCGGAACCCATACACAGAACGGATTTACGCCCTCCGTATCTTAGGTTAGGGATGGTATTGAAAGTCTACACGACCGCTGCTAGTCCCTGAACCCCCGGGCTCATAGCACTCAACTCGGCTAGGCTCACACATGGAATGCATCCCCGGTGCCCCTTAGATCCCTATGAATGAGCTCTGATACCGGGTCTCATTATCCAAACAAGTCCTCGGACCATACCGATCGACCTGCATAGGAGTAGCACACTACCAAATGCAATATGTTCGATGCGATGCATGACCAATTTAATTGTTGCTTAGGTCAAAATATTCATACATTCTTTAGAGTGACCAACCGATATCATACACGTAACAGAAATAATATAAACAATGCATTTATCCAATGAATCGTGGTTTCGATATGCTTTAGTATTCTTTGGCATACATTCATCACAGTCTCATCATCTATCCCATCCCCATTCATATCGATTTTTATCTTGTTCCTATAATTTAATGCAACTAGCTACAAGCGCAAACAAGGTAACAAAATAAGAAGAAGACTCACTCGGCTATTGGATCACCGGTCTCTTAGCAAAAGTAATCTGGTGGTAGGGAATCGTCGATTTCGGGATCACTTAAAAAGGAAGAAATACTCTAATAAGTATTTCATCACTTAACTAATTCAAACTATCTTATACAAACTATCAAATTCGCATTTCTCGTCCTAAGCGGGAATTCCAACTTAAAACGGCTATAACTTGGTCATTTTAACTCGGAATCTCGTAAATTATATATCGATTTCCATCTACTTCGAAAGATCTATCTAATTCTAATATTATATTTAGGTTTTGAAAACTTTGAAGCTTCGAAAAAGTCAGATCAGATCATAACAGTAGCAAGCTTTAATTTCGAAAAATAGTTTTCTAAATGTTTGAAATGTTCCTACTATATAGATTAGCTATACATGCAATATTGATGATTTCCTATCATGAATGGCATGTTATGAGCTTGATGTATGCATGCTTTTGACAATATTTACTAAAAGAAATTTTAGAAACTTTTTATTTGTAAGACTCTATGGCTATTTACTTTTAAGAAAACTAATTTCCTAACTTTGATCATTTCCATTTGTTTTGGATTTATTTCTCAAGAAAACATAATTATCCTTGCTAAAATTGAGTCTTCATTATATCTATTACTTATGACCTTCATTTCTACATAAAAATTTCTATTTTACACTTAGTAAACATGTCTTCAAGTAGAGTTGATTCCAAAATCCGAATTTTATAAAAATTAGTTTTTTAGTGGTTCCTTTAAGTAAAAATCATTTGATATTTAGAAAATTAGGGCTCAAGCATGCATAACTACTAAGGACTTTACTTTTTCATAAAAATTTGCATTTTTACACTTTGCAAATATGTTTTCAAATAGGCTTTACTCAAAAATCCGAATTTTTAAAAATCCACTTTTTGAATGATTCCTTTGGGAAAAACTTGTATAATGCATTAAAATTTAAGAATTTACTATACCTACTACTTAAGGACTTCATTTAATATATAAAACTTTTATTTTGAACTTGGATGATAGGTGTTTTCATGGGCATCATCTAAAGTTATGAATTTTACAAGTTGACTACTAACTCCAAATTTTCCATCTTGATTCTACTTATTGTTTTACACCTTAATCTTATCAAAACTCATATCAACTTGTAAAAATCACTACTTAATAATACATATTACCTATACGCTTCATTTTTCACATAAAACATGAGTTTTGGAGTTGATATATGGGTTTTCAAAATTGGTCTTGGTTGAGATCCAGATTTACAAAATTTATTTGTGGACATATCTTTAGATAAAATCTATTTAAACCTATGAAAATCCATTCCTTACATATCATATCTTAAGAGCCTTTCATATCTTGAATAAAAACTTCATTTTTGAGTTGGAAAACATGTTTTTAAAATATTCCTTGGCCTAAATCCGAAAATGAGATTTTTATTTTGAAAATAATTTTTGAAAATCACCTTTGATTCTTGTAAAAAGAAGTCTTGATGATATACATACATTAAGCCTTCATTATCTCAAGTAAAAATTTCATTTTTGACACTTGGAAAGTGGTTTTTAAATAGGGGTCTTGGCTAATACGAATTTCACCATTTTTGTTTGAGTTCAAAACCAAGATCTACACTTAATATGAAATAAATATAAAGAAATCCATGGTAGTAAACTATAAACTCATAGATCTAAATTTTACTCATCAAAATCATTCATTTATGTTATCTATTCCCTAAGCCCTTCATTTTAAATGAAAAATACACATTTTGAAGTTGAAAAATAACTTTTCTAAATATGGTTCATTTTTCATCCGACTTTTCAAAAATGATTTTTTGTTGAAAATAAAATAGATCTTGAGCTTTCTAAAACATTCCTACTATCACCATGCTACTACAAGTTGTTTATGAACATAAAACAAAAGCCTAATGCATTTATGAACTCATAACAACTAGGTCTAACTTACTATACTAGTTATAAATGCATGATCACTAAGATGGTTATGTGAATGATGAATATATGCATAAATCATAAGCGATAACAAAAATAATAACTCAAATAACAAGATCTAAGACAATAACAAAAATCAAAGCTACAAAAAGTTAGATCTACAAAATATAACTACTTTTAATAAGAAAATAATAGTGATACAAGATAATAATCATGGAGAAGAGGAGTGTTTCATTTTTGGCATCATCATCCTTGGCTTTTAAGCTAACGGAATGTCATTCGATGCATGAAACTCTTACTATACTTTACCTGTATCACCTATGGAAGCTTTGGACAAGAGTTTTATTCAAAAATCTTGAAGAAATATGTGTGGAAGCTCATAAAAAAATTAGGGGTAGCTTGTGTCCTTGTAAGAACAAGAACAAAATAAAGAAAGAAAGATAGGAAATGGTAAAGGGAAAAAGGAGTAAACGAAGGAGAGAGAGAATGAGTGTGTTAAATGAATGAAAGAAAGAAAAAAAATAAAACAGGGGCAGCCAAAGGAAGGGTGCTGCATGTGAAAGAGAGGGGAGAGAGAGAGGGAGTTTGTTTGAAATTTGACTTAAAATTAAATTGTGTAATTAATGCTATGTGTAGCTTTTTGAAGAAGGATTGAAATATATTTATTTTAGTCAAAATAGGAGTAAATTAAAGGACAATGGCAGCAATAAAGGAGGAAAAAATCTGTCATGAAGTGTGGGACAAAGTGTAGAAAGATTGAAGTGAAAAGGAAGTGATATGTGAAAGATGTACTTAAAAGTATGGGTTGTAAGAGTACTTTTCTTAATAAAATAAAATAAAAATATAAAATTTATTCCAAATATTTGTAGCAGATTTTTCATAATTAAAATAGCATAATTAATTAATTTATTTCAGTGAATTATCAAATAAGTTACCGGTATGATCAAAATATGCGAATATGGGCTATAAATGATATTTTTATAACCCGGAAAATTCTAAAAAATTATTTTATGAAAATAAAAATATTTTTCAAATTATTAAATTAATTTATTTTATTTTTAGTGTTGGGGCTTAAACATAATCTGATCCCGTAAAAGCCCGAAACTAACTAAATTTTAGAAAAACAATTTTCTATAATATATAAAATATTTATCTAAAAATATAAGGCTTTATAGGAATAATAAAATTGTGTAATAAAATAAAAGTGAATAGTGTAAAAGACTAATTAATTACCGGTAGTAATGAAATATGGATAAAAAGGTTATAACTGTAACTTTTATAACCCGAAAAATTATATAACTGATATATTTGGAAATCTTATGAAATTACGAGTCTAACTGTACTAATGGTATATTTTTTATATCTCGAGTCCCGAAACATGCTTTTCGAAGTCTATATCCAAACGGGTTGCAATAGGTCAAAAATTTATCAATCTGATATTTTTAAGCAAACTTATATTACTACCAGCTATTCTTCACACTTAAACTATACCTCGGCCTTTAGGGTTAAGGGCGCTAGATTGCCAGACTTAAACTATTGTATTCCACTTAGGGTTTCCGGGTGATTTTCCGGCTTAGATTTTTGCCAATTTGGAATATGATATTTTATGTTTATACAACATATTTGATTTGAGATATTTGTTTTAAATTTGATTTTTGTAAGTATTTAATATCACTCAACGTTTTCGGAATTCCTTGAATTGAGTTTTATTTTCGAAGGTTAATCATTATTTACTTTTTTTTAATACTTTGTTTTTGGACTTGATATTACCCGATTTTATAAGTCGGAATTAGATATAGTCGTACGTAGTGGTTTTAGAATTAAAGTATGTTGAGTTCTTATTTTGTTTTTAAGGATTCTTATTTTTCTCAAGATTAAGAGATTTCTAGATTCGTTCGTGATTTAGGATTAGTCGAAGTTCAGTTTTAATTTGGAGTGATTTTTAGGGTTTATTTTCAAAGTTCATCTTGAAATTATTTACTGAAATTTTTCGGGGCTTACACCAGCAATATGTATATATGTGATTTTATGCTAATGTTTGAAATGAGAATTAAGAATATCGCAACTTCAAACTGCCTATTTAAGTGTTTTTGTTTGCTTACTTGTATGACTGCTTATTGTTTGCTAAATTGATTAATCGCTCCCCCTAATAAACCTTAGCAAGGTTTGGCTTAAGAAAAATAAAACGCTCACGCATAACATCCATCGAGTCACATTTCTTTCGGAAGGCTGTTACTCTTATGTGTAGAGTTGAATTGGTTATTATCGTGATGGGACACGGGTCATGTCCCTTGCTAGAGTATCCAAATCACTCGGGGAATATGACTCTAGGTTTGGAGCCGAGCTAACCAAACGCTTTGGGTGGGGACTTGGGGACTAGTAGTAAAAGGTCAATGATCTTCATCAACAATTCCCTAACATTTGGTATAGATGGGTAAATCCATTCTATATATGGTTTCCGATAACTATATATATTTGTGTAATCACGTGATTGTTACATTTTATGCATAGCATATGCGTGAAAACTTAAATAAACTTGTTTAAAACCATGGTGCGAATGAAAATGAATACCTCACTAAGCTGGTTGTAAGCTTATACCTCCATAGATTTTTTTGAAATAGGTATACCCATGGCTTTAATTGAAGATCATGACATTAAGAAAGTCATGGAATGATGTTAAACTTTTATGAAGGCAATGAGAACATATGATGAAGTTACCTTGTAAGGTTCCTTATATGAAATGTATGCTATGTTAGTGTTTTGGAAATTTCTAAGAAGTGTATTTATTTTGACTTAAAGTAGCGGGGTATGCCCTTAAGAATTGTTATATGCATGTTTATATTTGATGATAAGTATCCTCCTTGCCTTGTTACTTAATCAGTATCAATGTAAATTGCGCTACTCCGATGTGTTTCCCTGGTTATGATGTATGCCTTGTACATGATATGGAAGCCTTTGCATGACTAAAGTAGTCATTCCTAGGCTTTAGTATTGTGTACAGCAGACTGTCACGTTTACGGTACCCCTCAGGGCATGACAGGGAAGGAGAGAGAGAGTGTTTGAGAGCAAATTTTGAGAGAAAAGTTAAGGAGAGATTTAGTAGATTTTTGTTATGTGTAATAAAAAGTGTGAAATAAGTGAAGGGAAAAGTAAAAGAGAAGTTACGTAATAAAATTAATAAAAGTTTTATGGAAAATGTAATTTGCAAGAGATAGGTTATGTAAGTTATAAGAATAGGCGTAAGAGATGTAAGAAAAAGTAGAGTAAAGTGAATAGTAAATGAATAGTAGACAAGACAAATAAATTATGGTAGAGATAAAAATAATGTATAAAAGCCATATCTGACGTTTCTATGATTCGATAAAATTATATATGATATTTTATGAATATCTTAATATATTTATGGTATAAATTTTTTGTTAGAATATTTTGCCTTATTTTGCATATTGGAGGTTGGATATGGAACTAATCCTGTAAGGATTCGAAATGATTTAAGTTTTGCTAAATCTGATCGTTTTAGGATATATACCATATATCTTATTCATAATTAAATTTTATCCTATTTTTATAATTTATTTAATATTTCAGGGTTTTAGGAACTATCTGGTGGAGTTTAGGGCTTTTAGGATTTAAGGTTGACTAGGTTTGACATTAGGATTTCGATTACAATTCCCATTCTACAACTTATGATAAGTGTTAAATGACCGTTACTTCTAATACTTATTGAATATGATTTTTAATGGATTTTATGTGAAATAATCAAGAAAAAGGATACTTAATTGCTCTATATTTCATTTTAGGGTTTGGAAAAGAAATTTTTAAAGTTTAAGGATGATATGAGCAAAAACGAGAAGAAATATGATAAAGGATGCAAAAAGGTTGAATTTCAATTGTACATGACCTTCAACATGGTTATGTAGATGCTAGTGTTGAGCTTCAAAACATAACCAATAACCATTCCCAATTGTGCCCTAGCTACTGCCTTGGAAGTGTACAAAGCAGTGTTGAAGGATAAAACTTGATCCAAGAAGAAAATGGAGGAATTCCAGAGTACACAACCCCAAGCACGACCGTGTACATGGTGGGGCACTTTCAAAGGCAGTTCCAAATGTATAAATGGCCGCTCCAACCTTTCAATTAGGATCTTTACACATTTTCTAAACCCTATGAGAGAAATGGCTCGACCTTTAGAGAGAAAATTGCTAGGAAATAATTGGAGATCACAAGACAACAATCAAAAGGGTTTTATTGTATATTGTTTATTGTTTATCATGTTCATAGATTACTTCTCTAGATCTATTGTTTTTATTGTGAAATCTATGGAGGAGTGGATCTTTATGCCCTAAGTCTTGTAAAAACTAACCCATGTGAATTGAATTGTTCTTGATTAATGAAGCTTTTGCCTTTGTATATATTCATGTGTTATGATTGTCTTACAATTGATTTATGCATAAGATTGATTATATGCATGAGTCTTGTTAGATCAAAAGAGGTTTCATCTAACAGAAGAGATCCCATGAATAGAAAGATTACATGTTTTGCTTACAGGTAGGAAAACTTTGATTTTCTGCAAGAAAGATTTAATCTTTGTTTAGGAATCTTGATTTTAATGCAATCTTTTATGTCGTTAGTGAGGGAGAGGTCTCTACTATCTCATGTGAGATTAGGAATTAATTAACTCGAGGGAGCAATTGATTTAACTATGTGATTATGTAGTGCAAAGCATAAGCAACTCATTAATCAATCTTTTGTTATGAAAAATTAAGGTTTATGGTGGACCAAGATTAAGGGTTTGTCTTGTGATTGATATAATTTTGTTAAAGCAATACAATTGATTCTAGGATTGATAATTTAGATAATTTGCAATTAAAGATTGGATATTTCTTCATATGATTAGACTAAATAGGAGAAAAAGGGTTATTCTAGTACTTGTTTAATAGATCCCTAAGGACGATATTTGTTTCAATCCTATGCTACTATAGATAGGTACATTACCTAATTTGATCGTAGGAATTAATTTAGATTTATAAATTTTAGACTTTGATACGATCACATCAAGTTTTTGGCACCATTATCGAGGATCTTGCACGGCAATATTAGAAGAACCTTAGTATCTACTAATTTAGATATTTATTTTATTTTTTAATTTGATTCTTTCTCTTATTGGACATATTAATTTGACTTTGTTTCGATTCATCTCTTTTGCAGTTGATGATAAGAAGTTGTTCATCAGAAGACTTAGGCTTTGATTCGGAGATCGATCAAACATTTCATCGGAGATTAAGAGAAAGAAGGGTCAATTCCACAAATTTAGAAGTCATGGATAGGAATGGAGGAGGAAATGACCAAAATCCAGCAATTAATAGAAATGAAAACAATCCAAATCAAGTTACCGCAAATGAGAATAATCCCATTCAAGTAGCCGCGAACAAAACACATGGACCAATGTGGGAATTATTCCTGCCCACTATGGATGGAGTGGCACCATTTATAGCATGGCCTACCATCCAAGCCAACAACTTTGAGTTGAAGCCTGCCTTAATTCATATGGTGGAGAAGCCTCTAAAGATCCACATGACCATCTAACACACTTTCTTCAAATTTATGCCATAATTAAAAGTAATAGAGCATCCAACGATGCGCTAGGCTATACCCTTTCTCTTTAAGGGATAAGGCAAGAAGTTGGCTGAATTCGTTACCCCATCGCTCCTTGACTAACTAAGACCAAGTGGTACGGAAATTTCTAGAACAATTCTTCCCACCGAATAAGACAATTAAGTTGAGGAATGAAATCTTCTCTTTTCATCAATACGAGGGCAAATCACTCCACAAAGTGTGGCAAAGGTTTAAAGAACTTCTTTGACGTTGTCTTTACCATGGGATTTCCCTGCATGATTTGGTGAGAATTTTCTATACCTCCCTTGGTGACCAATTAAAAACAATGATAGATGCAGTGGCGGGTGGTAGGTTGACGAAAAAGAGTGCCCCTGAAGCATACGAATTAATTAAGGAAATGGCAAAGAATGCTTTTAATTAGCACAGTGAAAGAAATCGACTAAGACAAGCAGCTGTCATGTATGAGTCAGAAATGGTTTCTCAACTTTAGTCCCAAGTGGCATCATTGACAACTTAGATGAGTAGGATGCAATCAAGCATGGATGGATGCTTGAGTAGAGAATCTTATGTCCCTAGTGCCAATCCAAGTATGGAGGAAGTGAATTACATGAAAAAGTTCAATAAAGGAGTTGGCAATTACAATCCATACAACAATACCTACTAGCTGTTGGAAAAATCATCCAAATTTTTCATAGAGTAATCACAATGCTCAAGGATTGAATTATCCACATGGAATCATCAAAGCACAACAATTACCAGCACCCCAACAACTTCTTGCTCTAACACCACCAGAAAAGAAGTCAAGTTTAGAAGATCTCATGACTCAATTTATCGATAGTTCAGAAGCCAGACACCGAAATCATGAGGCATCTATTCATAATCTTAAAAGGCAACAAGGTTCTCTCCCGAGCAATATGGAACCTAATTCGAGAGAGCAAGCAAAAGCCATTACCTTGAGGGGTGGAAAAGAGTTACAAGATGATATACAAAAGGGGCAGGAGAAAGGAGAACGTCAGCAATTAAAATAAAAATAAGAGGAAACCAAAAAATTAGAGGTTGAAAAAAGTTCACAGCAACACCTTTAAAGGAATACAGGCCTCGGATTCCATATCCAGCTCGCCTCAATCAGACAAAGGACAAAGAACAATTTGGTATGTTTCTTGACTTATTTAATCAATGGCATATTAACATTCCTTTTGTTGAGGCACTTTCACAGATGCCCAAGTATGCTAAATTTCTAAAGGAGCTCTTATCAAATAAGCGAAAGTTAGAGGATGTGTCTATTGTAGAACTGGGGGCTAGCTATTCATCTATCATCCAAAATAAGCTTCCTCTAAAGATCAAGGATCCATGCAATTTCACGATCCCATGTGTGGTTGGTGACATCTTAGTTGATAAGACCTTAGCGGATCTGGGGGCAAGCATTGATCTAATGCCCTATTCATTTTTCAAGAAGTTAAGACTTGCTAAAGCTAAGCCATCTAGAATGAGTTTATAGCTTGCTGACCGATCTATCAAATTCCCTGAAGGGATCACTGAAGATGTTTTGGTGAAAGTGGGGAATTTTATCTATCCGCTTGATTTTGTGATCTTAAACATAGACAAGGATAGGGATATATCTCTAATACCTTAAAGAGCTTTTCGTGCCACTGCCCGAACACTGATTGATGTAGAGGAAGCCAAGCTCATGTTGAGGGTTAATGATGAAGAGTTGACGGTGAAAATTACCTCAGCTTTGAAATATCTCGCAAGTATAGATGACTCATGTTGTGCTATTGATGCTATTGACTCCTCTGTAGATGAGCATTTTGAAGAATTACTATGTGAAGACGAGTTAAAGTTGAGTTTGACAAATGGCGATGAGAAGTATGCCAGCAATCCAAAGGTAGGAGCAATTATTAAACAGTTTGATTCTACAGAAGAGATTACACCTCTTAGTGGGTTTGAGGAATTGAGGAAAGACAATGAGACAAGATTAAGGAGCTCCATTGAGGAACCGCCTGTGTTAAAGCTAAAACAGTTGCTGAGTTATTTGGAGTACACTTTTCTTGTAGAAGACTCAAAGCTGCCGGTTATCATAGCTTCAGATTTGTCTCAAGAGCAGAAAAATCAATTACTAACGGTCCTTAAAGCCCAGAAGCGAGCCATTGCTCCTTCTTTCTACACTCATAAGATATTTTTGGAAGATGGATTTAAGCCCGTAGTGCAACCTCAACGAAGTCTTAATCCAATATGAAAGAGGTAGTCAAGAAGGAAGTCATTAAACTCGTTGATGCTGGACTAATTTATCCAATCTTTGATAGTTTGTGGGTTAGTCCTACACAAGTCGTACCCAAGAAAGGAGGGATGATTGTAGTCTTTAATGAAAAGAATGAATTTTTACCTATGCATACTATCATAGGATGGTGGGTTTGTATTGACTATCGTAGATTGAATGATGTTACTCAAAAGGACCATTTCCCTCTCCCCTTTTGTAGATCAGATGTTGAAGAGGCTTGCTGGACATATGTTCTATTGTTACTTGGATGGAATGTCTGGATATCTCCATATACCGATAGCTCTAAGGACCAGGAGAAGACCACCTTCACATGTCCCTATGGTACATATGCTTACAGAAGAATGCCATTCGGATTGTGCAATGCACCGGCTATGTTTCAACGATGTATGTTAGCTATTTTCGATGATTTGGTGAAGAAAATCATGAAAGTCTTTATGCACGATTTCTTAGTTTTCAGTAATTCGTTTTCGATTGTCTGCAAAACTTGGAAAAGGTCATCATTAGGTATGAGGAGACAAACCTTGTAATTAATTGGGAGAAATGCCACTTTATGTGTAAGGAGGGCATTGTTCTGGGCCATAAAGTCTCCCATAAAGGCATTGAAGTAGATCTAGCAAAGGTAGAGGTGATTTCCATACCCTTATCTCCAAATTCAGTTAAGGTCATAAAAAGTTTTCTAGACCACGCTGGTTTTTACCGACACTTCATAAAGGATTTCTCCAAAATAGCTCGTCCATTGACTAGATTGTTGGAGAAGGATATGCCTTTCAAATTTACATCGAAGTCCCAACATGCCTCTGAAGTGCTCAAGGAGAAATTGACAATTGCACCTATCATGATAGCTCCCAATTGGAACTTGCCCTTTGAACTTATGTGTGATGCAAACGATTTTGTAGTAGGGGCTATTATTGGATAGAGGCATGACAAACATTTTCAGCCTATACACTATGCTAGCAAAACTCTTAATAATGCTTAAACAAACTACACCACAACGGAAAAGGAGATGTTAGCTGTAGTTTTTGCATTTGAGAAATTTAGGCCTTATTTGATCTTGTCCAAAGTAATTGTATACACTGATCATTCGACTTTGAGATTTTTGTTGACTAAAACAGATACAAAGACCCAGCTTATCAGATAGAGTTCGACTTGGAGATTCGTGACAAGAAAGGGGTTGAGAATTTAGTAGCTGATCATCTCTCAAGGCTTAAGAATCCCTATTTAGAGGAGCTTAAAGAAGAAGAGATTAATGAATCCTTTCCTGAAGAGAAGCTATATGCAATTTGTTAATCGTTGAACGTTGAGACACCATGGTTTGCGGATTTTGTAAATTACTTAGTGGCAAAAGTTCTTCCTAATGATCTTGATTATCATGCAAGAAGGAAGTTCTTTTCCAAGCTGAAATATTATTACTGGGAAGACCCATTTCTTTTTTGAGTTTGTAAAGATCAAATGGTGAGGAGGTGTGTATCTCACGAAGAGGGGTGGAAGATCCTTAATGATTGTCACTCTAGACCTAAAGTAGCCATTACTCTGCTAATCAAACTACTCATAAGGTTTTAGAGGCTAGCTTCTATTAGCTTACTATATTTAAAGATGCTCATCGTCTTTGTACCACATGTGACAGATGTCAACGAGTTAGGAATATATCGAAAAGAGATGAAATGTCTCAAAAATTTATATTAGAGTGTGAAGTTTCTGATCTATGGGACATTAATTTTGTTGAGCCACTCCCCACTTCCTATGGGAATAAGTATATACTTGTTGCAGTAGTTTCCAAGTGGGTTGAAGCCCAAGCTCTACCTACAAACAATGCACGAGTTGTTATGAGATTCCTTAAGAAGTTGTTTTCACGTTTTGGAGCACCTCGAGCCATTATAAGTGACTGAAGGACACACTTTTGCAATGCACAGATGGAAAAGGTATTGAAGAGGTATGGAGTAACACATCGAGTTGCAACACCTTATCACCCCCAAATTAGTGGGCAAGTGGAAGTCTCCAATCGTGAATTAAAGCGAATTCTAAAGAAAATGATGCAGCATCATAGAAAAGATTGGGCAGAGAAGCTTGATGATGCCCTGTGGGCCTATCGCACAACCTATAAAACACATTTGGGGATACTCCTTATAAGTTAGTTTATGGTAAGTCATACCATCTTCTGGTGGAAATTGAACACAGGGCGTATTAGGCAATCAAGATAGTCAACTTTGACCTCGGAGTTGCTGGTGCAATTAAATGAGCTAGACAAGTGGAGGAGGCAATCATATGATAATATGAGGATATACAAAGAAAAGACAAAGAAATATCATGATTTGCATATCCACCATTCAAGGGAATTCAAGGAAGGGGATGAAGTTTTACTGCTCAATTCCTGGTTGAAACTTTTCTCAGGAAAGTTGAAATCAAGATGGTCAGGTCCTTTTGTAGTTAAGAAAGTATTGCAACATGGAGCAGTAGAGCTTGAACACCCAACTCATGAAAATTTCAAAGTAAATGGTCAAAGATTGAAACTCTATCTAAGGGAAGCTGATAAAAGTGAGGATCGAGAGGAGTTTAGACTCCAAACACCAAAAAACTAATTGATGAAAGTGAAAGCGTCGAGCCAACGACGTTAAAAGAGTGCGCTTCTTAGGAGGCAACCCATGTTTGAATTACGTAAGTGTAAACCCCGGTTTTTCAAGTAGCCAAGATAACCCTAGAACTGGAAACCAAAACCCTAAACCGGAATAGCTCAAGTCTAGAGTGAGAACTAGGAACCCTAATTCCGGCTTTTCCTCGGTTTCCAATTAATAAACTTTTCTAAGAAAATTTAATTTTGAATATAGTTCTTGATTATATTTCGAACCAAGAAAATATCATATTTTAAGAAAATTTCAATTCCGGGTCATCCCGAGGCCCATTATAGAAAACGTGCCCCGGAACTAGAATTTCAAAAATTTACTTATGAGTACTCATTTGAACCGAAATAAAATAAGGATTTCAAAAATATATTTTTCATAATTTTTTGGTTTATGAAAAATACAGTTATAGCCTTTTTATTCGTATTTTATTACTATCGGTAATTAAATTATCTTGTCAACTATTTTTTACTATTCATAAAGCAACACCTATACTACCTATTAGCACACTCTACAATTCTAACTCTTACCATCACTCAAATCAATCCCTTTTCTCCATGCTTTTTGTCCCTTCAACTTTATTACAATTTATGACAAGTGATACAAAATCAAATCAAAGCCAAATTAAAGGAAACAAATCAAATTCCCTTCCCCCACAAGGCTCCCAAAAGGCGTGAATAAGGCCCCCCCCCCCCCCCCCCTCCATGCTTCAATTTGAAATTTTCCTTCTTCATTTAACTTAATTCCAATCTATATATATACTACTTTTTCTCTCTCTTTCCTCATTCTTTCACTTTCCAAAATTTTTAAAGTGTAAAAGCTCTCATTTTCTCTCCCCATTTCCCCTCATTGCCGTGACCTATCAAGCCCTACACACACACACACAACTTCCATTCTTCTTTTCATCTTCCATTTACCTTCAAGTAAGTAGACTTTTACTCCTTCCACTCATAGATCCTTGTTATGGCTAAGTGATTCTTGGATATTTCCAACCAAAGGACCCCATGAGCTTTTGCTAGGGTCAAGGAAAGATCAAAACAAGAATACCGAACCATTACAAAGTAGATCTAACACTTAAAGGAGCTTTCATGCCAAAAGCTTTATGTTTCTCTATCAAAAAGTATTTTAAACAAAAGATCTTTTATAAAAATATAGTTTTTATATTTTCAAAACTCATTTAAGCATTTGATAAAGTAGATCCATCATTTTATTACTCATAATCATGTAGGCATTTAAAGTTTCATTATTATTTTGTGTCTATGTGCATTAATAGTCTTTAATGCTTTTGTCTTTAGTAAATAACCTTTTTAGTATATAGATCTATGGTTAGATAAGATAATAAAGTCAAAAAGGAAAACACTTTTCAAGAAACACACTTGTGTAAATTCGGATGACTTTGTAAACCTAGGTCAAAAACACTTTTATCAACTTCTAAACATATATTTTATAAGAGAAATGAAGCCTATGGGTAATAGATAATGTTTAGTAATATTTTTCATGAGTCTAAATGAGTTTTTACTAAAGAAAATGTTGGAAACAAGAAATGAAGTCCATAGAAGTTTTGAGCTAAAAGTCATGTAGACAAAATTCGTAATAATGGATGTAGGGTTAAAAACACTATTTTTCCAACTTCAAAAATGATATTTTCTTAAATAAATGAAGTCCTTAGGGTATAAGTATAATAAATACTTAAAGTTTTGGGTATAAATTATATTTTTCTCAAAGGAATCAACTTGAAAGTGGAAATTTCTAAATTCGGATTTTTGGAAACCCCATAGTAAAAGACCCACTTAAAAGTTTATAAATGTGGATTTTATTAAAGAAATAAAGGCCTTAGGATATAACTAATATAAGGGTCAAATTTTTTTAAACAAAGTAGAGTTTTTCTAAAGAAAATCCTTGTAATATGTAGGTGTGATCAAGTGTAGTAAATTCACTTACTAAACAATGGTATAAAATGGTTTCTAAGAAAAGTTTATTTAAAATTCTTTAAATCTAAAAAGTTATAAGAACATAGACTCATTAAAGTTCATATCATGACATTCATGATAGGGAAAATCATTACCATTGCATTTAGTATCATTTTATACTTAGGAATCTCAAATGCATTCATAAAAACCGCATTTTTGGAATCAATAAACCCGCTGTACAGATCTGATCCCTCAATTCCGAGGCTTAGATATTTTCAAAACTTGATTTAAACTCCATATTTAGAAAGCTCTTCCGAAGTAGATAGAAATCGGTATAAAATTTGCGAAATTCCGACTTAAAACGACCAAGTTATGGCCATTTTAAAACGGAACTTCGGAAATGACGCGAATTCCGATTTTACTAAGTTTTCTTAGAGTTTTAGTGTCCTAAGTTGGTAGAATACTTATTAGGGTATTTCTTATATGAATAGGTGAACCCGTGGACGGTGACTCTTTGCCTCCGGATTATTATTACTAGAAGAAAGGCGAACCAATGGCGGAGTGAGTTTTTCTTCCCGATTCATTTATTGTATGTGCTTGTAAAGTAGTGCACTAGAATGTAGGACAAATGAATGGAATATGAATAATGGGGAATGATGGGAAATTATATGTTGATGATGATGTGAGAACTCAAAATAAGAATATCGAAACCGGGTGATAAACTTTGGTTGTGTAGTTAGCTATGATGGATTGTCTGAAAAATTGATTGATCGCCTAAGTAAAATGGCTTAATCACTACTTGGACAATGCTAAATTGACATGTGCATATCACAAGGGGAAGGAGCATTAGCATTTGTAGGTTAGTCGTGAACCATAAACGACATCGAATAATCGTAGGTTAGTCGTGAACCATAAACGACATCGAATAATCGTAGGTTAGTCGTGAACCATAAACGACATCGAATAATCGTAGGTTAACCGTGAACCATAAACGGCATATTGTTAGTACCGCAGTAGTCGTTAATCTGCTAACCCGGGATGGAGGGCGTAATTCCATCCACATATGATTTCCGGTTGGTCATATGTATGTTGAACTCATGTGTTTGATGCATACACTTGCTTGATTAATAACTTGATTGAATTGTTGTGACATAAATGTTATTGTGGGAGATTACACTCACTAAGCTAGTTAGCTTACGTCCCAACAGTCCATTCCTTTTGCAGCTTTCCCATTTGTAGCTTAGGCGACGTGACCCGGCTGAACAGGTATAGAAGCTAGGAGTTTCCCCTAGAAGTTGGAATTTAAGTTTTAGACTTCCATAGGAAACTTCTAAGACTTGGATGACTGTATAAGACTGTTAATTATTCTTTTGCGGGGGAATGACCCTTAGATTATGTAATATTTATTTATGTTTCATGAATTATATCCTACTGCTAATGCATGCCAAATTAAGCTTTTATCTCCATTCGAACTTGTACTCTATTGTTGTAAAGGTACGCCTTACATCTATATGAAACTCTCGAAAGACTAAGGTGGTAATTCGGGAATCTTATATGGCATGTGGCGGACTGTTACGTTTAGGGTGCCCTATGGGGAGTGACAGTAAGTTAAGTTCCTTTTTGTTTTCTGTTCTTTATACTATCCTAAACTTTGCTGTTGTCAAAATTGTAGTTTTAAAGAAGGAAATCAAGCTCACTTAGAGGAAGACAAAGTGTATTTTAAGTGTGGGGAAACCTTAATTGCAAGTAAGAAACTTTCATTTACAAATTCTAAGGATGTCAAGTATGCATTCTTCAATCTTAAACTGGTAAAGTACTTGAGAGAACCTAATTAATTTTCAAGCACCCACACTTCTAAAAGCATAAGTAGTGTTTTCAAATGAGGCACTTAAGTCCAAGAGAATCTAAGCAATATTTTGGATACTACACTCCCACGAGCATAATGTTGTATAAGGTGGTGTACTATCACTTCCAAGGAACACTTAGCTTTTTTATCATATTTTTAGACCATACACTACCCCGATCACGCTAGTGTTTAGGGTGAGGCACTTTGTAAAACACTCAAAGAAGCTCTCAGGTCACTTTTTAAGCCCACACACGCCTACGAACATGGTGGTTTATAAGGTAAGGCACTCTTGATTTTCTCTAAAATGGTTCTCGAGTGCATTTTTCACACTATACACGGCCTCGAACATGACCGTGTACCCCTTGAGGCACTCTGATTTATCCAATTATATAAATACAACTTTTCTCTCTCCAACTTCATTCTTTCCCTATTGTCTTACAAAACAAACACGCACCCTCTCCACGAAAAAAAAAAAAAAAAACTTTGCTCCAACACTCCATTGTACTACACACTTCCATACTTGTTTCTCTTTGATTCTTTGGCTTTACAACATTCAAGTAAGTGATTCTACTCTTCTTTTTCGCAATTTTGGGCTGAAATTTGTTACATTTTTCTTGGATTGCGAATGGATTCCATATTTGCATGCCATAGTTTTTTGAATTGTGATTGCATGTTACATTTTTTTGTTGTTATGGACTGCTTCTCATGCATGAATGTGAATGCTACTCAAGCTTATGCAAGTTATGCTATGAAAACACAATATTCTATCCGAAATCTAGGGCTCATGCAAATGTTGAATGGCTATAACTTTTGTGGATTTTGCTATTGTTATGTAGTTAAGTGCTATTAGGAATAGCTAGTGTAAGTAGCTCCCATTATTGTGCTTCTAGAGCTTTAATTGGAAATCTAAGGTTCTTAAATGTATGAAATTAAGGTATTCGTGAATTGAGTTATTATGGCAAGAATTTATGAAGTTTTTATGGTAAAGAATCTATTCTGAATCCATACACGACCTTGTGCACGACTATTTTCCTGCGTTTGTGTTGATTTGAATTTTAACATGACTATGATTTCCACCTTACCCTCTGCACGGTCTTGTAGCTGGTTATGCTGATTATGCTTACTTTGGACCTTTGATTTTAATCCTTAGATATTGATGCTTTTTGAGAAACAATCATCTTTTATCTGAATTAAGTATCAATATATGTTGTTCCAATAATTCTTTAGTGCTAGTTCTTGTTTACATAAACTTATGTATCTCTTGTCTCTTTTGTAGAGATGAGAACTAAACAAATTGCACAGAAGAAGTCAAAGAGAAGCAATGCTGTAGCACAGTGAACTGTAGCTTCCCGATCCACAAAAAGAGCTAGACATCTAGAGGATATAGTGGAGGAAGTGCCAACTAAGTATTCAGATGAGGAGTGGAGCAAAACAAGGCGAAAAAGGCTAGAAGCCATGACATTTGGTACAAATGAATACTTGGATTGGAGGATTCTTCGAGCCTATGGCAAAAAAGAGGAGCTGAGAGAGTTGTTGAGTGTGGGACCATGGGCCAAGTTCTTTGAAATGAATGAACCCAATTATAGGGAGATCACTTTAGAGTTCCTCTCTACACTGAAGCTGACAACACATGCCATGACTTTCGAAGTTAATGGTAAGAAGCACCATACAAATCCCCACTTATTTGGTGTATATCTTGGCTTATATAAGCTACCTGAATGTAATACACCAGAATTTAAAGCTTTACCGGATTCATGGCCTAAGACTATGACACCCTAACGATGTTGGGAAGAGTTTTGTGGAGTTGAAGTTCGCTATAATTGCTCTCATTCTAAAGCTTCAACAATGGTTGATATAAACTTGAAGATTACACATCATCTATTAGCCCACACGACAAGAGGGAGGAAATGCAACCATGGTGTGGTAAACAATTTCGAAATCTTTCATTTATATACCATGGCTAACAAAGTCAAGATTAATGTAGGATTGGAGGTAGCTAAATTTTTGTACAAGCAAGCATTAGATCCTAGATGTAAGAGGATCTACTACGGTGGATATGTCACTAAATTCCTAAAGGGGTTTGATATTTTTCGTGAACCCAAAGATGACCATGGGCTTCATTATGATAAAATTTAAAATAGTCCTTTCTATGTTTAGGGGCTAGAGAAGGTGATTAACATACCTACCCCATCAAGGTTTACTACACCTAGAAAGGATGCTGCCTCCACATCTAAATCAGCTCCAGCAATTGATGAAAGACTTTCAGGAGGAGTGCGAGCTAAACCGAAAGGAGAAGGAGAAAAACAAGAGATTTAAGATGTTGGTTTGGGAATTCTTGGGGAGACTTGTTAGCTGTTTCTCCCCACCACCAGCTAAATTACCTACTTATGAGTCCTCCCTAGAGCCACCCTCCCCTAAAGTTGCTGATGATGACCAACCAAGAAGACAGTGATGAAGAGGTGAATGAGAATGAGGAAGAGGAGAATGAGGAGGATGAGAATGAAGATGAGGAATTTGAGACTAGATCACCTAGTGAAAGTGATGAGGAGGAGGATAAAGATGATGACGTTGGATCGACTTGATTGTTCTTATTACTGTCTTTACTCATCATTTTATGTTTGCTAATCAATCTTGGTCTGCACTAATGAGATCCCTCTTATAGGGAAAACTCTGACTTCCCAGGATCTCCTTGGATATCTGTTTCTAGTCTTTAAGATAGACTAACTTTTTTTTTTTTTTTAGATATCTTTTGTTGTTTTTCAGGTATAAATTTTGCAGGGTCCATTATTTGCTTAACAGAAGCAATTTTTCTCTTAAGTGCTTAGATATGGAAAACTCTTTGATGATATCATGAAAATCCGGGGAAGTCCTAGTATCCTTTTCTTTTTAATTTTCTTTCTTTTCCTTTTTCCTAATTTGTGCTTGACTTGGGGAGATACTAGGGACAATGTCTAATTCAAGTGTGGGAAAAGGGCACGCTAAGAAAGAAAATTATTGGGTCTTGATATGCTTATATGATCTATGCACTTGTTGATCAAATTTCTCCCATTTATAAGTTTGCAATTGAGTTTAAAAGTTGATATATAATTTGAAAACATAATGTCATGCCCTAAAGGGTACCCTAAACGTGGCAGTCTACTATACACAATATTAACCTAGGAATAACCGCCTCAGTTATGCGAAGGCTTCCATACTATGTACAAGGCATCTAACACATGGAGGAGACACATCGGAGTGATACATTTTATATTGATACAACTCGAGTAACAATGTAAAGGAAATACAATTCACTATACTTCAAATACAAATCACTATACTTCAATTTCAATTCATCAAAAGATTTCACTACATAAAACTATTACAAAGCAATTCACAAAACCTAGTTAATATATTCAAGCATTCTTATTCTTGGCCGGAATCCCAAAGTCATTCTCGGCTTCAACCATTTCGATCCCCACTAAGCATTCTTGAGATAACCTATTCATTCAAACATCTATTGGGGTATAAGCTACACTAGCTTAGTGAGAATTCCCTTAGTTCCGTACCATAACAAGCAAGTTATAAATCACCCATATGCTATGCATGAACAAACACATGAGCAAACAATTATGTATGGGTATCCGGAACCCACACATAGAGCGGACTTATGCCCTCCGTATCTTGGGTTAGGGATGGTATTGAAGTCTACACAACCGCTGCTAGTCCTCGAGCCCCCCGGCTCATAGCACTCTAATCGGCTAGGCTCACACATGGAATGCATTCCCGGTGCACCTTAGTTCAGTAAACCCCTAAATTTTCGGAATCGGTTTAGCATAAAACCCTAACCGGAAGTCAAACGAAACCCTAAAGGTCAACAAAACCCTAGTTTACCGTATCAATGTAAATCCGGCATTGCCGTTTTCTTTGGCCTGAAAAACGAAGTTGGGATAATTAGCTCCAATAGCTCGTAATAACCATAGGTTTCATAAAAGTTTCCGTTTCGCGAAATTCGGGAGTCCTTCAAACCCGATCGGACACAGTTCTCGAAAAACGTGTCCGGAAGCCCGGAATAGTAAAAATATTCCGAATACACCGTTAGATTCGTAAAAATATAAGTTTTCCAAAAATATCAATTTCGTAATTTTTCGGTAAGTAAAAATAACAGATATAGCTATTATACGCGTATTTTCTTACTACCGGTACTTTAATTGTCACATCTACTTTATATTACACTATTCATTACTATTCTACACTATTCTTTTATCTCTACTTTTTCTTACACCTACTCCTACACTCTACATAACCTATAGTCTTAACTTTTTACCTTTTTCATAACTTTATATCACATCTATCTTACAAATTACATCTTTTATTTTCCAAAAAGTCAAAAAGTTAAATCATCCTCCCCCTCCTACAAGCATGGCCGGCGCCCCATCTCTCTCTTCCCTCTCCAATTGTTTTAATTTTTCATTTATTTAATCACACAAAAATCACTCCCAATTTTCCTATAAATACCCCCCCTTCTCTTTCACTTCTTTCTCACCACTTCTACACTAAAATTACTCTCTCAAAATCTCTCTAGAATTTCTCTCCAAGAAGCTCTTCAAGAAGTTCTCTTTAAGCTCATCTTCTTTAAGTAAAAGTTCTTCAAGAAGTCTCCATGTTCATCTACTTAGTATGAGCTTAGTGTATGTTTTCTAAAACCATGAAGGTTAAGAAAGCAACAATAGGTTCATACTTTGTTTTTGTTCATAACCACAATTCCTTTATGTTCATGTTTCCTCTATATATTCATTATGTTTTTCTTATGTTCATTTTGTCTCTTTTATGTTCATAACTATCTACTATATCTAGGTAACTATATACATATTCTTTAGAGCATATAAGCTCACTTGCAATTTATTTAGTTCATGCAAAGCAATTTATTTACCTTTCCATTGCAATTTATTTATTCATTCCTTGTTAAAATTAAGACTAGTCTCTAGTCTTAGACTTGTCCTCATCAAGTCAAAACAAGCTTTTCTTCTTTCATTTTATTTCATTATGGGACTAGTTTATTTCTTAGTCCCGGGAGCCTTGAAAAAGCTAAGACTCCAATACTTGATTTTATTATTTATGCTTTACGTTATTTTGTTTATTATTATTCTCATAATCATGTTCATTTAGATTGTTGTCCAAAAGTTTCATTTTCTAAAGATAATGAAATAAAAGAAGACTTTTTGTCACTTAGAAATAAGTTTATGTAAAGTATAAAATCAACACCAAATAAACTCATTTCTTTTCATGTTACCAAAAAGAAACACTATAATTTATAAACTACTTTTGCTTTGAAAAGATACTAAAATCTTTATTATTCCACCTTGTTTTTCAAAAGGAGATACTTTTGTTAAAATGGTTCTTTTCATAAGAAAGAAAATAAGATGGATGACTTAGGAGATTTTAAGTAAAGACCTTTGCAAACTAATAGGCAAAAGAAAATTTATAGTTTGAAAACAATAAAGTTATTTCTTTTTCGAGTTACAAGAGGAAATTAATAGAATTATAGAAATTAGTTTTTCTACAAGAAGTCCAAATTGTTCCACATTATTTTTATACAAGGACGATTATTTTTGAAAAATATGAGACATGAGAAAGAGAATGAGAAATATCAGTAAAGATTTTGCAAAACAATTAAACAAAGGAATTTACACAAGAAAAATGAAGAATAGCATATTTTCTAGAAAACTTCAAATATAGTATTAATGTAACTTAGAAAGTAGAAAATTTTATTTTCAAAAGTCACTTAGAAAAAAGATAAATAAAACCAACATAAAACGTTTTTAGAAAATAAAGAAAACAAGGTATTCATTTCAAAGAAATTTACAAAAACAATTTCCGAAAAGCTTCAACCCGACATTGTTTTACCTAAGAAAAATAATTGGACAACAAGACACTTGAGCATGCTTAAATATGAGTTATATAGTTATAAAAAGAGAACTTTTCAACTATATAGATAACTAAGTATTTATCAAACAAATTTTGATTTCTTGAACCAAAGTTGTTTTTTTTTGGAAATCCGTGGTGAACTTTGTCGCCACTTTTTCAGAGCCTATATAACCTTGTTTGTGGAAATAATTTTAGAAATGGGTAGATCTTTTCGAGTAGATAGAAATCGGTATATTATATGCGCGATTCCGAGTTAAAATGACCAAGTTATGGCCATTTTAAGTTGGAACATTCTTCTATACGAACTTTGACGTTCTTTGACATTGTTTTGTCAAAATTCAAGAAAATCTTCAAGAAAAACTCATTATGGGTATTTTCTTTGGTTAGGTGATCCCGAGGAAGGATTTCTTCACCCCGAGGACTATTACGATTTAGTGGAGCGTGTGAACGAACTCATCCGCTTAAGAGAAATAGACGGCAATGGCATCGTGAGTTATTTCCCCGTTATTTTCATACTCTTGCTTGTGCTTGTAAAATTAGTTGCACTAGAATCTAAGCAAACTCAAAAAGAAGTGTATGATAATATGTTGAAGGAATACTAAGTATATCGAAACTCAATTTGTTTGTAATAAAGTTGTATGTACATTAATATCTTGAATTGTTTGAAGTTGGTTGATCACTTGAAAGAAGTTAAATGTAACTACTAGACTTTAATTAAAGAATTATTCATGCACTTCATATGTTGAGTCACATTGCATTCGCTACTATACAATTGGTGGGACAAGTGTATAATAGTGGTGGTAGACATAACCGGTATATCATGTAAGTGGCGAGTAGGAGCCGGTAAGAACTACTTAAATTGATGGCTAGTAGGAGCCGGTAATAACTACAAGTTTTGGTGGCTAGTAGGAGCCTAATAACTACAAAAATCTTTTCATGGCTAGTAGGAGCCTGTAATAACTACAAAATTTTTTATGGCGTATAGAGCCGGTAAGACCTATAAAAGTGTTTAAAAAAAAAAGTGGTGGCTGTAATTGGCCTGAATCCCCAACCTCGAATGAAGGGCGTAAATTCATTCAACATATGATTCCCGAAAGTCATATGTCTTGTATGCTCATGTGGTTGTTGCATTTCATACGTTTGAATAATAAACTTGATTGATAATCTACTTCGAGTATGAATTTTAGGAATTACTCACTAAGCTTATTAGCTTATACCCCGATAGCTATCTTTTGCAGTTCCCGTATTTATGGCTAAGGCCACGTGGACCTTGTGGGTTTTGTATATTAGAATTTTGAATAAAGAGTAGCTTAGCATTAGCATGTTAATATGTATATAATAGAATAGTAAGTTGTCCCTAAGTTAAATTTTTTTTGCCATGAACAAATAAATATTGTGATTCTTCTTTTCTTAATATGTTTTTATATCTACTTAAGCTTCATTATTCCACATATGGTCCTCTAAAATTGTGAAAGTAAGCCTTACACTTAATATAAAAGCTTTTGGAAATGACTAAGGTTGTCATACTTAAGCTTTAATATTGAGTGTGGCGAACTGTCACGTTTAGGGTACTCTTTGGGGCGTGACAGTTTAAGTTGGTATCAGAGCATGGTTTAAGAACCTAGGAATCATAATTATAGAAATGGACTTAAGAAAAATTGACTTAGATAGAAGCAAGAAAAACCTAGATGAAATAGAATGGGTAGAATAAGTCTTCTAATATCTTCTTTTACGTAGATCACCATAGATGAGGCCGTCTCCAAGCCAAGAATTTCCGGAAAGGACCCTTCGAAACACCAGAAAACTACCGACTAAGGCTTAGAGTCCTATGTGAAGAGTTTGCCCTAACAGGACAACCTAAGACCGTCCGAGAAATGTTCCAGATATGGAAGAGAGGAATGATACAAACAGAATGGAGGGAAGTGGTACAGACCATTCATAATTGTCCCATAGGAAAGAAACTGACCGAGTTGGAAATGATATACGCCGTGGAACGTATCGCGGCCATTGCTGAAGACAGACCTATGTTGAAGGAAGCCACATTCTTTCTTAGGAAAGACGGGGACGAACTTCTCCCGATTTCTAGACATGGAGGAAAATCAGACCTATGTTCGTGTACCCCACGACAACTTGATAGATCACCTTGAATGGAAGAGGCGGACATCAACGATGTCTTCCATTGGCATGGAGTGTACCAGGGTACTACGACCCCCAACCCAAGTGCCCACGGAGCCGCCTACCTTCATGGGAATCCAACTCAGGAGGAACGAGCCCCTACGCCTACGGGATGACGGACAATAATAAGAGAAGAGCCTATGGAAGAAGATGAGAGAGTGAAGACTCGGAGGAAGACCCAGAGGAAGAAAATGAAGCAGGACCGGAAGAAGGAAACCAAACCACTGTTGCAGACGAAGAACCCCTAACAGTAATGAGGAAAGGATTATCGCTACTTAATGGGACGACAGACTCCGGAAGGCAAGAACCAAACTCGCCATGAATACAGACAGTGCTCCTCCTAATGAAACAATGGCATGGAGACAGATGAAGCCATTACTTGGAGAACCAATCATGACATAGTACCAGAGGAGACTAGAGACGAACCAACCGACGACGCGAAAGATCCAGAGAGGCAGCCCTAAAAGGAGGAGAAATTTCAGCCAATTCGTGAGGGACTGGAACCCAGGATCATCCAGCAGCAACCCGGGAGATGCGCCCGAAGAATGAGGAAAGAAGGAAAGGAAGGAGCATATCCCTAGAAGTCCAGCTTAGATTTTGTAATCTAGACTAGATCCATGATCTTAGTCTATCTTTTAAATTCTCGGAACAATGCTTGTTGTTTTCTATTGTAATTTTCTTTTGTGATTTGCCTTATTTCCGATTTCACGTATGAACTTTTTTCTATGATAATGCTTTAAGTTTGATTTCAGAAATTGTTTTGATTTAAATTTTGTTAGCTTTTATGCATATTTAAATTTCCGTTATATTTCCCCAATTCCGGAAAAATTTAATTAAGTTATCAAAACTTCACAAACCTGACCTAGAAAATTTAAAACAGCCGAAATAGGAGTAAACGAAGAAGGAACCACGCACCTCGAATGGACTTACACGCCACGTTAGGACACCCAACCCACCACCACAAGCTTCAACAGAGGCATCTGTACATAGGAACATGCATAGCCAAAGTACACCCCTACCTCCATCTCCACCACCAAGACCGTACAAAAGCATGTTACCTAACTTCATCAAAAGTAACTGCTTTTTAAGGAGCTTATGACAAGCCAGAAGGGGCAAAAGACTGGTTATCTCAAATAGAAATGTCTTTTGATGCATATGAAGTTCCGCCCCATTTGCAAATCAAGTATGGAACATTCATGCTTCGTCTAAACGCTAGGATATGGTGGGAGTCAAGGAAAAGAGATCTAATGACTCCAATCACTTGGGAAATGTTTAGACATGAGTTTTTGGAGAATTATTTTTCTAGGAAGTTTAAGAGTGAGATATAGTGCGGACTTCTTGGAAGTTGCACAAAAGGGAGGAACAACCGAACAATATGAAGCTGAGTTCAGTAGATTGTTGCAATATGCACCGGACTCCTATAAGTACAGTGAAGAATTGAAAAGACAAGTCTTTATAGGAAGACTTGACGAAGACTTAAGAATGAGGTTGGAAGAATTTAACATAAGAAATTTTCGAGAAAAGAGCTCGAATTGTAGAAGAAGCAAGGAAAAAGAGAGAAAGAAGAAGAAGAAGACCCAATCGTTGAAAGGGAGTTTTACATAGAACCCCATCTCATGCCCCTACCAAAGAAAATCAAGAGCGGCAATAGAAGGATCATACTAAGAGGTATTAAGTGTTGGAAAGGGTAATGGAGCACACTACCCAAAGGAGTGCCCCCAGCTACTTGGAAAGAGTTTCTTCTGTGGAAATACAAACCACAAGATGTCAAAATGCCTAAACAGAAGGGTAGATGCTTGCTAAGTTTGCAACCAGAAAAGACATTTTGCCAACAATTGTCCACAAGGAGGGAATATTCTGTCAAGATCGTCAGAGGAAGTTGTTCCTATGAGAATAAAGAAAGGAAATGGAAGTGGAAGTGAAAGCAGATCTGAACCTACTGCTTTAGGAAATCAAGTATACAACTTGCAAGGACTATGGATAGGTGAGGAAGTAAACAAAGAGAATGGAAACTTAACTGCTTTGGAGTACATTAGAGGCTATAATAGCGATGCAGGAACCAGTCAATCCCCAACCGTCTTTTATTGTGTCGTAACAGAAGAATATAAAGTTTTCTTTATGAGGATAATCACCTGATGTGTACATAAGAAGATTAGCGAATCAGAATGTTTTACTCTCTTGAAATCCAAAGTAGTACATTCTTTTGGTACATCCAGATTTCCTTTGACAAACAATCAACCTAGTTTAAGATAATGCGAAAGAAGGATAAAACCAAAGGAAATTGGTTGAACTTCCAACAAGGACGTGAGGACATGAGGTCACCTATGACTCTAAGGAACAATGGAATTAAGTAATCGTTTGGATAAGATGTATATCTCCCAAATAAGATCCCAATAAGGAGAAACAAGGAAAACATAGAGCTTACAAAACAAAAAGAAAATAGTTGGCAAAGGAATTGCTAACATAAGGGAAGAACAGACACCTTCTTTCAAGATTGATAAAGGAAATTAATTAGCTATAGAATAAAGGGGAATCGACCTTTGGAGACATTCATAAGATCCAATAAGAAGTCTTGAAAAAAGAAATTCTGAATACAGATTTCACTCAGAGACACATGAGAAATAGAAGTTGGAAGGATAACAAACGAGAAAAATCAAGACCTTACAAAGTGAAGTATGCCATCACGAAATATACCCAACCAGATATAATAAAGAAAGACCCTAAGCCAACGTGTTAATTTTCGGAAAGGAACAAAGTGAAAACCTTCTAAAAGAACAAACACGTTTCTCTCAAGATTAAGATCACGATATCACCAATAAAGGATCAAATCAAGAAGGCGTGACCCTCACCTTCTTCATAACCCCACAAGTTTTAGTAATGATTTCTGGAGAGTGATATAGCCTGAAAAAGGAAAGAAACAATACAATCTCAAGTACAGGAACTAAAGAGAATTGAAAAGCCAAATCTTGAAACCCGCAACAAGGTTTAAAAGAGGAACCACGTCAGTAGGATATTAAGATCAACCGTAAAAAAAAAAAAAATAATAAAAGAGCTGAGACAAGAAGATACGAAGGATAAAGAAGGAATAGAGGAAGAAAGATGTATTAAAGAAAGCTGAAGGATGATTTAGCATAACCTAAGGACAAAGAAGTTAGTAAGAAGGAATCATGAGTACAGTTCATAATTTAGGACCAACAACATATTTAAGGAGAACTCAGATAAACCAAAGTTCAAAGGGACATTAGAAGAAATGAAATTTGGATAAAGAGATAAAGACACCAAAGGATGAAAAGGTTTTCAAAGAAAACAGAATTAACCTTCTCAAGATCTTGAATTTCTCACAAACAAAAACAAGAAGGCAAGGATGCTTGTGGTATAAATTGAGTAACTCACAAAGATAGTTCATTCCATTACCGGTCAAATATAACACTCTCTAAGGAGAAAAGAGATCGGTCAAGAGATATGACAGTAGGAATGAAGAGAAGCTAATGAAGAAGTTTTGGACCCCTGATACTACAAACACTAAGGAAAATCATTCAAATACCTTAGAAGAACAATTAAGAGCATCTCATGAGATGATAAAAGCACAAGATAGATGAATCGAAAAAAAAGACCTTAAAAATCTCAAATTGAGAAAACAAGTGAGTTTAAAGATAGACGAAAAGGAAGTTGATCATTACATCGGAGATGTGCAACAATTCCCTGTTTGACAAAAGATTAAGGAATCAAGTTATAAGGGTAAAAGTTAATGTTTTAAAGGAAAAATTTCCTTATGAAGATATACCCAGTACCGATATGTATCCACAAGAGTTCAGAGGATGAACGAGGAAACCAATTAAAGAAATTTTGAAAAAAAAGACGCATAACCCATGTAACCAAGTTGTAACCACAAATAGGAATTTCCAAGTTTTGAGGACAAAACTTTCTTTAAGGGGGGTAGGTTGTAAACCCCTAAATTTTCGAAATCGGTTTAGCATAAAACCCTAACCGGAAGTCAAACGAAACCCTAAAGGTCAACAAAACCCTAGTTTACCGTATCAATGTAAATCCGGCATTGCCGTTTTCTTTGGCCTGGAAAAACGAAGTTGGGATAATTAGCTCCAATAGCTCGTAATAACCATAGGTTTCATAAAAGTTTCCGTTTCGCGAAATTCGGGAGTCCTTCGAACCCGATCGGACACAGTTCTCGAAAAACATGTCCGGAAGCCCGGAATAGTAAAAATATTCCGAATACACCGTTAGATTCGTAAAAATATAAGTTTTCCAAAAATATCAATTTCGTAATTTTTCGGTAAGTAAAAATAATAGATATAGCTATTATACGCGTATTTTCTTACTACCGGTACTTTAATTGTCACATCTACTTTATATTACACTATTCATTACTATTCTACACTATTCTTTTATCTCTACTTTTTCTTACACCTACTCCTACACTCTACATAACCTATAGTCTTAACTTTTTACCTTTCCCATAACTTTATATCACATCTATCTTACAAATTACATCTTTTATTTTCCAAAAAGTCAAAAAGTTAAATCATCCTCCCCTCCTACAAGCATGGCCGGCGCCCCATCTCTCTCTTCCCTCTCCAATTGTTTTAATTTTTCATTTTTTAATCACACAAAAATCACTCCCAATTTTCCTATAAATACCCCCCTTCTCTTTCACTTCTTTCTCACCACTTCTACACTAAAATTACTCTCTCAAAATCTCTCTAGAATTTCTCTCCAAGAAGCTCTTCAAGAAGTTCTCTTTAAGCTCATCTTCTTTAAGTAAAAGTTCTTCAAGAAGTCTCCATGTTCATCTACTTAGTATGAGCTTAGTGTATGTTTTCTAAAACCATGAAGGTTAAGAAAGTAACAATAGGTTCATACTTTGTTTTTGTTCATAACCACAATTCCTTTATGTTCATGTTTCCTCTATATATTCATTATGTTTTTCTTATGTTCATTTGTCTCTTTTATGTTCATAACTATCTACTATATCTAGGTAACTATATACATATTCTTTAGAGCATATAAGCTCACTTGCAATTTATTTAGTTCATGCAAAGCAATTTATTTACTTTCCATTGCAATTTATTTATTCATTCCTTGTTAAAATTAAGACTAGTCTCTAGTCTTAGACTTGTCCTCATCAAGTCAAAACAAGCTTTTCTTCTTTCATTTTATTTCATTATGGGACTAGTTTATTTCTTAGTCCCGGGAGCCTTGAAAAAGCTAAGACTCCAATACTTGATTTTATTATTTATGCTTTACGTTATTTTGTTTATTATTATTCTCATAATCATGTTCATTTAGATTGTTGTCCAAAAGTTTCATTTTCTAAAGATAATGAAATAAAAGAAGACTTTTTGTCACTTAGAAATAAGTTTATGTAAAGTATAAAATCAACACCAAATAAACTCATTTCTTTTCATGTTACCAAAAAGAGAACTCACTATAATTTATAAACTACTTTTGCTTTGAAAAGATACTAAAATCTTTATTATTCCACCTTGTTTTTCAAAAGGAGATACTTTTGTTAAAATGGTTCTTTTCATAAGAAAGAAAATAAGATGGATGACTTAGGAGATTTTTAAGTAAAGACCTTTGCAAACTAATAGGCAAAAGAAAATTTATAGTTTGAAAACAATAAAGTTATTTCTTTTTCGAGTTACAAGAGGAAATTAATAGAATTATAGAAATTAGTTTTTCTACAAGAAGTCCATAATTGTTCCACATTATTTTTATACAAGGACGATTATTTTTGAAAAATATGAGACATGAGAAAGAGAATGAGAAATATCAAGTAAAGATTTTTGCAAAACAATTAAACAAAGGAATTTACACAAGAAAAATGAAGAATAGCATATTTTCTAGAAAACTTCAAATATAGTATTAATGTAACTTAGAAAGTAGAAAATTTTATTTTCAAAAGTCACTTAGAAAAAGATAAATAAAACCAACATAAAACGTTTTTAGAAAATAAAGAAAACAAGGTATTCATTTCAAAGAAATTTACAAAAACAATTTCCGAAAAGCTTCAACCCGACATTGTTTTACCTAAGAAAAATAATTGGACAACAAGACACTTGAGCATGCTTAAATATGAGTTATATAGTTATAAAAAGAGAATTTTTCAACTATATAGATAACTAAGTATTTATCAAACAAATTTTGATTTCTTGAACCAAAGTTGTTTTTTTATTTGGAAATCCGTGGTGAACTTTGTCGCCACTTTTTCAGAGCCTATATAACCTTGTTTGTGGGAAATAATTTTAGAAATGGGTAGATCTTTTCGAGTAGATAGAAATCGGTATATTATATGCGCGATTCCGAGTTAAAATGACCAAGTTATGGCCATTTTAAGTTGGAACATTCTTCTATACGAACTTTGACGTTCTTTGACATTGTTTTGTCAAAATTCAAGAAAATCTTCAAGAAAAACTCATTATGGGTATTTTCTTTGGTTAGGTGATCCCGAGGAAGGATTTCTTCACCCCGAGGACTATTACGATTTAGTGGAGCGTGTGAACGACTCATCCGCTTAAGAGAAATAGACGGCAATGGCATCGTGAGTTATTTCCCCGTTATTTTCATACTCTTGCTTGTGCTTGTAAAATTAGTTGCACTAGAATCTAAGCAAACTCAAAAAGAAGTGTATGATAATATGTTTAAGGAATACTAAGTATATCGAAACTCAATTTGTTTGTAATAAAGTTGTATGTACATTAATATCTTGAATTGTTTGAAGTTGGTTGATCACTTGAAAGAAGTTAAATGTAACTACTAGACTTTAATTAAAGAAATTATTCATGCACTTCATATGTTGAGTCACATTGCATTCGCTACTATACAATTGGTGGGACAAGTGTATAATAGTGGTGGTAGACATAACCGGTATATCATGTAAGTGGCGAGTAGGAGCCGGTAAGAACTACTTAAATTGATGGCTAGTAGGAGCCGGTAATAACTACAAGTTTTTGGTGGCTAGTAGGAGCCTATAATAACTACAAAAATCTTTTCATGGCTAGTAGGAGCCTGTAATAACTACAAAATTTTTTATGGCGTATAGAGCCGGTAAGACCTATAAAAGTGTTTAAAAAAAAAAGTGGTGGCTGTAATTGGCCTGAATCCCCAACCTCGAATGAAGGGCGTAAATTCATTCAACATATGATTCCCGGAAAGTCATATGTCTTGTATGCTCATGTGGTTGTTGCATTTCATACGTTTGAATAATAAACTTGATTGATAATCTACTTCGAGTATGAATTTTGGGAATTACTCACTAAGCTTATTAGCTTATCCCCGATAGCTATCTTTTGCAGTTCACGTATTTATGGCTAAGGCCACGTGGACCTTGTGGGTTTTGTATATTAGAATTTTGAATAAAGAGTAGCTTAGCATTAGCATGTTAATATGTATATAATAGAATAGTAAGTTGTCCCTAAGTTAAATTTTTTTTGCCATGAACAAATAAATATTGTGATTCTTCTTTTCTTAATATGTTTTTATATCTACTTAAGCTTCATTATTCCACATATGGTCCTCTAAAATTGTGAAAGTAAGCCTTACACTTAATATAAAAGCTTTTGGAAATGACTAGGGTTGTCATACTTAAACTTTAATATTGAGTGTGGCGAACTGTCACGTTTAGGGTACCCTTTGGGGCATGACAAGTTCCTTATGAATGAGCTCTGATACCGGGTCTCATTATCCAAACGAGTCCTCAGACCATACCGATCAACATGCTAGGAGTAGCACGCTACCAAATGCAATATGTCCGATGCGATGCATGACCAATTTAACTTTTGCTTAGGTCAAAATATTCATACATTCTTTAGAGTGACCAACCAATATCATACACATAACAGAGATAATATGAACAATGCAGTTATGCAATCGAATCATGGTTTCGATATGCTTTAGTATTCTTTGGCATACATTCATCATAGTCTCATCATCTATCCCATCCCCATTCATATCAATTTTTATCTTGTTCCTATGATTCTAATGCAACTAGCTACAAGCACAAACAAGTAACAAAATAAGAAGAAAACTCACTCGGTCATTGGATCACCGGTCTTTTAGTAAAAGTAATCCGGTGGTAGGGAATCCTCGATTTCGGAGTCTCCTAAAAAGGAAGAAATACCTTAATAAGTATTTCATCACTTAACTAAATCAAACTATCTCATACAAACTATCAAATTCGTAAATCTTGTCCTATGCGGGAATTCCAACTTAAAACGGCCATAACTTGGTCGTTTCAACTCGGAATTTATCAAATTATATATCGATTTCTATCTACTTTGAAAGATCTATCTAATTCTAATATTATTTTCAAGTTTTGAAAATATTTAGGTCATGAAACAGAGGGATCAGATCTGATCAGTAACGATCTCCATTTCCGAAAATAGTTTTGTAATTGCTTGAAATGTTCCTATTTGCTAATTCAAGAATACATGAAATATGAATGATCTCCTAACATGAATAACATGTGAAGAGTTTAATGTATACATGATCTTGATGATTTTTGCTAAAAGAAAATTTTATAACTTTTTATTTTTGCAAGACCACAATAACAACTAGTTATAAAAAATCAAGTTTTTTAACTTTGACATCACACTAGTGTTTTGGAATTCATTCTTAAGAATTTCTAGTTATCCTAGTTAAAATTGAGTCTTCATAACATATACTACCTAAGGCCTTCATTTTTACATAAAAATTTGCATTTTGCACTTTGCAAATATGTTTTCAAATAGGATTTACTCAAAAATCTGAATTTTTAGAAATCCACTTTTTGAATGATTCCTTTGAGAAAAAATTGTTTAATGCATTAAAATTTAAGACTTTACTATACCTACTACTTAAGGAATTCATTTAATACATAAAACTTTTATTTTAAACTTGAATAATAGGTGTTTTCATGGGCATCATCCAAAGTTACGAATTTTACAAGTTGACTACTAACTCAAAATTTTCCATCTTGATTCTACTTCTTGTTTTACACATTAATCTCATCAAAACTCATTTCAACTTGTAAAAATCACTACTTAATGATATCTATGACCTAGACTCTTCATTTTTCATATAAAACACAAGTTTTGAAGTTGATAAATGGGTTCTTAAGGCATAGTTTTGAAATCACCCGAATTTACAAATTTTGGATAAGACTCAAATTTCATACTTTGTAATCTCTTCCTATTTTTGAGAATCTCTACTAGTAGATCTACCATTTACTTGTCAAAAGCATCTCCTATTGATAACTATTCCATAAGCCTTCCATTTTCGAAACAAAACTTTCATTTTGGTGTTGAAGAATGGGTTTTCAAAATTGGTCTTGGTTGAGATCCGAATCTACCAAATTTATTTTTGGACATATCTTTTGATAAAATCCATCTAAACTTAGGAAAATCATCTTTTACATATCATATCTTAAGAACCTTTCATTTCTTGATAAAATCTTCATTTTTGAGTTGTAAAACATGTTTTTAAACTATGCCTTGGCCAAAATCCGAAAATGAGATTTTTATTTTGAAAATAACTTTTCAAAATCACCTTTGATTATTGTAAAAAGAAGTCTTGATGATCTACACCCACTAAACCTTCATTTTCTCAACTAAAACTTCCATTTTGAGACTTGAAAAGTGGTTTTTAAATATAGGTTTTGCCAAGATACGAATTTTACTATTTTTATTTAAGTTCAAAACCAAGATCTACACTTTCTATGATCATAAATGTAAAAGAAATCCATGGAAGTAAACTATAAACTCATAAATCTAAACTTTACTCCTCAAAATCATTCATTTATGATATCTATTCCTTAAGCTCTTCATTTTAAATGGAAAATACACATTTTGAAGTTGAAAAATAGGTTTTCTAATTAGGGTTCCTTTTTTATCCGAATTTTCAAAAGTTATTTTTATTGAAACTAATATAGATCTTGAGCTTCCTAACACTTTTCTACTACCATTAAGCTATTACAAGTTATCTAAGAGCATAAAACAAAAGTCTAATGCATGTATGAACTTAAAACAACTAGATCTAGTCTACTAAACTAGTTATAAATGCATGAACACTATGATGTTTATGTGAATCATGAATAGATGATGAATTAATCACTAATAATAATAACAACATACCTTAATGATAAAACAAGATAATAGCATAATAACTCAAATAACATGATCTAAAATATTGTAATGGAAAGGATCTCATGTTTAAGTGTTTTCACTTCCTTAGCTTGAAGCTCATGGGGATTTTGTGTGGAATCACACATGAATGAACTTGCCATTACATGTTTCAAGATCCCAGAGTATAGATCTCTTGCTTATTTGTTGTGTGGAGTAAGAAATTTGAAGAAAAAACAAAGTGTGTGTGTGTGTAGAGGGAGGGGAGTTCACGGTTTGGAAGAGGAGAGGAAGAGAGAGTTTTTGAGTTTTTTGAAACAAAGGAAGTAAATGAAGGAGAGAGAAAAGAAAGAGATTATTTATATTAAGTGATTTAGGGTTTGTTTTGTATTATAAAAGAAGAAAAATAAAATGAATAGAGGGCAAATGGGGGGAGTTTGCGCCGGCCATGTGAGGAGTAAGAGAGAGTAGAGTTGTTTGAGTTGTGTTGTGTAAGATTTGGAATTAATTAAAGTAATTTAAATGATAAAAGTTATATTGGAAAGGCAAATTGTAAGAAAATGATGTAATTTTAAGAGTAGGGTGTAAGGATGTAAGAAATAGGTTATGGGTAGTTGTACTTGTGAATAGTGTAGAAGAATACAAAAAGAAATAGATTTGATATTTAAAGTACCGGTAGTAATAAAAATACGGTAAAATGGTTACAATTGTAATTTTTATAACCCGAGAAATTATAAAACTTATATTTTTGAAATCCTTATAAAAATTTGGTTCTAAAGAATATTCTGGAATATTTTTTGACTTTCTAGTTCCGGGGCTCACTTTTTCGTAATGGAGCTCAAGAAGGTCAGGAATAGAAAATTTTTCGAAATCAAAACTTTCCATGGTTTAAAATATACTTTAAAACAATATTCCACATTAAATTATTTTATAAAAGCTCTTTTGATATGAAACCGAAGGAAAGCCAGATCTAGGGTTTCTAGGTTTCTCTCACTAAGCTTGAACTCAACCGGTTTAGGGTTTCGTTTTTCCGTTTTTGAAGTTTATTTGATTACTAGGAAAACCGGGGTTTACATTATAAGAATAATAAAATTGTATAATGAATAATAGTGAATAGCACCAAAAGACTAATTAATTACCGGTGTTAATGAAATACAAATAAATCGCAAAATCAGATAATTTTAGTTATTGAAAAATTATAAACCTGATATTTTAGAAATCCTTATAAAAATATGATTCTAACGGTATTCATGGCATATTTTTTATATCTTGAGCCCCGAGATACGCTTTTCGTAGTCTGTATCCGAACGGGTTTAAAATAGGTAAAAAATTTACCAATCTGATAATTTTAAGCGACCTTATATTACTACGAGCTATTCTACATGCTCAAACAACACCTCGGCCTCTAGAGCTAAGAGTGTGGAATTACCGAACTTAGACTACTGTATTCTACTTAGGGTTCCCGTGTGATTTTCCGATTTAGATCTTTGCCAATTTGGAAACTGATGTTTTATGTTTATACAACATTTTTAATTTGAGAAATTTATTTTAAATTTTATTTTTGTAAGTATTTAATATCTCTCAATGTTTTCAGAATTCGTGAATTGACTTTTATTTCCGAAGGTTTATCGTTATTTACCTTCTTAATAATTTGTTTTTGCGTTCTATACTACCCGATTTTACAATTCAAAGTTAAGTATGGAATTTGTTGTACGTAGTGGTTTTGAATGTAAAAACCGTTGAGTTCTTATTTTATTTTTAAGGAATCTTATTTTCTCAAGATTAAGAAATTCTCGAATTTGTTCGTGATTTAGGACTAGTCAAAGTTCGATTTTAATTTGGAGTCATTTTTAGAGTTTATTTTCGAAGTTCATTTTGGAATTATTTACTGAAATTTTCCAGGGTTTATACATAAAAATCTTGAAATTATACTCATTTATTTGTGATTAGGATTCAAAAATAAGGTATAGTGACTTTGTGCCTTACTTACCAATTTTGAACTTAGTATACTTAGTTAAAGTTTTAGGATGAAATCTAAGTAGCATAAATTTACTCACTATTTAATAATTGAATCTAGAGTTGTGGAAGGGATTGAAGTCCTGAGTTTTAAAGTTAAATGGTTGCATTTCTAAGCTTGTTTTTTAGTATATCTACTTTTCAAATACTTTGAGAGCTCTTTTAACCTTTTATGAAAGGGGTGTATGAAATCAATCACTTAGTGATTCTTTTTTAACAATCTCTTTGAAAAAAAAATGAAAATGAATCAATTGTTGTGCTTAACATAATATTAAAGCTTAGTAAATAATTGATGGAAACAAAAGAGAGAAAAGAGCCTTTACTCTAATGACTTAAGTAACTGAGTTAAGAGTATCCAAACTTGAATGTTAGAGTGAGAGAGAGTTCATTGGTTTAAAACCTGGTCACTTGGGTATGAGCCTGGGATGTGCCGACTCAGTAAACTCACTATAATGAGAAGTGCGGAAAGGCAAAAGTTCAAACCATGAACTTTGAAAAAATAAAGCTAAAAAGAAGTGGGCTACACCCCGTTCAGAGGAAAAATGAAAAGATGCGGGCTAAGACCCATCCCTCTAAAGGCTATAAAAAATTTTTTTGAAGAGATTTAAATGAAAGAGGAGAAAATCTAAGGGAATGATGGTTACCATATACTTTCAGTCTAGGTTGCTGAGTTTAGAGAAGTAGTTGAATGGTTTATATACTTTCTAATTAGTGGTAAGATGTAACCAAGCCACTTTTGCTTTGATTGACTTTGTGTTTCTTTTGTAACTTAAAAGCGGTTATTAAACGGTAAGGGTAATAGTTTGATTTACTTTGATTAATCTTAACAATTTGGGGTCTGTTTGGATTGTCTGTTTTTTATCTGTATTTGTATCTTTTTTAAAATGATATGTGTAAATATATCCGATTTGCATCTAAATTTTATCTAGATTTGCTCTATTTGATCTTTTGATGAGAACTGTCAGCTTTTTTTTATCTATATTTATTTCTTGATAAATAATTTGTTAGTAAAAAGTTTGAAAAAGTGTCTGTATCTGTCGAAAAAAAGCCAAAACAAACAGACCCTTGATTATAGTATACCATGTACAAGTACAATTATGGTAGGTTTAAATGGTGGGCACTAATGAGTTACTTGGATTACCTGAATTAAAGAATGCTACTGTTGGATTGAAATTTGTTAATGAGTATAATTGATGATAGATCTTTTTGTCCTTATTGTCTTTGCTTGAGGACAAGCAAACGGTTAAGTATGAGGAAGTTCGATAAGTGTTAAAAGACAGTTATTTCTAGTATTTATTGGATATGATTTTTAATGGATTTTATGTGAAATAATCAAGAAAAGGATACTTAATTGCTCTATATTTGATTTTAGGGTTTGCAAAAGATTTTCAAAAGTTTAAGGATGATTTGAGGAAAAACGAGAAGAAATCTGACAAAGGATGCAAAAAGGTTGAATTTCAATTGTACACGACCTTCAACATGGCCATGTAGATGCTAGTGTTAAAGCTTCAAAACATGACCAGCAACCATTCCCAATTGTCCCCTAGCTACTGCCTTGGAAGTGTACAAAGTAGTGTTGAAGGATAAAACTTGATCCGAGAAGAAAATGGAGGAATTCTAGAGTACACAACCTCGAGCACGACCGTGTAGATGGTGGGGCACTTTCAAAGGTGTTTCCAAACATATAAATAGCTGCTTCAACCTTTCAGCTAGGATCTTTACACATTTTCTATACCCTAGGAGAGAAAAAGGCATGAACTTTAGAGAGAAAATTGCTAGGAAACCATTGGAGATTACAAGACAGCTATCAAAAGGTTTTTATTGTATATTGTTTATCATATTCATAGATTACTTCTCTAGATCTATCGCTTTTATTGTGAATTCTATGGAGGAGTAGATCTTTATGCCCTAAGTCTTGTGAAACCCTAAGCCCATGTGAATTGAATTATTCTTAATTAATTAAAGCTTTTGCCTTTGTATATGTTCATGTGTTATGATTGTCTTACAATTGATTTATGTACAAGATTGATTGTATGCATGATTCTTGTTAGATAGAAAGAGGTTTTGTAACCCCTAAAATTTTCGATTAATTTTAAGCTTGATCTTAGAATTAAAAGTCAACTGGAACCCTAAAGGTCAACAAAAGTCTAGTACAAATCCTAGAATCTAGATCCGACAATCCCGTATTCTTTAGCCCTAGAAAACGAAGTTGAAATAATTAGTGATAATAGTTCATAATAATATAAGGAAACATAAAAATATCAGATTCGCGAATTTCGAGTGTCATTCGGACTTAAACTGGATTAGTTCTCGAAAAGCGTGTCCTGGAAACTGGAATAATAAAAAATATTCCAATAACATGATTAGGACCGATTTAATACAAGGATTTCAAAAATATCAGTTTCATAATTTTTCGGTAACTAAAAATAATAGATATCGCATTTATACGCATATTTTCTTACTACCGGTATTTTACTAGTCACATTTACTTTACATTACACTATTTATTACCATTCTATACTATTCATTTATCTCTATTTTTTCTAACACTTACTCTTACAATACCATATACCTGTTGTTTTTACTTTTTACCTTTCTCATAACTTTATATCATATCTACTTTATATATTACTACTTTTAATACACAAAATTACAAAAAAAAAAAAAACTCTCTCCCTCTCCACTAGCATGGCCGACGCCCCTTCTCTCTCTTCCTCTTAATTTTTTTTCAATTTTTCTTTAATTAAATCACTCAAAATTCACTCCCATTTTCCTATAAATACCCCCCTCCTCTTTCACTTCATTCACACATTTTCTACCCACAAAATTTCACTCCCAAAACTCTCTCCAACTCCCCTCTCAAATACTCTCCTAAAACTATCTAACATTTTCTTCACAAAACCCTCTCCTTCCTCTACAAACACTACTTTAGGTAAGAATTTCTTTAAAATCTTTCTTACCATGTCATGTAACTTTACATTACCATGATGTGAGTTTTCAAAACTTAATATTATGGAAGTTACACTATGTTCATGTATTGTTCTTATTTATGAATATGTATTCATATATTTTTATCTTGTTATTTTACTTTTGCTCATGTTATTATTAATTTTTACGTTACCTCTTATATATATGTAACTAGATATAACTATGTACTTATATATAATCTTTAGAGCATATAAGCTCATTGTTATTTATTTACTTTTAAGTTATGAAATTTATTTATTTATTTATTTCATATTATTTTAAGACTAGTCTCTAGTCTTAGACTTGTCCTCATCAAGTCAAAAAAAAATTTGCTTTCTTTTCCTTATTTCTTTTGGGAATAGTCCATTCTTAGTCCCGGGATACCTTGATGGAGCTAAGGTTCCCAATACTTGACATATTTCTCTACTTGCTTATTTTATCCTTCTTATGCTTTCACAATTTCATATTCATAATCATGCATGAACATATTGATTTTATCTCAACAAGTTAAAGAAGGAAAAAGGTTTCCTTAAATAGAAGTTCTTTTCAAAATAAATGTTATCATGAAAGAAAGGATTTTTTTTCTATGAAAACTTAAGAATCCATCTTAGTATATCTTTTTTAAGAAATTTAGTGGAGCTCATAATAAAAGTTAAAAACTAAAGAACATAGGAATTCTTAGATAATACACACTTACGCCTTACAATATTGTAAAGTGGAAAGGTATTCTATAAAGTAAAAATTCAAATTCTTGTTTAAACAAATGTTTTACTAAACTTTACTTTTCATCAATACTTTGAATTTGAACTAAACTAGTTTGACAAACACCAAGAAATTAGGAAATTATTTCTCTAAATGTAAGAAAATATAGAATTATTACTACTTTCAAAAAGTATTAGAAACTAAGCTATAAGGAATTTAGAAAAACGAAAATCATTCTTTTGAAAATTAAAAAGATTAAGGAAATGGAATTTAGAAAAAGAAAATATTCATTTAAAATAACTTAAGAAACTTTCTAGCAAGCTAAGAAGAAATTTTCAAAAGTTTTACTTTTCCAAAATTTTTAGGAGACTTTACTTTTACAAAAAAATTCATGGTTGAGCCAACTTCATTAATTTCATGCATTTAACATGAGTCAATGAATATATATATATATATATATATAAATATATATAACATTTCAAAGGTCTTTCAAACCATTATAATATCTATATCTTTGATATAAGTTTTTGTAAAAAGAAGAAAAAGTAAGTTTTGCAAAATTCGTGGTGAATTTGATCACTATTGTTTCGGATCTCAAATGACTTAGTTTGATGAAAGTAGTTTTAGAATTGGATAGATCTTTTCGAATAGGTAGAAAACGGTATATTATATATGCAATTCCGAGTTAAAATGACCAAGTTATGGCCATTTTAAGTTGGAATTACCCTCTATACAAATTATAACGATCTTATAACATAGTTTGTGATAAGTACCATAGAATCAACAAGAAATACTCATTATGGGTATTCTTTTTGATTAGGTGATCCCAAGGAGGAGTGTTCATACCCGGAAAATTTTTTCAATTAGTGGAATTACCGATCGACTCATCCATAGAAAAGAAGTATCATCATGGTCGAGTGAGTCTACTCCCCTTTATTGTTCGTACTTATGATTTTGCTTGTAACTTTAGTTACATTAGAATTAAAGCAAGATAAAATGGAAGTTGTATGATGATATGTCGAAAGAACATTAAGTATATCGAAGCATGAATTGCTTGTAATAAATTGTATGCGTATTATCACATTGAAGTGTTTGAAATTGGTTGATCACTTGTAATAAATTAAAATAACGACTAGGCTTTAATTAAAAATTTATACATGCACTTCATACGTTAAGTCATATTACATTCCCAATTATACAATTGGTGGGACAAGTGTATGATGGTGATGGTAGGCATAACCGATATATCATATATGTGGTGATTAGGAGCCAGTAAAATCTACATAAATATTGCTGGCTAGTAGGAGCCGCTAATAACTACATGTATTGATGGCGTATAGGAGCCGGTAAGAACTATAAAAATGTTTTAAAAGAAGTAGTGGCCGTAATAGGCCGGAATACCTAACCCCAAATGAAGGGTGTAATTCATTCAACATATGATTCTCGGAAAATCATATATCTTGTATGCTCACGTGTTTGTTGCATCCCATTTGCTTGCTTAATAAACTTGGTTGATATTTTGTTTCAAGTATGAATTTTTGGGATTTACTCACTAAGCCCATAAGCTTACACCCCTATAGATATTTACATTCTCAAGAACACCTGTTTTTGTACCCGGGGTCTCCCCTTATCCGCATAAGTTTTCTTTTGAAGCTTTTGAAGGAAATCTACTTGAAGAATTAGATTAAAATTCCTTTGAAATCTTTGATGTAGTATTAAATTATTGTAAAGACTATGAGTTATTTCGATCTTTGGGTTTTAGCAGGGTATGCCCCTAAGAATCATGTGATAGACTTTTGATTATTAATATCATGATCTATTTTATTTATGGATTTTTGTATATTCATTATTACTTGCTTAGACCACACTTCCCAAAAGCGTTCCTATTACCGTGTTAGATGCCTTACATATAATACCAAGACTTTCGCATGCCTAAGGTAGTCATTCTTAAGTCTTGATATATTATGTGGTGGACTGCTACGTTTAGGGTACCCTTTGGGGCGTGACAGGTTTCATCTAACATGAGAGATCTCCATGAATAGAAAGATTACATGTTTTGCCTAAATGTAGGAAAACTTTGATTTTCTGCAAGAAAGATTTAATCTTTGTTTAGGAATCTTCATTTTAATGCAATCTTTTATGTCGTTAGTGAGGGAGAGGTCTCCACTATCTCATGTGAGATTAGGAATTAATTAACTTTACGCAGTAATTGATTTAACTATGTGATTCTGCAGTGCAAAGCATAAGCAACTCATTAATCAATCTTTTGTTATTAAAAATTAAGGTTTATGGTGGATCAAGATTAAGGGTATGTCTTGTGATTGATATAATTTTATTAAAGCAATACAATTGATTCTAGGGTTGATAATTTAGATAATTATCAGTTAAAGATTGGACATTTCTTCATATGATTAGACTGAATAATAGAAAAAAGGTGATTCTAGTACTTGTTTAATAGATACCTAAGGACAATATCCGTTTTAATCCTATGCTACTATAGATAGATACACTGCCTAATTTGATCGTAGGAATTAATTTGGATTTATAAATTTCAGACTTTGATACGATCACAGCAACTTACTTATAAACTATCCTAAAATCTAAGCATTTACACTTACACCCATGTCTCAACATTTCTAAGAAAATTCGGAGATTGATTTTGTTTTTGACTTTTTTTGTATAAAGGATTTCCTAAGTATTGAAAGTAAGTTTTTGAGGAAAAAAATACACATAACAAGGATTTGTCAACATATAAAGTTTAGGAATTTATTTTAGCATTAGACAACATCACTACGGGCACTTATGTATATGCATTAAAAACTAAGCTCATGAGTATTATATTAGCAATGTAGACTCAAGATGAGAAGTTGACAATATAAAAATACAACTATAATCAAAATAAAAACATGGGAGCCTTAGCTTATGATTAAAGCTCCTCAAGACTTGAAATAATCCAATCACCATGTAAAATAAATAATTGAAAATGAAACAAGATTAAATAAAATATAGTAGGAATCTTAGATCTTAGTCAAGGCTCCCCGAGACTTAAAATGATCTAGTCTCATTCAGACTCGATTATGAATCAGTTTAAGACTATAATTGACTAGTCCTATTGTGACTTGAAATTAACAAGTCTAAAGCATATAAATAAATTACTTGAAAGAAAAAACATAAACAAGTTAGACTAATGAGCAATATGCTCTAAGGGATATATAGATACTTATACATATAAATACTAATATAGAAGTTAGATTAATCATCATAAACAAGAAATGAACATAAATGAAACTAAGCTTGAGACATGTATGATATTCATGCATTTCCAGTCCTATCTTTCGAATTTTCTTTTGGAATTTTGCATGAATATTAATATGACCATAATATAACGATAAGGCATAGAGGGATGAAGTTGTGTGTGTAAGCCCTCTAATTTTTCAAGAATGGTTTTGGAATACCGAATCGAAACCCTAAAGTCTGACCCAACTTGTAACCGAACCGTAATAAATTTTGATCACGGGATTTCATAAGAGAATTTTCAAAAACAAAAAAAAATAGAAAATTCAATAATCGTTCGATTAAAAAAAAGACCCGAACATGAAAGGATCCACTTATCCGATCCCTGAGTTAAACCCCTCAATTTCTAGGGCAAAGTTGGATTAAACCCCTAACCATGGTCAAACCGAAGTTTCAAAAGTCAACAAAGACCAAGATAATCAAGCAATTTCAACTCTGGCAATCCCGCGTTCTCAAACCCTAGAAAACGAAATTAAGTTAATGGCTTAAAATAGTTTGTAATAATATAGGGTAACATAAAAATATCATATTCGCGAATTTTCAGTGTCCTTCGGACTCAAATGGATCAGTTCTCGAAAAGCGTGTCCTAGAGCTTGGAATAATAAAAATATTTCATTAACACCAAAAGACTCGTAATTAAACAAGGATTTCAAAAATAATAGTTTTAGAATTTTTCGGTAACTAAAAATAACAAATATAACTCATTTACGCATATTTTTATTTCTACCGGTATTTTATATGTCTAGTCTACTATTCATAGTACTATTCCTATTATTCATTACTATTTCACTATCTCTACTTTTTCTTATACCTATTTCTTACTACATACATACCTATTTTCTTGCTTTTTACATTTCCAATACAACTTTATTCACATCAAACTTTACACATTATTTCTTTTCTTTCCAAAAATTACAAAACAAACAAAAATATCCTCTCTCTCCCTCATATATGCACCGACCACTTCCACTTCGTCCTCTTCCTCTCAATTATTTTTCTTTCTCAATTATTTTATTGCATCTAATTTTCACTCCAAAAATTCTATAAATACCCCCTTCCGCCTTCATTCTTTCACACATCCCTTTTACATAACAAAACTCTACCAAAATACTCTCTCAAAATCTCTCTCCAACCATTTCCTCTCAAAATACTCTCTACCAATTTCTACTCTTAAAGAAAAATAACAAAACCCATTCATCTCTTTCAAAACTTTCCATTAAACCTTAGGTAAAAATCCTACTTATATTTCTTCATTATGTTCATACAACTTAGCATGAGCTTAATGTATGTTTCTTAGGCCCATATGAGTTAAAGAAGCAACAATATGTTCATGTTTTTATTTTACATTATATTATTATGTTGTTGTTATTATTGTTATTATTTTTACATTATGTACACTATGTATATATATTTATTTAGAGCATATAAGCTCATTTGTTATTTATTTACTTGTTTTATACAATTTATTAAGACTAGTCTTTCTAGTCCTAGACTTATCCATATCAAGTCAAAACAATTTTCTTTCTTTTTTTTTTTTCTTTCTTTTGGGACTAGTCTATTCTTAGTCCCAGGTTGCCTTGATGAAGCTAAGGCTCCCAATACATGATCGTGATACCTTGATAAAGCTAAGGTTCCCAATGCTTGACTATTTTATTATGTATGTTTACATACAAGTATTTCTTTCTATCTTATTATGTTTTATCTTTACTTTTATATTGATACATAATCATATTCATGCATGATTAGAATATTGTTGTCTTAAATAAAAATGAAAAATTGATTATTTCTTAAATAAAGAAAAGTAAACTAGATTTCTTAACAAAAAAAATTATTAACAAAAGATCTAAGTTTTGTTTTTAAACTCTTTTCGAATGATAAGCTAACAAGTAATGTAGATTTCCTCATAATAATAAAGAAATTCATTTCTTTTATAAACCAAACTAAATACTCCATAAAGAAAGAATTTTTTTCATTAAAAGATTTTAACTCAACCATACCTTTTATAAAACTTAAATAGGTTCACTATAGACTTTGGAAATCACACACTAAGAAAGTTTCTTCAAAACTTCAAATTTTATATGGATTTTCTCTTTTCAAAATAAAAATGAAAATTTTGCTAAGATTCTAATGATGACCATTCTTTATTAAGAAAGCTTTTCTTATAAAATTGTCTAAGAGAATTATTCTACCATTTAACAAATATTAAGAATAAAACAAGTTTTTCAAACTAAGATAAAGTTAACTCACTATTCTCGAAACCAACTTAGAAAAATTTGTCAAGTAAGTAACTTTAAAGATAAACTTATTTCCTAAAGAAGAGAAAGAATATAAAAATAATGGGAAAACATACATTTAATAAAACTTCAAATATTTGACCACATCAAAAACTTAAAAGATATTTTGAAAAGTTTATTTCCAATCACTAGAAATAAAGTTAATAGATAACTTAAAGAACAAAATTTTTGAAAATGAATTTACTTTTGAAAAGTGAGAAAATGAAATTATAATAGGAAAACATTTACTCATAACAACTCAAATATATTTTTGTTTTCCTGCTAACAATTCAAAAAAGAAAAAATTTTCAAAAGTTTTATCTTAAAGACAAATTGTTTATGAAATATCAATATTGAGACAACACTACAAAATTCATGCATACAATAGTGTAAATATATGTTCAAAGGATTTTTCAACTATATATATATATATATCCATATATTTTTCTTAAGGATTTTTTAGTAAAGTAAAGTTTAGAAAAATCATATTTTGTAATCTATAAATTCGTAACTATTCTGTACCGTAGTGTTTACCAACCTAAATGGCTTTTTATGACAAAAATTACCTTAGAAATGGATAGATCTTTTCGATTAGGTAGAAAACGGTATATCATATGCGCAATTCCAAGTTAAAATGACTAAGTTATGCCCATTTTAAGTTGGAATTACCTTCTATACGAATTTTAGCGATCTTATGACATAGTTCTGATAAGTACCATAGAATCAATAAGAAATACTCATTACGGATATTCTTCTTGAATAGGTGATCCCGAGGAAGAGTATTCATACCCAAAGGATTATTTTGATTAGTGGATTTACCGATCGACTCATCCATAAGAAGGATAGATCCTCATGGCCAAGTGAGTTTATTTCCTACCTTTTTCGTACTTGGTTGTGCTTGTAGCTAGAGGCACTAGAAGTAGGAAAAGATGAAAATGAATTATGTATGATAATATTGGTTGAAAGAATGTTTAGCATACCGAGGCATGAATCGTTTTTAATTAACTTATGTTTTACTATTATTCTGTTGGAGTGTGTGCAAATTCTTTGATCACCTTTAAATTACTCTAGCCATATACTATGAATTATATTAATTGATTCATGCATATCATGTAATTAATTTCATTGCATGAGCTGCTATTCTCGATGGGACAAGAGTATAGTAGCCGGGTGTGCAGTAGCTAAAAATCTACAAGATAGGCGATTAGGAGCCTGAAAGAACTATTTTGAGATGGGCGAGTAGGTGCCTAAATAAGCTACATGAGTTGGATTTAAAGATGGGTTTTAAAGAGCCTGGAACACCTAACCCTGAATGGAGAGGTAAATCCATTCAAACATATGATTTCCGGTAGATCATATGTATTGCTTGATCACTTGTTTGAAGCATTCATATGCTTGTTTAATAACTTGTTTGAAATTATTTATACAGGTACGTTGATTTAGGAATATTCTCACTAAGCTAGTTATACTTATACTCTGATAGACCTTTGTTGTACAGGACCGATATCTTTCATGAATAAGGACTACATATACCCGGGTAGAATTATGATTTAAGGAGCTTCTGGAAATCTTTTAAAGATCTTAGGTTAATTATCCTTCAATGTCTTGATGTTAGTATTATTTTGTTGTGAGAAAGATTAAGTTGATATTATGATTGTTTGGAGAATTATAAGGGAAAACCCCTAAGACGATGTACAGATTCTATTCTCTTAATGATAAATTGGATGATTATTTAGATTCTTGTATATTGTGTTTACTATCTCGAACTATACATCCCACCGGTGTCTCCTATTGTTGTGATAGACGCCTTACATATGGTGTTGAAAACTTTCGCATGACTTCGGGAAGTCATTCTTAAGTTTTAATGCCGTATATGGCGGACTACCACATTTAGGGTACCCTTTGGGGCGTGACAGTATGTGTTGTGTGTGTGTAGGTGGGGGACAAAGGGAGGGGGTGGTGTCAACGATAAGAAGAGGAACGGTAGGGGTATTCACGGTCGGTTAACCGGTCCATGGCCCTATTTGAACTTAACCGTAATGATTAGCTTTTTAATATTCCAATCCTAAACCAATCCATTATAAACGATTAACCCTTTTTTTAGGTTAATTTTTTTCGATTTTCGTTTTTTAACCACTTAACATAATCGTTATGCAAAATTTGTCCTTAACCGTATTTTTCAATATGTCCATAAAAAAATTAGAGTATTTTTATTATAATTATATAAAAAATTGCAAAATTCTATTGCTACTAATATTAATCTAGGAAACCAAAACCACCAAGAGAAAGAAGGAACCCAAAAACCCCCCATCCCATCTAAGCAAAAATTTCAATTGAATTTTACTCTCTGTACAACTTACTAAGAAGGTTTGTTTGAGTAAAATCATCCAAGGTAAGCATAAAAGTTACTTTTAGTGTTTAAATTTTTTTATATGTTAACTTAAGACTTGATAGTTCATGAAAAGCTTCTCAAAACAAGCTGTAACTATACAGCAATAGAAATATTAATTAATTTCATATATAACCTCTTTGTAAGTACCTAGGTAGAACTTGCTTACAAAATCAATATAGCATATAAGTCAAAATTATTATAGAGAAACTGTCATGCCCCAAGGGATACCCTAAACATGGCAGTTCACCGTACACAATACTAAAGCCTAAAAATGACTACCTCGGTCACGCAAAGGCTTCCATATCATGTACAAGGCGTGCATTACAACCAAGGGAACGCATCGGAGTAGCGCAATTAATTTTGATAATAATTAAGTAACAAGACAAGGAGAATACTTATCATAAAACATAAACATGGTAAATTACAATTCTTAAGGGTGTATCCCTCTATTGTCTTCAAATCAAAATAAATGCACTTCTTAGAATTTCTAAAACACTAACATAGCATACATTACACATAAGGAACCTTACAAAGTAACTTCATCTTATGTTCCCATTGCCTTCATAAAGGTTTAACATCCTTCCATGACTTCCTTAATGTTATGATTTTTTATTTAAGCCACGGATATACTTGTTTCAACAAAATCTATAGGGGTATAAGCTTACAACTAGCTTAGTGAGGTATTCCTTTTCATTCGCATCATGGTTTCAAACTAGTTCACTTAAATTTTCACACATATGTTATGCATACGATGCAACAATCACGTGATTACACAAATATATATAGTTATCTGGAAACCATATATAGAACAGATTTACCCCTCCGTATGAAAGATTAGGGAATCGGTGATGAAGATCATCGACCTTCTACTGCTGGTCCCCAAGCCCCACCCAAAGCGTTCGGTTGGCTCGGCTCTGAACCTAGAGTCGCATTCCTCGGGCTATTTGGATCCTTTATAAAGGAACATGGCCCGCGTCACAGCACGATAATAGCCAATCCAACTCTACGCGTAGGAGTAGCAACCTTCCGAAAAGATGTGACTCGATGAATGCTATGCGTGAGCATTTTATTTTTCTTAAGCCAAACCTTATCAAGCTTTATTAGGGGCGATCAATCAACTTGGCAAGCAATAAGCAATCATATAAATAAGTAAACAAAACACTTTAAACAAACAATTTGAAGCTGCGATATTCTTAATTCTCATTTCAAACATAAGCATAGAATCACATATATACATATTCTCGGATTCCCCATATATATCCATTTTTATCTTTTCTTAGTAGGTTAATGCCGTTACTTTACAAGCACAAGCAAGGTAACGAAATTAAGAGGAATAACTCACTCGTTCATTTCGCAATCTTCTTAGTCGTAAAAATCCTCAGAAAGGGTAATCTCATATCCTTCATCACCTAGACAAAAGCAATACCCGGGATGAGTATTTCGTAGAAATTCTACTTAAACTTTCTAATTCTATTTCACTATATTCGTCAAAATCGCATAGAACAAAATTCCAATTTAAAATGGCCATAACTTGCTCATTTTTAACTCGAAATTTCACATATAATATACTGTTTTTTACCTATTCGAAAAGATCTATCCATTTCTAAGGTTATCTTTGTCATATAAGGTCATTTGGGTTCCGAAACCGTAGGGTACATATTCAAAACGAGTTTTTCTAGATTTTGCGAAACAATTTTTCAACTCAACTTCATTCAAAAATCCTTTAATATAGATAATATATATATATATATATATATGATTGATAAATCCCTTTAGTATATAGATAAGCTCACTTTATATGCAAAAATTCTAATGGTAGTGTCTTAACAATTTATTTCATAAAACAATATTAATTTTGAAGTGTTAAGATTTAACTTGACAAATTCCCTTTTCAAGTATTTTGAAGAAACTTGATATTTTTCTAGGTTATTATAAATGAGTATATTCTTATTTTATTTTCCTCATTCCTTTTTCCAAAACAAGTAAATTTTTCTTTAACTTCGGTCTTTTATAATTTCTACTTCTAGTGATAAAAGGTTAAAGTTATCAAAAGTCTATTAAGTTGTTAATAAATTATTTATAAATTTGCACTTAGAATGGTTTTAGAAAATGAGTCTTTTCTTTTTATATTTCTTGTTTAAAATATAAGTTCTTGTTTTCATGGTCTTTTATTTCCTCTACAAATTTTATTTGAAAAGAATTCTCTTTATTGGTAAAAACCTTTGTCTTTTATCTTATCATATTTGTATTCTTTGAAAATAAGTTCCTTTGTTAGAAACTTGAAAATCATCATTTTCCTAAGCGAGTTTATAATTTTATACGTTGATTTTTATCATAACTTTGAAAATCAGTTTGCTTCTTGCTTTTGTTATGGAGTTCAAAAGAGTTTAAATCTTAAGTTTTTTGTGAAACTTTGAATACTAACAAATTATTTTACTAAAACTTAGGTGACCATATTATAAAAAGAAAGTATTTATTTCTTATATTTCATTGGTAAAGCTATCTTTGTTTATTTGTGAAAACTTTAGAAAACTTGTATTACTTCCATTTCTATTTTGTTGATAATAACTCCATTACTTAATGACAAGTAACATAATAGAAAATTTAGTTTTAAGTTCCTTTAATAAAGAGAAATTCTACTTTTAATTTAGTTGAGACAATATCATTATGTAGATGCAAGTATTATGAGCATGTAAAATAATAAGAATATGAGAAAATACTAAAAATAAATAATAATAAGCAAGATAATAAAAATATCAAGTATTGGGAACCTTAACTTCATCAAGGTATCCTGGTCAAGTATTGGGAGCCTTAGCTTCATCAAGGCATCCCAGGACTAAAAATAGACTAACCAAAAGGATAAAGAAAATAAAGAATAGATTGTTTTGATTTGATATGGACAAGTCTAAGACTAGAAGGACTAGTCTTAAAAATAACATGAAATAAATAAATTACAAGACATGAAATTAAATAAATAACAAGTGAGCTTACATGCTCAAAAGATTATATATAAAAACATATATATATTTAGTTAGATATGAATAAGAAGTTAACATAATAATAACAATGATAATAACGAATAATAACAACATATATAATATCAAGATAATAAAATAGGATTTCATGTACATGAACATGTTGTTGTTTTTACTACTCATGTGATTTTCAAAACAACACCATAGTCATATTAAGTTACATGACATGGATAAACAAAATGATTGGAAGAAATTTTACCTAAAGTGTTTATGTGATATGAAGATGGTAGTGCATGTATGGTTATGTGGTTATTGAGAAATGGTAGTGGATTGTGTATAGAGAGAAATTTTGTGAGTATTTGATGAAAGAGAGTTTTGGTAGAGGAAAACTTTGTGGAGAGTGTTTGTGTAAAGGATTTGAGAGAGTTTTGGTAGTAGAATGAGTTGTGTGAAAGAATGAAGGAGAAATGTGGTATTTATAGAATTTTGGAGTGAAAAATAGATATAATTAAATTAATTGAAAAAGAAAATAATTAGAAAAGGGAGGAGAGAGAGGGGTGGACAGCAATGGGAAGAAGGAGAGAGAAAATTGATTAAAAAATTAATTTTAAAAGAAAAGTATAAGAGAAGTTTAGTAATATGTGGTGTACAATTTTTATGGGAAAAGAAAATTGTAAGAAATAGGTATGTAGGTGTAAGAATCGGTAGTAAAAAAAAAGTAGAGATAGAGGAATAGTAATGAATAGTAGAAAAGTACTACAAATAGTAAACTAGACAATTAAAATACCAATAGTAATAAAAATACTCGTATAAATGCGATAAATGTAATTTTTAATTACCGAAAAATTCTAAAACTGATATTTTTGAAAACCTTATATTTTTACGAGTCTATTGGTATTAACAGAATATTTTTTCCTTTTCGTGTACTAGGGCACGGTTTTCTAAAACTGATCCCATTCGAATTTGAAGGACACTAAAATTTTTTGCTAAACTAATATTTTTAAGCTTTTCTATATTATTATGAACTATTATCAACAATTATTTCCATTTCATTTTTAGGGTTTAAGAGCACGGGATTACCGGATCTCAAACACTAGGGTTTGTTGTAAGCTTTGTTGACTTTTAAAGTTCTGGTTTGACTTCCGGTTTTTGTTGAGTTATACGTAAGATCATAAAATTTTTGAGTTTTGCTCGTATTATATTTTTAGTTTGACGTCTATGGTTTATCTCATTTTATTTGTGATTAATTAATACTTTTCAATTCTTAGGATCATCTAACTGAGTGTAAGGTTAAGAGTCGACTCAGTTTGACTTTTGATGAATTTTGAAACTTTTGATTTTAAAATTCACCGAAGGATTTAAGATCTTAGTATTTTGTTGTCGAGCGTTATTTGGATATATTGTCTTGATTTGTGTGTTAGGAATCGAAATAGATGATTTGATTGGTATACAGATGTCAAATTAATCAATAGTTGAATTTTCTATTTTTTTTTAGGGTTCTCTTTTTCTCAAGATTAAGAATTCTTATGTTTGACCTTATTTAGAATTTGGTTTTAACTTGGGTCGATTTTCGAGGTTTCGATTTTGGTGTTAGACTTCTAGGATTATTTTCTAAGAATTATGAAAATTTCAGGGGTTTACAGAAACAGTAACCCCTGGGACAAGAGAAAAAAACAAAACAAGTATACATTAATTATTGATTTCCCTTATTTTTATGTTATCCATTGAGACTTTATTAGTTAATAATATAATTACTAATATAATTTTATGAAGACTTGATCATCAAATGAAAGAAACTTAGGAGGGGAATAATTTCTCTTTTCCTCGTTTTTTTTTTTTTCCTTTTAATGTTTTTTAACCAACATCATCAATTTAGTCAATACAAATTATGTAATAAGGAGCCTTTATATTTATGAATCACGCTATGTCTAGGGTTTCAACATCCTTCTATTTATATTTTCTTAAAATATAATTATATGATTATATTATAAGTTACATATATTTATAAATACGAATTGGTTAGTCGAAACCATCGGTTTCTTCTCTCTATAAATCAAAACCAAAATTGAAAACTAAAAAAATTAAAAATACTAATCCTAAATCGAAACTGATGAATCGGTTAACCGATTTTTTCATATTGATTTTTTGGTTTCAGTTTGGTTATTCTAAACATTCAATTTTTTTTTCACACCCTTAAGGAAGGGGGCAAAAGAGAGAAAATTTGAGAGAGAAACGAGAGAATTTAAGTAATGTGAGAAAGATGTAAAGTGTGAAAAAATTAGCGAAGCATTGAATATTTATAGAGGAAAAATGAGAGGATTAAAGTATGAAAAATAAATGAAAAAGAAAATGAAAATAGATAGAGGGGGCATGGCTGGCATGGAGAAGAGTGAAGGGAGAGGGAGAGAGAGAGAGAGAAAAGCAAAGAAAAGATTAAGAAAAGTGACGTAAAGTAAGATAGATTTGATGTAGTGTAAGAATAACTTAAGGTGTTGTAAGAGTAGGTTTGTAAGAATAAGGAAAAGTTATTGACATGCATAATAGTGAATAGTAATTGAAACGACAACTTGTTTGCTGGTGGGAGAAACATACACGTATAAGTTCTATAATTGACCTTTTTATGAGCCCACACAAGTTTATTTGATATTATAAAGGTAGTTTAATATTGCTTTACTATTAATTGTTTGTTGGATTATTTTGCCTTGTTTTACTTATCAATGATTGGATATAATAACCATTGTTGGGAAGGTCCAGAAAGGTTAGGGTTTTGGAAACTCTTGTAGTTTTAGGGTATAAACTTTATATTTGACTTATATTTAGGGTTTTCACCATTTAACTAATTTATCTAATATTATAAAGTCTTAGAATCTGTAACGCCCTAAATTAAAAGCATTACAATCCACCACGTGTCCTTCTCTTCATAAGAGCACGCCCAGGATATAAAATGGTAATGTACAAGTTATACCAAAGATAATCACCAAAACTCACATATGTTTACTTTAAAACATCACATAAAATAATCTTTCTGGAAGACATAAACTATTAAAAAAATCCTAAATAGCATATCATCAGACTAAATAAAAACTAATAAACTAGTCTCATAAAGTCTTCAATAACTGATAACACTCAAAAACTTCATAAAGATCTTCAATATCTCTTTCCTATATCCAATGTCTAAGGTCTACTGGTCCTCAGCTGGATAGTCAAGTCTACTATTGTCATCCCCATGATCAACATATAAATCATACCTAGATAAGTCATAAACAATAGCATCATCATCAGTACCTGAAAAATAAAAAGGTGAGCGAAAACACCCAATATGCCATACCACAAACGAATATGCATGAACATACAATATACAAATATCACATACAATCTTAAAACTAATGCAGTAAACATAGGTTATTATCTTTGATTAGTCAGACAAACAGCACAATTCAGAACCATACGCATATAATCCTAAACCCAGAGTAACTCATGACCCCAATAAACAAGCCTTTCTATAAAATACCTTATATAAATCTATTGATGTTGGGTACTTCCTACACATTGTTGCGTACCACAATTAACCTGACACGACTCCTAATCTACCAGAATCATCTCTATGCACGAGTTCACTCAGATACCCTCACACATAGATCATCAGAGCGCCTTGTTAGTATCATACTCTATGTGGTGTTTACCAACCAAAGCCAAACACAAGTCGCACACTTTCAATTATATGCTAGATAAGTTTTAATCAATTTATTTTATAAACCTATAAGGACAAACAGCAAACAAGGTAAGGTCATATCTGAATTAGCTCTTTCACAAAACTCTAATATCAACAAATCCTCTTAAAAGATTATAAACTCTAATTTCACAAGAAACCTAATCATCAACATATATCATGTCGAAATTCAATTTCATATTCATAATTAAACCCTAACCCTAAAATCCACAATTTAACACATAAGATTTATAACATTAAATCTACACACTGTCTTCTCAAATCACAAAACAACGTAACCCTAAAACATAGATTTCTCCAAAACTCCTCAAAACCTTAAAATCCTCAATCAATAATACGTCAACTATTAGAAAAGTTCTCATCTTTAAAATAACAAAGATTGAACCAATTCATACTTACCTAAAGCTTTGAATCTCACACCTTCTTGACTATAGAATCAAATCACTAATCACAACTTAGGGTTTTGATCTCCAATGAAATCATCTCCACTAACTTGACTCCTCAAATCAAAGAAACAACCTTTACTAGAGAGGTCATAACAAAAGATTAATGAAAAGACTAGAAAGGAACACACTTACCTAGGGTTTACGCTCAGGAGAATATGTGAAGCATGAACAAAGAACCTAGGGTAATATATAGGAATTGGAAAACCCTAGCACATAAAGAAAAGATGTTATTTTTGTCAGATATAAGCTGGAAAAAAAGATGGCGGCTCAAAGGGCGACTTAACACCAAGAGATGAAAACTTACATCATAGGTCGATGCTAAGCTAGCGGCTTAAAATACTTATGTCGGTGGCCTTTAACTTTTCACCGGTGGTCTTAAACCTGCATATGCTGCCTCAACAAAAGTTACATCTCAACGTCGGACTTACGCTGATGACCCATGATCCAAGGCCAACAGCCTGGATCCAGCTTTCATCTTCTGTTTCCACTCCTTCATGAACAACCTTCTCAGGTTCACTTTCAACTATTACAAGACAAAAATTACCCTCTTAAACAACAATATATTACATTACTACCCTTCACTATGATTTATTTATTTGTATATTACAGAATCTATCTAATTAAGTTTAGGTTTCATAGAATTTAGTGTCAACTTAGGTTGACTTTAAGGTTCTAGTTCCGATATCAAATCTAAGATTTGCTTTTATGGTTATTGTAAAATCTAAGGGGTTTACATTAAGTATGTTTGAAATTTATCATCGGGATACCCTTCTAAGATATCAATAGGAATCAGAACATTGATAGCTGGTAATTTGATTTTGCTACTTGCTCTAAATCAATAAGATTGTAAACCCCTCAATTTCTAGGGTAAAGTCGAATTAAACCTTAACCTTCATCAAACCTGAGTTTCAAAAGTCAACTAAGATCAAGACAATCTATAGTTTCAACTCTGACAATCCCACACTCGAAACGTGAAAATAATAGAAATAAGTTTGTCACGCCCCAAAGGGTACCCTAAACGTGGCAGTCCGCCGTACACAATATTAAAGCCTAAGAATGACCACCTCAGTCACGCGAAGGCTTCCATACTATGTACAAGGCGTCTAACACATAAAGGAGACACATCGGAATGATACATTTTATGTTGATACAATTGAGTAACAATGTAAAGGAAATACAAAACACTATACTTCAAAATATAATTCATCAACTTCAATTACATTCTTCCCAAGACTTCACTACATAAACTATTACAAAACAAATCATAAAACTAGCTGATAACTTCAAACATTCGTATTCTTCGCCGAAATCCCAGAGTCATTCCCGGCTCCCACCAATTCGGTCCCCACTTTGCATTCTTGAAATAACCTACTCATTTAAACAACTATTGGGGTATAAGCTACACTAGCTTAGTGAGAATTTCCTTAGTTCCGTACCATAACAAACAAGTTAAAATAAGTCATATGCTATGGATGAACAAACACATGAGCAAACAATTATGTATGGGTTTCCGGAACCCACACATAGAACGGATTTACGCCCTCCGTATCTTAGGTTAGGAATGGTATTGAGTCTACACGACCGCATCTAGTCCCCAAGCCCTCGGCTCTTAGCACTCGACTCGGCTAGGCTCATCCAAGAATGCATCCACATGCGCCTTAGTACCCCTGAATGAGCTCTGGCACCGGGCTCGTTATCCAAACGAGGCAACCACGGACCGTATCGATCGACCTGCATAGGAGTAGCATGCTACCAATGCAATATGTTCGATGCTGTGCATGACCAATTTAATATTTGCTTAGGTCAACAACATTTATACATTCTTTAGAGTGACCAACCAATATCACACATATAATAGAAATAATATGAACGGTACAGTTATCCAATCAAATCGTGGTTTTGATATGCTTTAGCATTCTTTGGCATACATTCATCACAGTCTCATCATATATCCCATCCCCATTCATATCGATTTTTATCTTGTTCCTATAGTTCTAATGCAACTAACTACAAGCACAATCAAGGTAACAAAACAAGGAGAAAACTCACTCGGCCATTGGATCACCGGTCTTCTAGTAATAATAATTCGATGGTAGGGAATCGTCGATCTCGGGATCTCCTAAAAAGGAAGAAATACTCTAATAAGTATTTCATCACTTAACTAATCCAAACTATCTCATTCAAACTATCAAATTCGCAATTCGCGTCCTACGCGGGAATTCCAACTTAAAACGGCCATAACTTGGTCATTTTAACTCGGAATCTCGCAAATTATATATCGATTTCTATCTACTTCGAAAGATCTATCTATTTCTAATATTATTTTAAAGTTTTGAAAACTTTGAAGCTTCGAAAAGTTCGGATCAGATTAGGGCAGCAACAATTTTCAACTTCCGAAAAGTAGTTTTGTAAATATTTGTAACATTCCTACTATATAGATTGGCTATACATGCAATATGAATGATTTCCTAACATGAATGACATGAGATGAGCTTAATGTATGCATGATCTTGATGATTTTTGCTAAAAAGAAATTTTATAACTTTTTATCTTGCAAGACCATAATAACAACTACTTATGAAAAATCTAGTTTTCTAATCTTTGATCATTTTCATTTGTTTTGGATTTATTACTTAAGAAAATATAATTATTTTTGTCAAAATTGAGTCTTCATTATATATATCACTTATGACCTTCATTTCTACATAAAAATTTCCATTTTACACTTTGTAAACATGTTTTCACATATGATTTACTCAAAAATCCGAATTTTAGAAAATTCACTTTTTGAATGATTACTTTGGGAAAAACTTGTTTAATGCATTAAAATTTAAGACTTCACTATATTTATTGTCTAAGGACTTCATTTAACACATAAAACTTGCAATTTGAGCTCATATACTAAGTGATTACATATACATCATCTCAAATTACGAATTTGACAATTTGATCACTGACTCAAATTTTTCCATTTTAATTCCATTACTTGTTTTACACATTACTCATGCCTAAACTCATTTTAACTTGTAAAAATCATTACTTAATGATACCTATTACCTATATACTTCATTTTTCACATAAAAACATGAGTTTTGGAGTTGATAAATAGGTTTTAAAAATTGGTCTTGGTTGGGATCCGAATTTACAAAATTCATTTTTGGTTATATCTTTTGATAAAATCTATCTAAACTCATGAAAATCCATTCCTTACATATCCTATCCTAAGAGCCTTTCATTTCTTAAATAAAAACTTCATTTTTGAGTTGGAAAACATGTTTTTAAAATAGGCCTTGGACAAAATCCGAAAATAGAATTTTTATTTTGAAAATAACTTTTGGAAATCACTTTTGATTCTTGTAAAAAGAAGTCTTGATGATATACATATATTAAGCCTTCATTTTCTTAAATAAAAATTACATTTTGACACTTGGAAAGTGGTTTTTAAATGGGGGTCTTACCAAAATACGAATTTCACAATTTTGTTGGAGTTTATAACTAAGATCTATACTTAATATGATCATAAACATAAAACAAATGCATGGTAATTGATAGGTTCAAAAGACCAAGTTTTAAATTTATAAATTTTCTAAATCGTCTTCTTTTCAACTATGGTCTTACAGGGCAAGCGCACCCATCAGATGTAGCATAGAGAAATGATCTAGGTCGTATTCCTAGGGAACGTTGATGAGTACTTCTACTCACTCTTTTCCTATTATCAAGCCGAAAAAAATCAGAATTGGTTTTATATACATAGAAACTAAACTAAGTCTAATATTCACAGATTTCGCAGCAAGCATACAAAAGGATAAATCAATTTACAAGGTTGCTTGGGTCATGCTTCACCTAAGATCTATTCATATAACTCAAGAATTTTCTCAAAAAGTTGTATTGATTATTGAACCATCGGATTCACTAAATTATGCTAATGCTTCTCTCAAAGTCAAAAGCACCTAAACTTAAGCCAAACTGCCGGAATGTCTTCCTGACTATTAGCAACTTAAATTTGTATAAAGAACAAAAATCTTCATTTTAAAACCAAAGTGATGAATTCAAAATGAGTGACAGAAGATTTCACCATCCCTATCTCTAGGTGATTATGAGCAATCTCATCAATAGCTTTAGATCTATTCATTAAATCAACCTTTCGGTGTATTTTTAACAAAATTCAAACATAAATCCAATGGGATGCACCATCCAATTAGACTCATTCTTTAGACACAAGCTGTTGAATACAATAAAATCAATACGTTTTGAAATTAAGAACAAAGGAATCACATAAAATCAATCAAGGATCCACAATACCCAAGTAATATTAAACTACTCCTCCATAGATAAAACAATATAAATCAATAACAAGGAGAAATAGAAAGGATCCAAAATTATATTAGCAATACAAACGATGTTCCTTGATAAATTGAAACACTCAAGCACAAATGCTTCTGCGAAAATACATAAAATTATTTTTTTTTCTGTGTCTCTCTTTTTCTTGTTCTTCTCTCCTTTTTGATTCTTCCCTCTATCTTCAATTTATAATGATCTTTGCATAAATGGAATTAACTACTCATTCATGGAGGAAATGGGAAGTTACGGGAGTTATGGGTCCTTTTGGCTTTCCAAAGTAGCACATAAATGGAATTGAATGCTCATCATGGAGGAAATGGGAAGTTACGGGAGTTACGGGTCTTTTGGCTTTTCAAAGTAACACCCCTTTAATGTCCAATAGACGTTTCTTTAATAAATAGGGGGTTACTATTCATTAAAAAAGTCGTTTCTCGTAAAGTAACGGGCTGTCAAATCGACAGGTTTGGGGACAGGTCATGTCACTTGAATGTCTGGCTGTTTTCTTCATTATGGAAATCGACATGACTAGGGACATGGCTTGTCCCAGAAATGTCCCTTGCTGTGCACTTTTTTCTTTACTGACATGACTTGGGACATGGCTTGTCCCAGAAATGTCCCTTGCAAAGTTGAATTTCCAGGTTGACATGGTTTGGGACAGGTCATGTCTCATAAATGTCTTCCAAAAGCTTGATATTTAGCCCTTAATTTTGCTTATTTCTTGTAATGGTTGAAAGACATGGCTTGTTCTTGTCATGTTGAGTTCTTCTTGATCCAAACTTTACATTTTTAACCCGTCTTCGCTTTCTTTGAAAAATATCTCCTTTAAAGACCTAAAAGCTTAACTCCATTAATTCAAGTACTAAATTCCCAATATTCATCAATAAAATGACCATTGAACATATGTTTTAGCACCCATAAAATAGGAATAATTTTGGTTCATCAGTAATAAGCTATAAACATCATGGATCTAAACTTTACTTATCAAAATCTTTTATTTATGGTATCTATACCCTAAGCCCTTTATTTTAAATGAAAAATATACATTTTGAAGTTGAAAAACCACTTTTCTAAATATGGTTCCATTTTCATCCGAATTTTCAAAAGTTGCTATTGTTGAAAATAAAATAGGATCTTGAGTTTCCTACAACTTCCTACCATCATCATGCTATCACAAGTCATCCATGAACATAAAAAAATCTAATGCATTTTATGAACTCAAAACTCTAGATCTAGTTTTCTAAACTAGTTTTAAATGCATGAACACATGTGAATGAAGAATATATGCATAAATCATAGGTAATAACAAAAATAATAACTCATATAGCAAGATCTATGGCATAAACAAAAATCAAAGCTATAAAAAGTTAGATCTACCATATATATCAACTCTAAACAAGAAAATAATTGTAATACAAGATAATAAAAGTGGAGAAAAAGAGAGTTTCATTTTTGGCATCATCGTCCTAAGCTTTTAAGCTTATGGAAAGTCATTTGATGCATGAAACCTTCATTACACTTTACCTATATCACCTATGGAGGCTTTGAGATGAAGATTTGCTTAAAAATCTTCAAGAAATGTGGGTGGAAGCTAATGGAAGAGTTAGGGGCAGCATGTGTTCTTGAGGAAACAAGAACAATATGGAGAAGAAAAGAGAGGAAAATGAGAGAGAAAAAGCTAAAGAATGAAAGAGGGAAAGTGAGTAAATGAAGGAGAGAGAGAAAATGAGTGTTTTAATTGAATAAATGAGAGAAAAAAATAAAACAAGGGCAGCCAATGAAGCCCCATGCTGCACGTGAATGTTGAGAGAGGAGAGAGAGTGAATTTGTTGAAATTTGACTCAAAATTGAATTGTGTAATAAATGTGTATGTGTAGCTTCTTTGAGAAGGAGTAGAATTTATTTATTTTAGTCAAAATAGGAGTAATTAAAGGACAATGGCAGCCAAAAGAAAGAAAAAATTTGCCATGAAGTGATTTAATAAAGTGTAAAAAGATTGAAGTGAAAAAGAAGTGATGTGTGAAAGGTGTACTTGAAAAAGATGGGTTGTAAGAGTACTTTCTTAATAAAATTAAACAAAATAAAATAAAATTAGAAAAATTATTCCAAATAATTGTAGCCGATTTTTCACAATTAAAATTAAATAATTATTTGAATTATTTTAGTATTTCAACAAATATGTTACCGGTACGATCAAAATACGCGAATATGGGCTATAAATAATATTTTTATAACCCGAAAAATTATAAAAAATTATTTTATGAAAATATAAATATTTTTCAAATATTTTCCAATTATTAAATTAATTTATTTTATTTTTAGTATCGGGTCTTAAACAAAATCTGATCCCGTAAAAGCCCGAACTAACTAAATTTTAGAAAAACAAAATTTTCTATAACATATAAAATATTTATTTAAAAATATAAGACTTTATAAGAATAATAAAATTTTGTAATGAAATAAAAATGAATAGTGCAAATGACTAATCAATTACCGGTAATAATGGAAATACAATAAAAAGGTTATAACTGTAACTTTTATAACCCGAAAAATTATATAACTGATATATTTAGAAATCTTATGAAATTACGAGTCTAACGGTACTATTAGTATATTTTTTTATATCTCGAGCCCCGGGACATGCTTTTCGAAGTCTGTATCCGAACGGGTTCGAAATAGGTCAAAAATTTACCAATCTGATATTTTTAAACAAGCTCATATTACTATGAGCTATTCTACATATTTAAACTACCTCTCGGCCTCTAGGGTTGGGGGCGCTAGATTGCCGGACTTACGCTATTGTATTCCGGTTAGGGTTTCCGGGTGATTTTCCGGTTTAGACCTTTGCCAATTTGGAAACTGATATTTATGTTTATACAACATATTTAATTTGAGAAATTTATTTTAAATTTTATTTTTGTAAATATTTAATATCTCTTAATGTTTTCGGAATTCTTGAATTAAGTTATATTTTCGAAAGTTAATCGTTATTTGCTTTTCAATAATTTGTTTTTGAGCTTTCTATTACCCGTTTTTATAAGTCGGAGTTAAATATGGAATTTTTCGTACGTCGTGGTTTTGAATTTGAAGACCACTGAGTTCTTATTTTATTGTTTAAAAATTTTCATTTTCTCAAGATTAAGAAGTTTCTGAATTCGTTCGTGAATTAGGACTTATCGAAATTCGGTTTGAATTTGGAGTGATTTTTTTAGGGTTTATTTTCGAAGTTCATCTTGAAATTATTTACTGAAATTTTCCGGGTTACAAAGTTAATGGTGGATTGTAGTTCAGAATAATATAAGATAGCTTAAAAATATCAGATTTGTCAAAATTCAACTCGTATTGAACCTAGACAGAATCAGTTCTACGAAAATGTGCCCTAGTGCCTGAAATAGTTAAAATATTCTGATAACGCCAAAAGACTCGTAAATATACAAGGATTTCAAAAATATCAGTTTCGTAATTTTTTTTATAACTAAAAATATCATATATAACTCATTTACGCGTATTTTCATTACTATTGTTATTTTATTTGTTTAGTCTACTATTCATTGTACAATTTATACTATTCATTACTATTTCACTATCTCTACTTTTTCTTACAATCTACACACATATTGTTACACTTTCACATTTCCAACATAATTTTATTAACATCACACCTTACACATTATTACTTTTCATTACAAAAATTACAATAATAAAACAAAACTCTCCTTCCCTCTCCCTCTAATGCCACCAGCCCCCTCTCTCTCTTTTCCAATTTATTTTTTTAATTTATTTTATTACATCTAATTTTCACTCCAAAACTCTATAAATATCCATTCCCTCCTCCACACTTTACACATACTTCTTAAACCTTAACAAAACTCTACCAAAATTATTCCTCAAATCCTCTACAAAAAATCATCTCTAAAAAATTCTTTCGAACATTCTTTTCTACTCAAAAACAGTTAACCACATAATACTACCTACATATCCTTACATCTACCTTCAACACATACACACCTTTAGGTAAAAATCTTCTATATTTACTTTTTCTATATCATGTAACTTAACATGACCATAGTGTTGTTTCTTAAAGCTCATGTGAGTTATAGAAGCAACAACATGTTCATGTTTTGTTCTTGTACATGCCAAGAATTCCAATTATGTTGTTCTGTTATTATTATGATATTATATTGTTATTATTGTTATTATGCTCCTAATCTAACTTTATATACATATTATTAAATAATATGTATATCTATATTTCTTAGAACCTTAATGCTCGCTAACTATCGCTAACATACTTATTATTATGATTTTTTCTTTTCTTTCTTTTCATTTCTTTTGGGACTAGTATATTCTTACTCCCGGGTTGCCTTGATGAATTTAAGGCTCTCAATACTTAATTGCGATACCTTGATGAAGCTAAGATTTCCAATACTTGACCATATTATTTTGTTTATTTGCTTATTATATTTTTTTTCTATCTTATTGTGCATTATTCTTACCCTTTTTCATTGATACATAATCATATTCATGCATGATTAGAATGTTGTTGTCTTAATAAAAATAAAAATGAGTTCTTTTGTTAATAAAGAAAGTAAACTAAATTTCTTATCATTTAATAAAGGATTTTTCAACAAAAGACATAAGTATTGTTTTTAATAAATTCTTTTCAAAAGCTTAGACAAGTTAATCATAAATTTTAAAGTATTAGCAATAAAGATTTCTTCAAATAATAAAAGGAACTCATTTCTTTTATGAGTCGGAACTAGCTACTCCATAAAAATATAATTTTTAGTATTAAACTTAAGATGTTAACCTAACCATATCTTTTATAAAACATAAATAGGTTCATCATAGACTTTGAAAATCACTTACTAAGTAAGCTTCTACAAGACTTAATTTTAATATTGTTATTCCCTTTTCAAAGTTAAAATGAAAATTTTGATAAGTTCTAATGTTGGTAATTCTTTATTATGAAAACTTTTCTCATAAATTTATCCAAAAGGATTATGCCACCACTTAATAAATATTAAGAATAAAACAAGTTTTTCAAATCAAAGTAAAATCAATTTACTATTTTAGAAACCAACTTAGAGAAATAAAATTTGCCAAGAAAGTAAAGTTTTAAAAAGGTAAAATTATTTTCTAAAGAAGTAGAATAATATAAAAATAAGAGGAAAACACGCATTTAACACAATACCAAATATTAGATAACATCAACGACTTAAAATTTTTTTTAAAAACCTTATTTTTCAATCACTAGAAATAAAATTGGTAGATAACTTAAAGGACCAAATTTTGAAAATAATTTATATTTGAAAGAGTTATGAAATAAAAATATAAAAGGAAAACACTTATTTATAGTAACCTGAAATTTGAAATTTCTTTCAAATCATTTAAACAGAAAATTTTCAAACTCCAACTTTTCAAAACCATAAGGCCAGTTGTTTTACGAAAAAAATATTTATTGAGACAACACCAGTAGAATCATGCATAAAATATGAGTCTATTTATGTATTAAAATGATTTTTCCAACCATATACATATCTATATATTCATTTAAGAATTTTTTTGGTAAAGAAAAGTTTGGAAAATCATATTTTAAAGGCTGGGAATTTCGTAACTATTCTGTATCGTGGTGTTTTGCAACCCAAATGGCTTTTTATATAAAAAATAACCTTAGGAATGGATAAATCTTTTCAAGTAGGTAGAAAACATCATATAATATGCGAAATTTCAAGTTAAAAATGAGCAAGTTATGGTCATTTTAAATTTGAATTTCCTACTATCTGAATTTTAACGTAAATACTAGAATAGAATTAGAAAGTTCAAGTAGAACTTCTATGAAATACTCATTTCGAGTATTTCTTTCGTTTAGGTAACGAAGTTTGGGAGGATCCGTATTTTGAGGACTATTAAGAGTAAAGAATTTTAGCAAGGATAGCGATTGAGTTTATCTCCTACCTTTACGTACTTGTTTATGCTTATAAGTAGAGGCACTAGAAGTTGGAAAAAAAGATGAAAATGGAATATGCATGATATTAACTATTGAAAGTATACTACATATATCTAGACATGAATTGTTATTAATTAAATTGTATTTTATTATCATGATGGAGTGTCTGGAAATGTTATGATCGCCTTTAAATTATCTTAACTGCATATTAAGAGTTATATTAATTGATTCATGCATTTCACATATTTAGTCTCATTTCATTAGCTACTATATTCGATGGGATAAGAGTATAGTGGTGAAGTTCACAAGAACCCATAAGTCTATAAAGATGGGCGAATAGAAGCTCGAAAGAACTATTTAAGGATGGGCGAATAGGAGCCCGAAAGAACTATTTAAGGATGTATGAATAGGACCCAAAAACAAACTACATAATTGGATTTCACATATGGGTTTTAAAGAGCCCGAAACACCTAACCCCGAATGGAGAGGTAAATCCATTCAAACATATGATTTTCAGTAGATCATATGTATTGTTTGTTCACTTGCTTGATGCATCAATATGCTTGTTTAATAACTTGTTTAAATTTATTGATAGAAGTATGTTAATCCAGAAATATTCTCACTAAGCTAGTTGAGCTCACACCCATTAGGCTTTTGTTGAAACAGGACCGATATCTCTTTTGCCAATGACTTCATATACTCGAGTGGAATTATGTTTTTGGAAGCTTTTGGGGGTAATCCTTTTGAAGATCTTAGAATAGATTTTCTTAAAAATCATTTGGTTCTAGTATTGTTTCTTTATGCAAAAGACTAAGTTGATATTTTGTTCTTAAGAGATTTATCGGGGGAATGCCCCTAAGATGGTGTAAGGACTATATTTGTAAACCCCCAAATTTTCGGAATCAGTTTAGCATAAAACCCTAAACCGAAAGTCAAACGGAACCCTAAAGGTCAACAAAACCCTAGTATACCGTATCCAACTAAATCCGGCATTGCCGTTTTCCTTGGCCCTGAAAAACGAAGTTGGGATAATTAGCTAGAATAGTTCGTAATAACCATAGGTTTTATAAAAGTTTCTGTTTCGTGAAATTCGGGTGTCCTTCGAACCCGATCGGACACAATTCTCGAAAAACGTGTCCGGAAGCCCGGAATAATAAAAATATTCCGAATACACCGTTAGACTCGTAAAAATATAAGTTTTCCAAAAATATCAGTTTCATAATTTTTCGGTAAGTAAAAATAACAGATATAGCTATTATACGCGTTTTTCTTACTACCGGTACTTTAATTGTCATATCTACTTTACATTACACTATTCATTACTATTCTACACTATTCTTTTATCTCTACTTTTTCTTACACCTATTCTTACACTCTACATAACCTATAATCTTAACTTTTTACCTTTCCCATAACTTTATATCACATCTACTTACATATTACATCTTTTATTTTTCAAAAAGTCAAAAAAAAAAAAAACACTCCCCCCCCCATGCATGGCCGGCGCCCCCCCTCTCTCAATGCCCTCAATTTGTTTTAATTTCACTTTATTTTAATCACACAAAAATCACTCCTCAATTTCCTATAAATACCCCCCTTCTCTTTCACTTCTTTCACACCACTTCTACACTAAAATTACTCTCTCAAAATCTCTCAAGAATTTCTCTCCAAGAAGTTCTCTTTAGCTCATCTCCTTTAGGTAAAAATTCTTCAAGAAGTTTCCATGTTCATCTACTTAGTATGAACTTAATGTGTGTTTTCTAAAACCATGAAGGTTAAGAAAGCAACAATAGGTTCATACTTTGTTTTTGTCCATAATCATAATTCCTTTATGTTCATGTTTCTTTTTTATGTTCATTTATATTTCTCTTTTATGTTCATAACTATCTACTATATCTATATAGCTATATATACTATTTAGAGCATATAAGCTCATATCTTGCAATTTATTTATTTCATGCAATTTATTTACTTCAATGCATTTTATTTATTCCAAGTTGTTTTTAAGACTAGTCTCTAGTCTTAGACTTGTCCTCATCAAGTCAAAACAAGCTTTTCTTTCTTTCATTTTATTATTATGGGACTAGTTTACTTCTTAGTCCCGGGAGCCTTGAAAAAGCTAAGACTCCAATACTTGACTTTATTATGCTTTATGTTATTTTGGTTATTATTATTCTCATAATCATGTTCATTTAGATTGTTGTCCATAATTTTATTTAAAAAAAGAAGAATTTTGTCACTTAGAAATAAGTTTATGTAAAGTATAAAATCTATAAAGCAACACAAAATAAACTCATTCCTTTTCATGTTACAAAAAGAACTCACTATAATTTTATAAACTACTTTTACTTTAAAAAGCCACTTAAATCCTTATTATCCCACCTTGTTTTTCAAAAGAAAATATTTTGTTGACAAAAATGGTTCTTTTCATAAGAAAGAAAATAAGATGGATGACTAAGGAAATTTTTAAGTAAAGACCTTTGCAAACAAATAGGCAAAGAAAATTTATGGTTTGAAAATAATAAAGTTATTTCTTTTCAAGTTACAAGAGGAAATTAATAAGATTATAGAAATTAGTTTTTCTACAAAAAGTCCTTAATTGTTCCACATTGTTTTTATGAAGAAAACAAATTTTCATGCATGGATGATTATTTTTGAAAAATATGAGACATGAGAAAAAGAATGAAAAATATCAAGTAAGGATTTTTGCAAAACAAGTAAACAAAGGAATTTACACAAGAAAAATGAAGAATAGCATAAGTCCTAGAAAACTTCAAATATAGTATTAATGTAACTTAGAAAATTTTATTTTCGAAGGTCACTTAGAAAAAGATAAATAAAACCAACATAAAATGTTTTTAGAAAATAAAGAAAACAAGGTATTCATTTCAAAGAAATTTGCAAAAACAATTTCCGAAAAGCTTCAAACCAACATTGTTTTACCTAAGAAAAATAAATTGGACAACAAGACACTTGAGCATGCTTAAATATGAGTTATATAGTTATAAAAAGAGAATTTTTCAACTATATAGATAACTAAGTATTTATCAAACAAATTTTGATTTCTTGAACCAAAGTTGTTTTTACTTGGAAATCCGTGGTGAATTTTGTCGCTACTTTTTCAGAGCCTATATGGCCTTGTTTGTTGGATATAATTTTGGAAATGGGTAGATCTTTTCGAGTAGGTAGAAATCGGTATATTATATGCGCGATTCCGAGTTAAAATGACCAAGTTATGGCCATTTTAAGTTGGAACATTCTTCTATACGAACTTTAACGTTCTTTGACATTGTTTTGTCAAAATTCAAGAAAATCATCAAAAAAACTCATTGTGGGTATTTTCTTTGGTTAGGTGACCCCGAGGGGATTCTTTACCCCGAGAATTATTACGATTAAGTGGAGTGTGTGAACGACTCATCCGCTTAGAGGAATAGACGACAATGGCATCGTGAGTTTATTTCCATTAAATGCTATACTTGTTGTGCTTGTAAATTAGTTGCACTAGAGTTAGGAAAAGATAAACCGATATGTGTAAAATAATTCATTGAAAGAATCTAAGAATATCGAAGCCAGAATTGTTCTAAGTGATTGTTTTAGTTTAATATTGATTTGTGTGAAATTCCTTGATCGCCATAAAGTTGAAAATAATTATGTTATGACTTTATAAATTAATGAACTCATGCATACCACGAAGTGAGTCACATTGCATGGTTGGGTTATTATCCTTGGGTGAGAAGGATAGTAAGCTCATGTCGAAAGCAACACTTGGCGGGAGATCCGAAAGCGATTGCTTGGCGGCTTAATGGAATATGCTTGGCGGTAGATCCGAAAGCAAGGTCAATCAAGTAGATTCGGAATGCTCGACGATGTGTGCTCGTGAGCAAGAAAACTTTTTATTTAAAACTACTTGAATTGAGGTTATGTATCACCAAACCCCGAATGGAGGGCGTAAATCCATTCAACATATAGTTCCCGGAAAACTATATGCTTGTTTGCCCACGTGCTTGTGCATTACATTTGTTTGATTAAATCAACTTGTTTGAATCTTGTTACAAGAAGTTATTTATGGAAATAGTTCTCACTAAGCCTATTAGCTTATACCCCATAGATATCTTTTGCAGTTTCCTACTTATGGTTAAGGCCACGTGGACCATGCGGGCAGGTAATCTCTCTTGAACATTAGAAACTTGGGTAAAGTGTAGCATAGTATTAGCATGCAAATATTTATATAATAGATTAGTAATTTAGGGAGTTGTCCCTAAGTTTGTAAAGTCTTTGCCATGAATGAATAATTATTGTGAATCCTCTTTTCTTAATATGTTTCTATATCTCCTTAAGCTTCATAATTCCATATATGGTCCTCTAAAGTTGTGAAAGTACGCCTTACACTTAATATAAAAGCTTTTGGGAATGGTTAAGGTTGTCATACTTAAGCTTTAATATTGAGTGTGGCGGACTGTCACGTTTAGGGTACCCATTGGGGCGTGACAATATTCTCATAATGTTGAAGTTAGATATTTATCTAGATGTCTTGTATGCTATATTTACTATCTTGAACTACACATCCCACCAGAGTCTCTTATTGTTATGATAGATGCTGTAAACCCCCAAAGTTTTGTGATCGTTTTAGCTTAAATCCTAATCGAAAGTTCAACCGAAAAACCCTAGTTAAACGTAATAGTTTAAGTCTGGCAATCCCGTGTTCGCAACCTTAAGAAAGTAAGTAAGAGATTAGTATGTAGAATAGTTCGTAATAACACAAGGAAGCTTAAAAAGATTAGGTTAGTAAAACCGAAAATCGTTTGAAACCCGAACGGATACAGTTCTTATAATGCCCTAACCTAAAGGCATTAGAACCCGCTACGTATCCTCTCATATACAGGACACGCAAAGGCTCTAAAATCCACAATAACACATTAATCACCTGTAAACACACATAGGGTATCTCATAGGATATGAAACCTGCTTAAACTAAAAACATATACTTCATAAAACATAAACTCCTGGTTCAAACATAAAATCCAAGTCGGCATAACACAACCAAAAAAACACCAAAAACTAAAAACATTAATATAAAAATCCTTTCATTGAAACCAACCTAAACATCCAACTACAACTTCAAATGACCTAAACATATCTTTTCTTTAGAAATCTTGATATATGAAGCTTAGCTCTTGGCTGGGTAGTTGGGTCCACTATCGCCATCCCCGTTATCAAAGAATAGCTCATATCCAGAAAGATCACATACTATATCCTCTTATACTGAAATTTAAAAGAATGAGCGGCGATGCCCAATACGAAAACTCCAATCCAAAAACAAATGCATATGCACATACAGCAAACAGATAATTCATGCAACTTAAGCTAATGCAAACAGTCATATTATTATCTTTCTTAAGCTAACAAAACAACACAGTCCAGTATTAGGTATACTCTAATCTCGAACTCGGAGTTACTCAGACCCCATTGAAAATCAAACAACTCTTTGAAAATAATAATCATATACATATATGTATGAGTGGGTACTCCTCAAACACCCCAAATCCAGAACACTTAATTCTATCGGAATCATATCAAGGCACGAGTCCACTCGGCATAACCTCACACCAAGATCATCAGGGTGCCTCACCAGTATCACTGTCTGCCTAGTCTTTACTGGTCAAAGCCAAGCACAACCAAATAGAAAATTATTAAGCCGAATATAATTAGGTTTATTATTCTGTTTCTACGACCACTCAATCAATACTAAACTTACAAGCAAAAACAACAAGCAAGGATTGGTCGTACCTTTCTCGATTTCAGGAATATAACTCAAATCCTTAAATCCGATATCAACAACAACAAAGACAACCCGAACTCTACAAACACCTATGTCAACACTAACAATAATTTCACAAACTCCAAATATCCTGTTACAACATACATATATACATCAACGAATATGAACACATTATCAATATATCCTAACAGACATGAATTCTCCACAAAAATCCTAACCTGAGAAGAAATCTCCGCTATCTGCATCGTCTACTCCGATCAAACTCCACAAATATCCTCAAGAACAATAATGAACCGCACAAAACTTCCACAAACACTAAATATTTCACTAAAACCCTAATTTGCATAATATAAAGAATGTATAAGGATTGTTTAACTCGTCTTTTGTTTGAATCGATCATAGAGAAAATAAACTTACTGATTTGAATCACTAAAACCCGACTTGCATTCATCAATCACATATCTCAACACGTGCTAGGGTTTCCTCATAATAACCTTCATGTAAAATCCAACCAAATCCTAAGAAAAATTATACAAATTCATATACAACACATACAAGGTTAATATCCTAACAGATATGAATTCTCCACAAAAATCCTAACCTGAGAAGAAATCTCCGCTATCTGCATCGTCTACTCCGATCAAACTCCACAAATATCCTCAAGAACAATAATGAACCGCACAAAACTTCCACAAACACTAAATATTTCACTAAAACCCTAATTTGCATAATATAAAGAATGTATAAGGATTGTTTAACTCGTCTTTTGTTTGAATCGATCATAGAGAAAATAAACTTACTGATTTGAATCACTAAAACCTGACTTGCATTCATCAATCACAGATCTCAACACGTGCTAGGGTTTCCTCATAATAACCTTCATGTAAAATCCAACCAAATCCTAAGAAAAATTATACAAATTCATATACAACACATACAAGGTTAAGATCACTTACTTTGGATCAAAAACACCTTTTCGATGATTCTCCAACCCTAGAACTCTAAGAACTATCCAAAACTCTCTTATACAAAGGAAAAAGATGAATAAAATTTTCTATCGAAACCGTCTTCTCGCGTCTCGTATATATAGAAATTGCTCATATGCTAGCACCTACGCCAGCGGCATACTTATATTTTTCCGGCGTACACCCTACATTGGAAAAATAACGAACACTGCCGGTGTTCATCGAGGCATTAAATTCTAAGAATTTCAATCCAACAACATACGTAGACAAATCCATGATCAACGTCGACGGCGTTTCTATTCGGTGTTAAAAGAAATGCTCGCATACGCCTGCGGCGTTCCCCACAGCGTTAAGAAATATGCTACTGTTTCCTTCCTACGCCGATAATGTAGATTCTCCAGATGGTAGCGTAGCATCTGTGAAAAATTGCAGAAATCCGAACTTCAACATTCATTCCCCAATCAAACTTAAACTTTTGCAACTTACTTGTTTTGACCTTAAACTCATCATATATCATCTTATGATCCATAATCCATTATATTTTCATCTACATATTTCTATATATTACATCTCTCTTCTCCTAAAAAGAACTTTCGTTCTCGAAAGTTACCTGGATTAATGAAAAAACTCTGGATATTTCGTTATCATGTCTTCGTCTAGCTCCCAGGTAGCTTCATGTTCAGTTTGATTAGTACACTGCACTCTTACATATTTGATCACCTTGCTTCTCAGAATCTTCTCCTTAGAATCCAAAATTTTGATCGGCTTTTCAATCGTCGTAAGGATCGGCTGCATTTCCAACGGTTCAAGAGCTACTATCTCTTTCGGATCTCTAACATACTTTCTGAGCATGGATGTGTGGAACACATTATGCACTCCCTCCAAATCAAGCGGTAAAGATAACCTATAAGCCATGCGCCTATCCTTTCAAGAATCTTATATGATCCCACATGTCGAGGATTTAACTTTCCTCTTAAGCCAAATCTGACAACTCCTTTTGTTGGTGAAATCTTAGTAAAACGTGCTCACCCACTTGAAATTCCATGGGTCTTCTTTGTTTATCCGCATAACTCTTTTGTTGACTCTGAGCAGCTTGCAATCTTTGCCTGATCAAACTGACCTTATCAACTGCATCTTGGACTAACTCTGGTCCCAACAATTGTCTTTCACCCACTTCATCCAATGAATAGGTGATCTACACTTTCTGCCATAAAGCACTTCATATGGAGGCATGCCAATTGACACTTGATAACTATTGTTGTAGGAAAATTCCACTAGTGGCAAATGCTCATCCCAACTTCCTTTAAAATCCAAAATGCATGCTCTCAACATATCTTCTAAAGTCTGTATAGTCCTTTCAGATTGCCCATCAGTCTGAGGATGATAAGCAGTATTGAACACGACCTTGGTTCCTAAAGCTTGAAGCAGACTTTTCCAGAATCTCCCAACAAATCTGGTATCCCTATCTCATACAATTGTTACTATTATTCCATGCAATGTCACAATCTCCTTGATGTACAACTGTGCCAGACGCTCTAACTTATAACTAGTCTTAATAGGTAAAAAGTGAGCTACCTTTATGAGACAATCCACAATGACCCATATTGAATCAAACTCATCTCTTGTCTTGGGTAAATCAGAAACAAAATCCATGGTGATATGTTCCCACTTCCACTGTGGTATTAGCAAAGGCTTCAACTCTCCTGCAGGTTTTTTGTGCTCAATATTAATCATCTGACAAGTATGGCACTTAGATACATATTCCGCTATCTCCTTTTTCATATTGTTCCACCAGAATAGCTTTTTCAAATCCTGGTGCATCTTATTCCCTCCAGGATGAATGGAATAATTAGAGTAATGTGCTTCCTTTAACAATTCCTTTTTAAGTTCTCCTTGCACTGGCACACACAATCTCCCTTTGTACCTAAGGATACCTTCATCATCCACATAAAACTCTGGTGCTCAACCCATCTCCATTTTCCTCTTTATATCCAAGACACTCTGATCATATGTCTAAGCTGTCTTGATTCTGTCCACAAGAGTTGGTTGAATTCTCATATTAGCTAATCTTTCACCTATCTGTCTTGTGACTATCTCTAACTCAAGCTTCCTTATATTATCAATGAGATGATGTTCCGTAGTGATCAAAGCTACAAGATTCTCTATTCTCTGTCTGCTCAAGGCGTCAGCTATTACATTCGCCTTCCCTAGATGATACTGAATATCAATATCATAATCCTTTATCAGTTCCAACCATCTTCTTTATCTCATGTTCATTTCTTTTTAGGTAAAGATGTACTTTAAACTTTTGTGATCCGTATACACTTTGCATCCTTCCCCATATAGGTATTGTCTCCACAGCTTCAAAGCATACACAACTGCTGCTAGTTCCAGATCATGAGTAGGATAATTCCTCTCATAGGGCTTTAACTATCTGGAAACATATGCTTCACCCCTACCTCACTGTATCAGCACACATCCTAAACCTTATATAGACGCGTCACTATAAATAGCATACTCCTCACCACTCACAAGTAAGGCTAGCACTGGAGCAGACACTAACTTATTCTTCAACAATTGGAAACTAGTTTCACAACTTTCACTCCACTCATACTTCATTCCCTTCTATTGCAACCGGGTCAAAGGATTGGCAATTTTGGAAAAATATTCCACAAATCTTCTGTAATATCCTTCCATTCCTAGAAAACTTCTGATTCCATCACAATGTAGGGTCTTAGCCATTCAATAACTGCTTTGACTTTCTCAGGGTCTACTGGTATCCCACTACCATCAACAACATGTCCTAAGAACGACACCATTCCAACCAAAACTCACATTTTGAAAACTTCGCATATAACTTTTCTTCCTTCAATCTCTTCAGAACTAATCTCAAGTGTTTTTCGTGCTCCTCTTTAGTCCTTGAATACACCAACACGTCATCAATGAAGACTACCACAAACATATAAGATACTCCTTGAAGACTCTGTTCATCAAATCATAAATACTGTTGGTGCATTGGTGAGTCCAAAGGCATGACAACAAATTCATAGTGTCCATACCTTGTCCTGAAAGCTGTCTTTTGAATATCTTCTGTTTCGCTCTTAGTTGATGATATCCAGATCTAAATCTATTTTTGAAAAAACTGAAGCTCCTGCCAACTGATCAAACAGATCATCAATCTGTGGCAAAGGAAACTTGTTCTTGACTGTTACCCAATTCAATTCTCTGTAGTCGATGCACAGTCTCATACTGCCATCCTTCTTCTTGACAAACAGAATTGGAGCTCCCCAAGGCAAAACACTAGGTCTAATGAACTTCTTCTTTAACAAGTCGTCCAACTGTACTTTAAGCTCAGTAAGTTCTATAGGAGCCATTCGATAAGGAGCTTTTGATTTTGGTGTGGTACCGAGTATCAAGTCAATACCAAACTCCACTTCCCTCTCTGGTGGTAATCCAGGAAGATCCTTTGGAAAAACTTCTAGATACTCACATACAATTGGAACATCCGACAACACTATTTCCTTCTTATCTTCCTTCACTATAGCAGCCAAAACTGATCCTCCCCACAGTTCATAGGTAGGTAAAACTGGAGATCTTTGCACCACCAACTTATAAACAAACTGGTCACCATCGAGTAAACTAAACTCTACTACGAGGTTATGGCAATCAATCACCCCATGGTACTTTGCCAACTAGTCTACACCCAAAATCACATCAAAATCTAACATATCCAGCATTACCAAATCTACAGGTAGATGTCTACCTTCTATCTCAATATCCACATTCCTACAGATTCTATTTAATACATACTTACTTCCCAAAGGAGTACTAACAGATACACATGTAGACATAAACTCAACAGATATACCACAAACAAAAATAAAAGATTCAGAAATGCAAGAGAAACTGGCACCAGTGTCAAACAACACATAAACACTATGCAGGAGTATAGGAAACATACCCGCGATAGTGTCCATACTAGAGGTCTCACTATGCTGTAAAGTGTAAACCTTTACTGATGCCCATTGCCCCTGGCCAGAGTAAATTCTGCTATATTGTCCCCCATTACAATCTACAGCTCTGTGTCCCCTCTACCCACACTTGAGCAAAAAACCTATGGAATAACTTTGTCTGTGCAGGTATTACTCTTGTGTCCCAGCTTACCACAAGAAAAGCAAGCATTCTCTACCCACTTACAATCCTTCACATCATGTGGTCTAAGGCATCTTGTGCATCTTCTATCTATATTCTGTACTGCTGGCCTGAAATTCTGTGTAACAGGCCTCTTGCCTCTATCCTGTGTCAGTACACCAGCTGCTGGCCTCTTGCCCAAGAATACCTGATTCTTCTGTGGCTCTCGGCTTCTAATCCTGCTCAAGCCTTGCTCCACTGTCTTGGCTTTGTTCACCACAGCTGAGTAGTTGCTCAAATCCATCAAATTCACCTCATACTAGATCTCAGGCTAAAACTCTCGAATTTTTCAAGAATGGTTTTGGAATATCAAATCGAAACCCTAAAGATTGACCCAAGTTGAAACCAAACCTTAAACAATTTTGATCATAGGATTTCATAAGAGAAGATTCATTAATAGTTCGGGATAAAATCTGAGCATAAGAAAGTCCATCTAGCTGATCCCTGAGGTAAACCCCTCAATTTCTAGGGTAAAGTTGGATTAAACCCTAACCTTAGTCAAACCGAAGTTTCAAAAGTCAATAAAGATCAAGACAACTAACAGTTTCAATTCCGGGAATCCGGCGCTCTCAAACCTAGAAAATGAAATTGAGTTCATGACTTATAAGAGTTCATAATAATATAGGATAATATAAAAATATAAGATTCGTAAATTTCGAGTGTCCTTTAGACTCAAACGGGATCAGTTCTCGAAAAGCGTGTCCCGGAGCTGGAATAATAAAAATATTCCAATAACACCAAAAGACTCATAATTAAACAATAATTTCAAAAATATCAGTTTCACAATTTTTGGATAACTAAAAATATCAGATATAGCTCGTTTATGCGTATTTTTATTACTACCGGTATTTTATTTGTCTAGTTTACTATTCATAGTATTATTCCTACGATTCATTACTATTTCACTATCTCTACTTTTTCTTACACCTATTTCTTACACTTTTATATTTCCAATACAACTTTATTCACATCAAACATTACACATTATTTCTTTTCTTTACCAAAATTACAAAACAAGCAAAATATCCTCTCTCTCTCCCCCTTAATTGCGTCGAGCTCCCTCTCTCTTTCTCAATATTATTTCTTTTTCAATTTATTTTATTACATAAAAATTCACTCCAAAAATTCTATAAATACCCTCTTCCTCCCTCATTCTTTCTCACATTCATTTTACATAACAAAACTCTACCAAAATTCTCTCTCAACACCTCTCTCCAATAATCCCCTCTCAAAACACTCTCTACCATCCATTACTTTTCAAGAAAAATAACAAAACCCATTCATCTCTTTTCAAATCCTCCATTAAACCTTAGGTAAAAATCCTACCTATATTCTTTATCATGTTCATACAACTTAGCATGAGCTTAGTATATGTTTCTTAGACTCATGAGATTTAAAGAAGTAATAATATATTCATGTTTTGTTTTTGTTCATGTTCCTATTTTACATTATGTTATTATGTCGTTGTTATTATTATTTTTGCTCTAATGTAACTTCTATATAGTATTATGTATATTATGTATATATATTTCTTTAGAGCATATAAGCTCACTTGTTATTTATTTTTTTCATGCCTTACAATTTATTTATTTCATTTAATTTATTAAGACTAATTTTTCTAGTCTTAGACTTGTCCATATAAAGTCAAAACTATTTTCTTTCTTTTCTTTTTGGGACTAGTCTATTCTTAGTCCCGGATCGCCTTGATGAAGCTAAGGCTCCCAATACATGATCGGGATACCTTGATGAAGCTAAGGTTCCCAATGCTTGACCAATTTATTATGTTTATTTGCTTATGAGTATTTCCTTCTATCTTATTATGTATTATTCTTACCCTTACATTACTACATAATCATATTCATGCATGGTTAGAATATTGTTGTCTTAAATATAAATAAAACTGGGTTCTTTCTTAAATAAAGAAAAGTAAACTAGATTTCATAACAAGAGGAATTTTCAACAAAAAGATCTAAGTTTTGTTTTTAATAAACTCAAAGATAAGCTAATCATAAATTCTAGAAGAAGTAGTAATGTAGATTTCTTCAAAATAATAAAAGGAACTCATTTCTTATATAAATCAAAACTAAATACTCCATAAAGGAAGAATTTTTAGCATTAAAAGATTTTAACTCAACCATATTTTTTACAAAACTTAAATAGGTTCACCTTACACTTCGAAAGTTACATACTAAGAAAGCTTCTTCAAAACTGAATTTTTATATGTTGTTATTCTCTTTTCAAAATTTAAAATGAAATTTGTTAAGATCTAATATTGAAAATTCTCTATTAAGAAAGCTTTTCTTATAAACTTGTCTAAAAGAATTATTCCACCACTTGATAAATATTAAAAATAAAATGAGTTTTTCCAATCAAGGTAAAAATCAACTCACTATTTTAGAAACCAACTTAGAAAAGTAAGATTTTCCAAGAAAGTAAAGTTTTAAGGATAAACTTATTTTTTCTAAAGAAGAAAAAGGATATAAAAATGAGAGGAAAACATACATTTAACATAACTTCAAATATTTGACCACACCAAAAACTTAAGGAATATTTTGAAAAGCTCATTTTTTAATCACTAGAAATAAAGTTAGTAGATAACTTAAAGAACCAAAGTTTTGGAAATTAATTTTCTTTTGAAAAGATAGGAAATGGAATTCTAATAGGAAAACACTCACTCATAACAACTCAAATATATTTTAGTTTTCATTTAACAATTCAAAAAGGAGAAATTTTCAAAAGTTTTATCTTTCAAAACCCTTTAAGACAAATTGTTTATAAAATATCAATATTGAGACAACATTACAAAAAAATCATGCATACAATATGAGTGTATATATATTCAAAGGATTTTTCCACTATATATATATATATATATCCATATATTTTGCTTAAGGATTTTTTAGTAAAGTGAAGTTTGGAAAAATCATATTTTGTGAGCTATAAATTCGTAACTATTCTGTACAGTAGTATTTTCCAACACAAATAGTTTTTTATGCAAAAATAACCTTAGAAATGGATAGGTCTTTTCAAGTAAGTCGAAAACGATATATTATATGCGCAATTCCGAGTTAAAATGACCAAGTTATATGGCCATTTAAAATTGGAATTACCCTCTATATGAATTTTAATGATCTTATGACATAGTTTTTGGTAAGTACCATAGAATCAACAAGAAATACTCATTATGGGTATTCTTTTTATTAGGTAATCCCGAGGAGGAGTATTCATATTCGGAGGATTATTTCGATTAGTAGAATTACCAATTGACTCCTCCATAAGAAAGAAGTGTCCTCATGGCCGAGTGAGTTTATTCCCTACTTTTTACGTACTTGTTTGTGTTTGTAGCTAGAGACACTAGAAGTAGGAAAAGAAGAAAATGAATTACGCATGATAATATTGGTTGAAAGTGTAAGCCCTGGAAAAATTCAGTAAATAATTCTAAAGATGAACTTTGAAAATAAAACCCTAAAAGTCACTTGAATTAAAACTGAACTTCGATAAGTCCCAAATTCCGAACGAATTCGGAAATTTCTGAATCATGAGAAAAATAAGAAACCTCAGAAAAAAATAGCAACTCAATATACTTCCATTATAAAACCTCTACGTACGACAAATTTTCTATTTAACTATAACTTATAAATTCGGGTAAAATAGAGCCCTAAAATGAATTGTTAAGAAGTGAATAGTGATTAACCAGAGGGAATAAAACTCAATCCAAAGAATTCCAAGAACATTGTGTGATATTAAATACTTATAAAAAATCGACCTTAAAGTAAATCTCACCAATCAGATACGTCATAAAGGTATAAAATATCAGTTTCCGAATTTGCAAAGGTGTGAACCGGAAAGTCAACCGGGAAACCTAAGTCCCTGAATCTCCCAAGAAACTCAGTAGTCTAGATCCGGCAATTCCGTGTTCCTAAATCAAGAAGTCGGAATAAGAGGAAAAGGTGTAATTGGTTCGTATTAAGCCTAGGATGCTCTAAAGGATGAGCTCAACGAGTTTTCGACCTATTCTAATCACGTTAGGTACCGACTCCGAAAAGCGCGGCCTGGGATTCGAAATGTTAAAAATGTTATTAATGCCGTTAGACTCATATTTCTATAAAGATCTCTAAATTATTAGTTTTACAAATTTTCAAATATCTAGAGTTACCTGATTTTGCAAATTTAATTGTATTTCATTACTATCAGTAATTAGTGAGTCTTCCAGTAAGATTTACTATTATTCATTACCCAATTTTTATTATTATTCTTATAATGTATACCCTAGTTCTCCTAGTGATCGGATAAACTTCGGAAACCAAAGGATGAAACCCTAAATCGGTCTGGTTCGAGCTTAGTGAGAGGAGCTTAGAAATCCTAGATCCGGCTTTCCTTCGGTTTCATAACAAAAGAAGTTTTATAAAGTTAATGAATATAAATTATTGTTCTAAAGTATATTTTAAACCTTTGAAAGTTTCAAATTCAGGAATTTTTCAATTCCGGGCGTTCCCGAGCTCAATTACAGAAAAATGTTCTAGAATATTCATTAGAACCGTAATTTTATAAGATTCCAAAAATATCAATTTTATAATTTTCCGGGCTAAAAATTACAGTTATAGCCTTTTCTCGTGTTTTCGTTACAACCGGTAAAGTAGATGTCTTGTCTACTATTCACAAGTACAACCTACATTACACACTATCCATACCCTGTTCTTACATCCTTATAACTACTCAATTATATTTTCTTTTCCAAGAAATTTTTGTCTCCTATTAAATTATCACTTTTATTACATTTTATTACACAAATTTCAAATTATCAAATTTCAACACACACCCCCCCCCCCCCCCCCCCCCCCTAAATTTTCCCCCTATTTTGTTTTATTTTTACTCATTTTATTCAATTAAAACCCTAATCCCACTAATATATAAGCTTATGTTCTCTCTCTCTCTTCATTTTCACTCTTTCAAAATTGTACAAAGGTTAAACTCTCTCTTCTCTCCCCTCATCCTTGCCGTGAGCCACACTTGCACACACACTCACTCACAACTTCATTTCATCTTCTTTTCTACTCCAAATCTCCATATATGTGATTATTTTAAGCTTTGTTATTACCAAATCTTGTAATGGCAAGACCATTCTTGAGTGTTTTCTACCTTTAATCCAATGAGCATGTGCAAGGGACATGAAAACACTAATACAAGAATCTCAAGCCATCACAAGAAGTGGATCTAGTGTTTAAATGAGTTTTTGTTGAGATGTTACCTTGTTCATGCATGTAAAGTAGAGATCTTGCATAGAAATTTATATTCATGCCATGAGACTCATGATTCATGCACCATATGTGGTAGATCTAAGTGTTAGACACTCATACATTCATTTATATTTATGCTCATGTGGTTGTTTTGAGCTTACATGCATTGATGATCATAAAAGCTTAGTCTTGCATGTATATAGATGTGTTAGATGGTAGATCTTCATGTATAGGAGGTAAGAAACTTGAAAAGGAAAAGATTTTGGTTAGAAATGTATTATGGAAATTCGGATGATTTTGGAACCCTATTTTGAAAACCACCAAAACCACTTTAAAACTCATATTTTACATGAAAAAGGAAGAGTATGTGTAATAGATATCCTTAAGGAATGATTTTCATAAGTTTAAATGAGTTTAGGCATGAGTAATATGTAAAACAAGTAGTGAATTAGAATGGAAAATTTTGAGATAGTGATTAGTTTGTCAAATTCGTAATTTGGAATCATGCCTACATAAACACCTAGTATATAAGCTTAAATTGAATGTTTTATGAGTTGAATGAAGTCTTTAGACAATAGATATAATAAAGCTTCAATTTTTGATGCATTAAACAAGTTTTCTCATAGGAAAAATGCAAGAAAAGAAAATTTCCAAAATTCGGATTTTTGTGAATAGCTTGTTTAAAAACATATTTACCAAGTGAAAAATGTGGATTTTCATGAATAAATGAAGGTCATGGATAGTATAGATGTTAAGAACTCATTTTTATTTAGATAACAAGTAAATTCCAAGAATAAATCCTAAAAACCCTAGGGAATGTAAAGTTGGAAAGAATAGCTTTTTATAAGTAACTATTATGGAGTTTTATAATAATTAGGAGTTCATAAGAGTTCATCATCATAAAATCATCAAGATCATGCATATATTGAACTCATTACATGACATTCATACTAGGAATTCATTCATATTCCATCTATGCATGAGTAATCAACTAGAAGCATTTTTACTAAATGCGAAACAATTTTTCGAAAATGTAAACGTCATGGTACAGATCGATCCTCTGTTCCGTGACCTTAATAATTTCAAAACTTGAAAATAATATTAGAAATAGATATATCTTTCAAAGTAGATAGAAATCAATATAAAATTTGCAAAATTCCTAGTTAAAATGACCAAGTTATGGCCGTTTTAAGTTGGAACTTCCTCAAGTAGCGAGAATCACGACTTTGATTAGTTTAGATGCATAGCTTGAATTAGTTGAGTGATGAAATTCTTATTAGGCTATTTTTATTTGGTAGGTGACCCCGAGTACCACGATACCCTATCACCCGACTACCGTTATTAAGAGACCGGCGTACCATGGCCGAGTAAGTATTACTTCCGCTCTCAATTATTGCTTGTGATTGTAATGATAGTGGCATTAGTTGTTTAGGCAAAGATAAAAATGAATATGCATGATGGGGTATATGGGAATTATATACTTGTCTGTTGTTGATATGTGAAGTTGAACTTAAGGAATATCGAAACCGGGTGTTAAGTTACTGCTTGTATAGCATGGAGTTATAAGTTATTGTCTGCGAATATTGATTGGTCACCTAAAAGAATTGGATTAATCTATTATTGGATCTCAATCATAATTGAACTCATTCATATCATGAGGGGGATGGAGCATTAGCATTTGTTGGTTTTTCGTGATCCATAAAACGAATATATGTTGGTTATTCGTGATCCATAAAACGAATATATGTTGGTTAATCGTGATCCATAAAACGAATTGTTGTTCAATTGACCGTGAGCTTAAACGGCATCGTACCACAGGATTCATAAATCTGCTAACCCGGGATGGAGGGCGCAAGTCCATCCACATATGATTTCCGACTGGTCATATGTTTGTTGAACTCACTCGTTTGTTGCATTCCACTTGGTTGATTAATTACTTGCTTGAATGTTTTGTATTAATTGTGATTCGAAAGTTTTCACTCACTAAGCTAGTATAGCTTATACCACAATAGTTTCCTATTGCAGTATAACTACCTTTGGCTATCTCCGAGGACCTAGGAAATAAGGTATAACTCTTAGAGGTTGAGGAGCTTTTGTTAAGGCCGGGACCTAAAAGTAGAAATGGACTTCTAATCCTGTTTCTCGTAACCAGTGTCTGAAGGACAATACAAGGAATTTTGTATGCTTGAGAATTCTTAGCATTGTTATCGGGGGTATGCCCCCAGTTCATGTAATAGAATAATTCTCTGTAAGACGGTCATGATTTACGTTCTTGCTGCTATGTATGTCTCCTTAAGCTACTACGAAGCAAAGTATGGTCTATAAATGTTGAGAGTGAGCCTTACACCCGATGTTCAAACTCATGGAAAGACTAAGGTTGTCTTACTTGAGTTTAAATGTTGAGTGTGGCGGACTGTCATGCGTAGGGCATACTTTGGGGCGTGACAGAAAGAATGCTAAGTATACCGAGGCACGAATTATTGTGAATTAAATTTTGTTTTATTATTATGTTAGAGTATGTGCAAATTCTGTGATCATTTTTAAATTACTTTAAATCATATATTATGAGTTATATTAATTGATTCATGCATATCACGTAGTTAGTATCATCTCATGAGCTACTATACTTGATGGGGCAAGAGTATAGTAGCCGGGTTTGCAGGAGCCATAAATCTGCAAGATGGACGAATAGGAGCCTGAAATAAACTACATAAGTTGGATTTTAAAGATGGGTTTTAAAGAGCCTGAAACACCTAACCCTAAATGGAGGGATAAATCCATTCAAACGTATGATTTCCGGTAGATCATATGTATTGCTTGTTCATTTACTTGATGCATTCATATGCTTGTTTAATAACTTGTTTGAGATTATTGATACGAGTACGTTAATTCAAGGAATATTCTCACTAAGCTAGTTATGTTTATATTCCGATAGACTTTTGATGTAACAGGACCAATACCTTTTATGCCTGAGAACTTCATATACTCGAGTGGGATTATGTTTTGGAAAGCTTCTGGAAATCCTTTGAAGATCTTAGGCTTAATATCCTTAATATCTTTTAGTGTTAGTATTTTTTCTTGTGTGAAAGATTAAGTTGATATTATGATTGTTTAGAGATTTATAGGGGAAAAACCCCTAAGATGATGTAAGGATTATAGTCTTATAATATTGAAATGAGATAGCTATTTGGATTTCTTATATGCTGTATTTACTATCTTGAACTATACATTCCATCGGTGTCTCCTATTGTTGTGATAGATGCCTTACATAAGGTGTTGAAACTTTCGCATGACTTTAGGAAGTCATTCCTAAGTTTTAATACCGTATGTGGTGAACTGCCACATTTATTGTACCCTCTGGGCATGACACAGGCTCTAGTCCAGTGATGAATCTGCTACCCTTGGCTTCTTCACTCTCTTTCAAAGCGTTAAGTAGAAATATCATAAGCATGTGCAATTCTACCTCATATTCTTCCACTGTCATCTTTCCCTATTATAGGGTGTAGTACTCTTGAAGCATTCTTTACTTAATACTATTGGGAAAAAATTCTCTATAGAAGACTTGCTGAAACATCTACCATGTAATCATATCAGTTATGTGTCTTTTGGTGTTCAACCACCAGTTATTGGTTCTCCCAGTCAGAAAATAGAAGACGTATTCAACTTTCTTGTTCTCTGGAATATCCAGAGCAGCAAACATCTTCTCAACCTCTTCCATCCACAACTATGCTTCGAGAGGTTTACTTGGTACTGGCTCAAACTTATGTACCAAGTCCAAAAATTTGTTCAAACTACGCACATATGCATGCCTAGCTCCATTATCTCCATTCCCATTCAGTCTCTGAGCCTCTTGTCTCCAAGCTTCTATGTTTTCTTGGACCATCGGCATGTCTCTCCTCATATCCTGCTGCTGCTGACCAACCACTCCTAACAAAGCATTCATAGCCTGCATAAGGTATGCAGCATCAACCGGAACCTGCTGGCAAATAGGTGGAGGTGCTGGCAAGTCCTGATTCTAAGCCTACTGCTGCCCCAAATTCTCATTCTTATCAGGAATCCTTCTTCTTGGAGGCATTCTAACACAACAAAACACCACAAGATTAGAATAAGGGTATCCAACTCAAGATCAAAACTTAAATCTATAAGACAACATCAAATTTAATTAAACAACAAACCTATTATTCTACCGTACTCCTCAAATCTCACAGTCCTAAGGAATCAAAACTTAAATCTATATGATTTAAAACCTATTGCTCTAATACCAAATAAGATGTAACGGCCTAACCTGAAGACATTACAACCCGCCACGTATCCTCTCTTATATAGGACACACAAAAGCTCTAAAATCCACAATAACACATTAATCACCGGTAAAAACACATAGGGTATAAAGACCCGATATGCCCAATTCTCAAATTAAGCACACCAAGTCCCCAACCATGTACAACTCTTACGAATTATACATAAGGTTGTCTTAAAAGAAGGTGTTTATGTTGAATATTGCTAAACCAATTTTAGAATTTGTGAAATCGTTTAGTTAGATTTCTAAATAACTGGATTCGGTAGCAGAAAATCAAATTTTATAAAAACAACTTATAAACTTCTACTCCCTACATAGCAAACCAGTTTTCTAAGAAATCAACTTTATAAAAACACTTTATGATCTACTCTTAGGGGTAGATAATCATTTACAATCAATTGGGCATTAACAAGCTCTTAAAAGAAAATACAATTTATAAATATATCCAGTCCTCTTACAAAACAAAACAAAAGAAGAAACAAAATACAAGTAATATCTCGATCCTATCACACTTTACTCATTCTCCCATATCTTCAGAATCGCCCAAAACTCGGGACAAACATCATCACATCAATCATCATCACCATCACCATCCTCATCAACATCAACATCAACAACAATAATAAGAACAACAACATCAACAACCTCCACATCATCATTAAGTCATCATCTCATCATCATCATCATCAACAACAATACTTGTAAAAGGAATAACAACAACAAGGATGAGCCGAAGCCTAGTACATAGTAACACAATCACACACGGAGTGGCACACGAGCTTAACTAAATGCAATGCATCAATTCACAAGTTATTATCTTTTCATTAAAATAAATAAATCAACAATGGAGCACTCACACTCTGGAACAAGCCAATGGGAATCTGGGGATCCTGAATAACACTCACGACGCTAAGGGGGTTGATATAAGCAGCCTAAATACTTATATCTCTTAGATAACGTTACACTAAAAAGAAACAGTAATCTCATCCAGGGCTTATAGTCGTTACCCAACTCTACTTAGACTCAGTCCATAACATAAATCTAGTTCACACGTTCCCATAAATGTTGAACTAAACTATAATACTTCTTTCCAAGTTTAAGTAAATGTTATACTATTACTATATTCCCTTCGATTACCCACCGAGCCATGACATTGCATCATGACAAGTGGCTTAAGCGTTTATTTTAACATTGACAAGTTGTCGCTCCTCGGATCGGATTCAATGACGAATAACACAATCAACACTCATCAATTATTAAGCCGAGTTTAAGTCTTAATCAGTTTAGAATGCCTATCCTAACATTCACATGCAAGTTACTGTGTACCTTGAATATGAAATCCAAACATAGCCTCGGAAGGAAATTTCAGAAGATAATCCAGAAGATAAATCAGATATCTACTTATGTTAAGGAAAGAACTCATATAAGAAACTAAACTAAACTAATCATCTACTTCATCAAAATCATATAAGAACTTAAGCTATTTATCCATTCATCTTAAACTCGTTTTATTAAATCCTATTTGATCAGACACTAATGTGGAACTCCACTATGGCTACGAAGATCGCCCTGCCAAAATATAGACAGTTTTCCTTTGTCTGTCAAAGAATTTCTTTTCTCTTTATTTATAGTGTTTTATTACAAAACCATTAACAAAGAATTCATAAACCAAAAACATTCATTTTCCAAGTAAACACACATTTGAAACAATATATTCCCCATATTATTCAAAGATCATCCTAATTCATTCATCTAAGCTAATTAATATCTATTAACCCATTTTAGCTTAACATTAGCCAAATTGATTAAAATTAGTCATTTGATTCATTTACTAAGTCAAGTTGATTAAACATAGACAATCTAATTCATTTTAGCTTAGTAAAGTTCATTAAGCCAAGTTAGACTTAGATTAATTACTAATTCATCATATATCTAAGATCCAGTCACTTAATCCCAAGTTAGCTTAAACCTAGCCAAATTCATCAAAGTTAAACAATCTAATCCATTTTGGTTCATTCAAGTTCATTTAGTCAAGTTGAACCTAGGTTTGTTAACTAAGTTCATTTTATAACTAACTTCCAGATTTAATCTAATTATTTGTTAAATCTATAAATCTACTTAACCCATGTTTAATTACATGAATTAATTCACTTGACACATCAAATATCACTTATCTATCTCATTTTAGCTCAAAAAGATCCATTTCCTTAGCAAAAACACATTTAACAAACAAAAACAAGTTTTTGACTTTGTTTGAAAAATACAATGGCTGGAAAAACTAAAATTTAAGTATCGATAATTTTCGAATTTGTAAAAACTCAAAACATAATAATTGTAGATCTCTTTTTAATCTTTCCAACGCAACTTGAATCACCTCAATCGGAGGTCTTATGAGAAAGTTATGAATAATTTACAAAATAGTATAACGTTAGGGAAGAAATCCGAGAGCGAAACGCCCTTGCAAACGGGGCTGTTTCCAAGACCGTTTGCTCCAAACACCCCTCCAAATGGGGCCGTTTGCTCCAAACACCCCCCTAAACGGGGCCGTTTGCACAGGTGTTTGACAGATTTCATGAATTCCTTGTTTCAAACATGAATTTTACAAAATTTTTACACTTCAAACCTTCACCAAAACACTTTACAACCATCATACTACACCCTACATCTATTCTAACATCTTCAAACATCTCAAACTTCATCAACCTCTATAACCACTATTCATCATCTTCTTCCTCATCAAAACCTAACTTCCATCAACCATGAAACCAACAAATACATATATAAACAGCACTCTCAACCCATTTCAAATCAATTCATCAATTAAATAAATAAACAACAAAGATAACAAGAGAATAACAACTTATCTTTTTAAAACACTTGCACGCTTGATCTTTCTTTACATTTCTAACTTGTCTTCCTTCATCTAGCTTCTCTCATAGCTTTGATTACTCTTCAAGATAGCTTTAATCTTGAGATTTGTGGAAGATATTGGAAGAAAAGAAGAGAAAAGAAGAAGAAAGGAAGAGGGAAAAGAAAGTCTCGGTTAGGGAAAGGAAGAATAAGGAAAGAAAAGTGAAAGGAAGAGAGAGAGAGCAGGTGAGGAAAAATAAATCAAAAAGGAAGTTTAAAGCTTAAAATTAGGATATTTTAAAATAAAGGTATCGAAATTAGAACTTTCAGATCAATATCTTTAGTTCTAAAAATATTTAGGAGATGATTTCAAAACCAATAGGTTAGAAATTAAGAACTCAAAGTAACAACTTAATTTAGAAATTTATTTTGATAAAAGATATTTAATTTGAGCTCGAGTTTAAAACTGATATTTTGAGATAAGCAAATGAACTCATATTTTACTGAGATTTAGGAATTAGTGTTTAGGCTAAGAATCAAGGATTTAGGAATTCTCTAAACACTTTGATGACATGTTTAGGGAATTTGAAACTCAAATCTCAAACCAACTTAATTATTAGCTAATTAAATTATATCAACTTGTCTATTTGAATCCTATAATTCATTTTAGTCATTTAAATCTATCTAAAACCAATTTCTATTTTAGATGAAGAGTTGGGGTATTTCATTCTTCCCACCTTACAAGAATTTCGTCCTCGAAATTCACTTAACTTTTGTTGATAGGAGACATATCATGTTATTTTTTCAAACTTTGTTATCTCAAAAACCTTTTATCATTTTAAGACTTTTACTTAATCTTTATGGTTCCATTACGCTTCTGTTGCACACTTTGACCATTTTCTTTAAATTTTGTTTTTATACTTCTTCATTTTGAATCATTTGGAAAACATATACAAATTTCAAATTCCAGTTGCATATGATTATTGTGAAAAGGATTTTGAAGTTCTATTTTTTTTTTTCATTATCTTTGATTTCAAAAAACATATTGGGATTTTGAATCATTTTCCTTGATCACTTATATTTAAAAAAATTTCTTTTCATTTTCTTTACAAGAAACATTTTGATATTCGAGTTTCATTAATTTCATTCTTTTCTTGAAAATCATTTGTTCATGTTTTGATTTTAAGATTTTGAAAACTTCAATGTCTCTTTAACTTACTCAACTGATTTTCCATGCAATTTCAAAATATATAAAGCAATAGGAATTAGTTTAGGGATTTTAACCCTCCATTGACTCGATTTTAAGACTCAGACTCAAACAAAAACAACAAACGACTCTGACTCACTTTTGTATCTCGCCTTGAGATAACACACAACGACAATACCTACACAAAAGAAACAAAAGACATAACAAAATGACTCAACAATATATTCATGTTTTGTTTTTGTTCATGTTCATATTTCACAATATGTTGTTGTTATTATTGTTATTATTATTTTTGCCCTAATTAACTTCCGTATAGTAGTATGTATAATATGTATATATATTTATTTAGAGCATGTAAGCTCATTTGTAATTTATGTATTTTCATGTCTTGCAATTTATTTATTTACTTGTTTTATGCAATTTATTAAGACTAGTCTTTCTAGTCTTAGACTTGTCCATATTAAGTCAAAACAATTTTCTTTCTTTTCTTTTCTTTTCTTTTGGGACTAGTCTATTCTTAGTCCCGGGTTGCCTTGATGAAGCTAAGGCTCCCAATACATGATTGGGATATCTTGATGAAGCTAAGGTTCCCAATGCTTGACTATTTTATTATGTTTATTTACTTACAAGTAATTCTTTCTATTTTATTATTTATTATTTTTTACTTCTACATTGCTACATATTCATGCATGATTAGAATGTTGTTGTCTTAAATAAAAATAAAAATGGGTTCTTTCTTAAATAAAGAAAAGTAAACTAGATTTCTTAACAAAAAGAATTTTCAACAAAAAGATCTAAGTTTTGTTTTTAATAAACTCTTTTCAAATGATAAGCTAATCATAAATTCTAAAAGAAATAGTAATGTAGATTTCTTCAAAATAATAAAAGGAACTCATTTATTTTATAAATCAAAACTAAATACTCCATAAAGATAAAATTTTTAGCCTTAAACTTAAGATTTTAACTCAACTATATCTTTTATAAGACTTAAATAGATTCATTATAGACTTTGAAAATCACATACTAAGAAAGTTTCTTCAAAACTTGAATTTTATATTGTTATTCTCTTTTCAAAATTAAAATGAAATTTTTGCTAAGTTCTAATGTTAACAATTCTTTATTAAGAAAGCTTTTCTTATAAACTTGTCTAAAGGAATTATTCTATCACTTGACAAATAGTAAGAAAAAAACAAGTTTTTCAAACCAAGGTAAAACTAACTCCCTATTTTAGAAACCAACTTAGAAAAATAAAATTTGCCAAGTAAAGTTTAAAGTTAAACTTATTTCCTAAAGAAGAGAAAGGATATAAAAATAAGAGAAAAACATACATTTAACACAACTTCAAATATTTGACCACATCAAAAACTTAAAGGATATTTTGAAAGGCTTATTTTCAATCACTAGAAATAAAGTTAGTAGATAACTTAAAGAACTAAATTTTTGAAAATGAATTTACTTTTGAAAAGTGAAAAAATGAAATTATAATAGAAAAACATTTACTCATAACAACTCAAATATATTTTTTTTTCCTTCTAACAATTTAAAAAGGAGGAATTTTGAAAAGTTTTACCTTTTAAAACCATCAAAGACCAATTGTTTATGAAATATCAATATTGAGACAACATTACAAAAATCATGCATACAATATGAGTGCCTATATATGTTCAAAGGTTTTTTCCACTATATATATATATATATATATATCCATATATTTTGCTTAAAGATTTTTTAGTAAAGAAAAGTTTGAAAAAAATCATATTTTGTGAACTATAAATTTGCAACTATTTTGTACCATAGTATTTTCTAATCCAAATGGCTTTTTATGATAAAAATAACCTTAGAAATGGATAGATCTTTTCGAGTAGGTAGAAAACGGTATATTATTTGCACAATTCCGAGTTAAAATGACCAAGTTATGGCCATTTTAAATTGGATTTACCTTCTATACGAATTTTAACGATCTTATAACATAGTTTTTAATAAGTACCATAGAATCAATAATAAAAACTCATTATGAGTATTCTTCTTGATTAGGTGATCCCGAGGAGGAGTATTTATATCCGGAGGATTATTTTGATTAGTGGATTTACCAATCGACTTATCCGTAAGAAAGATATATCCTCATGGCCGAGTGAGTCTATTTCCTACCTTTTTTGTACTTGGTTATGCTTGTAGCTAGAGGCACTAGAAGTAGGAAAAGATGAAAATAAATTATGTATGATAATATTGGTTGAAAGAATGCTAAGCATACCGAGATATGAATCATTGTTAATTAACTTGTGTTTTACTATTATTATGTTGGAGTGTGTGCAAATTTCGCGATCACCTTTAATTTACTCTAATCATATATTATGAGTTAAATTAATTGATTCATGCATATCATGTAGTTAGTTTCATCTCATCTCATGAGCTACTATACTTGATGGGACAAGAGTATAGTAGCCGGGTTTTCAGTAGCCAAAAATCTACAAGATAAGCGATTAAGAGCCTGAAAGAACTATTTTATAATGGGCGACTAGGCACCTAAAATAAACTACATGAGTTAGATTTTAAGATGAGTTTTAAAGAGCCTGAAACACCTAACCCTGAATGGAGAGGTAAATCCATTCAAACATTTGATTTCCGGTAGATCATATGTATTGCTTGATCACTTGCTTGATCACTTGCTTGATGCATTCATATGCTTATTTAATAACTTGTTTGAATTTATTTATACAAGTACGTTGATTCAGGAATATTCTCACTAAGCTAGTTATGCTTATACTCCAATAGACCTTTTTTGTAATAGGATTATATCTTTTATGCTCGAGGACTTCATATACTCGAGTAAGATTATGTTTTGAAAAACTTCTGGAAATCTTTTGAAGATCTTAGGTTAAATATCCTTTAATATCTTTTGGTGTTATTATTATTTTGTCGTGAGAAAAATTAAGTTGATATTATGATTGTTTGGAGAAGTATAGGGGAAAACCCCTAAGATAATGCAAGGATTATATTCTCTTAATGTTAAATTGGATGATTATCTAGATTCTTGTATGTTGTATTTACTATCTCAAACTATACATCCCACTGGTATCTGTTGTTGTTGTGATACATGCCTTACATATGGTGTTGAAAACTTTCGCATGACTTCGGGAAGTCATTCTTAAGTTTTAATACCGTATGTGGCAGACTACCATGTTTAGGGTACCCTTTGGGGCGTGACAGCGACGCCCAGTATGATAACTCTAATCCAAAACCAAATGCATATGCACATACAGCAAACAGATAATTCATGTAACTTAAGCTAATGCAAATAGTTATATTATTATCTTTCTTAAGCCAACAAAACAACACAGTCCAGTATTAGGTATACTTTAATCCCGAACTCGGAGTTACGAAGACCCCATTAAAAATCAAACAACTCTTTGAAAATAATAATCATATATATATATGGATGAGTGGGTACTCCCCAAACACCCCGAATCCAGAACACCTAATTCTATCGGAATCATATCAAGACATGAGTCCACTCGGGACAACCTCACACCAAGATCATCAGGGTGCCTCACCAGTATCGATGTCTACCAGATCTTTACTGGTCAAAGCCAAGCACAACCAAACAGACAATTATTAAGCCGAATATAATTAGGTTTATTATGAAATTCTGTTCCTACAACCACTCAATCAATACTAAACTTACAAGCAAAAATAACAAGCAAGGATTTGTCATACCTTTCTCAATTTCAGGAATATAAATCAAATCCTTATGTCACGCCCCAGAGGGTATCCTAAACGTGGCAGTCCGCCTCATAAAATATTAAGGCTAATGAATGACAATCCGTAGTCATGCAGGAGCTTCGATATCATATGCAAGGCATGCTTCCAAGATAGTAGGAGACTCACAGGGGTATTACGTTTAAATAGATAGCAAAAGCAAGCATAAACTTAAATAGATAAACATAAGATCTTCATTCAATAATAAGTTCGTACATCATCTTAGGGGCATTCCCCCGCCTTAAAGTCTTTGATCAACTATACTAATAATAAAATAAACATAACTGTCACATAAGTCTACTATAGAGATTTTTCCTAGAAGTCTATGTTCAAAACTAAAAATACATAAACTTCTTCCAAAAACTCTTAGTAGCGTAAGCTCATACCTGGCACACTGGGCTCCTCGGGGCCAACCATAGATAATCATACTGTAATAGAAAACTATAAGGGTATAAGCAAATCTAGCTTAGTGAGATAATTCCTAACTATATAACATTTCCATACGACAACCAAGTTATTTAATTCAAGCATACGTAATGCACCATTCACATGAACAACCAAATACACAAGATTAACCGAAAATCAAGTGTAGCATGGATTTAACGCCCTCCATGACAAGGGTTGGGTGGTTACAGGCCTATACGACCATCAATATTTGCAGATTTGCCAGCTCCTCCTTGCCATGTAGACTTCCTGGCTCCTACTGGCCCATGTTGTAAGCCCCGGAAAATTTCAATAAATAATTTTAAGATGAACTTTGAAAATAAACCCTAAAAATCACTCCAAATTAAAACCAAGTTTCAACTAGTCCAAAAACACTAACGAATTCATAAACTTCTTAATCTTGAGAAAATGAAAATTCTTAAAAATAAAATAAGAACAAAGTGGTCTTCAAATTCAAAACCACGACGTACGAAAAATTCCATATTTAACTCCGACTTATAAAATCAGGTAATATAAAACCCAAAAACAAACTATTAAAAAGTAAATAATGATTGACCTTCGAAAATAAAACTCAATTTAAGAATTCCGAAAATATTAAGAGATATTAAATACTTACAAAAATAAATTTCTCAAATTAAATAAGTTGTATAAACATAAATATCAGTTTCCAAATTGACAAAGGTCTAAACCGGAAAATCACCCGGAAACCCTAACCGGAATACAATAGCCTAAGTCCGGCAACTTAGTGCCCCTAACCCTAGAGGCCGAGGCATAGCTAAATATGTAGAATAACTCATAGTAATATGAGTTTGTTTAAAAATATCAGATTGGTAAATTTTTGACCTATTTCGAACCCGTTCGGATACAGACTTCGAAAAGCGTGTCCCGGGGCTCGAGATATCAAAAATATACCAATAGTACCGTTAGACTCGTAATTTCATAAGATTTCTAAATATATCAGTTATATAATTTTTCGGGTTATAAAAGTTACAGTTATAACCTTTTTATCGTATTTCCATTATTACCGGTAATTGATTAGTCTTGCACTATTCATTTTTATTTCATTATAAAATTTTATTATTCTTATAAAGCCTTATATTTTTAGATAAATATTTATATTATAGAAAATTTTGTTTTTCTAAAATTAGTTAGTTTCGGGCTTTTACGGGATCAGATTCTGTTTAAGACCCGATACTAAAAATAAAATAAATTAATTTAATAATTGAAAATATTTTAAAAATATTTTTATTCTCATAAAATATTTTTTTAGAATTTTTCGGGTTATAAAAATATTATTTATAGCCCATATTCGCGTATTTTGATCGTACCGGTAACATATTTGTTAAAATACTAAAATAATTCAAATAATTATTTAATTTTAATTATGAAAAATCTGCTACAATTATTTGGAATAAATTTTCCAATTTTTTTTATTTTATTAATAAAGTACTTTTACAACCCATACCTTCAAGTACACCTTACACATATCACTTCCTTTTCACTTCAATCTTTTTACACTTCATTATATTATTCATGGCAGATTTTTGACTCTTGATGGCTGCCATTGTCCTTCATTTACTCCATTTTGACCAAATTAATTATTTTTCCACTCCTTCTTAAGAAAGTTACATTATACACATTTATTACACAATTCAAATTCAAGTCAAATTTCATCAAACCCTCTCTCTCCTCCCTCTCTTTTCACGTGCAGCAGCCCCCTCTCCCTTTGGCTGCCTTGTTTTATTTTTTTCTCTCATTTATTCAATTAAAACACTCATTTTCTCTCACTCCTTCATTTATTCACTTTCCCTCTTTCATTCTTTAACTTTTCTCTCTCTATTTCCTCTTTTTTTCTTCTTCTTGTTCTGTTTCTCCAATAAACAAGCTGCCCCCTTCTTCTTCCATGGCTTCCACACTTCATTTTTAAAGATTTCTAAGCAAATCTTCTTCCAAAGCTCCATAGGTGATATAGGTAAAGTGTAATGAAGGTTTCATGCATCAAATGACTTCCATAAGCTTAAAAGCTTAGGATGATGATGCCAAAAATGAAATCTCTTTCTCCACTTTTATTATCTTGTATTAATTATTTTCTTGTTTAAAGTTATTATATTTTGTAGATCTAACTTTTTATAGCTTTGATTTTGTTTATGCCATAGATCTTGTTATAGTTGTTATTATTTTTGTTATTCTATGATTTATGCATATCTTCATTCACATGTGTTCATGCACTTAAAACTAGTTTAGAAAACTAGATCTAGAGTTTTGAGTTCATAAAATGCATTAGACTTTGTTTTATGTTCATGAGATGACTTGTATAGCATGATGATAGTAGGAAAGTGTAGGAAACTCAAGATCTATTTTATTTTCAACAAAAACATTTTTGAAAATTCGGATGAAAATGGACATATTTAGAAAAGTGTTTTTCAACTTCAAAATGTGTATTTTTCATTTAAAATGAAGGGCTTAGGGTATAGATACCATAAATGAAAGATTTTGATAAGTAAAGTTTAGATCCATGATGTTTATAGCTTATTACCATGCATTTGTTTTATGTTTATGTTCATGTTAAGTATAGATCTAGTTTTGAACTCAAACAAAATTGTGAAATTCGTATTTGGCAAGACCCCCATTTAAAAACCACTTTCCAAGTATTAAAATGTAATTTTTACTTAAGAAAATGAAGGCTTAATATATGTATATCATCAAGACTTCTTTCTACAAGAATCAAAAGTGATTTTCAAAATAAAAATTATATTTTCGGATTTTGGCCAAGGCCTATTTTAAAAACATGTTTTCCAACTCAAAAATGAAGTTTTTATTCAAGAAATGAAAGGCTCATAATATATGATAAGTAAGGAATGGATTTTCATAAGCTTAGATAGATTTTATCAAAAGATATGACCACAAATAAATTTTCTAAATTCGGATCCCAACCAAGACCAATTTTGAAAACCCATTTATCAACTCCAAAACTCATGTTTTATGCAAAAATGAAGTATATAGGTAATAGATATCATTAAGCAATGATTTTTACAAGTTAAAATGAGTTTAGGCATGAGTAATGTGTAAAACAAGTAATGGAATTAAAATGGAAAATTTTGAGTTAGTGATCAAATTGTCAAATTCGTAATTTGAGATGATGCATATGTAATCACTTAGTATTTGAACTCAAATTGCAAGTTTTATGTGTTAAATGAAGTCCTTAGACAATAGATATAGTAAAGCTTCAAATTTTGATGCATTAAACAAGTTTTCTCATAAGAAATATGCAAGAAATGAAAATTTCCAAAATTCGGATTTTTGAGTAAATCATATTGGAAAACATATTTACAAAGTGTAAAATAGAAATTTTTATGTAGAAATGAAGGTCATAAGTAATATATAATGAAGACTCAATTTTAACAATAATTATATTTTCTTAAGTAATAAATCCAAAACAAATGGAAATGATCAAAGTTAGAAAACTAGATTTTCAAAAAGTAGTTATGGTTGAAGTCTTGCAAAATAAGGAGTTCCAAATTTTCTTTTACCAAAATCATCAAGATCATGCATACATGAAACTCATTTCATGCCATTCATGTTAGGAAATCACTCATATTGCATGTATAGCTAATTATATAGTAGGAACATTACAAACATTTACAAAACTATTTTTCGGAAATTGAAATTGTTGCTGCCCTAATCTGATCCGAACTTTTCGAAGCTTCAAAGTTTTCAAAACTTGAAAATAATATTAGAATTAGATAGATCTTTCGAAGTAGATAGAAATCGATATATAATTTGCGAGATTCCGAGTTAAAATGACCAAGTTATGGCCGTTTTAAGTTGGAATTCCCGCTTAGACGGAATTCGAATTTGATAGTTTGAATAGATAGTTTGGATTAGTTTGAGTGATGAAATACTTATTAGAGTATTTCTTCCTTTTTAGGAGATCCCGAGATTCGACGATTCCCTACCACCGATTATTATTACTAGAAGACCGGTGATCCAATGGCCGAGTGAGTTTTCTCCTTGTTTTGTTACCTTGATTGTGCTTGTAGTTAGTTGCATTAGAATTATAGGAACAAGATAAAAATCGATATGAATGGGGATGGGATATGTGATGAGACTGTGATGAATGTATGCCAAAGAATACTAAAGCATATCGAAACCACGATTTGATTGGATAACTGCACGTTCATATTATTTCTGTTATGTGTATGATATTGGCTGGTCACTCTAAAGAATGTATAATATTTTGACCTAAGCAAAAATTAAATTGTCATGCATCGCATCGGACATATTGCATTTGGTAGCGTGCTACTCCTACGCAGGTCGATCGGTATGGTCCGAGGACTCGTTTGGATAATGAGACCCGGGATCAGAGCTCATTCATAGGGAACTAAGGCGCATCGGGGATGCATTCCATGTGTGAGCCTAGCCGAGGCGAGTGCTATGAGCCGAGGGCTTGGGGACTAGCAGCGGTCGTGTAGACTTATACCATCCCTAACCCAAGATACGGAGGGCGTAAATCCGTTCTGTGTGTGGGTTCCGGATACCCATACATAATTGTTTGCTCATGTGTTTGTTCATGCATAGCATATGGTTGATTATAACTTGCTTGTTATGGTACGGAATTAAGGGAATTCTCACTAAGCTAGTGTAGCTTATACCCCTATAGTTGTTTAAATGAACAGGTTATCTCAAGAATGCAAAGTGAGGACGAATTGATTGGAGCCGGGAATGACTCCGGGATTTGGCAAAGAATGCGAATGTTGAAGTTATCAGCTAGTTTATGATTTGTCTTGTAATAGTTTATGTAGGGAAGTCTGTGATGAATGTAATCGAAGTTGAATGATTTGTATTTTGAAGTTAGTGATTTGTATCTGAAGTATAGTAAATTTGTATTTCCTTTACATTGTTACTCAATATATCAACATAAAATGTCATTCCGATGTGTCTCCTTTATGTGTTAGACGCCTTGTACATAGTATGGAAGCCTTCGCGTGACTGAGGTGGTCATTCTTAGGCTTTAATATTGTGTACGGCGGACTGCCACGTTTAGGGTACCCTTCGGGGCGTGACACATGTAGACTTACAGGCTCCTACTAGCCACCACTACCACTTCCTCGTTTTCTCACACAAAGAATAGTAATGAAATAGATGGGACTCACAAGTATGATATGCATGAAAAAAAAATTTCAATTAAACATTTAACCATATAAGTTGAATTCATGTTAAGGGTGATCAAGCATAATTTCATCAGATCAATACAAAAGTCACACTTTTATTTAACATATCGTCTTTCGATATACTTAATTTTCATTCAACAATTATTTCATAACATTGGTTCATTCATTTTTTCCTAAATTTCTAGTGCCACTAATTACAAGCACAAACAAGGAAATGTAACTTAGGAAAAGAATTAACTCACTCCATAATCGATAGGTCTAATCGAAATAATCCTCTGGATAGATGATCCCGGGTCCCTCGTCACCTAAACAAGATGAAATACCCAAAATGAGTCTTTCATAAAACTTCTATTCTTGAAGATTCTAAACTTCTCTTAAAATCGCGGTAAAAATCGTATAAAGGGAAATTCCAACTTAAAATAGTCATAACTTGCTCATTTTAACACGGAATTTCGCGTATAATATACCGTTTTCTACCTACTCGAAAAGATCTACGCATTTCTAAACTTATTTTCATAAAACTAGGTTGTTTGGGTTCCGAAAAGACAGCGACCATATTTGCTACGAATTTGCAAACACTTGTTTTCCTTCTTGTAAACAAAGCTCATTTGAAAAGATATATATTGCAAATATTTTCTAAACTTTTTTGAAAGGTTATATATATATATGTAATGACTCATAACAAATATATGAAGCAAATGAAGTTGTCTCAACTTATGAAAAGTAAGGCTTTAAAAGACTCTGAACTTGAGTTTTTTATTGAAATATTTATTTTACTTTTGAAAGGATTCTTGGGTTATTTGAGATGAATATTCTTTTTCTAAAATTAACTTCTTGCAACTATTTTAATTTCCTAAGGAGTAGTTTTTATTTTCTAAACTTAAATTCCAATAATTTAAAGGCAATAAAATGATATTCTTGTTTATTGTAATGATTTTTTAAAGAATTTCTATATCTTGATGAAAGATAAGTTTTCATAAACCTTTTGTTTTAAGAAAAATCATTTCCATGCATGTTCATGGGTTTTTAAGAAATCCATTTTCCATATTTATTTAAGAAAGAACCTTTAGTTTGAGAAGACACTTCCTCATTTATTTTTGTTGAGACAAAAACATTATGTTCATGCATGAATATGAATTATAAACTATAGAAATATAAAGGAACATGATAACTTGAAAAAAATTTAAACAAATAAGAAAGTAAATCAAGTATTGGGACCGTAGCTTCATCAACGTACCCCGGGACTAAGAAAAGACTAGTCCCGAAAAGAAAAGAAAAGGAATCGTTTTGACTTGATGAGGACAAGTCTAAGACTAGAATGACTAGTCTTAAAAACAACTTGAAATTAAATAAATTGCAATGTAGCAAATAAATTACATGAAAGGTAAATAAATTACAAGACAATGAGCTTATATGCTCTAAATAATATATATAACTATATATTAGATAGTAATAAACATAAAGGAAACATAAGGAACATAAAGGAATTTGTGATGATGAACAAAAACAAAGTATGAACCTATTGTTGCTTTCTTAACCTTTATGGTTTTAGAAAACACACATTAAGTTCATACTAAGTAGATGAACATAAAGAAAGCTTGGAGGATTTTCTTGAAGAAAGTTTACCTAAAGAAGAATCTAAAGAGAGCTTTCTTGTAAGACTTCTTGGAGAGGATTTTTGAGAGAGTTTGAGAGAGATTTTGGTATAGTAGCTTTAGAGAAGAAGTGGTGTGAAAGAAGTGAAGGTATGAGGGGTATTTATAGGAAAATGTGGGAGATAATTTGTGTTAATTAAATAAGTAAAAATAAAACAAATTGGAAGAGATGGGAGAGGGGGCTGGCGCTACTCCTTGCATGGGGAAGGGGAAAATTTTATTTTTTTGTTATTCTATTAATTAAAAATAAGAAATGAAATATGTGAAATTGTATTGGAAAAGAAAATGTGTAAGAAATAGGTGTATGGTTTGTAAGAGTAGGTTGTAAGAAAAAGTAGAAATAGATGAATAGTGTAGAATAGTAGAAAATAGTGTAATGTAAAAGTAGACTTGACAATTTAATGCTGGTAGTAAGAAAATACGCGTATAAAAGCGATATTAGATATTTTTAGTTATCGAAAAATTACAAAATTGATTTTTTTGGAAATCTCATATTTTTACGAGTCTAACGGTATATTCAGAATATTTTTCCTATTCCGGGCTTCCGTACACGTTTTTCGAGAACTATATCCGATCGGGCTCAAAGGACACTCGAATTCCTTCAATCTGATATTTTTATATAACCTATAGCTATTACGAACTATAATAGCTAATTTTTCCAACTTCGTTTTCTAGGGCTTGAGAAAACGGCAATGCCGGACTTAAGCGATTACGGTAAACTAGGGTTTTGGTTTGCTTAAGAATCCGGTTGACGTCCGATTAGGGTTTAAGCTTTTAAATTTGGATCCAAAAATTCGGGGATTTACAACCTTCCCCCCTTAAAGAAAGTTTTGTCCTCAAAACTTGAAATTCATACTTGATTCCTTGAACAGACTCGGGTACTTCTGGCGTATGTCGCTTTCTGCCTCCCAGGTTGCTTCATCGTGTGAGTGGTTTCTCCATAAAACCTTCACATACTTGATTTCCTTATTCCGGAGCTTCTGCACCTTGTGATCCAAGATTTGAACTGGGTGCTCCTCATATGTGAGATTTTCTTTTAGCCGAACAGGCTCTAGCTCTGTAATTCTGGTAGGGTCCGGCACATGTTTCCGTAAAACTGATACATGAAACACATTATGGATTCTAGATAGGTTGGGAGGGAGTGCCAGACGATAAGCAAGATTTCCCACTTTTCCCAATACTTCAAATGGTCCAATGTAGTGTGGGCTTAGCTTTCCTTGGGCTCGAACTCGGTGAATACTCTTGATGGGTTTTACCTTTAAGTACACATGGTCTCCAACTTCGAATTCAAGCACACGTCTCTTCATATCTGCCCAGCTCTTTTGCCTATCTTGAGCTTCTTTCATTTTTCTTGGATAACCCGCACTTTGTCAGCCGCATCTTGCACCAAGTCAGGACCAATGCTCAACTTTCTACATCGTCCCAAAACAAAGGTGATCGACATCTTCTTCCATACAACGCTTCATAGGTGGCATCTGGATCGTGGAATGATAGCTGTTATTGTAGGCAAACTCTACTAAGTAGGTAGCGTCCCAACTACCTTTAAACTCTATTACGCAGGCTCGCAGCATATCTTCCAACGTTTGTATTCCTCTCCGATTGACCATCGTCTGTGGTGATAAGCAGTACTGAAATGTAGCTTAGTTCCCATACACTTCTGCAAACTCATCCAAAATTTGGATACAAACCTTGGGTCTCGGTCGGAGACTATTCCAGCGGGTACTCCATGCAAGCGTACTATTTCTCTTATGTACATTCTTGCCAACTTGTCCATAGAGTACGTCATGTTCATTGGAAGAAAATGGGCCGTCTTCGTCAATCGATCCACGATGACCCAAATTGCATCATATCCAGCCGACGTCCTTGGCAATCCACACACAAAATCCATCGTGATTTGGTCCCATTTCCACTCGGGTATTGGCAGGGGTTTCAGAAGTCCACCAGGTCTTTGGTGCTCCACTTTTACTTGTTGGCATGTGGGACATTTCAACACATAGTCTGCTACGTCTCTCTTCATGCCGTTCCACCAATAGTGGCTCTTCAGATCTTGGTACATCTTCGTTCCTCCTGGATGCATGGTGTATCCGGAGTGATGTGCTTCTTCCATGATTTCCTTTCTTATGTCCTCATCATCCGGAACACATAACCTGCCTTTCATCCTCACCACTTCATCCTCATCTATGGAAAAATCGTGTACCTTCCTTCCTGCACTTCTTTCTTAATCTTTAAAATTGCCTCGTCATATCGCTGGGCCTCCTTGATTCTTTCTACTAAGGTGGGTTCCATGACAAGGTTGGCAATCTCCACTTCCACGCTTTGCCCTATGAATTCAATGCTCATTCTTTCAAATTCTTTTATCAACTCTTTCTTATCAGTGAGCAAAGAGGCTACTTCCCCATAATTCTTCCTACTCAGGGCATCTGCAACTGCATTTACTCTCCCTGGACAGTAGTTGATTCCAAGGTCGTAATCCTTGATGAGCTCTAACCATCTCCGTTGCCGCATATTCAGCTCCTTTTGTGTAAAAAGATACTTGAGGCTCTTATGGTCGGTGTAGATCTCACCTTTGTCCATACAAGTAATGCCTCCACAACTTTAATGCAAACACAACGGCGGCTAACTCCAGATCATGAGTGGGATAGTTTTGTTCATGGGGTCGGAGCTGTCGGGATGCATAAGCGATTACCTTTCCGTCTTGCATCAACACACATCCGAGTCCATTCCTTGACGCATCACTATGCACTGTATAGGACTTCTCGGGGTCTGGTAGAATTAAATCGGGGCAGAGACAAGTCTTTCTTTAGCTCCTGGAAACTTTGCTCCCTCTTGTCTGTCCAGATGAACTTCTCCTCCTTTTGGGTTAACTGAGTGAGGGGTTTGGCGATGGTTGAAAAATTCTTAACAAACTTCCTATAATATCCAGCCAAACCGAGAAAACTCCTCACTTCAGTAACTGTCTTAGGCTGTTTCCACTCCATTACTGCCTTGATCTTCTCAGGATCTACCGATATTCCTTCTCCTGATACGACATGTCCTAAGAAGGATATCCTATCCAGCCAAAAGTCACACTTAGACAGCTTAGCGTACAACTTATGCTCACGCAAGGTCTGTAATGCCATCCTTAAGTGTTCCTCATGTTGCTCTCGCGTCTTTGAGTAGATCAGAATATCGTCGATGAAGACTATCACCCACTTACCCAGCAGGGGTTTATATATTCGATTCATGAGATCCATGAAAGCTGCTGGTGCGTTGGTTAATCCAAAAGGCATCACTAAAAACTCGTAAAGTCCATAGCGAGTTCTAAAGGCTGTCTTCGGTACATCTTCAGGTTTAATCCTCAACTGGTCGTATCCTGACCGTAGATCGATCCTTGAAAAGACACTTGCTCCTTGAAGCTGATCGAAGAGGTCATCTATCCTTGGGAGTGGATACTTGTTCTTGATGGTAACCTTATTAAGCTCCCGGTAGTCGATGCATAAATGCATGGAACCATCCTTCTTCTTTACGAACAACACTGGTGCTCCCCAAGGTGACACACTTGGTCGGATAAAACCTTGATCCATAAGTCTTGTAGTTGAGTCTTTAACTCCTTCAGCTCTACTGGTGCCATTCGATAGGGTGCTTTTGAGATCGGCTTCCGTATTGACTAATAGGTCAATTTCGAAATCTCTCTCTCTTGGGTGGCAATCCAGGCAATACGTCCGGAAATACGTCTGGGAACTCTTTAACTACGGGTATGGATCCAAGCTCAGGCTTTTCCTCTTCTTCTTCATCCAGGTTACTAAGTTGATTTCATCCTCATCCACCAACTCGAATGAGTTTAACTTCACCGTGGACTCTCCTCTAAACACTACTTCACATCCACTTTGATCTTTAAACCTCACTTCCTTTTGTTTACAATCCACTAAGGCTTTGACAGATGTCAACCAACTCATACCCAAGATGACTTCGTATTTGCTCATCTCCAAGATTATTAGGTCACACTTAGAGTGACTTCCTTGTATCTCCATTGGACATCCTTTAAGCATTTCCTTTGTCGTTACTATGCTTCCGGTGGGGGTTTTAACTCGAAAACCAGTAGCAATAGTATCTATGGGTAACCCAATTCGCTTGGCCAGGCTAACGGTGATAAAGGAATGGGTAGCTCCCGTATCGAACAAAGCATAAGCGGGTTGACTAGCTATGAGTATGTGTCCTGCACTCGAATTTTTATACTAATTACGAGACTGGTATACTTAAGCTAATCGCGGGTATAAAACTTTATACTTGTACCGTAGGTATTGAACGTAGGAAACTTAACAAATTACATCAAAGAAAAGGGTTTCGATTCTGACCTGTCACCAATCCAAAATCTGAGCCATAATCTCCATCTACAGCGCGAGCTCTGCTCCTTCGTCATCGACTCCTCGCATACCCACTGTCCTTCCAGGTTGTATATCCTCATTCCGTGGACAGCTGCTCCAGATCGGCTTGGGTTGCTTCCTCCGCTTCCGTTTTTCGCCGATGCCACTCCTCCCACTGACCCAAATGGTCTAGCTGGGGCATTCTTTCTTTGTGGGCATTCGTTGGCGAAGTGCCCGGTTTGCTTGCAAACGAAGCAAACAGTAGAAGCCTTCTTTGGGCAATCACCTATCTTGTGGCTGGGGTCTCCACAAAAGTAGCACTTGTGTTGCAACAGCGGGCACCTCTTTGGATAGTGCTCTTCCTTGCATTTCCAGCAGGTCACCTTGATCTTGGATGTGTCCTTATTACTAACAGCACTTCCTCGGAAGCTGTTGAAGGGCTTGAACCTTTTACTCTGAAAACTGGGGTTATAGCTATCCTGAGCTCTCTTGCCGAACAAAGGTCTTTCTCTCAGGGGCTTTGCTCTTCCTTTTCTTTGCTCCCTCAATGATACGAGCCCTTTCTACCAACTTCGGAGGGTCCTCAGATCTAACTCCTCCAGACGCATCCTTATATCTTCATCCAGGCCACTCAGAAACTTGCCTCTTCAGCTCCTCACTATGCTTGAAACTCAGGCGTATTGAAGCAGTCGGCTAAACTCCGTCTCGTACTGCTCTATTGTCCTTCCCTTCTGGGATATATGGAGAAAGTCTCCACTATACTGTACTCTTAAGCTCCCAGGGAAATAGTTGTCCAAAAACTCTCTACGAAAAACTGCCCAGGCCACGGGTGGCAACAATTCCCTGCTTTTCGACTCCCACCATATTCTGGCATTGAGCCGCAACATGTATGTGCCATAATCCAGACGTAGATGATAGGGAACTTCGTAGGCGGCGAATGATCTTCGATCTAGGCTAGCCAGTCTTCAACTTCGTCTGGCTTTCCAAAATTTCCGTCGAAATATCTGTTGCTTTTTATGAAGTCCGGCAAGGAACTTCTGTAAGGTCGTAGCGGTGGTGGTGCTGGTAAAGGAACAGTATGTGACTCAGCTTCTGGGGCTGCAGGTGCTTCAACGGTTGCTTCTGGTGCATTTGCAGCAGGCAGTGGCACATTTTGTGCATTTTGCATGAAATTATTAACCAACCCTGCTAGTTGGTTGATGGCAGCCCACACATCTCCTTGTTGATTCGATGGGGGATTTGGTGCTTGTTGTCCTGTCGGAGGATTCTCCAGTTCTGCTGGTATATTATTAGAAGCGCGACGTTCACGTCTTCTACCTCTCCTACCACGTCTGTTAAATTTTATACTTCTTAAATTTTTCACAACAGGGAAAAGATTGGAAATATCGGAAATTCCATAGAAAATAATTAAGGCAATCAGACCCATCAACATAAAATTCTGGCATTCAAAATAAAAAGAGGAAATTAATAATCCTTACATAACTTGGAGAAGGTGGAAACCATTCTCATCCAAAGATAATTGTTCAAATAAAACATAGAAAAGCAAAACATTAATGCATTAAAACAAAGATAAGCCTAGGAAAAGGCTATGTTGGACTCGTCAGGTTATGCTCCATTTCTTCCTTCTTCAACTTCTTCTTTTTACGGGGATGGTGCTGGGTTCATACTCCTGCTGGTGGATCCTTTGTGCCGTTTGACAAATTGTCGCAGATATTGACTAACCGTCATCCTCTTTCCGCGATATCGTGAGGTGATCTCTGCTTGAGACGGCCAACCTTCGTCATGCACGAAAATCCTTTCTCTACGGGTCATGCCGTTCGTTTCTTCTGGTCTCTTCTTCTTCTTCTTCCGGTGCCATTACCATTGTGGGGGTATGGGATCTGCTTCTCAGGAATCTATTTGGATCAAAAGCATTGTTTCTTCTCCTCTCCTCCTCAGAATCGGAGATCATTACTGGGTTATTCCTTGCAATGGTCTCCATGGGTACATCTTGGCTCAGCCTTCGGGGAGGTGCCTGACTGGGGATCAAAGGGCTGTCTTCCCAGAGGGATGCAGACTGGGTCTCCTCAGGTTCCGAGTCTTCATTCTGATCTCCTTCCGTGCTACCATTTGTCTCTCCATTCCCTTCGTTTGCTTGGGCCTGCTCCATGATGAAGTCCTCATCTGGGATAACATCTAGCTGCATTCCAACGGAGTTGAGCTGAGTATTGTACTCTGATGGCGTAGGGACAATCCGTCGGTAAGCAGCATACCAATAGAATCGCTCTTCGGCATCTGCCTTCAGCCAGTCCGTATGATCCGCTAACTCATCATGTGCGTAGATGTATAGAGGTCCTAGCTTGTTCCAAGTCTGGAAGTCTGGTTCTTGTCGCCCATCTTCCGTTTTCAAGATGAAGGTCATTTGTTGCAGCATGGTCTCCCGGTAGATAAAAACCATCATTCTTTCGACCACATAAATAACTTCTACGTCACTCCATCTCCGATTGCTTACAGCGTCGAATCTCAGTTCATTAGGCAAGTTCCTCCACAGGGAATGTCTTAATCCTTTCTTCCATAACTTGAACATTTCACGGGCGGTCCTAGGCCTTCCAACTAAAGCGAACTCCTCTCACAGGACCCTCAGTTTAAGACGGTAGTTCATGAAGGTCTCGTCATGGTCTTTAAGGAATTGTCGGGATTTTTCTTTGACCTCAGGGAAAGTCAACTATCAAGTAAAAAAAAAGGGATCAGATCTTAAGCTAGAGTTTCTATCTTACTACCTTAGAGGTGTTTATTTGTTTATCTATTCTACTATCTTAGGTCTAAAACTTGCGCTCTGATACCAACTTAAACTGTCACGCCCCAGAGGGTATCCTAAACGTGGCAGTCCGCCGCATATAATATTAAAAGCTAATGAATGACAATCCGTAGTCATGTAGGAGCTTCGATATCATATGCAAGGCGTGCTTCTAAGATAGTAGGAGACTCACAGGGGTATTACGTTTAAATAGATAGCAAAAGCAAGCATAAACTTAAATAGATAAACATAAGATCTTCATTCAATAATAAGTTTGTACATCATCTTAGGGGCATTCCCCCGCCTTAAAGTCTTTGATCAACTATACTAATAACAAAATAAACATAACTATCACATAAGTCTACTATAGAGATTTTTCCTAGAAGTCTATGTTCAAAACTAAAAATACATAAACTTCCTCCAAAAACTACTAGTAGCGTAAGCTCATACCTGGCACACTGGGCTCCTCGGGGCCAACCATAGATAATCATACTGTAATAGAAAACTATAAGGGTATAAGCAAATCTAGCTTAGTAAGATAATTCCTAACTATATAATATTTCCACACGACAACCAAATTATTTAATTCAAGCATATGTAATGCACCATTCACATGAACAACCAAATACACAAGATTAACCGGAAATCAAGTGTAGCATAGATTTAACGCCCTCCATGACAAGGGTTGGGTGGTTACAAGCCCATACGACCATCAATATTTGCATATTTGTCGGCTCCTGCTTGCCCTGTAGACTTCCTGGCTCCTACTGGCCTATGTAGACTTACAGGCTCCTACTAGCCACCACTACCACTTTCCTCGTTTCCCCACATGAAGAATAGTAGTAAAATAAATGTGACTCACAAGTATGATATGCATGAAAAAAAAATTTCAATTAAACATTTAACCATATAAGTTGAATTCATGTTAAGGGTGATCAACCATAATTTCATCAAATCAATACAAAAGTCACACTTTTATCTAACATATCGTCTTTCAATATACTTAATTTTCATTCAACAATAATTTCATAACATTGGTTCATTCATCTTTTCCTAAATTTCTAGTGCCACTAATTACAAGCACAAACAAGGAAATGTAACTTAGGAAAAGAATTAACTCACTCCATAATCGGTAGGTCTAATCGAAATAATCCTCTGGATAGATGATCTCGGGTCCCTCGTCACCTAAACAAGATGAAATACCCAAAATGAGTCTTTCATAAAACTTCTATTCTTGAAGATTCTAAACTTCTCTTAAAATCGCGGTAAAAATCGTATAAAGGGAAATTCCAACTTAAAATGGCCATAACTTGCTCATTTTAACTCGGAATTTCGCATATAATATACCGTTTTCTACCTACTCAAAAAGATCTACACATTTCTAAACTTATTTTCATAAAGCTAGGTTGTTTGGGTTTCGAAAAGACAGCGACCAGATTTGCTACGAATTTGCAAACACTTGTTTTCCTTCTTGTAAACAAAGCTCATTTGAAAAGATAAATATTTCAAATATTTTGTAAACTTTTTTGAAAGGTATATATATATATGTAATGACTCATAACAAATGTATGAAGTAAATGAAGTTGTCTCAACTTATGAAAAGTAAGGTTTTAAAATACTTTAAACTTGAGTTTTTTTATTGGAATATTTATTTTACTTTTGAAAGGATTCTTGGGTTATTTGAGATGAATATTTCTTTTTCTAAAATTAACTTCTTGCAACTATTTTAATTTCCTAAGGAGTGGTTTTTATTTTCTAAACTTAAATTCCAACAATTTAAAGGCAATAAAATGATATTGTTGTTTCTTGTAATGATTTTTTAAAGAATTTCTATATCTTGATGAAATATAAGTTTTCATAAACCTTTTGTTTTAAGAAAAATCATTTCCATGCATGTTCATGGGTTTTTAAGAAATCTATTTTCCATATTTATTTAAGAAAGAACCTTTAGTTTGAGAAGACACTTCCTCATTTATTTTTGTTGAGACAAAAACATTATGTTCATGCATGAATATAAATTATAAACTATAGAAATATAAAGGAACATAATAACTTGAAAAAAATTTAAACAAATAAGAAAGTAAATCAAGTATTGGGACCGTAGCTTCATCAAGGTACTCCGGGACTAAGAAAAGACTAGTCCCGAAAAGAAAAGAAAAGGAATTGTTTTGACTTGATGAGGACAAGTCTAAGACTAGAATGACTAGTCTTAAAAACAACTTGAAATTAAATAAATTGCAATGTAGCAAATAAATTACATGAAAGGTAAATAAATTACAAGACAATGAGCTTATATGCTCTAAATAATATATATATAGCTATATATTAGATAGTAATAAACATAAAGGAAACATAAGGAACATAAAGGAATTTGTGATGATGAACAAAAACAAAGTATGAACCTATTGTTGCTTTCTTAACCTTTATGGTTTTAGAAAACACACATTAAGTTCATACTAAGTAGATGAACATAAAGAAAGCTTGGAGGATTTTCTTGAAGAAAGTTTACCTAAAGAAGAAACTAAAGAGAGCTTTCTTGTAAGACTTCTTAGAGAGGATTTTTGAGAGAGTTTGAGAGAGATTTTGGTATAGTAGCTTTAGAGAAGAAGTGGTGTGAAAGAAGTGAAGGTATGAGGGGTATTTATAGGAAAATGTGGGAGATAATTTGTGTTAATTAAATAAGTAAAAATAAAACAAATTGGAAGAGATGGGAGAGGGGGCCGGCGCTACTCCTTGCATGGGGAAGGGGAAAATTTTATTTTTTTGTTATTCTATTAATTAAAAATAAGAAATGAAATATGTGAAATTGTATTGGAAAAGAAAATATGTAAGAAATAGGTGTATGGTTTATAAGAGTAGGTTGTAAGAAAAAGTAGAGATAGATGAATAGTATAGAATAGTAGAAAATAGTGTAATGTAAAAGTAGACTTGACAATTTAATGCCGGCAGTAAGAAAATACGCGTCTAAAAGCGATATCTGATATTTTTAGTTACCGAAAAATTACAAAATTGATATTTTTGGAAATCTCATATTTTTACGAGTCTAACGGTATATTCAGAATATTTTTCCTATTCCGGGCTTCCGGACACGTTTTTCGAGAACTTTGTCCGATCGGGCTCAAAGGACACTCGAATTCCTTCAATCTGATATTTTTATATAACCTATAGCTATTACGAACTATAATAGCTAATTTTTCCAACTTCGTTTTCTAGGGCTTGAGAAAACGGCAATGCCGGACTTAAGCGATTACGGTAAAATAGGGTTTTGGTTTGCTTAAGAATCCGATTGACTTTCGATTAGGGTTTAAGCTTTTAAATTTGCATCCAAAAATTCGGGGATTTACACCTTAAATCCGATATCAACAACAACAAAGACAACCCAAACTCCACAAACTCCTATGTCAACACTAACAATAATTTCACAAACTCTAAATATCCTGTTACAACATACATATATACATCAACGAATATGAATACATTATCAATATATCCTAATAGACATGAATTCTCCACAAAAATCCTAACCTAAGAAGAAATCTCCGCTATCTGCATCGTCTACTCCGATCAAACTCCACAAATATCCTCAAGAACAATAATGAACCGCACAAAACTTCCACAAACACCAAATATTTCACCAAAACCCTAATTTGCATAATATAAAGAATGTATAAGGATTGTTTAACTCATATTTTGTTTGAATCCATCATAGAGGAAATAAACTTACTGATTTGAATCGCTAAAACCCGACATGCATTCATCAATCATAGATCTCAACACGTGTTAGGGTTTCCCCACAAGAACCTTCATGCAAAATCCAACCAAACCCTAAGAAAACTTATACAAATTTGTATACAACACATAGGAGAAGGTTAAGATCACTTACTTTGGATCAAAAACACCTTCTCGATGATTCTCCAACCCTAGAACTCTAAAAACGCTCTAAAACTCTCTTACACGAAGGAAAAAGATGAATAAACTTTTCTGTCAAAACCGTCTTATCGCATCTCGTATATATAGAAATTGCTCATATGCCGACACCTACGTCGGCGGCGTACTTAATATTTTGCCCGCGTACACCCTACACTAGTAAAAATAACACGAACACTGTCGATGTTCATCGAGGAGTTGAATTCCCAGAATTTCAATCCAACAACATACGCCGGCAAATCCATGATCAACGCCGACGGCGTTTCTATCCGGCGTTAAAAGAAATGCTCACTTACACCGGCGGCGATCCACCCAGCGTTAAGAAAAACGCTACTGTTTCCTTCTTATGCCGTCTCTACGCCAGCAGAGTAGATTCTCCAGATGGCGGCATAGCATCTATCAAATATTGTAGAAATCTGAACTTCAACATTCATTCCCCAATCAAACTTAAACTTTTACAACTTACTTGTTTTGACATTAAACTCATCCTATATAATCTTATGATCCATAATCCATTATATTTTCATCTTCATATTTCTGTATATTACAGTTCTTGAAAAACGTGTTCCGAGGCTTAGAATAGTAAAATAATTCCAGATATACCGTTAGACTCGTAAAGATATAAGGTTTTCAAAAATATCAGTTTTATAATTTTTTAGTAAGTAAAATAACAAATATCGCAATTATACATGCATTTTCTTACTACCGGTACTTTATTAGTCTTCTCTACTTTACATTACACTATTCATTACTATTCTACACTATTCATTTATCTCTACTTTTTCTAACACCTATTCTTACACTCTATACACCTATTATCTTTACTTTTTACCTTTATATAACTTTATTTCATATCTACTTTACTTATTATTACATTTAATTAACAAAACTACAAAAAAATACCATCTTTTCCTCTCTCTCATCTACATGGCCGATGCGCCTCCACCGCCCCCCCTCCCCTCTTTATATCTCTCTCAATTTTTTTTTTCAATTTTTCTTTATTTATATCACACAAAATTCACTCCTCATTTTCCTATAAATACCCCTCCTCCTCTTTCACTTCTTTCACACAATTACTACCCACAAATTTACTATCAAATCTCTCAAAAATTCTCCTCTCAAAACTCTCACCAGATACACTCTCAAAACTCTCTCAAACCCCCTTCTACATACACAAAACCCATTCACACATAATACTCCAAAACCCTCTTTAGGTAAAATTTTCCTTACAAATTTTTTCTTACCATGTCATGCAACTTTATATGACTATAGTGTGAGTTTCCTAAACTTATTGTTATGGAAGCAACACTATGTTCATATATTATTCTTGTTCATGAAAATCTATTTTTCTAATTTTATGTTGTTATCATGTTTTACATGTTATGTTAGCCTCTTATATATAGTTAATTAAATATAATTATGTATCTACATATATATGTTATTTAGAGCATATAAGCTCACTTGCAATTTATTTACTTTCATGCAAAGTAATTTATTTATTTCTTTGCAACTTATTTATTTCATGTTATTTTAAGACTAGTCTCTAGTCTTAGACTTATCCTCATCAAGTCAAAAAAAATTCTTTCTTTTATTTTTCTTTCTTTTGGGACTAGTCTACTTCTTAGTCCTGAGAGCCTTGAAGAAGCCAAGACTCCCAATACTTGACTTTATTATTTATTTTGTTACTTTTGCTTGTTATTATCCTCATATCATGTACTTAAGGATTGTTGTCTATACCTTTAAGCTTCAATTATACTTTTACAAAAAGGAGATTTTATCATCTAAGAATGGTTTTATAGGAAATTTAGAATCTATGGTTTAACAAAAGTAAATTTATTCTTTTCAAAACTTTAGGAGAACTCACTACAATTTTAAAAGCTACTCTTATTTTGAAAAGTTTTAATCATTCCCATATTACCTTGTTTTCCAAAAGAAGATGACTTTTGGTACTAAAATGTTTTCCATAAAAGCATAATATAAGGAAACCCCATGAAAAGGGAATAAGAGTTTTCAAACCGAGATTTTTCCGAGTAATGATCAAAGAAAAGCTGTATAGAAAAAGTGACACTGATATTAAAAAATCATAAAAGTAAAATAAAGAAATCTAATAGTATTAAAAAGTCTTTAAGAAAAATAGTAAGATAAACATGAAATAATTCTTTGAAAACAAAAGAATCAAAATATTCATTTTAAAGGATTTACAAAAAGGATTTCTTGTAAACTATAGTTTTTCTACACTTTTAATTAACATTGTTTTACTCGAGAAATTTGGTTGGATAACAAACACTTGAGCATGGATGAAATGTGAGCTATATAACTATGAAAAAGGAATTTCTCAACTATATGGATAACTAAGTATTTATCAAAGCAATTTTTGGATGGCTTAATGTTTGAAACAAAATGCTTTTGGGATGGGAAACTTCGTGGTGAATCTAATTGCCACTGTTTTGGAGCCTAAATGATTTAGTTTGATGAAAATAGTTTTAGAAATGAATAGATCTTTTCGAATAGATAGAAATCAGTATATTATATGGGCAATTCCGAGTTAAAATGACCAAGTTATGGCCATTTTAAATTGAAATCATCTTTTATACGAACTTTGACGTTCTTATGACATAGTTTAGACAAGTTTCAAGAAATTTATCAAGAAATACTCATTTTGGGTATCTTCCTTGACTAGGTGATTCCGAGGAAGAATACCCGTATCCCGAGGATTATTTCGACTAAGTGAATTGTTTGAGTGACTCATCCATTTAGAAGAAGTGTCAACATGGTAATGTGAGTTTATTTCCTTGAAATGCTTTACTTGATTGTGCTTGTAGTTTAGTCGCATTAGAAGTAAGAAAAGACAAATTGATATGTATGTGAAAATTTGTTGAAAGGATTCTAAGAATATCGAGGTCGGAATTGATTATAAGTAATTATTTGTTTTAGTATAACACTTGATATGTATGAAATTCTATGATTACCTTAAATTTGATAATAATGATGCTATGATATCTTAAATAAATTGATTCATGCATACCACGAAGTGACTCACATTGCATGGGGTTATTATCCTTGGGTGAAAAGCATAGTTCATGGTCAAAAGCAACACTTGGAGGTTATGATCGAAAGCGAATGCTTGGCGACATGGAATCAAACCAATGCTTGGCGAAAATCCGAAAGCATGACTCGACCCGAGTATACTTTAATATGCTTGGCGGTAATGATTGAAAGTATAATGTAACTAAAACTACTCATTTTGAGATTATACATCACCAAACCCCGAATGGATGATGTAAATCCATTCATCATATAGTTCCGGAAAACTATGTGCCTTGTTTGCTCACGTGTATGTTGCATTTCACTTGATTGCTTAAATAACTTGTGTGAAATTTTTACTATACAAGATTTTACTTATGGAAATAATTCTCACTAAGCCTATTAGCTTATGCCCCTATAGATATCTTTTGCAGTTTAACTATTTGTGGTTGAGGCCACATAAACCCTACAGCCAGGTATTTCCTTTTCGATTAAGGAAATTTTTAGATAAAGATTAATGTTAGTTAAGATATAGACTTTGTAGAAATCTCTTGTAATAGATTTATAGTTATTTTGGCAAGGGAATGCTCCTAAGACTTGTAAAAATTATTATGAATAAAATGAATATTATGAATCATCTTTTCTTAATTTGTTATTTTATCTTCTTAAGCTTCATAATTCCATGTATGATCCTCTAAATTTGTGAGAGCACGCCTTACACTTAATATCGAAGCTTCTGGGAATGACTAAGGTTGTTATACTTAAGCTTTAATATTGAGTATGGCGGACTATTACATTTAGGGTACTCTTTGGGGCGTAACAGATGCCTTACATACGTTGTAGAAGCTTTCGCATGACTTTAGGAAGTCATTCTTAAGTTTTAATACCATATGTGGTGGACTGCCATATCTAGGGTATCCTTTGGGGCGTGACAAAGAGCATCCAAGAATTAATATACTAAATTTTGCAAATGGATTATCTTTTGATCTTGTTATTCACGATGTTTTGTTCTTAGATTCAAGATGAAGAACTATCCATGTTATTATCTTCTCCAAATTTTTATTTTCTCCATCTAATATTAATTTGTTGTGTAAGCCCTCAATCTTTAGGGTAATATCAAGTTCAAACCCTAAACCGGAAAGTCAACCAGAGACCTTAAGTCAACCAATTTCCCAAGAAACCCTAGTAGTTTAGATCCGGCAATCCTGTGTTCTTAAACCAAAAAGTCGAAATACAAGTGGAGAGTGTAGTTTGATTCGTAATAATATTAGGGTGCTTAAAAAGATTAGATTAGTAAGTTTTCGACCTATTTCGAACCCGATCGAATACAGACCTTGAAAAGCATGTCCTGGGGTTTGAAATATTAAATATATGATATTAATACCATTAGACTCATAATTTCATAAGATTTCCAAATATATCGGTTATATAATTTTTCGGGTTATAAAAGTTATAGTTATAACCTTTTATCGTATTTTCATTACTATCGGTACTTTAAATGTCTAATCTATTTATTGATTTCTTCTACACTATTTACAAGTACAACCACTCATACTCTACTTCTTACATCCTTACAACCTATTCTTACAATGTTTCATCATTTTTCTTATAATTTACTTTTCCAATACAACTTTTACTACTTAAATTACTTATTTAATTTTAAAACTTACACAACACACATCTCTCTCTCTCTCCCATACCCCAAAACCGGTGCCCCTCTCCCTCTTTCCATCTCTCCAATTTTGTTTTATTTTCCTTTGTTTAATTAAAGCAAACCTTAATCCACTTTTCTACATAAACCCCTTTATGCCTTCACCTTTCCATTTCCTTCTTTCTTCACTTTCACTTTTAGAAAAATTTTTGCAAAACTCTCTCCCTCTCCTCTCTTTGTGCCATGACTTCCCTCTCTCTTTACCCACACATACACTTTTGATTTCTTCAAGTTTTCTTGATCCAAACACTAATAGGTAATAGATCTATACTTTACTATCTAAAAAATGTAATGGGAAGATCATTCATGTGTGATTTCACTCAAAAATCCCCATGAGCTTAAAGCTAGGGATGTGGAAACACTTAGACATGAGATCCTTGCTATCACAATGTAGTAGATCTTGTTATTTAATATTATTTAGCTATTACTTTGTTTTATTGTTAAGCTATGTTGTTATTATTAACATTTTATGCATGTATTCATCATCTAGCCACATCCACACAATAGTCATAGTGTTAATGCATTTATAACTAGTATAATAAACTAGATCTAGTTGTTTTGAGATCATAAATGCATTAGGATTTTGTTTTATGTTCATAAATAACTTGTAATAGCATGATGATAATAAGAAAAAGATAGAATGCTCAAGATCTATTTTAGTTTCAACAAAAATGATTTTTGAAAATTCGGATAAAAAAGGAACAATATTTAGAAAAGCTATTTTTCAACTTCAAAATGTGTATTTTACATTAAAAATGAAGGACTTAGGGAATAGATATCATAAATGAGTGATCTTGATGAGAAAAGCTTAGATCTACTAAGGAATATTTTCAAAACAAGGAAAAGTTTACAAAAGTTATGTTTCAATCCCAATAACAAGTTTCAAATTCGTAATAAGGGAAGCTTGAAGTGTAAACACTCATTTTTCAACTCCAAAACAAGATTTTTATTAAAGAAAGGAAGCCTCAAGGAGTAGGTTTGATTAGGAAATGGTTTTTGAAAGACTAAATGAGTTTTACAAAGAAAACAACCTCAAATGAAACTTGCAAAATTCGGATTTGAAAATGGTCACTATTTAAACACCTATTTCCAAATGCCAAAATAATGATTTTTATGGAAAAATGAAAGTCCTAGGGGATACATGTAATAAAGAACTAATTTTGACAAGGATAGGAGAGGTTTATCAAAGTATAATCCTAAAACAAGGAATGGTTTCAAAGAATAGATTAAAAAATGTTTTCATTCTTTAAAATTTTGTAAAATTCGTAATTAGGTAAACCACTTATTTAAACATCTATTTTCTAACCCCAAAATGAAGGTTTTTATTGAAATAATGAAGGTGTTGGCTATATAGGTCATCAAGGTTGTGTTTTATAATAGCAAGTGTGATTTTACAAGAAGAAAAACTATTTTTCTTAAGTCTAGTAAATTTTAAAAGTTTTGCAAAGAAAAAGTTTATCAAAAAAAAAAAAAACTTGGTACTATATCATTAAGAATATACATATAAATAGTTCATCTTATAACCTTCATGACAATAACTTATAGGTATTGCATATATACATGATGCACTTGGTAGAAACAAAGTTAGGAAAATAATGTCCTATACATCCTATTTGACATTATCTAAGTACATGAGGAGTTAGAATCACCAACACCCATGAATCATGCATGATACTAAGTTATATATATATATATATAATAGAGTCTTACAAGATACAATGATAGCTAAGTATCTATCAAAGCTTTATATGATGTTTGGTTTTAAAATAGGAGTTGAATTGTGGAATGGGAAATTTCGTATAGTATTCTATACCCTACTGTTCATGGACCAAATAACCTCGTTTGTTGGAAATAATTCTAAAAATAGATATCTCTTGTCAAATAGGTAGAAATCGGTATATAATATGCAAAATTCTGAGTTAAAATGACCAAGTTATGGCCGTTTTAAGTTGAAATTTCCTCTTAGACGAATTTTGACAAACTTGTTATAATAGAATTTATAAGTTCATTCAAACTTCATAGAAATACTCATTAGAGTTATTTATTTTGATTAGGAGACTTGAGAGACGAACTAGACCTTCCCGATGACTATTATGATTAAGTGGATTTTCACGCCATGGCAAAGTGAGTTCACTATCTTTAAATTATATACTTGTGATTGTGCTTGTGCTTGTAATGTTAGTGGCATTAGAATTAGGGCAAGATAACCATGTGTATATGAGTTCTACTTGAGTGAAATGATGATAAGAATATCGAAATGAGCTTGTTGTAAATATTTATATGATTTAGTATAGAATTGAAGTGTCTACAATATTTATGATCACCCATAAATTGTTAAATTAATATGCCATGATCTTATAATCAAATTACCATGCATACCATATGTGAGTCACATTGCATAGGTTATTATACCTTTGTGGGAAGAAGGCATAATAGCTGGGCAATGAGGGGCCTGTAAACTCGAATGTTGGCATAGGGGCCGGAATTGAAAATGTGTGTGGGTGGGCACCTGTATCAACCATACTATAAATGAGAAAAATTAAAATCTATGGTCATAGAGGCCTAAAACACCTAACCCCGGATGGAGAGCATAAATCCATTCAACATAAAACTTCTGGACGGTCTTATGTATTTATGCTCACGTGTTTGTGCATTTCATATGGCTGTTAATATAACTTGTCTGTGATATATTTCCTGTTGAGTATTTAATTTTGGAAGTGAAACTCACTAAACTCGTAAGCTTATACCCTCATAGTTTCCTGTTGCAATATGAATACTTATGGCTCTCTTCGAGAGGCCACTTTCCTCATGTACAGCTTTTGGAACTTAAGGAGCTTTTTGAAGAAGTCGTGACCTAGATATATGCATAGATTTCTAGTTAAATCTCCTTAATCAATATATATAATGGTTGTTGTAAGAGACTTTTGAGAACTTAAGAACTCTTGATATTTTTTCGGGGGTATGCTCCTTAGATCATGTAATAGATTAAATCTGGATATAACTGTTATGATTGACATTCTTATTGCTACATATGTCTCCTTAAGTTATTTCGATTTAAAGTATGGTTCCTTATATGTTGACGTGAGCCTTGTGTAAACCCCTGAATTTTTCGAGAATGGTTTTAGAATATCGAAACCCTAAAAACTGACCCAAATTGAAACTGGACCTTAAACAATTTTGATCACGGGATTTCATAAGAGAATCTTCAAAAAAATAGAAAATTCAATAATCGTTTAATTCAAAAATCCGAGCATGAGGTCCATCTATCCGAACCCTAATGTAAACCCCTCAATTTCTAAAGTAAAGTTAGATTAAACCTTAACCCTAGTCAAACTGGAGTTTTAAAAGTCAACAAAGATCAAAACAATCTAACTCTGGCAATCCCGCGCTCTCAAACCCTAGACAACGAAATTTAGTTAATAGCTTATAAGAGTTCGTAATAATATAGGGAGGTATAAAAATATCAAATTCGCCTAATTCAAGTATCTTTTGGATCCGAACTGGATCAGTTTTCAAAAACCGTACCCAGGAACACCAGACAGTAAAAATATTCCAATAACACCAAAAGATTCGTAATTATATAAAGATTTAAAAAAAAAAAGTTTCATAATTTTTTGGTAACTAAAAATATCAGATATAGCTCGTTTATATGTATTTTATTACTACCGGTATTTTATTTGTCAAGTCTACTATTGTAAACCCCCAAAGTTTTATGATCAATTAAGCTTAAACCCTAATTAGAAGGTAAACCGGAAATCCTAAAGTTTACAAAACCCTAGTCAACGCAACCGTTCAAGTCCGGCAATCTCGTATTCGTAACCTTAAGTGAGTAAGTGAGAGATTAGTATGTAAAATAGCTCATAATATTGTGAGAAAGCTTAAAAATATCATATTAGTTAAACCACGATTCGTTTTAAGCTAGGTCGGACACAGTTTTCGAAAAGCATGTCCCAGGGCCTGAAATAATAAAAATATTTCGAATATACCATTAGACTCATAAAAATATAAGGTTTTCAAAAATATCAGTTTTAAAATTTTTCGAGAACTAAAAATATCATATATCACAATTATACGCATATTTTCTTACTACCGGTATTTTAATTGTCATGTCTACTTTACATTACACTATTTATTACTATTCTACACTATTTATCTATCTCTACTTTTTCTCACAACCGACTCTTATAACCATATCTCTATTTTCTTACAATTTTCATTTCTAATACAACTTCATGTCTTTCATATCTTACTTCTCATTAAAAATACAAAATAATAAAGTTCTCTCTCTCTCCCACTCATGTTTTGCATCGACCCTCTCCTCTTACACACACAATTTGTTTTATTTTTCATTTATTTAATTAACACAAATTACCTTCACTTTTTCCTATAAATACCACCTCTTCCTTCCATTTCCTTCACACCTTTCATACACTACTCTTACTCTCTCAAAATCTCTCCAAGAGTTCTCTCAAAGTTCTCTCTAGTTTAGCTTTCATAGATAATACTTCTTTAAGTTTCCTTTATGTTCATTTACTTAGTTTGAGCATAGTGTGTATTATCTAAATCCATGAAGGTTAAGAAAGCAACAAAATGTTCATACTTTGTTTTGTTCATGAAACTATTTTCCTTTATGTTGTTTTCATATATATCTAACTAAATATATCTATGTAGTAATATATATTTTTTAGAGCATATAAGCTCATTTGTTATTGCAATTTATTTATTTTCCTTGCAATTTATTTACTTTCAAGTTGTTTTAAGACTAGTCTTAGACTTATCCTCATCAAGTCAAAACAATTTTCTTTTTTTTTATTAGTCTATTCTTAGTCCCGAGAAGCCTTGAAAAAGCTAAGGCTTCCAATACTTGACAATTATTATTATGCTTATTTATTTGTTATGTTCTTTATTACCTTATATTATGATAATTTTTTTAGCTTTTATAAACTACATGATCATATTCATGCATGGCTAATATGTTGTTGTCCAAATAGGAAAATGAATCTTTTGATGAAAGAATAAAATTTGATCAAAGTTCTTCCAAAGACTTAGAAAAATATTTTCAAATAAATCTCTTTTAAAAGTTTATGAAAAACACATCATGAAATTTCAAACTATTAAATGAAGTTTCCTTAAAGTCTAAAGATATATCCTTTTCAAATAGAGTCTTGATATATAGATAATAACTTGATACTATTTTTATCAACGTTCTAAACTAAAAGCAAAATAAGTTTTCAAGAAAATCAATTTACAAGGAAAATGAATTTTCAAAGAATAAACTCATCAAGTACTACTAAAGAAAACTTTTGGAAACTCTATTTTTCAAATCCTAGAAATAAATTTAGTAGATAACCTCAAAAGACCAAACTATATTTTCAACTCACTTTTGATAAACTAAATAATCAAAATATAGTATATTAGATTTTGATAAATCCAAAAAATTTTATAAGTTACTTCACCCACATAAAGTAAAGTCTAACAAATCCAAATTTTCCAAAACACTAGAAAAAAGGATGTTTTAAGAAAATAAATTAAACAAGACAACACCTATAGCTTCATGCATAAATTATGGGTATATTTATGTACGTAAGGAATTCCTTTCAAAAATATACATATTTGAGTTTTACTTAAACAAGCCTTAGTAAATGAAAGATTAGAACTTTTTGTTTTCCAAGGATGGAATTATTGTATTAAATCTGCACCTTTCTAATTCGAGACCTAAATGAACTTTTATAGTAAAAGTAACCCTAAAAATGAATAGATCTTTTCGAATAGGTAGAAAAAGACATATAATATGCGAAATTTCGAGTTAAAAATGAGCAAATGATGGCCATTTTAAGTTGGAACTTCCTACAAATCCGATTTTACCGCAAATTTAAGATAGATTTAGAATCTTCAAAGTGAGAATTCCATGAAAGACTCACTTTGATTATTTCATCTTGTTTAGGTGAAGAAGGAATCGATATCGCCTTCCCGAAAGATTACTTCGACTATGAGCAATAATCATGGAGTGAGTTAATCACTTACTGATTACATTTCCTTGATTGTGTTTGTAAGTAGTAGCACTAAAGAGTAAGGAAAAAGATAAATGAATAAATGTTGTGTGATTTGGATGCATGATTGAATGAAAGGGTTGTTGAATAAAAGCTAAGTATATCGAAAGAAGAATTGGTGAATAACTTATGTTTTCTTGCAATGATATGATGAATATTGTTTTGATCACCTTTTACTTGAACTAGACGATAATTGAATAACCTTATATTGAAAAAAATTCATGCATATCGTATTTGTGAGTCAATTTATTTTTCATTACTATTCTAAGTGTGAGGAAACGAGGAGTTGTAGTTGTGGCTAGTAGGAGCCGAAAAGTCTACATAGGCAAGTAAAAGCCGAAAGTCTACAGGACAAGTAGGAGCCGGTAAGTCTACAAATAATGATGGTCGTATGGGCTGGAAACCACCCAACCCTCGACATGGAGGGCATAAAATCCATGCTACACATGGTTTCTGGTTAATCGTGTGTATTTTGTTTGTCCATGTGATTGATGCATTCTCATATGATTGTTTAAATACTTGTGTGTTTCAAATGGAAATGTTTTGAAGATGCGAGTTATCTCACTAAGCTAAATTAGCTTATACCCCTATAGCCTTTTGTTATAATTTGATTACTTGTGATGGGAGCCAAGAAGCCCCTTTTATCAGATATGAGCCAAAGCTACTAGGAGTTTTTGGAAGAAGTTTATATATTTAGTTTTTGATGTAGACTTCTAAAAAAAATCTCTATAGTAGACTTATGATATATTTATGTATGTTTGAAGATGGCCTAGTTGAAATAAGGCTTTTAGAACAGGGAAATGCCCCTAAGAAGTTGTAAGAGACTTTTATTATAATGAATATTACATGTTTATCTACATAAGTTCTTGCATGCTTTTATTATCTGCTTAAACGTAATACCCCCTTGGGTCTCCTACCATCTTAGAAGCATGCCTTGCACGTGACATTGTAGCTCCTATGTGACTAAGGTTGTCATTCATTAGCTTTAATATTATATGCGGCGGACTACCACGTTTAGGGTACCCTCTGGGGCGGATAACTATTCATAGTACTATTTCTACTATTCATTACTATTTCACTATCTCTACTTTTTCTTACACCTATTTCTTACTACCTATACACCTATTTCTTACACTTTTACATTTTCAACACAACTTTATTCACATCAAACCTTACACATTATTACTTTTCTTTACAAAAATTACAAAACAAACAAAAATCCTCTCTCTTTCTCCCTTGATGCCGCCAGCCTCCCTCTCTCTTTTCTCTATATATTTCTTTTTCAATTTATTTTATTATATCTAATTTCCACTTCAAAAATTCTATAAATACCCCTTCCATCCTTCATTCTTTCACACATTCATTGTACATAACAAAACTCTACCAAAATTTCCTCTCAAAACCTCTCTCCAATAATCCCCTCTCCAAACACTCTCTATCATTTACTATTCTTCAAGAAAAATAACAAACACACTACCCATTCATCTCTTTTTAAATCCTCCATTATACCTTAGGTAAAATCCTACCTATATCTCTTTGCCATGTCATGTAACTTAGTATAACCAATGTGTGTATTTCCTAAACAAATAATTGTTATGGAAGTAACACTATGTTCATGTTTTGTTTTATTCCTATTCATGAACAAATCTTATTTTACTATTATGATTGTTATTATTATGCTATTATGTTATAGTTATTATTGTCACGCCCCAAAGGTTACCTTAAACGTGACAGTCCGCCACACTCAATATTAAAGCTTAAGTATGACGACCTTAGTCATTCCCAAAAGCTTTTATATTAAGTGTAAGGCGTACTTTCACAACTTTAGAGAACCATACATGGAATTATGAAGCTTAAGAAGGTACAATAACAAATTAAGAAAAGATGATTCATAATATTCAATTACTTATAACAACAATCTTTATAACTTAGGGTCATTTCCCTTTTGATTACTAATCTATTACAAGGATATTTGTACATCAATACTAATACTACACTTCATCTAAAATTTCCTTTATCGAAAAGAAATTACCTGATCACAGGGTCCTCGTGGCCTTAACCATAAATAGGAAAACTACAAAAGATATCTATGGGGGTATAAGCTAGCAGGCTTAGTGAGAATTATTTCCATAAATAACTTCTTGTAACAAAGTTTCAAACAAGTTAATTAAGCAAACAAATGGGATGCAACATACACGTAGGCAAACAAGGCATATAGTTTTTTAGGAACTATATGTTGAATGGATTTGCGCCCTCCATTCGGGGTTTGGTGATACATAACCTCAAAACAAGTAGTTTTAATAAAAAGTTTTATGCTTCCGATCAATATATCCAAGCACATGAAGTCTACTTGAATTGAGCCTTGCTTTCGGATCTTCCGCCAAGCATTTCATTTTTCCATAATGCCTCCAAGCAATCACTTTCGGATCCTCGCCAAGTATTGCTTTCGACATGAGCTTACTATCCTTCTCACCCAAGGATAATAACCCAAAATGAAATGTGACTCACTTCGTGGTATGCATGAATCCATTTATTTATGATATCATACCATTATTATTATCAAGTTTAAGGTGATCAAGGCATTTCATACAAAGCAAGTGTTATACTAAAACAAACATTTAAAATCAATTCCGGTCTCAATATTCTTAGGATTCTTTCAAAGAATTAATTAACATACATATCCATTTTCCTTTTCCTAACTCTAATGCAACTAAATTACAAGCACAACAAGTATAGTATTTGATGGAAATAAACTCACGATGCCATGTCGACTATTCCTCTACACGGATGAGTCGTTCACACACTCCACTCAATAGAAATAATATTTGGGATATAGGTATCCTTCCTCGGAGTCACCTAGCCAAAGAAAATACCCACAATGAGTATTTCTTAATGATTTTCTTGAATTTTGACAAAACAATGTCAAAAGAACGTTAAAGTTCGTATAAAGGAATGTTCCAACTTAAAATGGCCATAACTTTGTCATTTTAACTCGGAATCGCACATATAATATACCGATTTCTACCTACTCGAAAAGATCTACCCATTTACAAAATTATTTTTAACAAACAAGGTCATATAGGTTCTGAAACAGTGGCGACAAAATTCACCACGGCTTTTCCAATGCAAAAACAACTTTGGTTTAAAAATTCAAAATTTGTTTGATAAATACTTAGTTATCTATATAGTTGAAAAATTCTCTTTTTATGGTTACTTAGTTCATATTCATTCATGCTCAAGTGTTTGTTGTCCATTCATGTTGCTCAAGTAAAAATCATGTCGGTTTTGGGGTTTTTTTAGAAAAATATAGTTTACATGAATTCTCTTTTGTAAATATCTTGAAATGAACATTTTGTTTCCTTTGTTTCCAAAGATGTTTTATGTTGACATATATATATATATATATATTTTTCCAAGTAACTTTTTGAAATAACTTTTTTCTTTCTATGTTTTCTTATTAATACTATTTTTCCTATACAAATTTCTTTGTCTATTTGTTTACAAAAATCTTTCATTTGAAAATTCCTCAATCTTTCCCCATATTATGTTTTTCATAGAAATTATCCTTGCATAAAAATTTATTTTCTTTATAAAAACAAAGTTGGATAATAAGTGTTTTTAAGAAACTTTTTATAGTAGTTTCTAAAATCTTAGTGGTTTCTTCTTGTAACTTGAAAAGAGATAACTTTATTTTGTTTTAAACCATAGGTCTTCTACTTTACATAAACTTGTTTTCTAAGTGTCAAAATCTCCTTTTTGTCAATTTATTTTTAGAACTTGAAACTTTGGACAACAATTTAAATGAACATGAATTATGAGAAAATAATAGCAAGCAAAATGACATAAGTAATAAAGTCAAGTATTGGAGTCTTAGCTTTTTTAAGGCTCTCGGGACTAAGAAGTAGACTAGTCCCAAAATAAAAATAAAATGAAAGAAAGAAAAATTTGTTTTGACTTGATGAGGACAAGTCTAAGACTAGAGACTAGTCTTAATTTAACAAGGAATAAATAAATTGCGACGGAATAAATAAATAAATTGCAATGGAATAATAAATAAATTGCATTTGCATAAAAATAAATAAATTGCAAGTGAGCTTATATGCTCTTAAAGAATATGCGTGTATATAATATATACTTAGATATAGTAACAATAATATGAACAAAGATAATAACATGAACATAAATAGATTTTTCATGAACAAGAATAATACATGAACATGATGTAGCTTTTATAACTTTTAGTCTTTGGAAACTCACACTATGGTCATGTAAAGTTACATGACATGAAGAAGAGGAAAATATTAGAAGATGGTTACCTAAAGAAGATTTTGGTAGTAGTATGTGGTTATGGGATTTTTTTATTGTAGGTAGAAGTTGTTTTGAAATTATTTTGAGAGAGTTTTGGAATGGTAGTTGGAGAGAGTTTTGAGAGGAGAATTTGAGAGAGTTTTAGTATAGAATTTGTGGGTAGTGAATGTGTGAAAGAAGTGAAAGAGGAGGGGGGTATTTATAGGAAAATGTAGAGTGATTTTTGTGTGATTAAAATAAATAAAAATTGAAACAAAATTAAGGAGAGAGGGGAGGGGTAGCACGGCCACTTTGATGGAGAGAGGGGAGAGATTTTATTTTTGTTAAATAAAAGATGTAATATGTAAGGTAGATGTGAAATAAAGTTATGGGAAAGGTAAAAAGTAAGTTATAGGTTATGGAGTGTGTAAGAGTAGATGTAAGAAAAAGTAGAGATAAAAGAATAGTGTGGAATAGTAATGAATAGTATAATGTAAAGTAGATATGACTAATAAAGTACCGGTAGTAAGAAAATACGCGTATAAATGCGATATCTGTTATTTTTACTTACAAAAAATTACAAAATTGATATCTTTGAAAACCTTGTATTTTTACGAGTCTAACGGTGTATTCGAAATATTTTTACCATTCCCGGGTTCTGGACACGTTTTTCAAGAATCATGTCCGATCGGGTTCGAAACGAGTTACAGTTTCACTAATCTGATCTTTTTATGTTGCCTTAGATAATTCCACACTATTCTACATTCTAAACTTCCACTTATCCTCACCGATTTCTTATTCGGGAGTGCCGGACTTAAGCTATTTCGTCTAACTAGGGTTTTGTTGACCATTAGAGCTCCGGTTGACTTCCGGTTTAGGGTTTTAGGCTTAAACTGATTCCAAAAATTTGGGAGTTTACAACCTACCCCCCTTAAAGAAAGTTTTGTCCTCAAAACTTGGAAATTCCTAACTGCAGCTTCAAACAAACTTGGGTGATTGGGCTACACTCTATCGTATCTCCTCAGGTTTAAAAAGATTTCTCTTAATTGACTTCCTCATTCCTTATCCTCTGAACTCTTCGGGATCAATATCTATATTGGGTATTCCTTATAAGGAAGGTCCTCCTTTAAAAGCATTAACTTTTTATCTTCGTAATTTGATCCCTTGACTATTTGTTAAATAGGGATTCGCATGTTTCCAACATGTTTAGATAACAATCTAGACTTTTATCTTGTTTTATTACTTCTCAAAAGATCATATGGTAATTACTTCCTACCCTTAAGCGCACATGATTCCCATTTTGAAATTCCTAGGTCCCTCTTTTCCAATCAGTCTTATTTCTTTCGTCTATCTTGTGCCTTTCTCATTCATGAGGCACTTTCTATTGTTCCTTTAGGGTCCTGAATTGTTTTCCTCGATTGTTTGTTATGTAGCATCAAGGGGTCTCTTTTCTCCAACTTTCCTTATTAGTTCCCCATTTTTGTACTATTCTCATGTCCTAGTTTGTTACGATCCTGACTAGGACTCCTTGCTTTCATCTCACAAGACTTTGCAGGTTGTTCATAAAGAACGTTATATTAAGGAACGAGCCAAAATTGGTTAATCGATCAGCTTACGCCTTCCTGGAATCTACTCCCTTGGGTAGTCTAGTTCCATTTTTATTCCAGCATTGGCAAAGGCTTCATAGACCTTTTGTCTCTTGGAGTTCCTACGTCTCGTTTGACACTTTGTTTGTTCCTTTAAAACTTTGGTATACCCAAGTTCTTCTCGAATGGGTTGTTAATCCCAAGCTACAGGTTATACTCATGACCTTTCTGTTACTTCCTTGATCTTAGTTCTTAAATTCATCCTTTAGTTTCTATATTATTATTGATCCGTATATCTTCCTTCTATATTATCTTCTTTATCCTTCATATCTTCTTATCTTAGCGTTAAGCCTTTTTATCCATTTCCTTCAAGTTTGATTTTAATACCATGTTGATCATCTCCTTCGTTTAAGCCTTGTTTTGAAATTTCGATGTTCAGATTCTCGCTTTCTTCTATTAACTTCTTGTTCCATATTACATTCCTTGATTATCTCCCTTTCCTCTTTTTAGAATAGATTACGATTCTCGTCAATTTCCAATTTAATAAGGACTTAAATTCTTGGTTCCAATTGGGTATTCCAAAAAGCATTACTAGAAACTCGTAGTGTCCATAAGGAGTTTGAGGTCATTCCTTTGAATCACTATTTGATCCTTACTTAGCAGTAGTGAGATCTTAAATCTTGAGAAAACGAATTTGCTCCTTGTAGTTGGTCAAAAGATCTTTTAATTCCAGGGAGTGGTATTCACTCTCGATTGTGACCTTGTTCATCTCTAAGAATCAACATAACTTAGGTTTTTATCCCTTTTTCTCCCTTTATAAGCTGAACTGACACATTCCATGGGGGTATACTTGATTGCATAAAGCCTTAATTCAAAGTTCTTGTAGTTAATCTTCTGACTTCTTTTGATCTCCTTTAAGAACATTCAAAGGCCATTAGTCTTTTTCAAAGTTGATTCTCTTCTTCGAACGTTATCTTATTTATTCGGAACTTTATCGAAAATCGTGAATATCTCCAAAGGTCGGTCCCTCTTCATTTTCCTTTGCGTCATCCAGATAGTCTTTCGTTTTTGGAACTTTTTCTCTCAATTTGAAAGAATGTGACTTCTCTTTTCTCAATGTTATCTTCCCTTCGTATAGTTTTATGAGTCCTATGTTCTCCTTGTGACTTTTATTAGAGCTTTACAGGGAAGTAAACGTCTTGTACCATAGATTACTCCTTAATTCCATCACAAGCGGCTTTATGTTGTTACTAGATGATTCTTTCGACACTTTTTTTTTAGTTTCGTCATCCTTTCTTGCGGGGATTTCAAATCTTTGACGTTTGCTATTGATAGTTTTGTCCTCTTATCTAGGTCTGACAAAAGGATGTGTTGCTTCGAAATCAAAGGAATTTTTAACTAAAGATTTAAGTTTTGTTTTTAATTAACTCTTTTCAAAAAGATAAGCTAATCATAAATTTTAGAAGTAGTATTAATGAAGATTTCTTCAAATAATAAAAGACATTTCTTTTATAAATCAGAACTAAATACTCCATAAAAATATAAATTTTAGCATTAAACTTAAGATTTTAACCCAACGACATCTTTTGTAAAACTTAAATAGGTTCACTATAAACTTTGAAAATCACATACTAACAAAATTTCTATACAACTTAATTTTTTATATATTGTTATTCTCTTTTCAAAATTAAAATGAAATTTTTGCTAAGTTCTAATATTGATAATTCTTTATTAAAAAAGCTTTTCTTATAAACGTATCTAAAAAAATTATTCCATCACTTGATAAACATTAGGAATAAAACAAGTTTTTCAAATCAAGATAAAATCAACTCACTATTTTAGAAACTAACTTAGAAAAATAAAATTTATCGAGAAAATAAAGTTTTAAAAGTAAACTTATTTTCTAAAGAAGAAAAAGAATATAAAAATGAGAGGAAAACATATATTTAACACAACTCCAAATCTTAGACCACACCAACAACTTAAGGAAACTTTTGAAAAGCTTATTTTTCAATCACTAGAAGTAAAGTTGGTAGATAACCTAAAGAACTAAATTTTTGCGAATTAATTTACTTTTGAAAAGTGAGAAAATAAAATTATAATAGGAAAACAGTCACTCATAACAACCCAAGTATATTTTAGTTTTCCTCCTAGCAATTCAAAAAGGAGAAATTTTCAAAGTTTCATCTTTTAAAACTCTTAAAGACAAATTGTTTGTGAAATATCAATATTGAGACAACACTACAAAAATCATGCATACAATATGAGTATATAGATATGTTCAGAGAATTTTTCAACTATACAAATATCCATATATTTCGCTTAAAGATTTTTGAGTAAAGAGAAGTTTGGAAAAATCATATTTTGAGGACTATGAAATTCGTAACTATTATGTACCGTAGTAATTTACAAACTAAATGGCTTTTTGTGACAAAAATAACCTTAGAAATGGATAGATCTTTTCGAATAGGTAGAAAACGGTATATTATATGCGAAATTCCGAGTTAAAATGAGCTATTTATGGCTGTTTTAAGTTGGAATTTCCTCTTATTCGAATTTGACGCAAATGCTAGAATAGAATTAGAAAGTTCAAGAAGAGATTCCATGAAATACCCATTTCGGGTATTTCTTTTTTTTAGGTAACGAAGTTTAGGAGGATCCATATTTGGAGGACCATTACGAGTAAAGAGTTTATAGCAAGGATGATGGAGTGAGTTTATTTCCTATCTTTTACGTACTTGTTTGTGCTTGTAGCTAGAGGTACTTGAAGTAGGAAAAGATAAAAATGAATTTTGTAGGATAACATTGATTGAAAGAATACTAAGCATATCGGGACATGAATTTTTGTTAAATCAAATTGTATTTTATTGTTACCATGCTAGAATGTCTGTAATTCTATGATCGCTTTAAAGTACCTTAATTACACATTTTAAGTTTATATATTAATTGATTCATGCATATCACATTGTTAGTTTCATTTCATTAGCTACTATACTCGATGGGACAAGAGTACAATAGTTGGGTTTGCAGGTGCCATGAGTCTGCAAGATGGGCGAATAAGAGCTAGAAAGAACTATTTTAGGATAGATGAGTAGGAGCCAGAAATAAAATACATAAGTTGGATTTCAAATATGGATTTTAAAAAGCTTGAAACACCTAACCACTGAATGGAGGGGTAAATCCGTTCAAAACATATGATTTCCGATAGATCATATGTATTGCTTGTGTCACACCCCGAAAAGTACCCTAAACGTGGTAACCTGTCACATATAATATCAAGACTCAAGAATGACCTTCTTAGTCATGCGAAAGTCTTAGTATTACATGTAAGGCGTCTAGCACGGTAATAGAAAACGCTTTTGGGAAGTGTGGTCTAAGCAAGTAAAAATGAGTATACAAGAATCCAGAAATAAAATAGATCATAATATTAATACCAAAGGTCTATTCATAATTCTTAGCAGCATACCTCCGCTAAATCCCAAAGATCAAAATAGTCTTTACAATACTTAAGTACTACATCAAAGATTTCAAAGGAATTCTATTCTAATTCTTCAAGTAGATTTCCTTCAAAAGCTCCAAAAGAATACTTACGTAGATATCAAGAGACCTCAAGTACAAAAATAAGTGTTCCTGAGAATGCAAATACCTATAGGGGCGTAAGCTTGCGGGCTTAGTGAGTAAATCCCAAAAATTCATAGTTGAAGTAAAATATCAACCAAGTTTATTAGGCAAGTAAATGAAATGCAATAAACACATGAGCATACAAGATATATGACTTTCCAGGAATCATATGTTGAATAAATTACGCCCTTCATTCGGGGTTAGGTATTCTGGCCAATTACGGCCACAACTTCTTTTTAAAACATCTTTATAGATCTTATCGGCTCCAATGCGCCATAAAAAACATATAGTTATTACAGGCTCCTACTAGCCACTAATTTATATAGTTTTTACTAGTTTCTACTCGCCATTTACATGATATACCGGTTATGCTTACCACTACTATCATACACTTGTCCCACCAATTGTATAATAGAGAATGCGATGTGACTTAACATATGAAGTGTATGCATAAATTCTTAATTAAAGTCTAGTCATTATATTTTAATTTCTTTTAAGTGAGCAACCAATTTCAAACACTTCAATGTAATAAAACACATATAACTTTACTACAAGCAATTCATGCTTCGATATTCTTAATATTCTTTCAACATATTATCATACAATTTCCATTTTATCTTGCCTAAATTCTAATGCAACTAAATTTACTAGCACAATCATAAGTATGAGAATTAAAGGGGAGTAGACTCACTCGGCCATGATGACACTTTTCTTCTAATTGATGAGTCGTTCGGGAATTCCACTAATCGTAATAATCTTTCGAGTGTGAACAATCCTCCTCGAGATCACCTAATCAAGAAGAATACCCAAAATGAGTATTTCTTTTTTATTCTATGGTACTTATGAAAATTATGTCATAAGATCGTTTAAAATTCATATAGAGAGTAATTCCAACTTAAAATTGCCATAACTTGGTCATTTTAACTCGGAATTGTGCATATAATATACCGTTTTCTACTTATTTGAAAATATTTATCCAATTCTAAAACTACTTTCTTCAAACTAAGTCGTTTGAGCTCCGAAATAGTGGTGATCAGATTCACCACGAATTTTACAAATCTATTTTCTTCTTTTTATAAAAACTTGTATCAAAGAGATAGATATAATAATAGTTTGTAAGACCTTTGAAAAGTATATATATATATATATATATCATTTACTCATGTTAACTGCATGAAATTAATGAAGTTGTCTCAACCATAAATTTTTGGTAAAAGTAAAGTCTTCTAAAACTTTGGAAAAGTAAAACTTTTGAAAATTTCTTCTTAGTTTGCTAGAAACTTTCTCAAGTCATTTTGAAAGGGGTATTTCCTTTTCCTTAATTCCATCTCCTTAGTCTTTTTTAAATTTCAAAAGAATGATTTCCATTTTCTAAATTTCTTATAGCTTAGTTCCTAATACTTTTGGAAGTAGTAATAATTCTATATATAAAGAAGTGATTTCCTATGTTGTTCATTAATCTTATTTCTTAAGATCATTTTATTTTTACGAAAGGGGATTTCTTGGTGTTTATCAAACTAATCTATTCAAAGTATTGATTAAAAGTGAAGTTTAGTAAAACTGTTGTTTAATCAAGAATTCCTTTCCATTTTAGGACTTGTAAGGTGTACGTATGTATTTGTTTAAAAATTCCTATGTTCTTAAAATTTATAATGAATTCCTCTAGATTTCTAGAAAAGATTTGTTAAGATAATTTCCTAAGTTTTTATGAAAAATTACTTTCTTCATAAAAACATTTACTTTTCAAAGAAGAACTTCTATTTTAAGAAAACTTTTCCTTCTTTATCTTGTTGAGACAAATCAATATGTTCATGCATGATCATTAATATGAAATCATAGAATTATGAAAAAATAAGAAAGACATAATGTTTAATAAAATAAGCAAGTAAAGAAATATGGCAAGTATTGGAAATATTAGCTTCATCTGAAGGTATCCCGGGACTAAGAATGGACTAGTCCCAAAAGAAAAATAAGAAAAGAAAGCAAATATATTATTTTGACTTGATGGAGATAGGTTTAAGACTAGAGACTAGTCTTAAAATAACAAGAAATAAATAAATAAATTGTATTACTTGGAAGTAAATAAATAACAATGAGCTTATATGCTCTAAAGATTATATATAAGTACATAATTATATCTAGTTACATATATATAAGAGATTAACATAAAGTCAATAATAATATGAAAGTAAAATAACAACATAGAAATACATAAATATATTTTCATGAACAAGAATAATATATGAACATAGTGTAGCTTCCTTAACATTAAGTTTAGGAAACTCACACCATGGTAATGTAAAGTTACATGACGTGGTAAGAGAAATCTAAAGAAAATTATTACCTAATGTGTTTGTAGAAGAAGAAGAACAGGGTTTTGTGGAGAGAATTTTAGAGAGTTTTAGGATAGAAGTTGAGAGGGGAATTGGAAAGAGTTTTGAGAGTGAAATTTGTGAGTAGAAGATGTGTGAATGAAGTAAAAGAGGAGGGGGTATTTATAGAAAAATGGAGAGTGATTTTTGAGTGATTTAATTAAAGAAAAATAGAAAATAAATAGAGGAAGAAGGAGAGGGATGTGCACCGGCCAAGGGGAGAGAAGAGAGAGTGAGATGTAAATTTTTTGGATTTTTGTGTATTAAAAGTAATAATATGTAAGATAGATATGATATAAAGTTATGAGAAAGGTAAAAAGTAAAGATAATAAGTTATGGTGTTGTAAGAGTAGGTGTTAGAAAGAGTAGAGATAAAAGAATAGTGTAGAATAGTAATGAATAGTATAATGTAAACTAGATGTGACTAGTAAAATACCGGTAGTAAGAAAATACGCATATAATTGCGATATCTGTTATTTTTAGTTACCGAAAAATTATGAAACTGATATTTTTGAAATCCTTGTATTAAATCGGTCCTAAAGGTGTTATCAGAATATTTTTATTATTCCGAGCTCTAGGATACTCTTTTAGAGAACCGATCTCGTTTGAGTCCGAAGGTCACTTGAAATTCACAAATCTGATATTTTTATGTTTCCTCAAGTTATTACGAACTATTAACACTAATTATCTCAACTTCGTTTTCTAGGGTTAAGGAATACAGAAATGCAGGATCTAAATTCTAGGCTTGTACTAGACTTTTGTTGACCTTTAGAGTTCCGGTTAACTTTTAATTCTAAATCAAACTTAAAATTAACCGAAAATGTTAGGAGTTTATAGCTTGTTCACTTGCTTGATGCATTCATATGCGTGTTTAATAACTTGTTTGAAATTATTGATACGATTACGTTGATTCATAAATATTCTCACTAAGCTAGTTTGCTTATACTCCAATAGACTTTTGTTGTAACAGGACCAATATCTTTTATGCCCGAGGACTTCATATACTCGAGTAGGATTATGTTTTAGGGAGCTTCTGGAAATCTTTTGAAGATCATAGGCTAATTATTCTTTAATATCTTTTGGTGTTAGTATTGTTTCCTTGTTTGAAAGACTAAGCTGATTTATGATTGTTTGGAGATTTATAGGGGAAAGCCCCTAGGATGATGTAAGGATTATATTCTTACAATGTTAAAATTAGATGGTTTTCTAGATTTCTTGTATGTTGTATTTACTATCTTGAACTACACATCCCACCGGTGTCTCCTATTGTTGTGATAGACACCTTACATATGGTGTTAATGCTTTCGCATGACTTCAGGAAGTCATTCTTAAGTTTTAATACCATATGGCGGACTGCCACGTCTAGGGTACCCTTTGGGGCGTGACAATTTAAGTGGTATCAAAGCATCAAAATTAGGGAAGAAAACCATAAGTTTAGGAATGAAAGTCTTAGAGGCATGATAAGCTTAGGAATAAATCATGAGAGTGATAGGGAAATTCTTGTGAAGTTATTAGTATTTAGATGAAAGATTAGTAAAGGAAAAGATAGATAGATTTTTCATCATAGGATAAAGGAACCGTAAGTGAGTGAAGGGAAAACCTAAGAATCCTATGAGACCACCCTATCTAATAAGACAAAAACAATTTAGGAAGTCCTAGAGTCGTAACAAGTGGGATATTTTGGTACCGAGTGGGAAAGTCGCGTATTTTACGATTTCACCAAAAACATAAGTTTAAAACTAGTTTTTGTCTTTGAATGAATTCCCAAACTTTTTAATCACAAGAAAATTTCCTGCTTTTTAGTTAAAGAAACCAATAAAAGACTATATGATCTAGTTTTAACCGCGAGTACGTCCTTCGATGTGCCAAAAGACGAGGATCCCGCATCTATTGCCAAAAGACGAAGCAGGAGCTCTAAGAAGAGAAGTCGTAACCATGCACGAGTTCGTGAGCACAAAAAGAGGATGTCAAGTCAAGGAGGAAGCATCGCATTTACCTGAAGCATAGCGCCTTAGTTAACTAAATAAGATTTAATTAAAGAAAGTAGTTAAGAGTTTGAATATAACCAGTGAATTGAAGAATCCCTTAAAAATTCCTTATACTGTTTTATGATATCCATATTATGCCTTTTTCCTTTTATAAATTTCTTAAAAGATGTCCTATTTTGTGGTTTTATGAAATTCTATTTTGGAAATTCTTTATTTGCTTACCATCTTTTTGTTTAATGTTCGTTATATGGTTTTATTTCCATGAATTTGATTTTCAATCATAAATTTCTAATCTTTTATGTTTAAGTTTTCTATGTTTCTATTGAATAAAATTTTCTTTTATGGTTATTTAAATTTTATTTATTATGCTTTTGATTCTGTAAATTTCCGTATTTTGATAATTATGGTTGTTCTAGATTTCCTAGATTTATGTTAAATATCGCGATAAAACTTAATAAGTTAAGAGAAAAGAATGAACTCACATAATTAAAATATTTAAATAGCCATACTCGAAGGGGACGAAACCACGAGCAACATTCTTCAAATCAACCAGTTGGGGAAGGAAATCAACCCGAAGTTCCTCCTCCAAATCCGCAAGCTATGCCACCACTGAATCCACCAGTTCACAACCAAGCCTCTCTTATACAGATAGCAGAATTGTTGAATATTCTTGTGCAGTAGTAGAATGCACATGCGCTACTTCGACCCCACCCCAAAACGAACATCAAGCATCCGTGGAAATGCCCACACCACATAATGAGCAAACCCATACCATGCCCTTGTCGCCACCACCACCACCAAGACCCTACCAAAGCATTTTGTCGGAATTCATCAAGAGTAATAGATACTTCGATAAGCCTTTAGCAAGCCTGACGAGGCAGAAGATTGGCTTGCATACATAGAAAGGTCATTCGGTACGTACGAATTGCCACAACACCTAAAGATAACCTATGGAACCTATATGCTTCGCCTAAATGCTCGGGTGTGGCAGAAATCCAAGAGTAGAGAATTGACGCATCTAATCACTTGGGAGATGTTTTGCCATGAGTTTCTGGAGAACTACTTCCCAGAAAGCCTCCGAGTTTAGTATAGCTTAGACTTCTTGCATTTTACACAACAAGGCAGAACGGTGGAACAATATGAGACTGAGTTCAGTAAGCTACTCCAGTGTACACCTAACTCGTACAAGTATACTGAGAAGCTAAAGAGGCAAGTCTTTTTGAACGGACTAGACGAGGAACTGTGAATAAAGTTGGAAGAATTTGACATAAGGAATTTTCGAGAATTGGTAGAAAGAGCTCGGATTGTCGAAGGAGAAAAAAGGAGAAAGACACGTGCACTAGAAACGAAGATCCGTATTATTGGAAGGAGATTTCATGAAAGGCTAAGTTTTAGCTACCCATCAAAAAGGTTCAAGCCAAATAACAGTTTTGGAGAAATTGTTAGTAGAAGAAAAGAAGCACCAAAGGAACATAATTTGCTGGAAATGTCAGGATACCCACTAGCCGAAAAGATGTCTTGAATTGCAAGATAAGTGCTACTTTTTTGGGGACCCCAACCACAAAGTGCCAGAGTGCCCAAAGAAAGCATCCTCCATTTGCTTCGTGTGTAGACAAATTGGACACTTTACCAAGGAATGCCCACAAATGAAGAGTGTTACCATCGGATTAACTGGACCGCCTAGAGGACCTACGCCAACAAGAATGAGGAATGGAAATGGAAATGGAAGTCATGCTGGGACTTCTATGCATGGAATGAGGGTCTACAACTTGGAAGGTCAATGGAGACGTGGGGAGATGGATGATGGAGATGTGGAGTTAGCTACTCTTGAGGACGAGGACAACTACGGCTATGACCGTATCATAGGTCAGTGTTAAACCTTAATCAAGTGTTTTCTTTAATTCCGTAATAGTATAAAGATTGGTAGATGATAATTGGATGATTGAGTAAAACCCCTAAAAGCGAAATAAACAATTCCACGGATAGTGACGTTAAGGAAAATTTTAAAAGCGTGTCCCCAGGAAAATTTAAGGATGCCTCCTCCCGACAGACCTTATAATACTAGAAGTAAGTAAATATGAAATGCCACAAGAATGAGTTGATTATCTTCTGATGAGAATACGGTTGGCTATCAAAGTAAGAAAGTAGAATTTATGGGACAAGGAAGGAAAGAAAACATCCATAGATGGATTTGTTAGCTAAGGAGACATGAACTGAGTTCAGTTGAGTTGGTAAAAGAATGATGATGAGGACTTGGAAGCTAGGTTTATGAAATGCAAGGAGTAAAAAGGGAGAAACACAATCTAGACAACATCCTCATTGTCAACAGGTTTCCCTAAGGTTTTCCAAGATGAGTTACCTGGATCGCCTCCCAAGTGAGAGATCGATTTTGAGAATTGACTTGGTAAGGAATACTGAGCCTATGATTAAACACCATACCATATCACACCCATCAAGTTGAGAAAAAGCTAAGGAAGTAACTACAAGAGTTTTAGGGCTAAGAAATGGATAGGTTAAGTGTCTCGCCTTGAGAAGCCTGGTACTCTTTATAAAGGAAAAGAATGGATAAATAAGTTTATACATAGACTATTGCAAGTTGAATAAAGTCATCATCAATAACCAAGTACTTGGATAATCCAGAAGTGAATAAGGAATTGCATAAACGAACAAAAGGGGAACGAAGTTTCCAAGGATTAAAGTAACAAGTTGTCTTTGCAATAATGGTAATGTTGTCAATATTAAAAAGAGTCCTAGACAATGCATGGGAACACATCGGGAAATGGTCTCGAATGTGCAATTGCTTACGCTTCTCGACAGAGACCACAAGAACAAAATTGACAACATGGTATAGTGTTAGTCATGGTAAAGCTTGCCTTTCAATGGAGATGCTATCTGAATAATCAAGGATAAGGAATTTATATTAGTCACCCAAACCTTGAGCACTTGTTCATGTTAAAGGAACCGAACATGTGATAGAAGAAATGGTTAAGAGTTTATAAAAGATTACAATCCTAGAGTGAGCTATTATGCGAAAGAAAATGAATGCAAAAACCAATGCTCTAAGCTGAAAGAAAGGAAAATTCGAGAGCCGATAAGGAATTGGACCGATTAGAAGTGACAAGTTTTTGAAATTCAAATTGAGAATCACAAGGACATTAAGAGCAAATTCCATTGGAAAATATTAAAACCTTTGAAGAGCTCGGGTATGCATCATGAGCAAGATTATGAACCAAGTTTTGAGGACAAAACTTTCTTTAAGGAGGCTAGGTTGTAAACCCCCGAATTTTGTGAGAATGGTTTTGGAATGCCGAATCGAAACCCTAAAGACTAACCCAAATCGAAAGCGAACCTTAAACAATTTCGATCATGGGATTTCATAAGAGAATCTTTAAAAACAAAAATAGAAAATTCAATAATCTTTCAATTCAAAAATCCGAGCATGAGAATGTCCATCCATCCGATCCTTAATGTAAACCCCTCAATTTCTAAGGTAAAGTTAGATTAAACCCTAACCCTAGTCAAACCGGAGTTTCAAAAATCAACAAAGATCAAAACAATCTAACAGTTTCAACTCCGGCAATCCCACGCTCTCAAACCCTAGACAATGGAATTGAGTTTATAGCTTATAAGAGTTCATAATAATATAGGGAGGTATGAAAAAATCATATTCGCCTAATTCAAGTATCTTTGGGATCCGAACGGGATCAGTTTTTAAAAATCGTACTCGAGAACACTAAACGTTAAAAATATTTCGATAACACCAAAAGACTCGTAATTATACAAGGATTTCAAAAATATCAGTTTCATAATTTTTTGATAACTAAAAATATCAGATATAGCTCGTTTACGTGTATTTTATTACTACCAGTATTTTATATGTCTAGTTTACTATTCATAGTACCATTTCTACTATTCATTACTATTTCACTATTTCTACTTTTTCTTACACATATTTCTTACTACCTATACACCAATTTCTTACACTTTTACATTTCCAACACAACTTTATTTACATCAAACCTTACACATTATTACTTTTCTTTACACAAATTACAAAATAAACAAAAATCCTCTCTCTTTCTCCCTTGATGCCGCCAGCCTCCCTCTCTCTTTTCTCTATATATTTCTTTTTTAATTAATTTTATTACATCTAATTTCCACTCCAAAAATTCTATAAATACCCCTTCCCTCCTTCATTCTTTCACACATTCATTTTACATAACAAAACTCTACCAAAATTTCCTCTCAAAACCTCTTTCCAACAATCCCCTCTCCAAACACTCTCTACCAGTTACTATTTTTCAAGAAAAATAACAAACACACTACCCATTCATCTCTTTTTAAATCCTCCATTAAACCTTAGGTAAAATCCTACCTATATCTCTTTACCATGTCATGCAACTTAATATGACCATGGTGTGTGCTTTCTAAACAAATAATTGTTATGGAAGTAACACTATGTTTATGTTTTGTTCTTATTCATAAACAAATCTTATTTTACTATTACGATTGTTATTGTTATGCTATTATGTTATTGTTATTATCCTAATCTAGCTCCTATATGTTAGTAAATATATTTATGTATATATATTTCCTAGAGCATATGAGCTCACTAACATAACATTTATTTATTTATTCATGCCTTATAATTTATTTATTTACTTTTTTCAAGCAATTTATTATGACTACTCTTTCTGGTCTTAAACTTTTCCTTATCAAGTCAAAACGATTTTCTTTCTTTTCTTTTCTTTTCTAGTCTATTCTTAGTCCCGGATTGCCTTGATCAAGCTAAGGTTTCCATACATGATCGGGATACCTTGATAAAGCTAGGGTTCCCAATGCTTGACCATATTATTTTGTTTAATTGCTTATGTATATTTCTTTCTATCTTATTATATATTATTCTTACTTTTTATTGTTACAAATTCATATTCATGCATAATTAGAATGTCGATCTCTTAATAAAAAAATAAAAATGGGTACTTTCATAAACAAAGAGGAGTAAACTAGATTTCTTAACAAAGGAATTTTCAACTAAAGATCTAAGTTTTATTTTTAATAAAATCTTTTCAAAAAGATAAGCTAATCATAAATTTTAAAAGTAGTATTAATGAAGATTTCTTCAAATAATAAAAGAAACTCACTTCGTTTATAAATCAGAATTAAATACTTCATAAAAATATAAATTTTTGCATTAAACTTAAGATTTTAACCTAATCACATCTTTTGTAAAACTTAAATAGGTTTCCTATAGACTTTGAAAATCACATATTAAGAAAATTTCTATGCAACTTAATTTTTTATATATTGTTATTCTCTTTTAAAATTAAAATAAAATTTTTGCTAAGTTCTAATATTGACAATTCTTTATTAAGAAAGCTTTTCTTATAAACGTATCTAAAAAAATTATTCCACCACTTATAAACATTAGGAATAAAACAAGTTTTTCAAATCAAGGTAAAATCAACTCACGATTTTAGAAACTAACTTAGAAAAATAAAATTTACCGAGAAAATAAAGTTTTAAAAGTAAACTTATTTTCTAAAGAAGAAAAAGAATATAAAAATGAGAGGAAAACATACATTTAACACAACTCCAAATCTTAGACCACACCAACAACTTAAGGAAAATTTTAAAAAGCTTATTTTTCAATCACTAGAAGTAAAGTTGGTACATAACTTAAAGAACCAAATTTTTGGGAATTAGTTTACTTTTGAAAAGTTAGAAAATGAAATTATAATAGGAAAACACTCACTCATAACAACCCAAGTATATTTTAGTTTTCCTCCTAGCAATGCAAAAATGAGAAATTTTCAAAGTTTCATATTTTAAAACTCTTAAAGACAAATTGTTTGTGAAATATCAATATTGAAACAACACTACAAAAATCATGCATAAAATATGAGCATATATTTATTTATATAAATATATATGTTCAAAGGATTTTTTAACTATACAAATATCCATATATTTTGCTTAAAGATTTTTTAGTAAAGAGAAGTTTGGAAAAATCATATTTTGAGGATTATGAAATTCGTAACTATTCTATATCGTAGTAAGTTACAACCCAAATGGATTTTTGTGACAAAAATAACCTTAGAAATGGATAGATCTTTTTGAATAGGTAGAAAACGGTATATTATATGCGCAAATTTCGAGTTAGAATGAGCTAGTTATGGCCGTTTTAAGTTAGAATTTCCTCTTATCCGAATTTAACGCAAATGCTAGAATAGAATTAGAAAGTTCAAGAATAGATTCCATGAAATACTCATTTTGGGTATTTCTTTTATTTAGGTAATGAAGTTTGGGAGGGTCCATATTCGTAGGACCATTACAAGTAAAGAGTTTTTAGCAAAGATGGCCGAGTGAGTTTATTTCCTACCTTTTACGTACTTGTTTGTGCTTGTAGCTAGAGGCACTAGAAGTAGGAAAAGATAAAAATGAATTTTGTATGATAACATTGATTGAAAGAATACTAAGCATATCGGGACATGAATTATTGTTAAATCAAATTGTGTTTTATTATTACCATGCTGGAATGTCTGCAATTCTATGATTGCTTTAAAGTACCTTAATTACACATTTAAGTTATATATATTAATTGATTCATGTATATCACATAGTTAGTTTCATTTCATTATCTACTATATTCGATGGGACAAGAGTATAGTAGTGAGGTTTGCAGGAGCCATGAGTCTGCAAGATGGGCGAATAGGAGCCAGAAAGAACTATTTCGGGATGGGCGAGTAGAAGCCAGAAATAAACTACATAAGTTGGATTTCAAATATGGGTTTTAAAGAGCCTTGAAACACCTAACCACTGAATGGAGGGGTAAATCCATTCAAAACATATGATTTCCGGTAGATCATATGTATTGCTTGTTCACTTGCTTGATCAATTCATATGTATGTTTAATAACTTGTTTGAAATTATTGATACAATTACGTTGATTCAGAAATATTCTCACTAAGCTAGTTATGCTTATACTCTAATAGGCTTTTGTTGTAACAGGACCAATATCTTTTATGCTCGAGAACTTCATATTCGAATGGGACTATGTTTTAGGGAGCTTTTGGAAATCTTTTGAAGATCTTAAGCTAAATATCCTTTAATATCTTTTGGTGTTAAGTATTGTTTCCTTGTGTGAAAGACTAAGCTGATATTATGATTGTTTGGAGATTTATAGGGGAAAGCCCCTAAGATGATGTAAGGATTATATTCTTATAATGTTAAAATTGTATGGTTATCTAGATTTATTGTATGCTGTATTTACTATCCTGAACTACACATCCCACCGGTATCTCCTATTGTTGTGATAGATGCCTTACATATGGTGTTGAAGCTTTCGCATGACTTCAGGAAGTCATTCTTAAGTTTTAATATCGAATGTGCCAGACTGCCACGTCTAGGGTACCCTTTGGGGCATGATACCTTGCACCCGGTGTTTAAACTCATGGAGTGACTAAGGTTGTCACACTTGAGTTTAGATATTAAGTGTGGCGAACTGTCGCGTTTAGGGTACCCTTTGGGGCGTCACATGCTGCGTCATCAAAATGACAATCTACAAATCGTATAGCAAACATATTTCCCATTAATGGTCCAAGATATTTAATTATTGAGGGATTTTTATATTCAACAAATAAATTTAGTTTTCTCTAAGGACTCATCTTAGTATGTAATGGTGGAACAATAGAACATATACGACATATCAAAAAATTCTTAGAAGAGACATATTTGACTCTCAACCAAGGATCAATTGCAGTGGGAAAAAATTATAGTAACTCATTGATTTAATACAAATGAGTGCTGTCACGTGTAAAATAACATATTCCTATGTAAACTAGGGAGTTTAACTCTCATAAGTAATGGTCTAACTATTAATTGAAGACGTTTGATAAGTGATGCTTAGACCATTTAGCATATGAACATATGTTATAAGATGTGTAACTTTTACCTCAAGTAAAATACACTAATATTTAGAAATTATGCTTAAAATTGGATTTTAATGTGATTATAATTTTCTTTTTGGTAATCCTTGTAACATAGAGATATGATTCCTTTCTTTTGTAGTGTTAATATGATATCCACGTTGCAAATATCTTTAAAACTTAACAAATTTCTATTATACTTTAGAGAAAAGAATGCAGTATTTATGGCAATATTTTGCTCCTTTTAATAATATATTAGCTTTTATAAAGTCTTTAGAGGTAATAAAACGTTTCTTCTAAAGCTTTAATTAATTTTTATGTTACTTCATATTGATGAACTAAGGTTGGTTACAATCTTGTTTTGATGACAAAATGTATTGCGCAAACAGTCCACAACTTAGTTAAGCTATATTTAATAAGCAAAACTTGTTTTTAATATATTTAAGCTTATGAACATATATGTGTTTGTGTTTGTATGTTGTTGTTATCTGCAAATTGTGCAAGAACAAACTGTCATGCCCCAACCTTGATTGTGGTCTTGATTGCAAACTTGGTTGATGGCTCAATTGGTCCAATCGAAGTATAAATCCAAGGTGCGACAAGTGGAACAAGACAAGATGCATAGACTTGGTCGCAAATCATGTCGATGTCTTGATAAGTTTAAACTCCAGGGCATGACAGGTTTGAATCTGAGACTCGACAAGCATGAACTTGGTCGAGGAGTAAGTTGAGGCGCGATAGTTTAAAAAATAGCCATTGCTAACTTTTAAATTCAAGCGTTTGAGGTTCTTTTGAGGGTGAACGGCTATGTTTTTAAATATACTATATATAAAATGTTTTGGGGTGTTTTTTAAAGAGAGAGACGAGAATAGAGCTTTACTTGCATAGATTATGTAAAAATACTTTCTATTTGTGTTTGGTTTTATTAAGTGAATAGTGTCATTCGTGAGATTAGTGAGCTAATATTGTAAGGTACTCTTCATAGGTTTTGTATGAGTATTTTAGTGAAGTTCTCTTATGTTTGTTGCAATTGGTGAAGTCCTCATGTGTTGAGGCACTTATGTGAAGTCTTACGTGTGTTTAGGCAATTAATGAAATTCTTTTGATGAGGCATTTGTAAAGTCCTAGTATTGAGGCAATGTGAAGTCCTTGGTTATGAGGCATTTGTCAAGTCCTCTTTGTAGGCAATTGTTTTGATTGAATGAAATGCGTGGTCTTCCTTGAGTAAGGTGGTTGTGGACCATGGAGACTAGGGGACGAGCCGAACTCCACATTAAATCTGGTGTAATCTTTTTCTTATCTTATTTCTTCATTATTGTCGTTGTAATTGTGCGTAAAAAAATAAAAGAGATAACAGTTGGTTAAGTGAGCTTAAAATTGATTTTAAAAACCTACCTTATAGTTTCCGCTTCTGAATGTATGTGTAAACAAACCTAGTTGCACTTTAATTTTTTTTCCAACAATTGGTACTATAGTGGGTCTCTAAGGTTAATGCTTAACCACATCTTAGAAAAAAAGTTTCTATGGTTTTTAAAAAACACTAAGCTTGCGTGTTTTTGTGTGCTAAAAAATGAGTTGTTTATTAAATGTAATTTAAGTCTTTCAGTTGAGCATCATATCTTTACATATGAGCTTTTACCCAGAATGCTTAACTGAGTCAGTTAAGTTGCATTTAATAAGTTATTATTACATATAGCCTGGTAACATTTAATTAAGCATTACATCTTTTACAAGTGAGCTTTTACCTGGATGCTTAATTGAAGGGAAGTGCTAAGTTGAGGGGGAGCAATGTTATGCAATAATTGTTTACATAAAAAAAGGAGGGAGATTGATGAACTAAGGTTGGTTACAATCTTGTTTTTATGAGAAATTTTATTGCACAAATGATCCATAACTTACTTAAGCCACATTTAATAAGCAAAACTTGTTTTTAATATGTTTAAACTTATGTGCATATATGTGTATGTGTTTATATGTGTGTTGTTCCCTGCAGATTGTGCATGAACAAATTGTTATGCCTCAGTCTTGATCGCAAACTTTTTCTAGGGCTTAATTGGTCCAATCGAGGTGTGTCATGCCGCAAAGGGTACCCTAGACATGGCAATCCACCACATACGGTATTAAAACTTAAGAATGACTTCCCGAAGTCATGCAAAAGCTTCAACACCATATGCAAGGCATCTATCACAATAATAGGAGACTCCGGTGGATGTGTAGTTCGAGATAGTAAATATAGTATATAAGAAATCTGGATAAATATCTAACTTCAACATTAAGAATATGGTATTTACATCATCTTAGGGGCATTCCCCCGATAAATCTCCAAAGAACAAAATACCAACTTAGTCTTTCACATAAAGAAACAATACTAGAACCATAAGATATTAAAGGAAATCTATTCTAAAATCTTCAAAAGGATTTCCAAACGCTTCCGAAAACATAATTCCACTCAGGTATATGAAGTCTTCGGGCAAAAGAGATATTAATCCTATGTCAATCAAAAGTCTATTGAGATGTAAGCTCAACTAGCTTAGTGAGAATATCCCTGAATTAACGTACCTGTATCAATACATTCAAACAAGTTATTAAACAAGCATATGAAGCGCATCAAGCAAGTGAGTCATATGTTTGAATGGATTTATCCCTCCATTTGGGGTTAGGTATTTCGGGCTCTTTAAAACCCATCTTTGAAACCTAACTTTGTATTTTATTTCAAGCTCCTACTCGCCCATCCAAAAAGTCAAGAAAAATCAAATGCAAACCAATTAGAAGCTCCTAAATCGGCTAAGCTCATTAAATGTAGAATGCAACTTGCTTTTTCAGTAGAGCTTTCTTCCGCTAGCTGGAAATTGAAGCCTCTTTCATTGCCTCTATAAAAAGCTACTTAATGAAGAAATAAACAAAGCTATTAATCTATACAAACATCAACAACAACAAAAGCCAAATTCATCCACAAATCATCACCAAAATATATACCAAAATTACCACAAGCAAGTTCCATAAACACAACCATTAACAAGCTTAGGAGGAAGACAAATAAGGTAAGTTAATTCATTTTAAGTAGTTTAAAATGATTAAACATGGTCTTAAAACATACTTCTATCATCCTAGGGTTGAAACAAGCTTAGGGAAAAGGATTAACAACAACAAATTCGTTCAAACAAGGTAAGTTCTTAGAAACCTTGCTACATCATTCAAATTCGAAAAACAAGGATCACGAACATGTTAGGATGTTACGTGATAATATATATGTATATATAACATGTAGGAACACTCTAAGAATGCTTAGAAGTGAATCTGATACACATATGAATTGAGAAAAATAAGAAATAAACGAAGGAAAATTGGAGAAGATGATGAACAGTGTCAACACTATCCCTACGTTAGCATTGTATATGCTCAATGCTGGCGGCATACATGGGTAGACTGGTGGTATTGAGACAGCTTACACTAGAACAAAAGCTACGTAAAATTTATTTTTACGTAAAATAAACGAATGCCAGCTAACTGGAATGATATGCTGACAACGTAGAAGCCGGTGTACTAGGTAAAGCTGGCGGCCTACAAGCCAGCATACCTTAATATGAAATAACATGTGAAACTTAAGAATGTCGACATATGGGTATCAATGCCGACGGCGTTAGGACCGATGTACACACATGCTTTTCCTGCATGAAGTCTGTATTACACAAACATAATATATATATATATATAAACAATAATAAAATATTATATATATAATACATATATCAAAACAGATTTAACTAAGTAAATAAATAAATACAAAAACTTAGAATAATAATAATATGTTTAATATTTGTGAACTATTAAACCCTAAAAGCTATAGGGAAATATTAGCAACTATAATTTTAAAATATTTGTTTTATATAGATAAATAGAAAAGAATGGAAATCTAAATAAGCTAAATTTATAAATAATGTGATATCTAAAAATGATAAAATAATTATATGAAGTAGATTAAGAGAAACATGACGAAATTAAATAACAAGAAATAAACACTAGATATCCTAATGTGTTAACTAAAAGAACGATATAAAAATAAATAAAAATATCAATCTATTGAATGCAACTTCTACAATTACCCAATAAAAATATATAAATATCTGGCAATATCAAGACAAGCAAAATGAAAATAAAATATTAAATAATAATTATTATCATAAGACCATTAAATGACCAAAATAAGTAATAGAAACAAAGCCAAATATCAATATAGGATACTTAGACACTCATAGGAATTTTAGTTATATAATTATGCCTTATTGATGAATATTTTTATTCATGTAGGTGAATTTGATACTATAGAGGACTTCCCTGTTGATTACTACGATTAGCCGCTATGAGCAGGTGAGTAACTTAGTCATATTATACTGTTTGTACTTGTAATTAGTTGATTACTATGATTAGCCGCAAAGATAATAATATGATTGTTATGGTATTATAGTCGAAGTGTATTGTGATTTGATTGGATGATTTTTAATCCATGATAATAACAGTGATAATATGAATTGTTTGATGATTGTGATAAGTATGTCGTACGCTGTGTATGTAATGATTAGACACCATAAACTTGATTAAAACCTATTGGCCTTATAAGGAAACAATCATGCATACACAAATTTCATTATTTGCATATACAATAAAAAAAAGGGTGACAGCCTACTACGTATTAATATTTTGGTTCTCTGTTAATACTTGGTTTTTCTAAAATGTTAGTTATTCCAAGGTTTTCTTTGTTGCGTTGGTTCTACGAGAACTAAGTGACAATGAAGAATGCCGCCTGTAGTATCACTTTGAAATGATTAATACTTATGGAGTTTCTAAAGTTTGATACAGGAAATGGTCAGTTAAAACATCATTAAGTTAAAAGTGATAACCCTAAGACGAGAAATCATCGATTTTCCTATAAACTTAGTCTCTCTTGGGCAAGTAGGTCATAAAATAATTGTTCTTCAACCCTAAAAAGAGGGCGTAAATCTTTTTCCTATTTGGATTCTAGATCATCCAAACTTATATTTTGAGCATATGTTTAAGTGATTGCATTACATATAGTTTGCTAATAAACTTGCTTGGTGTGTAATATATCTGGTTATGCACTGAGCCCGTGGTTTTGTTCATACTCCAACAGTCTTTTCAGGTTTATGCTTCGACCTTGGTTAGTTACTTCGAGGAATATGGCTCCGTTAAGGGTTTAAAAGCTGGAAGCCTATGGTTCTATTTGGGATAAGTGGTTCATATTTTTCTTAGAATAAACTAGCCAGTATTATCTTATTAGTTATGTATTTGGAGAATTACGAAAGGACTAAATGATTTGTAATAATCTATGATACTCTATGATTAAGATGACAGTGATTTACTAATTTATATCTTGCATGTATTTATCCTTACTTATCCAAGCAACTAAAAAAGATCCTGTTGCTTGAAAATATGTCACTCTCTGAGGTAAAGTAGTAATAATATTCAAGTAAGGCTTGTTTATTACTACTAGGGTACTCTCAAGGCGTGACAAAGTCACTCGGCCATCGTTGCTAAAATTCTTCAATCTTAATAGTCCTACGAATACGGATCCTCCCAAGCTTCGTTACCTAAACAAAAGAGATGTAAACCCTTAGATTTTATGATGATTTCTAAGTTCAAACCCTAGAACCGGAAGTCAACCGGAAACCCTAGTCAACAAAAACCTATGCCAAAACCCTAGAGTTTAGATCCAGCAATCCCGCGCTCTCAAGCCCTAGACAATGAAATTAAGTTAATAGCTTATAATAGTTCGTAATTATAATAGGAAGTATAAAAATATCAGATTTGTCAAATTCTAGTATCTTTCGGATCCAAATGGGATCAGTTTTCAAAAACTGTGCCTGGGAACATCGGACGGTAAAAATATTTCATTTATATCGTTAGACTCGTAATAATATAAGAAATCCAAAAATATTAGTTTTAATTTTTCGATCGCATTTACACGCGTATTTTCTTTACCACTGGTAACTTATTAGTTTTGTTTACTATTCATTGTACTTCTCTACTATTCATTACTATTAACTTATCTCTACTTTTCCTTACTACATATTCTTACTACCTATATACCTATTTTCTTACTTTTTATTTTTCAAATAAATCTCTAATCAAATCATATCTTAAATATTAATTATTTTCTTACAAAATACAAACAAATCAACTCACTCTCTCTCTCATTCCCTCCAAAACCGACGTCAAACCCCCTCCCTCTCTCTCATGTATTTTTCTTTTTTCAACTTATTTTATTACATCGAAATTTTCACTCTAAAAATTCTATAAATACCCCATTTCCCATCACTTCTTTTACACATTCATTTCATACAACAAAACTCTCTCAAAATCTCTCCACAAACACTTTCCACAAAATTCTTCTCTAACAAAACTCTCTTTAACCAAACACACACAAAATCCTTCTTTATACACAAACTATCCACCACATATCTTCAACTACATAAACATACATTCATTATCTTCTTCCCATTACAAAACATTTTGGTAAACTTCTTTCTAACCATTCATTTTAACCATGTCATGTAACTTAGTATGACCATAGTATTGTTTTGAAACTCACATGAGTAGTAAAAACAACAACATGTTTATGTTTTGTTCTTGCACATGAAATTCCTATATTATTATCTTGTTATTATGCTTTTATATATGTTGGTACTAATATTATTATTGTTATTACCTTGTTGTTATTATGCTTCTAACATAACTATATATGTATTATTATCTATATATGTATCCATATATTTCTTAGAGCCTAAATGCTTACTAACTTTACTAACTTGCTCCTATTACTATTATTGCTCTTACTATTGCTTTTTTTTTTTTGGGACAAAGTCCCGAGATGCTTTGATGAAGCTAAGGCTCCCAATACATGATTGGGTTGCCTTGATGAAGCTAAGGCTCCCAATGCTTGACTGATAACATTGATGAAGCTAAGGTTCCCAATACTTGATATATTATCTTGCATATTATTAATTTGCTTCTTATATATTTTCATCATTTTTCATATTATGTGCTCATGAACATGCATCATCATAATGATCTTGTCTCAATAAAAATTTAAAGTAGACTTGTCCTTGATAAAGGAAAATGAAACTAAACTTTTCCAATATATAACTTTATGTTTAAATCAAGATTTGTTAGCAAAACCATAGGAAAAATTATTTCACAACTTCTTGTCAAATTCACCAAGATTTTTCTTAAATAGCAATAAAGATGATTTCATAAAATAAATTTACAAACAAATGAACTTTTTCCTTGATAATAGACTACATGAAGTTTATCAAAACTTAGCATAAATGTCTTCTTAGCAAACAAATTTCTCATAAAAAGTTTATTTATAGGATTTAAACCAATAACAACAAAAAACAAAACTAGTTTTCAAAGTTAAGGTAAAATCAACCTTCTAAGTTATAAACCAACATAGAAAAATAAGGGTTTTCCAAATGTATAAATGATAAACACGCTTTCAAAAAATATAAAAAGAATACAAGTATGATGATTTTCAAAAACAGTGAATCTTATCAACAACTTAAAAGGAATAAATTATTTCTAAGTAAAATTGGTAAAAGACTTAAAGAACCAAGTTTTTGGAAATAAAATTTATAATTAAAGAAGTTAGAATGGGAGAATATAGGGATAAGAAGACTTGTTTAAAACAAAACCATTTTTCTTTAGAAATGAAATATATACAACTCAAAATCACTACAGGTTATCAATAACTTTGGGAACTTAATTTTTTTCCACAAAAAACAAAAGATTAAAGTTAAAGGGAGACTTATTTGTTTTAAGAAAGAAATTAGAAAACAAAATAAAAATATGCTTGTATACAACAACCTAAGAAATTATAAAATGATTTGTTAAATGTAAGTTTCAATACCTTTAAAATGAATTGTTTTACAAAAAATAATCGTTGAGACAATACTATTAGGATCTTGCATATAATATGAGCCTATATAAATACTCCAAGGATTTTTCAACTATATATATATATATATATCTATATTTTGCCAAAAGGATTTTTGAATAAAATTGAGTTTGGAAATTGTTTTGCAAAAAACTAGAATTTCTCGTTTTTGTTATGTACCGAAGCTTTTGGGAAGCCAAAAAACCTTTATGTAGAAAATAACCTTATAAATGAATAGATCTTTTCGAGTAGGTAGAAAACGGTATATTATATGCGAAATTCCGAGTTAAAATAAGCAAGTTATGGCCATTTTAAGTTGAAATTTTCCTCTATACGAGTATTGACGAACTTAGTAGAGTAGAATTTCAAGTTTAAGTAGAACTTCCAAGAAATACTTATTTTGGATATTTCTCCTATTTAGGTGACGAAGAGACCGAGTTCCCATGTCCCAATGATTTCCTTGACTAGAAGTATCCGCACAAATGGCCGAATAAGTTTATTTCTTACATTATGCACTTATGATTTTGCTTGTAGAATTAGCGGCATTAGAGTTAGAAAAAGATAAAAAAAAATGGAAAATGCATGTGCTTTACATACTTAGTTGAAATTATGATTAAGCATATCGAGGCAAGAATTTTTTTTAACGAATATTTGATCTAGTGTAAGAATGATTGTCTGCAAATTCTATGATCACGCGCAAAATATTTAATTATGCCATGAGTACTTGATTAAAATGATTCACACATGTCATCGAATGAGTTCATTGCATTTTTTTATTACTTTGGTGAGACAAAGGCTTAGTAAGGAGATTCATAGAGTTTGTAATTTCTATAAAGCGACGAGGCATCATCCGAATCAACTAGTGATGAGAAAACATCCGAATAAAACATATTTGGCAGCTATGTAGTAACTTGAAAATAAATTACAAATAAAGTTGGATTATACATACATTTTTTTTAGCAATAAAGTTGTTAAAAATAAGAATTATCATGAAATTATGTGGTATGATAGCGACCTATTCGGTCCGAAACACCTAACCACCGAATGGAGGGGTAAATCCATTCAAACATATGATTCCCAGAAAATCATATGTATTGTTTGCCCATGTGCTTGTGCATGTCATATGATTGCTTAGATAAACTTATTTTGATTATTGGATATCGAATGTTTATTTGTGGAAATAAATCACACTAAGCTATTAGCTTATACCCTCTTAGATATCTTTTGCAGCTCTCGTACGTTTAGTTGAGACCAAGAGGTTATTTTACCTAAGTAATGCCTTTTAGCTAAGATCTTATGAATAGAAGTGTAAGCTAGAGGTAGATATGGATTCCAAGAGAAGATTCAAAAATGTAAAATCATATTATGACAGACTCTTTATTAGTCTTAGTTATCTTTAATAGGGAAATGCCCCTTAATGTTGTAAGTACTCCTTAATAGTTTCTTTATGAACCTTGGTTATATTGTTATGATTCATTTTCTTAATTGCTATTGTGCATGACTGCTTAAAAGGCATGATCCAAAGTAGCAAAATAACATTTTTATTCCTTGTAATGATTCCGAAAGAATTTCTATTTCTTGATAAAAGATAAGTTTTCATAAAACCTTTTGTTTATGTAAGAAAATCATTCCTATGCATGTTCATGGGTTTTTAGAAATCGTTTTCTATATTTATTTCCTTAGAAAGAATCTTTAATTCAAGAAAACATTTTCTCATTTATTTTTGTTGAGACAAAAACATTATGTTCATGCATGAATATGAATCATAACTATAGAAATATAAAGGAACATAATAATTCGAAAGCTTAAATAAATAATAAAGTAAATCAAGTATTGGGACCTTAGCTTCAAGGTACCTCGGGACTAAGAAAAGACTAGTCCCGAAAAGAAAGAAAGAGAACTTGTTTTGACTTGATGAGGACAAGTCTAAGACCAGAATGACTAGTCTTAAAACCAACTTGAAATTAAATAAATTGCAATGAAGTAAATAAATTACATGAAAGATAAATAAATTGTAAGACAATAAGCTTATATGCTCTAAATAAATATATAGTTATATAGATATATTAGATAGTAGAAATAAAAGAAACATAAATGAACATAAAGGAATTTTGTTTATGAACAAAAACAAAGCATGAACCTAATGTTGCTTCCTTAACCTTCATGGTTTTAGAAAACACACACTAAGCTCATACTAAGTAAATGAACATGAAGAAATCTTGAGAAATTTCTTACCTAAAGAAGATAAACTAAGAGGACTCCTTGGAAAGAATTCTTGAAAGAATTTGAGAGAGATTTTGGTATAGTAACTTTAGAGAAGAAGTGGTGTGAAAGAAGTGAAGGTATGAGAGGGTATTTATAGGAAAATGTAGGAGATAATTTGTGTTAATTAAATAATTGAAAAATAAAACAAATAGAGGAAGAGTGAGAGGGGGCCGGCGCTAATTCAAGCATGGGGAAGACCAAAAATTTGATTTTTTTCGTTATTTTGTTAATTAAAAGTAAGAAATGAGATATGTGAAATTATATTGGAAATGAAAAATGTAAGAAATAGGTGTATGGTTTGTAAGAGTAGGTTGTAAGAAAAAGTAGAGATAGATGAATAGTGTAGAATAGTAGAAAATAGTGTAAGGTAAAAGTAGTGACAATTAAATACCGGTAGTAAGAAAATGCGTATAAAAGCGATATCTGATATTTTTAGCTACTGAAAAATTACGAAATTGATATTTTTGGAAATCTTATATTTTTACGAGTCTAACGGTATATTCAGAATATTTTTCCTATTCGGGCTTCCGGACACATTTTTCAAGAATTGTGTCCGTTCTGATTCGAAGGACATCCGAATTTCGCGAACTGAAACTTTTATAAAACCTATGGTTATTACGAACTATTCGAGCTAATTTTTCTAACTTCGTTTTCTAAGGCTTGAGAAAACGGTAATGCCGGACTTAAGCGGTTACGGTAAACTAGGGTTTGGTTGACTCTGGAAATCGGTTGACTTCTTTTTAGGGTTTAAACTATAATTCGGATCCAAAAAATTTCGGGGATTTACAACCTCCCCTTAAAGAAAGTTTTGTCCTCAAAACTTGAAATTTGCAACTTGAAATTCGCACTGATTCTTCAAAGAAATTTGGATATTTCTTTCGGATCTCATCCTCGGCTTAAGTAGCCTCTTCTCGCGAATGATTCCTCCATAACACCTTGACATATCGGATTTCCTTGTTTCTCAGCTTTTGAACCTTTTGATCCAGAATTTGTACTGGGTGCTCTCATAAGTCAAGTTCTCTTTTAGCCTGATGGTTCAAGCTCCACAATCGGTCAGGGTTGGGGATATGCTTTCTTAGCACTGAGACATGGAAGACATTATGTACTCCTGATAGATTAGGTGGTAATGCCAAGCGATAAGCCAAATCTCCTACTCGTCAAGGATTTCGAAAGGTCGATATACCTGGGGCTTAGCTTTCCTCGAGCCCGATGATATCTTTATCGGATTTACTTTCAGGTACACATGATCACCGACGTTAAATCAAGGATCCGTCGTTTTTTATCCGCCCAACTTTTTGTCTATCTTGGGCCTCTTTCATCCTTTGTTGAATAACTGACTTTATCTGAGGCGTCTTGGATGAGATCTGGTCCAATTGTTAACTTTTCTACATCATCCCAAAATAGAGGCGATCTACACCTTCTTCCATATAAAGCTTCGTATGGTGGCATCTTAATTGTTGAATGATAGCTGTTGTTGTAAGCAAACTCTACCAAAGGTAGGTGTACTTCCCAGCTTCCTTTGAATTCCATAACACAAGCTCTTAACATGTCTTCCAAAGTCTGGATAGTTCGCTCTAATTGTCCATCAGTTTGTGGATGATAAGCTGTACTGAATTGTAACTTGGTTCCCATACACTTCTAAAGGCTTGTCCAGAATTTTGACACGAATCGAGGATCCCGATCCGATACAATCCCTGCTGGAACTCCATGCAGTCTCACAATCTCCCTTACATATAGCCGAGCCAACTTTTCCATTGAGTAGGTCATGTTGATGGGGATGAAGTGTGCAGTCTTGGTAAGTCGATCCACAATTACCCATATGGCATCGTATCCGGCTGATGTTCGGGGCAATCCACATACAAAGTCCATGGTAATTTGGTCCCATTTCCATTCTGGTATGGCCAATGGTTTCAAAAGTCCTCCTGGCCTTTGGTGTTCAATCTTTACTTGTTGACATATGGGACACTTCATTACGAATTCAGCTACGTCCCTTTTCATACCATTCCACCAAAAGCGACTCTTAAGGTCTTGGTACATCTTGGTACCACCGGGGTGCATGGTATATCCCGAGTTATGCGCCTCATCCATTATTTCCTTTTTCATCTCCTCATCATTCGGTACACATAATCTCCCTTTCATTCTTACTACATCTTCCTCATCTATCTCAAAATCGTCATACCTTCCCCCCTGTATCTCACTTTTCAACTTTTGTATGACTTCATTATATCGTTGAGATTCTTTGATTCTATCGATCAGGGTTGGCTCCATTACCAAATGGGAAATTTCCATTTCTGCACTTTGCCCCACAAATTCGATGCTCAATCTCTCGAATTCCTTTATGAGTTCTTTTTGAGTTGTGAGCATGGCTGCAACTTCTCCATGGTTCTTCCGACTCAAAGCATCTGCTACCGCATTCACTCTTCCAGGGCAATAATTTATTCCAAGATCATAGTCTTTGATCAACTCCAACCATCTCCTTTGCCTCATATTCAATTCCTTTTGTGTGAATAAATACTTGAGGCTCTTATGGTCTATATAAATCTCGCATCTTTGCCCATATAGATAGTACATCCAAAGCTTGAGAGCAAAAACAACTGCTGCCAACTCAAGATCATGCGTCGGGTAATTTTGTTCATGCGGCCTCAACTGCCGTGAAGCATAAGCAATTACTTTCCCTTCTTGCATCAGCACACATCCTAAGCCATTTCTTGACGCGTCACTATGGACGGTATATGGCTTTTCTGGATCGGGTAAGGTTAAAATTGGAGCAGATACCAACCATTGCTTTAATTCTTGGAAACTTTGTTCCCTCTTCTCATTCCAAATGAATCTTTCATTCTTCTGGGTCAACTGAGTTAGCGGTTTAGCTATTTTTGAGAAATCTTGCACGAACTTCCTGTAATAGCCATAATCCAAGAAAAACTTCTAATCTCAGTCACCGTCCTTTGTTTCCATTCCATCACGGCCTTAATCTTTTCAGATCTACTGATATCCTTTCCCTGAGATAACATGTCCTAGAAAAGATATTTGGTCCAACCAAAAGTCACACTTGGATAATTTGGCATATAACTTGTTCTCCCTTAAGGTTTGTAAGGCCATTCTCAGATGTTCCTTGTGTTGCTCCCTGTTTTAGAATAGACCAAAATATCATCAATGAAGACAATCACGCATTTATCCAAGAGCGGCTTATACACTCGATTCATCAAGTCCATGAAAGCAGCTGGTGCATTAATCAATCCAAATGGCATGACCATGAACTCATAGTGTCCATACCGAGTTCTAAAAGCGCTTTGACACATCCTCTGGTTTTATCCTCAGCTGTGGTACCAGATCTCAAATCAATGCGTGAGAATACACTTGCTCCTTGTAGTTGGTCAAAGAGATCGTCAATCTTTGGCAATGGATACTTATTCTTTATAGTGACCTTGTTGAGTTCTCGATAGTCAATACACAGCCTCATCGATCCATCTTTCTTCTTCACGAATAATACCGGAGCTCCCCAAGGCGAGACACTTGGTCTAATAAATCCTTGGTCAAGCAATTCTTGTAATTGCTTCTTAAGTTCCTTGAGCTCAACAGGTGCCATTCGGTAGGGTGCCTTGGATATAGGTTCTGTCTTTGGCATCAAATCGATCTCAAAATCGATTTCTCGTTTTGGGGGTAACCCAGGCAATTCTTCTAGAAAAACATCAGAGAATTCATTAACGATGGGGATGTCGTCAATGTTGGGTCTTTCCTTATCCTCCTCCGTACTTCCCACATAAGTTTCAACTCCTTCCTCAACTTCTTCAATTACTTCAAACGAACTTAACTCCAAGCTTTTAGAAGTTGCGGATTCTCCTAAAAACGTAGCTTTCTTTCCATCTTGTCTCATGAATTCCACCTTTTTATTTCTACAATCTACCTTTGCTTCCACCATGGACAACCAACTCATTCCGAGAATCACTTTGTACTTGCTAATTTCTATTACTATAAGATCGGTAGTTGCTTCGTGGTCTTGTATCTTCATGGGGCAATTCCTTATTACTTCTTTGGTAGTCACCACACTACCGGTGGGGGTTTTTATACGAAAACTTGTTGTGATTGTGGTGATGGGTAAACCGGTCTTCAAGGCTACACTAGTGGCAATAAAGGAATGTGTTGCGCCGGTATCGAAGAGGGTATAAGGTTAGGTCCCCTATTTGTATGGTTCCTGCGTTCAAGACGCATGTGTTACTATTCTTATTGTCCTTATAAGGTTTCCTAGATATCTATTGTTTCCAACATGCATCATAACTCAACAGATATCAAAACAGACATATATTTTAAAGGTTGAGGCTAACCTGTAACCAAGCTATAGTCATACTCCTCTCCATGGTCCAGGGCTGCCAACTCTACTCCTTCTTCGGCATCCTCCTCGCAAACCCATTGCCCTTCAAGGTTGTAAATTCTTAGGCCATGCATAGATGATGCCGAGCGACTTCCGCTTCCATTTCCACTCCTTGTCGGGGCAAGTCCTCCTGAGGGTCCAATAGGTCGGTTTGCTGGGAGATTCCTTTGGGGACACTCGTTAGCAAAATGTCCCAATTGCTTGCATACGAAACAAGTCGTAGAAGCTTTCTTTGGGCAATCCGGAATCTTATGGCTCGGGTCACCACAGAAATAACACTTGTTCTGGAGAAGGGGGCATCTCTTCGGATAGTGCGCTCCTTTGCATTTCCAATAAATTGCTGCTGCCTTGGAATTATCCTTTTGTCCACTAAAACTTCCCTTAAAGTGACTAATTGGTTTAAACCTCTTGGAAGGGAAATTGGAGCTTGTTCCTGGTTGAAATTTCCTTCCAAACACATGCACTTTCTTCTCAGAAGTCCCAGCTTTCCTTTTCTTAGCCCCTTCAACAGTTCTTGCTCTTTCAACCAATTCCCTGAAAGTGCGGATGTCAAACTCTTCTAATGCATCCTTAAGTCCTCATCTAACCCATTCAGGAACACTTGTCGTTTCAGCTCCTCACTGTACTTATAAGAATCTGGAGCATACTGTAGGAGTCGGCTGAATTCCGTCTCATGTTGTTCTATGGATTTTCCTCTCTGGGATATGTGCAAGAAATCCGCACTATACCTTACTCTTAAACTTCTAGGGAAATAATTTTTCAGAAACTCATTCCGAAACATGTCCCAAGTGATGGGTGGCGGCAATTCCCTACTCTTGGACTCCACCAGATGCGGGCGTTGAACCTCAACATATAGTCATAGCTTATTCGAAGATGATAAGGAACTTCATAGGCGGCAAAAGACCGTTCTATCTGCGCGAGCCAATCTTCAGCCTCATCGGGTTTCCAAAAGCTCCGTCAAAGTAACGGTTACTTTTGATAAAATCTGGGAGTGAAGTTCTATATGGTCGTGGTGGTGGCGGAGGCGGCAGGGGTGCTGTATGTGATTGAGCATCAGGTGCTGCTGGTCTATGTACAGATGCTTGGGGTGCTTGCTGGGGTGGTGCTTGTGCTGGTGCCGGAGGTGGCATATTCCTTTGTTGTTGTTGAACTAACACATTAAGAAGCTGTGTTAATTGACCCAGAGTGGCTTGGAGATTTCCTTGCTGGTCTGGGGCAGGAGCCACAGGGGGTACTTCTGGTTGGTTAACTTCTTCAGGCGGGTTATTTGACGCCTGCCTCATCCTTGGTCGTCCCCTTCTAGGTCGGCTGTTTTAATCGTGTCACACCCCGCCCCCGCAGGCGACGGCGATGCGATGCCAGGGCAGGCAAACCCACCACTGGCCCCCTAGTGGTAATGGCCGACACCACCATTGCATCATGGTGGCCCCAACCAACGCATGCCCCAACGGGTACCACGGGCACTATAGGTATTGTTACCCTTAGGCAGAGTTGAATCCAGTCTGCAGACTCTAGGATTCGAACCCCAGACCTAAGGCTTTTGCCTGCCCAAAGGCAGCACCTTTCACCAGTTGAGCTGCAGCTCAACTGGTGAAAGGTGCTGCCTTTGGGGCAGGCAAAAGCCTTAGGTCTGGGGTTCGAATCTAGAGTCTGCAGATGGATTCAACTCTGCCTAAGGGTAACAATACCTATAGTGCCCGTGGTACCCGTTGGGGCATGCGTTGGTTGGGGCCACCATGATGCAATGGTGGTGTCGGCCATTACCACTAGGGGGCCAGTGGTGGTTTGTCTGCCCTGGCATCACATCCAGAACCTCGGTTGTGGGGGGCGGGTGTGACATATACATATAAGCCTCCACCTACAGCCCATAGTACAACTCTTACGATCATGTCTGTAAGAGTTGTACTATGGGCTGTAGGTGGAGGCTTATATGTATGTAAAAAGGGTGGAGCTGGTACACATGGGGTCTCCAGCGTTACTGCTTTCTAGGGTTTGGCCGCCTATAATCTTTAAGGCATTCTCCCCCCCAGTACTCACAGCGTGAGAGATATCCACATGGGTGAGGCTTCACCCTTTTTACATACATATAAGCTCCACCTACAGCCCATAGTACAACTCTTACAAATCGTTTATGTAAATACTAGATTATTAAGTCTTTTACATATTAGCTACGGAAATTGTGGAAACTTTTAGAGTAAATATAAAGGGAATATAACACAAGAGAAGTTTAATCAATTTAAATCAAGAGATGAAATTTATTTAATCCCAAAATAATTAAAAATGCATAGAAAGGAATGAAATCTTTATAAAGAAATCAAGGTAAAAGAAATTCAAAATACAACAAATATTAAACACTTTTTCGAAAACATAAATTAAACTACTAATAGATTATATCCTAAGTCGATCTGGTTTCAAAATTCTTGTTGGGACACGTGGGATTGCTCATGTGGTTTCTTTTTTTTGATCTTTTCTTCCTGGTGGGGTTGTTGCATTACGATGGTTGGGTCTAGAAGTCGTTCTTCGCCATCTAGTTACGAATAGCTTCGAGTTGCTTCGGTCCATCATTCTTTTTCCTTTGCGGGAGGGTTGATTTCTAGACGTGCTTGGCTTCTGTTGATAAAACTTCGTCTGCGCTGCATGCTCCTCATCGGATACTTTTGTGACTTCTTTCTCGATCAGGTTTCTTACGCGAGATCGTGTTCGATTCGGGATATTTGAAATCTTGACTGGTTTTACGTTGGTTGGAAATATCCTTATCTCGTCCATGATCTGCTGGGTCATCGTGGGCGTAGATATATAAAATCAGCGTATGGAATTCCAAATTCAAAAATCGGGGAAAACTAAACATCTATTATTTCGGAAAAAGAATGTAGCTTTTTGGAGCATAGGGTGTAGTTGTAATGGTACGTAAGACATTCTATATCGTAAGAAACTTCTAAGTCTGTCTTATAGGGAAAACTCCTTACAGGGGCTTCCTACTTTTAATCGGTAATCCACAAGGGTTTCTTCATTTCTTGAGTTCAACATTGGGTCTTAACCCTAACTTCTCCAAGGGTGAACTTTAAAGGACAAGGGAGGTCATAAATTCTCCTTTTTGAGAATTTCTAAACTTGTCTAATCCTATCTAAGTCCTTTCGTAAATATATCTATCTTTTTCTATTCTAGATTTATTCCTATTATCTTTATTTCTATAAACTTGTAGCTCTGATACCAACTTAAACTGTCACGCCCCCAAGGGTACCCTAAACGTGGCAGTCCGCCACATATAATATCAAGGCTTAAGAATGGCTACCTTAGTCATGCGAAAGCCTTAGTATTATATGTAAGGCGTCTAATACGGTAATAGGAGACGCTTTTGGGAAGCATAGTTTAAGCAAGTAAAGATAAACATACAAGAATTCAGAAATAAAGTATATCATATCATAAATAACCAAAGGTTTGTTACAAATTTCTTAGGGGCATACCCCGGCTAATTCCAAGGATCGAGATAAACTTCATAACCTCCAAAATTAAAGATTTCAAAGGAATTCTAATCTAAGTCTTCGAGTAGATTTCCTCCAAAAGCTTCAACATAAAACGTATACGGATACTGGAAGACCTCGGGCACAAAATTAGGTGTTCCTGAGAATACAAATACCTATAGGGGTGTAAGCTTATGGGCTTAGTGAGTAAATCCCAAAATTCATACTCGAATAAAATTTATCAATCAAGTTTATTATTCAAACATATGAAATGCAACAACCACGTGAGCATACAAGACATATGACTTTCCGGGAATCATATGTTGAATGAATTTACGCCCTTCATTCGGGGTTGGGGATTCAGGCCAATTACAGCCACAACTTTTAAAAACACTTTTATAGATCTTATGGCTCCTATACGCCATCAAAAACTTGTAGTTATTACAGGCTCCTACTAGCCACCAATTTTGTAGTTCTTACGGCTCCTACTCACCACTTACATGATATACCGGTTATGTCTACCACCACTATTATACACTTGTCCCACCAATTGTATAGTAGTGAATGCAATGTGACTCAACATATGAAGTGCATTAATATTCTTTAATTAAAGTCTAGTAGTTACATTTAACTTCTTTCAAGTGATCAATCAATTTCAACATTTCAAGATATTAATTCACATACAACTTTATTACAACAAATCGAGTTTCGATATCTTAGTATTCTTTCAACGTATTATCATACACTTTCTTTTGATTTTTCTTAAATTCTAGTGCAACTAATTCTACAAGCACAATCAAAGTATGAAAAAATAACGGGGAATAAACTCACGGCCATGATGACACCGTTCTTGAATCGAATGAGTCGTTCGGAAATTCCACTTAATCGTAGTAATCCTCGGGATACGGATAATCCTCCTCGTGATTATCTAATCAAGAAGAATACCCAAAATGAGTATTTCATGAAATTCTATCCTTGAAGATTCTAATCTTTTCTTAAAATCGTAGTAAAATCGTATAAGGGGAAATTCCAATTTAAAATGGCCTTAACTTGCTCATTTTAACTCGGAATTTTGCGTATAATATATCGTTTTCTACCTACTCGAAACGATCTACGCATTTCTAAGCTTATTTCCATAAAACTAAGTCATTTGGGTTCCGAAAAGACGGCGACCAGATTTTCCATGAATTTTGCAAACACTTGTTTTCTTCTTTGTAAACAAAGCTCTTTTGAAAAGATAAATATTTCAATTATTTTGTAAACTTTTGAAAGGTATATATATATATTTGAAATGACTCATAACATATGTATGAAGTAAATGAAATTATCTCAACTTGTAAAAAGTAAGGTTTTAAAAGTCTTTGAACTGAGATTCTATTTATTTTTTGAAAGATTTTAGTTATTAAGATGAATATTCTATTTCTAAATGGAATCTCTTGTAATTACTTTAATTTCTTAGAGTGTGGTTTTATTTTCTAAACTTGGATTTCAAAAGTAGCAAAATAACATTTTTATTCCTTGTAATGATTCCGAAAGAATTTCTATTTCTTGATAAAAGATAAGTTTTCATAAAACCTTTTGTTTATGTAAGAAAATCATCCCTATGCATGTTCATGGGTTTTTAGAAATCCGTTTTCTATATTTATTTCCTTAGAAAGAATCTTTAATTCAAGAAAACATTTTCTCATTTATTTTTGTTGAGACAAAAACATTATGTTCATGCATGAATATGAATCATAACTATAGAAATATAAAGGAACATAATAATTCGAAAGCTTAAATAAATAATAAAGTAAATCAAGTATTGGGACCTTAGCTTCATCAGGGTACCCCGGGACTAAGAAAAGACTAGTCCCGAAAAGAAAAGAAAGAGAACTTGTTTTGACTTGATGAGGACAAGTCTAAGACCAGAATGACTAGTCTTAAAACCAACTTGAAATTAAATAAATTGCAATGAAGTAAATAAATTACATGAAAGATAAATAAATTGTAAGACAATAAGCTTATATGCTCTAAATAATATATATAGTTATATAGATATATTAGATAGTAAAGAACATAAAAGAAACATAAATGAACATAGAGGAATTTTGTTTATGAACAAAAACAAAGCATGAACCTAATGTTGCTTCCTTAACCTTCATGGTTTTAGAAAACACACACTAAGCTCATACTAAGTAAATGAACATGAAGAAATCTTGAGAAATTTCTTACCTAAAGAAGATAAACTAAGAGGACTCCTTGGAAAGAATTCTTGAAAGAATTTGAGAGAGATTTTGGTATAGTAACTTTAGAGAAGAAGTGGTGTGAAAGAAGTGAAGGTATGAGGGGGTATTTATAGGAAAATGTAGGAGATAATTTGTGTTAATTAAATAATTGAAAAATAAAACAAATAGAGGAAGAGTGAGAGGGGGCCGGCGCTAATTCAAGCATGGGGAAGACCAAAAATTTGATTTTTTTTGTTATTTTGTTAATTAAAAGTAAGAAATGAGATATGTGAAATTATATTGGAAATGAAAAATGTAAGAAATAGGTGTATGGTTTGTAAGAGTAGGTTGTAAGAAAAAGTAGAGATAGATGAATAGTGTAGAATAGTAGAAAATAGTGTAAGGTAAAAGTAGACATGACAATTAAATACCGGTAGTAAGAAAATACACGTATAAAAGCGATATCTGATATTTTTAGCTACTGAAAAATTACGAAATTGATATTTTTGGAAATCTTATATTTTTACGAGTCTAACGGTATATTCAGAATATTTTTCCTATTCCGGGCTTCCGGACACATTTTTCAAGAATTGTGTCCGTTCTGATTCGAAGGACATCCGAATTTCGCGAAACTGAAACTTTTATAAAACCTATGGTTATTACGAACTATTCGAGCTAATTTTTCTAACTTCGTTTTCTAGGGCTTGAGAAAACGGTAATGCCGGACTTAAGCGGTTACGGTAAACTAGGGTTTGGTTGACTCTGGAAATCCGGTTGACTTCTGTTTAGGGTTTAAACTATAATTCGGATCCAAAAAATTTCAGGGATTTACAAGAATATAATCCTTACATCATTTTAGGATTTTTTCCCCCTATAATTCTTCAAACAATAAAATCAACTTAATCTTTCTCACAACAAAATAATACTAACACCAAAAGAGATTGAAGGATAATTAACCTAAGACCTTCAAAAGATTTCCAGAAGCTCCTCAAATCAGAATCTCACTCGAGTATATGTAGTCCTCGAGCATGAAAGATATTGGTCCTGATACAATAAATGTCTATCGGAGTATAAGCATAACTAGCTTAGTGAGAATATTCCTAAATCATCGTACTTGTATAAATAATTTCAAACATGTTATTAAACAAGCATATGAATGCATCAAGCAAGTGATTAAGCAATACATATGATTTATCGGAAATCATATATTTGAATGGATTTACCCATCCATTCAGGGTTAGGTGTTTCAGGCTCTTTAAAACCTATCTTTAAAATCCAAATCATGTAGTTTATTTCAAGCACCTACTCGCCCATCTTAAAATAGTTCTTTCAGGCTCCTAATCGCCTTTCTCACATATTTATGGCTCTGCAAACTCGGCTACTATACTCTTGTCCCATCGAGTATAGCAGCTCATGAGATGAAACTAACTACGTAATATGCATGAATCAATTAATATAACTTATATTATATTATTAGAGTAATTTAAAGGTGATCACAAAATTTGCACACACTCCAACATAATAATAGTAAAACACAAGTTAATTAACAATGATTCATGTCTCGGTATGCTTAGCATTCTTTCAACCAATATTATCATACATAGTTCATTTTCATCTTTTCCTACTTCTACTGCCTCTATCTACAAGCACAACCAAGTACATAAAAAGTAGGAAATAAACTCACTCGGCCATGAGGATATATCTTTCTTACAGATGAGTCCAACGGTAAATCTACTAATCAAAATAATCCTTCGAGTATGAATACTCCTCCTCAGGATCACCTAATCAAGAAGAATACCCATAATGAGTATTTTTTATTGATTCTATGGTACTTATCAAAAACTATGTCATAAGATCGTTAAAATTCATGTGGAAGTTAATTCCAACTTAAAATGGCCATAACTTGGCCATTTTAACTCGGAATTGTGCAAATAATATACTGTTTTCTGCCTACTCGAAAAGATCTATCCATTTCTAAGGTTATTTTCATCATAAAAAGCCATTTGGGTTGGAAAATACTATGGTACATAATAGTTACCAATTTATAGTTCACAAAATATGATTTTTCCAAACTTCACTTTACTCAAAAATCCTTAACCAAAATATATGGATATATATATAGTTGAAAAATCCTTTGAACATATATTTACACTCATATTGTATGCATGATTTTTGTAGTGTTGTCTCAATATTGATATTTCATAAATAATTTGTCTTTTAAGGGTTTTAAAAGATAAAACTTTGAAATTTTCTCCTTTTTGAATTGTTAGAAGGAAAACTAAAATATATTTGAGTTGTTATAAGTAAATGTTTTTCTATAATAATTTCATTTTCTCACTTTTCAAAAGTAAATTCATTTTCAAAAAAAATTTTGGTTCTTTAAGTTATCTACTAACTTTATCTCTAGTGATTAAAAATAAGCTTTTTAAAATATCCTTTAAGTTTTTGATGTGGTCAAATATTTGAAGTTGTGATAAATGCATGTTTTCCTCTTATTTTTATATCATTTCTCTTCTTTAGGAAATAAGTTTACCTTTAAACTTTTCTTACTAAGAAAATTTTATTTTTCTAAGTTGGTTTCTAAAATAGTGAGTTGGTTTTACATTAGTTTGAAAAACTTATTTTATTCTTACTATTTGTCAAGTGATAGAATAATTCTTTTAGATAAGTTTATAAGAAAAGCTTCTTTAATAAAGAATTGATAACATTAGAACTTAGCCAAAAAAAATTATTTTAATTTTGAAAAGAGAATAACAATAAAATTTAAGTTTTGAAGAAACTTTTTAGTATGTGATTTTCAAAGTCTATAATGAATCTATTTAAGTCTTATAAAAGATATGGTTGAGTTAAAATCTTAAGTTCAAGGCTAAAAATTTACCTTTATGGAGTATTTAGTTTTGATTTATAAAATAAATGAGTTCCTTTTATTATTTTGAAGAAAGCTACAAAATTACTTTTTCTAGAATTTATGGTTAGCTTATCCTTTGAAAAGAGTTTATTAAAAAGAAAACTTAGATATTTTGTTGAAAATTCCTTTTGTTAAGAAATCTAGTTTACCTTTCTTTATTTAAGAAAGAACCCATTTTTATTTTTTATTTAAGACCACAACATTCTAATCATGCATGAATATGTAACAATGTAAAAGTAAAGATAATACATAATAAGATAGAAAGAAATACTTGTAAGTAAATAAACATAATAAAATAGTCAAATATTGGGAACCTTAGCTTCATCAAGGCATCCTGATCATGCATTAAAAGCCTTAGCTTCACCAAGGCAACCCGAGACTAAGAATAGACTAGTCCCAAAAGAAAAGAAAAGAAAAGAAAAGAAAGAAAATTGTTTTGACTTGATACGAACAAGTCTAAGACTAGAAACTAGTCTTAATAAATTGCATAAAACAAGTAAATAAATAAATTAAAAAACATGAAAATAAATAAATAACAAATGAGCTTATATGGTCTAAATAAATATATATACATAATATACATAATACTATATAGAAGTTAGATTAGAGCAAAATAATAATAATAAAAACATAATAGCATATTGTAAAATATGAATATGAACAAAAACAAAACATGAACATATTGTTGCTTCTTTAACTTATATGAGTCTAAGAAACATACTTTAAGCTTATGCTAAGTTGTATGAACATAATGAAGAAATATAAGTAAGATTTTACCTAAGGTTTAATGGAGGATTTGAAAAGAGATGAATGGGTAGTTTGTTTTTGTTACTTTTCTTGAAGAGTAGAAATTGGTAGAGAGTGTTTTAAGAGAGATTTGTTTGAGAGAGGTTTTAAGAGGAAATTTTGGTAGAGTTTTGTTATATAAAATGGATGTGTAAAAGAATGAAGAAGGAAGGGGGTATTTATAGAATTTTTTTGGAGTGAATTTTTGATGTAATAAAATAAATTGAAAAAGAAAAATAAAAGAGAGGAAGAGAGAGAAGGTAGCGCCAGCCGTAGAGAGAAAGGATAGGGAGTGAGTTGATTTTGTTTCTATTTTGTAAGAAAATAATTAATTTGTAATATATGATTTGATATAAGATGTATTAGAAATGTAAAAGTATAAGAAAATAGGTATGTAGATAGTAAAAAATAGGTGTAAGAAAAAATAGAGATAGTAAAATAGTAATGAATAGTAGGAATAGTACTATGAATAGTAGATTAGACATATAAAATACCGGTAGTAATAAAAATACGCATAAACAAGCTATATCTGTTATTTTTAGTTATCGAAAAATTCTAAAACTAATATTTTTTAAATCTTTGTTTAATTACGAGTCTTTTGGTTATTAGAATATTTTTTTTATTCCGAGCTCCGGGACACACTTTTCGAGAACTGATCCCGTTTGAATCTGAAGGCACTCGAAATTCACGAATCTGATATGTTTATGTTACCCTATATTATTACGAACTATTATAAGCCATTAACTTAATTTCGTTTTCTAGGATTTGAGAACGAAGGATTACCAGAGTTGAAATTGTTTGATTGTCTTGGTCTTTGTTGACTTTTGAAACTCCAGTTTGACTAGGGTTAGGATTTAATCCAACTTTACCCTAGAAATTGAGGGTTTTATATCAAGGATTGGATAGGTGTTCCTTCTCATGTTCGGGTTGTCGAATCGAACAATTATTGAACTTTCTATTTTTGTTTTTGAAGATTTTCTTATGAAATCCCGTGATCAAAATTGATTAAAGTTCGGTTTCAACTTGGGTCAGACTTTAGGGTTTCGATTCGGTATTCCAAAACCATTCTCGAAAAATTCGAGGGCTTACACTTCCCACTTTGCTTCCCGACTGCATGGTGTTAGCGTTGCCCGAAGTCCCAAAAGTTCGGGATGCCACACTTCTCCTATGTGAGCATTCGGAAGCCAAGTGCCCTTTCTCTTTGCAGGTAAAACAAGTTACAGCCATTTTCTCTGGGCAAGCATAAACCATCTGACCATAATCGCCATAAAAGAAGCACTTATTCCTTAACTGTGGACATTGCCTCGGGTAATGGCTCTCCTTGCACTTCCAACAAGTACTGTTGGCCTTAGGTTGAGTGGGCTTCCTACCTACATTGTCCTTAAATCCTTGATAGAGCCTATACCTCTTGCCCTTATAGTCAGAACTTGAGGCGTCAAACTGCATCTTCCCAAATACTCTCTTTTCTGGTTCATTGTACTTCCTTTTCTTAGCCCTTCGATCACGCAAGCTTTTCCAATTAATTCCAAATAAGTCTTTAGCCCAGATTCCTCCAATTAAATTCTCAAGTCCTCATCTAGACCTCCCAAGAAGACTTGCTTTTTCAACTCTTCGCTATCTCGGAATGATTTCGGTACATACTGAAGTAAATGATTGAACTCTGTTTCATATTGCTCAATGGATCTCCCCCGCTGCTTGATGTACAAGAAGTCGGTGCTATACCGTACTCTGAGACTAGAGAGGAAGTAGTTTTCCAAAAACTCTTTACGGAAGGTTTCCCATGTCACAGGTGGAGCCAAGCTTCTCTTCTTTGATTCCCACCACACCTTGGCATTATACCTTAGCATGTAAGTTCCATACTCCAACTGGAGGTATGGGGGAATCTCGTATGCAGTGAAAGAGCGCTCAACTTGTGCTAAACAGTCTTCCGCCTCATCGAGCTTTCCAAACGGCCCGTCGAAATAACGATTACTTTTGATAAAATCCAGCAAAGGGCTCCTTTGATACCTCTTGTAAGATGGAGGGGGTGGAAAAGGTACATTGTATCATTACTCTTCTAGAGGAACTTCTACAGTCGTCCCTTTATGAGCTGCAGGTGGTGGTGGTGGTGTTGAATCCCTCACACTCTGTTCGGGATTAGGCTGCTAGTGCAGGTTCTGTGTTTGGATAAATGCATTTAGCAAGTTTTTTAGCTGTCTTATCGCATTCATCATCGTTGTTTGAGGATTTGGGGGTGCTGCCTCATGTTGATTAGGTTGTGGGTAGTTGGGTATATTCTCATTACTAGCCTCATTTACGAGGGGCTCCTGCTCCTGATTGCGGTTCCTTCGATTACGTCTGTTGTAATTATTTGGTAAGTTTTAGTGTCTTCTTGAAGTTTTAATTTGTAAAAGTTGATTCAACATACAAGGTTCATGACTTAAGAAAAATTCGAGAAATCATAAAATTTCAAAAAGGGAAATCAATCTTATAAATCTTCATAATATCAGAAGAAAGCCATAAAACAAAAGAACTCATATAAGGTAATAAAATCACAAGTCCAGAATGATGATATGAATGAAGTGGTGCTCATGCAACTAAATGCGGTTAATGTCATTTATATCTAATGCATAACATGATTGCTCGAAATCTTTGAATCTTTGTAACATAAAAGAATAGCATTTTCCTTCCTTTGAAACAAAAACATAGCACTTCATTGATTGAGCGAGCCATACAAGGATTTACATTGAAATTTTAAGGTCGCAAAACTTGGCAAGCCACTAATCTAACTTTAGTCCTAGACATTACCTTCTATCCGACAAAAAAAAAAGATACAAGAAAAGAAAAGAAACAACATACTAAGCCATCAAAGGAAACCGTAAGATCAATTGGCATCCCGCATTCCCTTCTACCAAAAAGTTCTGCTTGGACTCTATGGGTCAAACTTGCTTCCTTCTCCTCAATCTTCACTTAAAGTCATCGGGGGTTGGGCTAGGGAGCCGTCCTCTAATAGAAGAACAGCCATCATCCCTACGGATGAACTGGTGTAGATATGCTCTCATCGTTAGTCTTCTTCTCCTTGTGGGTTGGACCAAATTCTCGTGGTCATGCTCCCCATCCTCTTCATTTCCCCCCACTTCTCGTTCTTCCTCATGGTTTTCTTCTTCCTCCCCAACTCTCATTCCTTGTCCATCAACATTGTTTTCTTCTATCCCTAACTCTCTTCTCGCTTCCTCCCACACTCGGTCCACTATTTCCCGAGCTTTTCTCATAATCATAATCATCTCATCCTCATTCTTTACCTCCATTGGTTCAGGGACCACGGGTCCAGGAATCACTTCATTAATCGCTGGAGGGTACTCATTCACAACATAGGTGTCTCTCCAAACTGTGGGATGTCACGCCCCAATGGGTACCCTAAACGTGACAGTCCGCCACACTCAATATTAAAGCTTAAGTATGACAACCTTAGTCATTTCCAAAAGCTTTTATATTAAGTGTAAGGCTTACTTTCACAATTTTAGAGGACCATATGTAGAATAATGAAGTTTAAGGAGATATAAAAACATATCAAGAAAAGAAGAATCACAATAATTATTTGTCCATGGCATAAACTTTACAAACTTAGGGACAACTCCCAAATTTCAAATCTATTAACATGCTAAACTAAACTATACTTTATTCAGATTTCTAATATACAAGAGGGATTACCTGCCCACAGGGTCCACGAGGCCTTAACCAAATACGGAAACTGCAAAAGATAGCTATCGGGGTATAAGCTACTAGGCTTAGTGAGTAGATCCCCAAAATTTATACTCAAATAACATTTATCAATCAAGTTTATTATTCAAACATATGAAATGCAACAACCACGTGAGCATACAAGACATATGACTTTCCGGGAATCATATGTTGAATGAATTTACGCCCTTCATTCGGGGTTGGGGATTCAGGCCAATTACAGCCACAACTTTTAAAACACTTTTATAGGTCTTACCGGCACCTATATGCCATCAAAAACTTGTAGTTTATTACAGGCTCCTACTAGCCATCAAAAACTTGTAGTTTATTACAGGCTCCTACTAGCCATCCTTTTTTGTAGTTCTTACCGGCTCCTACTCGCCACTTACATGATATACCGGTTCTGTCTACCACCACTATTATACACTTGTCCCACCAATTGTATAATAGCGAATGCAATGTGACTCAACATATGAAGTGCATGAATAATTTTTTTAATTAAAGTCTAGTAGTTAATTTTAACTTCTTTCAAGTGATCAACCAATTTCAAACAATTCAAGATAATAATGTACATACCACTTTATTACAAACAAATTGAGTTTCGATATACTTAACATTCCTTCAACATGTTATCATACACTTCTTCTTGAGTTTGCATAGATTCTAGTGCAACTAATTTTACAAGCACAAGCAAGAGTATGAAAAATAACAGGGAAATAACTCACGATGCCATTGTCGTCTAATTTTCTTAAGCGGATGAGTCGTTCACACACTCCACTAAATCGCAATAGTCCTCGGGGTGAAGAAATCCTTTCTCGGGATCACCTAACCAAAGAAAATACCCATAATGAGTTTTTCTTGAAGATTTTCTTGAATTTTGACAAAACAATGTCAAAGAACGTCAAAGTTCGTATGAAAGAATGTTCCAATTTAAAATGGCCATAACTTGGTCATTTTAACTCGGAATCGCGCATATAATATACCGATTTCTATCTACTCGAAAAGATCTACCCATTTCTAAAAATATTTCCCACAAACAAAGCCATATAGGTTCCGAAAAACTGGTGACAAAATTCATCACGGATTTTCAAGTAAAAACAACTTTGGTTCAAGAAATCAAAATTTGTTGATAAATACTTAGTTATCTATATAGTTGAAAAATTCTCTTTTATAACTATATAACTCATATTTAAGCATGCTCAAGTGTCTTGTTGTCCAACTCATTTTCTTAGATAAAACAATGTCGGTTTTTGAAGTTTTTCGGAAATATAAATTTCTTTGTAATGAATACCTTGCTTCCTTTGTTTTCTAAAAACGTTGTATGTTGATTTTATTTATCTTTTTCTAGTGGCTATGAAAATAAATTTCTACTTCCTAAGTTACACTAACATATTTTTGAAGTTTTCTAGAAAAATTATTCTTTTCTTCATTTTCTTGTGTAAATTCTTTTGTTTACTTTTTTTGGCAAAAATCTTCACTTGATATTCCTCATTCTTTTTCTCATGTCTCCTATCAAAAAAAAAAAAAAAACAATTACTCATGCATGAAAATTTTGTTTCCTTATAAAACAAAGTAGAACAATTATGGACTTTTTGTAGAAAAACTAATTTCTAGAATCTATTGTTTTCCTCTTGTAACTTGAAAGAAATAACTTTATTATTTTCAAACCACAAATTTTTCTTGCTATTTCCTTAGTCACCATCTTATGTTCCTTCTTTATGAAAAGAACCATTTTCGTAAAATATTTTCTTTCGAAAACAAGGTAGAGTAATAAAGATTTAAATGGCCTTTCTAAGTAAAAATAGTTTCTAATTCATAGAGAATTCTTTTTGTAACTGAAAAGGAATGAGTTTATTTTTGTTATCTTATATTTTTTTATGTTTCACCATAACTTATTCCTAAGTGACAAAAGTCTTCTTTTATTTTATTTTCTTTAGAAAATAAAGCTTTTTGGACAACCATGAACATGATTATGAGGATAATAATAAACAAAAACATAAAGCATAAAGAATAAAGTCAAGTATTAGAGTCTTAGCTTTTTCAAGGCTCCCGGGACTAAGAAATATAACTATCCATAAAGAAATAAAATGAAAGAAAGAAAACTTGTTTTGACTTGATGAGGACAAGTTAAGACTAGAGACTAGTCTTAATTTTAACAAGGAATAAATAAATAAATTGCAATGGAAAAGCAAACAAATACTTTGCATTAATAAATTGCAAGTGAGCTTATATGCTCTAAATAATATGTATAGATATAAACAATAATAAATCACATAAACAAAATGGATTGGCATGAACAAGAACAATACATGAACATAATGTAGTTCCACAACTTGTAGTATTTGGAAACTCACACTATGGTCATGTAAAGTTACATGACATGAAGAAAAGAAGAATCACAAAGAGTTACCTAAAGAAGACTTTGATATGGTTATTGGTTATGGGTTTTTGTTGTTGGTGGAAGTTGTTGTGGAATTATTTTGAGAGAGTTTGAGATAGAAATTTGAGAGAGCTTTGAGAGGAAAATTTGAGAGAGTTTTGGTATGAATTTGTGAGTAGTGAAGTGTGAAAGAAGTGAAAGAGAAGGGGTATTTATAGATTTTGAGGAGTGATTTTGTGTGATTAAAATAAATACAAAATAAAACAAATTTGAGGGCATTAGAGAGAGGGGGGGCGCCAGCCATGGTGTGAGAGGGGGAGGATGAATTAATTTTTTGACTTTTTGGAAATGTAAGATGTAATTTGTAAGATAGATGTGGTATAAAGTTAAGGGAAAGGTAAAAAAGTTAAGATAATAGGTTATGTAGAGTGTAAGTAGGTGTAAGAAAAAGTAGAGATAAAAGAATAGTGTAGAATAGTAATGAATAGTGTAATGTAAAGTAGATAGACAATTAAAGTACCGTAGTAAGAAATACGCGTATAATAGCTATATCTGTTATTTTTACTTACCGAAAAATTATGAAATTGATATTTTTGGAAAACTTATATTTTACGATCTAACGGTATATTCGAATATTTTTACTAGTCCGGGCTTTCGGACACGTTTTTCGAGAACTGTGTCCGATCGGGTTCGAAGACACCCGAATTTCGCGAACTGAAACTTTTATAAAACTATGGTTATTACGGACTATTCGAGCTAATTATCCCAACTTCGTTTTTCTGGCAAAGAAAACGGCAATGCCGGATTTAGTTTTGATACGGTAAACTAGGGTTTTGTTGACCTTTAAGGTTCCGTTTGACTTCCGGTTAGGGTTTTATGCTAAACCGATTCCGAAAATTTAGGGGTTTACATGAATCTATCTCGGGTTCCCTTCTACCACAATCAGGGATCTCTAGGTCTCGGTCAAAATCCCAAATGGCTTGGTTGGGCTCATGGTTCACATCTTCCTCCATCCTTATGGGAGGGGTAGGGATCCTTGGCAGCTCTTTGACCAGTTCGGGTCCTCTTCGGGACCCTCCTCTTCCTTCTCTTCCTTTACTTCATCTTCAACATCCTCAATCTCATTATTTCCTCCTGATATAGGTGCATTAATCAATTGCATATCAACATCTCTAGCGGCTAGAGGCTGGATGCCTATATGGGGTGGAAGGAGGTCTAAGTACACAGCATGCCAAACTATGTGATTCCATGCATCTGCTATATTCCATTCTTGATGGTCAAAGAGGTCGTCATGTGTATAAACATAGAGGGGTTCTATGTTAGTCCATACTCAGAAGTCTGGAGGGATTGGGTTCCCTTCGTTTTTTAGCATGAAGGTGGCTTCCCTCATCATGGGCTAACGCCCGTATTCCACCATGATCCTCTCCATGGTGTAAATGGTTTTTAACATAGTCCATCTCCTTCTCCTCATGGGATCATACCTCACTTGGTCCACAGCTGATGCCCATCTAGTATACCTTAACCCTTCTTTCCAAAGTCTAAACATTTCTCCCAAAGTTCAGGGACTTCTTTCCAAAGCAAAATCTTCGCATAGCTCCCTTAATCTTAACCAATATTCCATAAAAGTCTCATCCATCCTCTTCGTAAAATTACTAGCACGCTCACGGTCTCTCTTAGGGAGACCTACAACAAGCAAAGACTTCTAATTAGCCTAAAACTTTAACTCCATTTTAACATATTTATTTAACATATAGGTTCAAATTTCTTTTTTTTTTTTTTTGTTCTATTGTCATGCTTTATAAGCTAGTGCTCTGATACCAGCTTAAATTGTCATGCCTCATAGGGTACCATAAACGTAACAGTCGGCCACATGCCATATAAGACCCACGAATTACTACCTTAGTCTTTCGAGAGTCTTGTGTAGGTGTAAGGTATCCCTTTACGACAATAGAATACTTGAACCGATGGAGATAATGAGTTTAAATCGACATTCAATAGCATTATAATATAATTCCAAACACATGTAAATAGTTACAAAGACTAAGGGGCATTCCCCCGCAAAAGAATATTTTTAAGAGGTCTATTACAGTTATCTAGAGTCTTTTAGTTTCCTACAGAAGTCTAAATAGAATTGAATATAACTTCTAAAGGAAACGCCTAGCTCCTATACCTGAGTCGTAGGGTGCCTCTGTCTAAGCCAGGTAAACGAATGCTGCAACAAATAGAAACTGTAGGGACATAAGCTACACTAGCTTAGTGAGTGAGAACTTCCAAGATTACATCCATAACACATCATACAAGCAAGTGATTAATCAGAAAGTGATATGCACAAACATATGGAAATCAACAGACATATGACTAGCCGCAAATCATATGTGAATGGAATTTCGCCCTCTATTCCGGGTTAGCAGATTAACGAATAATGTGGTACTACTAAAATATGCCCTTTTTGGATTATGGTAAACCAATTTATAACTTCGTTTGTGGATCACGATTAACCAACTTTTACTTCGTTTTTGGATCACAGGCAACCAACCAATGCTAATACTCCATCCCATTTGTGATATGAATGAGTCCATATTACTTGTCAATTCCAAATAGTCAATTATGCCAATTCCTTAGGTGATTAATCAATAATTGCAGACAATCAATCCTAATCCATCTATACAACCATTAGTTAATCACCCGGCCTCGATATTCTTATTTTCAATTTCTCATATCATCAGCAAACATACATAATTTCCATTTATCTCCACCATACATATCCATTTATCTTTGCCTAAAATCTAATGCAATTATCATTACAATTACATACAATAAATGGAATCGGGAAGAAATACTCACTCAGCCATTGGAACACCGGTCCTCTAGTGTAATAGTCCGGTGGAAGGGACTCGTCAATCTCGGGGTCACATAAAAAGGAAGAAATATCCTAATGAGTATTTCATCACTTAACTAAACCAAACCATTAAACAAAACTAGTATTTTCGTAATTCTCGTCATTTGCGGAAGTCCTGACTTAAAACAGCCGTAACTTAGTCATTTTAACTTGGAATTTCGTAAATTATATATCGATTTCTATCAACTTCGAAAGATCTTTCTGAATCTAATATCCTAACCAAGTTTTGAAAACATTTACATTTCAAAAGAGGCTGATCAGTTCTGATCAGTAGGGAACTTCCATCACGAAAACCGAATTCATGAATGTTTATGATGTTTCTAATGGGTAGGTCAAATCTACGTGCTATGTTGATGATTCCCTATCATGAATGTTATGTTATGAACTTCATGCATATATATTCTTGATGATTTTTGTTAGGAGAAAGTTATATAAATTTTACTCTAGGGAAACATCTTATGTTGCTTTACTTAGTTAGTTGAATTATTGAACTTTATTTATCCTTATTTGTTTTTGGGTTTTCCTTAAGAAAAATCCATTTTTTCTTATGAAAATTTAATCTTTATAAAGTCCATATCCTAAGACCTTTATTTTCTTATACAATTTTCCATTTTTCATTTTACAAACATGCCTTATAGTAGGGACTACCCCAAAATCCGAATTTGGTATGAGTTCATTCTTAGGTTGATTTCTTCAAGAAAATCTATTTTTTTTTATATAGAAATTTAGGGCTCAACTATTCCTTTACCCTAAGGCTTCATTTATTAAATAAAATTTCTATTTTGAGTTTGGAAAATAAGTATTTTCATGCCATTACTCCTTAACTACGAATTTTTTAATATGACAAGCAACTCAAAAATTTCCTGCTTTATTTCTACTCTTTGTTTTACATATTTTTCTTAGCAAATCCCATCTCAACTTATAAAAATCATCACTTGATGATATCTATTACCTATACTCCTCATTTTTCATGTAAAACACAAGTTTTAGAGTTGATAAAAGGGTTTTTAAGGCATGGTCTTGAAACCATCCGAAAATATTTGATCATTTCAAATAAATAATTTTCCTTTTTGAGTTTCTTGTCTCATCTACTTAAAGATCTACAAACTAAATATATTTATATACACAAGACAAAGGTCTTTATGATCATTAATGTACCAAAACATAAAATATCTATGAGGTCATTAATGTCAAGTATAATATGAGCATTTAAATTCTAGATCTACCACTTAGGATGCATGAAATGGAGTTTGAAAACATGAAAATAGATTTTTGTGCAAGATCTTTACTTTACTCTACTACTAAATGCATGAACATGAAGATCATCATATAAAAACACATTCAAACACAAGATCTACTCTTGTGATGGCTTGATATTCATGTAGTAGTATTTTCTTATCCCTAGCAAGAGCTCATGAGGACTTAAAGATGAAAATACTCATGAATGGTCTTGCCATTACAAGGTTTAGTGGTATAAAGGGTAAAGATCTATTACCTAAAGCTTGAAACAAGAGGAGAATGAAAAAGAAAAATAAATTTGTGTGAGTGTGAGTGTTTTATAGGAGGGTCACTGCACACAAGGAAGAGAGGGAGTTCTTAAGAGAGTTTTACTTTGAGTGAAAAGAGTGAAAGAGTAAGAGGAGAGAGAGAGAGAGAGTATAAAGGGGTATATATAGAGGAGTAAATTAGGGTTAATGGTTTAAATAAATTGAATAAAAATTACACAAATGAGGGTGAAAGAGGGGGGTGGCACCGGTTTGCAAGGGGAGAGAAAGAGAGTTTTAATTTGTTTTGTTTTATTTCATTTATGTAATAATAAGTCTTAAAATGTAATAATTTGTTAAGAGACAAATTATCTTGGAAAAGGAAATATAATGGAGTGTTTTGTAAGGATGTAAGAGTAGGGTATGGCTTATGAGTGTAGTAGGTTGTATGTATGAATAGTAATGAATAGTAATCAAGACAATTAATTTACCAGTAGTAAAGAAAATACGAGAAAAATAGCTATATTTGTATTTTTCATAAATCGAATAATTATAAAAGTTATATTTTTGAAATTCTTATTAAATTTCGGTTCTAAAGAGTATTCCGGAATATTTTTCGAATTTCGAGTCCGGGATCCGCTTTTCAGTAATGGATTTTAGGAAGGCCCGGAATAGAAGATTTTTCGAAATCAGATTTTTTTATGGTTTGAAATATACTTTAGAATAATATTCCAGATTAAATTATTTTACAAAAGTTCCATAGTTTAAAATCGAAGGAAAGTCGAATCCAGGGTTCTTAGGTTTCTCTCCCAAAGTCCCTTTGGTTACTAGGAAAACCAGGGTTTACATTTTACCTTGATTTGAAAAACTTGTTTTATTCTTAATATTTATCAAATTATGGCATAATCCTTTTAGATAAGTTTGCAAGAAAAGCTTTCATAATAAAGAATTATCAACATTAGAACTTAGTAAAAATTTCATTTTAACTATGAAAAGAGAATTACAATATTAAAAATTAAGTCTTGTAGAAGCTTACTTAATAAGTGATTTTCAAAGTCTATAATGAACCTATTTAAGTTTTATAAAAGATATGGTTGGGTTAAAATCTTAAGTTTAATGCTAAAAATGACATTTTTATGGAGTATTTAGTTCCGATTTATAAAAGAAATGAGTTTTTTAATTAATTGAAGAAATCTTTGTTACTAATACTTTAAAATTTATGATTAACTTGTCTAAGCTTTTGAAAAGAATTTATTAAAAATAATACTTAGATGTCTTATTAAAAAATCCTTTATTAAGTGATGAGAAATTTAGTTTACTTTTCTTTATTAACAAAAGAACCCATTTTTATTTTATTAAGATAACTACATTCTAATCATGCATGAATATGATTATGTAGCAATAAAAAAGGGTAAGAATAATACATGATAAGATAATAAGAAATATAATAAGCAAATAAACAAAATAATATTGTCAAGTATTATGAACCTTAGCTTCAACAAGGTATCCCGGCCAAGTATTGGGAGCTTTAGTTTCATCAAGGCTTTCCGGGACTAAGAAATAGATTAGTCCCGAAAGAAAAAAGAAAAAGAAAGAAAAGAAAAAACAATAATAATAAGAGTAATAATAATAAGCATGCTAGCGATGGTTAGTGAGCATTTGGGCTCTAAGAAATATAGATATACATATATTTAATAATATATAAGATTAGATCATGACCATAATAACAATAGTATAATAAAATAATATAATCGGTATTCTTGGCATGTGCAAAAACAAAATATGAACATGTTGTTGCTTTAAAACTTACATGAGTCTTTGAGAAACAATACCATAGCCATGCTAAGTTACATGATATAGGAAAAACAATGGTAGAAAGTTTTTCCTAAGTTGTGTTTATGCTGAAAGGAGAAGATGATGAGTGTAGAATTATGTGGGTAGGAGTTTTGTGGAAAGAAAAGAGAGTTTAGAAGAGAAATTTGGAGAGAGGATTTGAGAAGAGAATTTGGTAAAGTTTTATTAAGGTTTAAGAATTATGTGTAAAGTGTGAATGAGGGAAGGGGTATTTATAGAGTTTTGAAATGAAAATTAGATGTAATAAAATAAATTGAAAAAGAAAAATAAAATAGATTTGTGCGTGTTTGTACATGGTCGGTGCAACATTGGAGGGAGAGAGAGGGGGTGTGAGTTGATTGTTGTATTTTTATAATGAAAATAAATTGAAGTGTAAGAGGAGTTATGTAAAAAGTTGTATTTGAAATGAAAAATGTAAGAAATAGGTATAGGTAGTAAGAAGTAGGTTGTAAGAAAAAGTAAAGATAGTGAAATATTAATGAATAGTAGAAATAGTACTATGCGTACCAGACTAAACAAATAAAATGCTAGTAGTAATAAAAATACGCGTAAACGAGCTATATCTAATATTTTTAGTTACTGAGAAATTATGAAACTAATATTTTTGAAATCCTTGTATAATTACGAGACTTTTGGTGTTATCGGAATATTTTTACTATTTTGAGCATCGGGGCACGTTTTTCGAGAATTGATCCTGTTCAGGTTCAAAACAAATCTAGTTTTTTTAGTTATCTTATATTATTCTGAACTATAATCCATTATTAACTTATTTCTATTATTCTCAGGTTTCAAGAGCGGGATTGTCGGAGTTAAATCGGCTAGATTGTCTTGATCTTTGTTGACTTTTGAAACTCCGATTTGACTAGGGTTAGGTTTAATCCAACTTTACCCTAGAAATTGAGGGGTTTACACTACCAGTAGAAAAAAATAAGATGCACGGGCTTGGTCGTAAGTCACATCAATGGATCGATAAGTTTAAACTCTAGGGTGTGACAAGTTCGAATCTAAGGCTCAATGAGCACAGACTTGATCGTAGGGTAAATTGAGGTGCGATGAGTTTAGGGCGAGACAAGTCCAGGGTGAAACAGTTTAAAAAATAGCCATTACTAATTTTTAAATTTGACTATTGAAGATTCTTTTGAGGGTGGACGACTATGTTTTTAAAGCTACTATATATAGAATGTTTTGGGATTTTTTTTTTTTCAAATAGAGAGATGATAGTAGAGCTTAACTTGCATAGATTATGTAAAAATACTCTCTGTCTGTGTTTGTTTTTGTTAAGTGGATAGTGTCATTCGTGAGATTAGTGAGCAAATATTGTAAGATATTATTCACATGTTTTATATGAATGTTTTAGTGAAGTTCCCTATGTTCAAGGCAATTGGTGAAGTCCTTATGTGTTGAGATACTTGTGTGAAGTCCTACTTGTGTATAGACAATCAGTAAAGTCCTCTTAACAAGGCATTTGTAAAGTGTTGCGTCCCGGAGGGTACCTTGAATGTGGCAGTCCGCCGCACATAATATTAAAGCTAATGAATGACAACCTTAGTCACACAGGAGCTTCGATATCACGTGCAAGGCGTGCTTCCAAGATAGTAGGAGACTCAAGGAGGTATTACGTTTAAGCAGATAACAAAAACATGCAATAACTTATATACATAAACATGTGTAATATTCATTAGAATAAAAGTCTCTTACAACTTCTTAGGGGCATTCCCCCATTCTAAAAGCCTTGTTTCAACTGGGCAATCTTCAAACATACATAAATATATCATAAGTCTACTATAGAGATTTTTGTTAGAAGTCTACATCCAAAACTAAATATATAAGCTTTTTCCAAAAACTCCTAGTAGCTTTAGCTCATACCTGACAAAAGGGACTTCTTAGTGCTAACCACAAGTAATCATACTGTAACAAAAAGCTACAGGGTATAAGCAAATCTAGCTTAGTGAGATAACTCCCATCTTCAAAACATTTCCATTTAAAACACACAAGTATTTAAACAATCATATGAGAATGCATCAATCACATGAGCAAACAAAATACACGATTAACCGGAAACCATGTGTAGCATGGATTTTACGCCCTCCATCTGGGGGGTTGGGTGGTTACCGGCCCATACGACTATCATTATTTGCAGACTTACCGGCTCCTACTTGCCCTGTAGACTTTCCGGCTCTTACTTGCCCATGTAGACTTTCCGGCTCCTACTAGCCACCACTACAACTTCTTGTTTCTCCATACGAAGAATAGTAGCAAAAAATAAATGTGACTCACAAATATGATATGCATTAATTGTTTTCAATATAGGGTTATTCAATTATCGTCAAGTTCAAGTTAAAGGTGATCAAAACAATACTTATCATACCATTGCAAGAAAACATAAGTTATTCACCAATTCTTCTTTCAATATACTTAGCTTTTATTCAACAACCCTTTCATTCAATCATGCATCCAAATCACACAACATTTATTCATTTATCTTTTTCCTTACTCGCTAGTGCTACTACTTACAAGCACAATCAATGAAATGTAATTAGTAAGGAATTAACTCACTCCATGATTATTGCTCTTAGTTGAAGTAATCTTCCGAGAAGGCGATATCGATTCCTTCTTCACCTAAACAAGATGAAATACCCAAAATGAGTCTTTCATAGAATTCATACTTTGAAAATTCTAAATCTATCTTCAATTTGTGGTAAAATTGGATTTGTAGGAAGTTCCAACTTAAAATGGCCATAACTTGTTCGTTTTAACTTGAAATTTCGCATATTATATGTTGTTTTCTACCTTCTCGAAAAGATCTATTCATTTCTAAGGTTATTTTTACTATAAAAGTTCATTTGGATCTTGGATTAGAAGGGTGCAGATTTAATACGAAAATTCTATCCTTGGAAAACAAAAAGTTATAATCTTTTCTTTACTAAGGCTTGTTTAAGTAAAACTCAAATATGTATATTTTTGAAAGGAATTCCTTACGTACGTAAATATACTCATAATTTATGCATGAAGCTATAGGTGTTGTCTTGTTTAATTTATTTCCTTAAAACATCCTTTTTTCTAGTGTTTGGAAAATTTGGATTTGTTAAACTTTACTTTATGTGGGTGAAGTAACTTATAAAATTTTTTGGATTTATCAAAATCTAATATACTATATTTTGATTCTTTAGTTTATCAAAAGCGAGTTGAAAATATAGTTTGGTCTTTTGAGGTTATCTACTAAATTTATTTCTAGAATTTGAAAAATAGAGTTTCCAAAAGTTTTCTTTAGTGGTACTTGATGAGTTTATTCTTTGAAAATTCATTTTCTTGTAAATTGCTTTTCTTGAAAACTTATTTAGCTTTTGGTTTAGAAAGTTGATAAAAATAGTATCAAGTTATTATTATATATCAAGACTTTATTTGAAAAGGAGATATCTTTAGACTTTAAGGAAACTTCATTTAATAGTTTAAAATTTCATGATGTATTTTTCATAAACTTTTAAAAGAGATTTATTTGAAAATATTTTTCTAAGTCTTTGGAAGAACTTTGATCAAATTTTATTCTTTCATCAAAAAGATTCATTTTTCTATTTGGACAACAACTTATTAGCCATGCATGAATATGATCATGTAGTTTATAAAAGCTAAAAAAATTATCATAAGATAAGGTAATAAAGAACATAAGAAATAAATAAGCATAATAATAATTGTCAAGTATTGGAAGCCTTAGTTTTTTTAAGGCTTCACGGGACTAAGAATAGACTAGTGCAAAAGAAAAAAAATTGTTTTGACTTGATGAGAACAAGTCTAAGACTAGAAAGACTAGTCTTAAAACAACTTGAAAGTAAATAAATTGCAAGGTGAATAAATAAATTGCAAGGAAAATAAATAAATTGCAATAACAAAGGAGCTTATATGCTCTAAAAGATATATATAACTACATAAATATATTTTTAGTTAGATATATATGAAAACAACATAAAGGAAAATAGTTTCATGAACAAAAACAAAGTATGAACATATTGTTGCTTTTTTAACCTTCATGGTTTTAGAAAACACACACTATGCTCATACTAAGTAAATGAACATAAAGGAAAACTTAAAGAAGCATTACCTATGAAAGCTAAACTAGAGAGAACTTTGAGAGAACTCTTGGAGAGATTTTGAGAGAATAAGAGTAGTATATGAAAAGTGTGAAGGAAAATGGAAGGAAGGGGTAGTATTTATAGGAAAAAGTGGAGGGTAATTTGTGTTAATTAAATAAATGAAAAATAAAACAAATTGTGTGTGTAAGAGGGGAGGGCCGGCGCAAAACATGAGTGGGAGAGAGAGAGAAATTTATTTTTTTTTGTATTTTTGTTAATGAAAAGTAAGATATGAAAGATGTGAAGTTGTATTGGAAATGAAAATTGTAAGAAAATAGAGGTATGGTTGTAAGAGTAGGTTGTAAGAAAAAGTAGAGATAAATAAATAGTATAGAATAGTAATAAATAGTGTAATCTAAAGTAGACATGATAATTAAAATACCGGTAGTATGAAAATACGCGTATAATTACGATATATGATATTTTTAGTTATCGAAAAATTTTAAAACTGACATTATTGAAAACCTTATATTTTTACGAGTCTAATGGTATATTCGAAATATTTTTACTATTCAGCCTTAGGACACGTTTTTTGAAAACTGTGTCCGATCGAGCATAAAACGAGTCGTGGTTTAACAAATCTGATATTTTTAAGCTTTCTCACAATATTACAAACTATTCTACATACTAATCTCTCACTTACTCACTTAGGGTTACGGACACGGGATTGCCGGACTTGAATGGTTACGTCTGACTAGGGTTTTATTAACTTTAGGATTTCCGATTGACCTTCTAATTAGGATTTAAACTTAATCGATCGTAAAACTTTGGGGGTTTACATAAAGTCCTCTTATTGAGGCAATGTGAAGTCCTCGGTTTTAAGGCATTTATGAAGTCCTCTTTGTAAGCAATTGTTTTGATTGCATGAAATGCGTGAACTCTTCCTTGAGTGAGGCAGTTATGGACTGTGGAGACTAGGGGGCGAGCTAAACTCCACATTAAATCTGATGTAATCTTTTTCTTCGCCTATCTCTTTATTATTATTGTTGTAATTATGCATAAAAGGATAAAAGAGATAATGGTTGGTTAAGTGAGCTTAAAATCGATTTAAAAACCTATCTTATAGCTTTTGTTTCTGCATGTATGTGTAAACAAGCCTATCCACAAACATGTACGTCATTTTTATTTTCTTGATTCAATCAAAAGCGGAGACGTATCCACGGATTTTCTATCTATTCTATGTTTAGAAAATTCATGGATAGAGAAAAATATAATACAATGTACATCAACTTCATGCTAGAAATCGTTTTTACTAAATTTGTATCAATAATATTTCATTTCACATATGTGATATAACGATGGCACTTTTATATTTTTATTGTATTATTAATAATATGATATATATTTTTAAATAATGTATTTCTCTCCATTTCTTAATTTATTTGTTTTTAAAACTTATTAAAAGGGTAAATTATATTGAGAGATTTTAATATTTTTGTGGTAAGTTTAATATTTTAAGTGGTTGAAAAAAGGATTAACGTTTGAGAATAAATTCATTTAAGGTATCAAAATTTCAAATAGTAAAAAAAAAGTAATCAATGCATTAATAAATGATCATTCATGAAAATTAAAGAAACTTAATTGAAAATAAATTCAAACATTAATACCTTAAATGAGCTTTTTAAAATATTGATTAATCCTTTTATTCAATTATCAAAACTTTAGATTTTTTTTAACTACTCGAAATTTTGTTACATTAAATGAACTTACCTTAAATAATAATGTTTATAATATAATTTACTCTTATTAAATTAGCGAAATATACGATATTTTTTTAATTTGCTAACAATCCTCATTTTTATTCCCAACTCTCAGTGCTTGCAAAAGTAATGTTGTTCCAAACTCCATGACAAACATTTGTACATTTAAAAGTCATCTTCAAGACATAATAATCATGAAGACAATTCCATTTTAAAATTATGCCTGAGTGGGATAGTTATGGGATTATTTTGTATTTTATTTTTTTAATTGTAATTCTCTTTTTATTTCACTGATGAAACGAAATGAAAATAATTAAATAATAACTAAATTAAATTAGCTTTCATAAACTCCTCTTTAAGTTTTTATAGAAGAAAAAATAGAATTAAAATATCTATAATGCCATTGATTTCCAACTAATTATCTTTATTTCCATAACTTATTAAAATTATGAAATACATGATGTCTTTAAATTTTCAAACAATCCAGACACATCGTCAAATAAGTCACTACACCTACTCTAAGTGCTCACGCCTCACAGTCTGGTTCTTGCTCGATGATAATTTAATAAGCAGTGTAAATCAAATGTGCATATTTTTGTGTATATATATATGATGGATAATTACTAATTATATTTTAATATACACATAAAAATATGTTAGAATATAAACAAGAGTTATGCATCACATACAAATTACACTTAATATAGATTGAATCCTTTTTTTTTCCAATGAATGACACTTATGGAATTTTTGTGAAAATAAATTTTCATTTAAAATTAATTACTAAAATAAGACACTAATAAAAATAATTATTAGAATAGATGACTAAATTCGCACTTTGGACATGCGAATTTGATTTACACATGTCCCGCATGTTTAAAATGCGAATCACAACTCGGACTAAAAGACAAATATGAATCTCACTTACTGTTCCAACCTTCTTCACACCACAAACAGTGACTTCATGAGGGTCTTTGGTCAGCTCTATGTTGCATGGCTTGGTGTCACGCCCCGAGGATACCGTACTAGTAGCAAACAAGCTATAAGCCCCCGAATTTTTCAAGAATGGTTTTGGAATACCGAATCGAAACCTTAAAGTCTGACTCAAGTTGAAATCGGACCTTAAGCAATTTCGATCACGGGGTTTCATAAGAGAATCTTCAAAAAAAAAATAGAAAGTTCAATAATTGTTCGATTCAAAAACCGAACATGAGAAGGACCGCCTATCCGATCCCCGATATAAACCCCTCAATTTCCGGGGTAAAGTTGGATTAAACCCTAACCTTAGTCAAACCGGAGTTTCAAAAGTCAACAAAGATAAAAACAATCAAACAATTTCAACTTCGGCAATCCGGCATTCTCAAACCCTAGAAAATAAAATTAAGTTAATGGCTTTTAATAGCTCGAAATGATATAGGGTAACATAAAAATATCAAATTCGTGAATTTTGAGTGTCCTTTGGACTCAAAAGGGATCAATTCTCGAAAAGCGTGTTCCGGAGCTCGGAATAATAAAAAAATTCCAATAACACCAAAAGATTTGTAATTAAACAAGGATTTCAAAAATATCAGTTTCATATTTTTTGGTAACTAAAATAACAGATATAGCTCGTTTCATAATTTTTTGGTAACTAAAAGTATTTTATATGTCTAGTCTACTATTCATAGTACTATTCCTATTTACATTACTATTTCACTATCTCTACTTTTTCTTATACCTATTTCTTACTACCTACCTATTTTCTTACTTTTTACATTTCCAATACAACTTTATTCACATCAAACCTTACACATTATTCTTTTTCTTTACAAAAATTACAAAACAAACAAAATATACTCTCTCTTCTCCCTCTACAAACCGTCGGCCATCTCTCTCTCTTCACTATATTATTTTCTTTTCAATTTATTTTATTACATAAAAAATTCACTCCAAAAATTCTATAAATACCCCATTCCTCCTTTATTCTTTCACATATTCATTTTATATAACAAAACTCTACCAAAATTTCCTCTCAAAACCTCTCTCCAACAAATCTCTCTCAAAATACTCTCTACCATTCCCTACAACTTCAAGAAGAAAATAACAAACATATTACCCATTCATCTCTTGCCAAATCCTCCATTAAACCTTAGGTAAAAATTCTACCTATATTCTTTATCATGTTCATACAGCTTAGCATGAGCTTAATGTATGTTTCTTAGACTCATATGAGTTAAGGAAGCAACAATATGTTCATTTTTTGTTTTTATTCATGTTCATATTTTACATAATGTTATTATGTTGTTGTTATTATTGTTATTATTATTTTTGCTCTAATCTAACTTTTATATATAGTATTATGTATATTATGTATATGTATATATTTATTTAGAACATATAAGCTCATTTGTTATTTATTTACTTTCATGTCTTGCAATTTATTAAGACTAGTCTTTCTAGTCTTAGACTTGTCCATATCAAGTCAAAACAATTTTTTTTCTTTTCTTTTCTTTTCTTTTATTTTCTTTTGGGACTAGTTTATTCTTAGTCCCGAGTTGCCTTGATGAAGCTAAGGCTTTCAATACATGATCGGAATACCTTGATGAAGCTAAGGTTCCTAATGCTTGACTATTTTATTATGTTTATTTACTTACAAGTATTTCTTTCTATCTTATTATGTATTATCTTTACTTTTACATTGCTACATAATCATATTCATGCATGATTATAATGTTGTTGTCTTAAGTAAAAATAAAAATGAGTTCTTTCTTAAACAAGGAAAAGTAAACTAGATTTCCCAATAAAGGAGTTTTCAACAAAGAAGTCTAAATATTGTTTTTAAAAGCTTAAGTAAGTTAATCATAAGTTTTAAAGTATTAATGCCCAAGATTTCTTCAAATGAAAGAAACTCATTTCTTTTATAAATCAAAACTAAATACTCCATAAAGACGGATTCTTCAAAACTTAAACTGTCATTCTCTTTTCAAAATTAAAATGAAATTTTTGCTGATTTCTAATATTAACATTTCTTTATTAAGAAAGCTTTCCTTATAAACTTGTCTAAGGAATTATTCTACCATTTAACAAATATTAAGAATAAAACAAGTTCTTCAAACCAAGATAAAATCAACTCACTACTTTGGAAACCAACTTAGAAAAAATAAAATTTGCCAAGAAAGTAAAGTTTTAAAGGTACACCTATTTTCTAAAGAAGAAAAAGGATATAAAAATGAGAGGAAAACATACATTTAACACCACTTCAAATATTTGACCACATGAAAAACTTAAAGGATATTTTGAAAAGCTTATTTTTCAATCACTAGAAATAAAGTAAGTACATAACTTGAAGAATCAAATTTTTGGAAATTAATTTTCCTTTGAAAAGATAGGAAATGGAATTATAATAGGAATACACTCATAATAACTCAAATATATTTTAGTTTTCCTTCTAACAATTCAAAAAGGATAAATTTTCAAGAGTTTTATCTTTTAAAACCCTTAAAGACAAATTGTTTATGAAATATCAATATTAAGACAACACTACAAAAATCATGCATACAATATGAGTGCCTATATATGTTCAAATGATTTTTCCACTATATACATATATCCATATATTTTTGCTTAAGGATTTTTAAGTAAAGTGAAGTTTGGAAAAACCATATTTTGTGAACTATAAATTCGTAACTATTCTGTACCGTAGTATTTTACAACCAAAATGGCTTTTTATGATAAAAATAACCTTAGAAATGGATAGATCTTTTCGAGTAGGTAGAAAACGGTATATTATTTGCGCAATTCCGAATTAAAATGACCAAGTTATGGCCATTTTAAGTTGGAATTATATTCTATGCGAATTTTAATGATCTTATAACATAGTTTGTGATAAGTACCATAGAATTAATAAGAAATACTCATTATGGGTATTCTTCTTGATTAGGTGATTCCGAGGAGGAGTATTAATACCCGGAGGATTATTTTGATTAGTGGATTTACCGATTAACTCATCTATAAGAAAGATAGATCCTCATGGCTAAGTAAGTTTATTCCCTACCTTTTTCGTACTTGGTTGTGCTTGTAGCTAGAGGCACTAGAAGTAGGAAAAGATGAAAATGATCTATGTATGATAATATTGGTTGAAAGAATGCTAAGCATACCAAGACATGAATCGTTGTCAATTAACTTGTGTTTTACTATTATTATGTTGGAGTATGTGCAAATTTTGTGATCACCTTTAAATTACTCTAATCATATATTATGAGTTATATTAATTGATTCATGCATATCGCGTAGTTAGTTTCATCTCATGAGCTGTTGTACTCGATGGGACAAGGATATAGTAGCCGAGTTTGTAGGAGCCATAAATCTGTGAGATGGGCGATTAAGAGCCTGAAAGAACTATTTTTTAAGATAGGCGAGTAGGCGCCTGAAATAAACTACATGAGTTGAATTTTAAAGATGGGTTTTAAAGAGCTTGAAACACCTAACCCTGAATGGAGGGGTAAATCCATTCAAACATATGATTTTCGGTAAATCATATGTATTGTTTTGATCACTTGCTTGATGCATTCATATGCTTGTTTAATAACTTATTTGAAATTATTTATACAAGTACGTTGATTCAGGAATATTCTCACTAAGCTAGTTATGCTTATACTTCCGATAGACCTTTGTTGTAACAGGACTATATCTTTTAAGCCCGAAGACTTCATATACTCAAGTGGGATGATGTTTTAGAAAAGCTTCCGGAAATCTTTTGAAGAAATTAGGTTAAATATCCTTTAATATCTTTTGGTGTTAGTATTATTTTTTTGTGAGAAAGATTAAGTTGATATTATGATTGTTTAGATAATTATAGGGGAAAACCCCTAAATGATGTAAGGACTATATTCTCTTAATGATAAATTGGATGATTATTTAGGTTCTTGTATATTGTATTTACTATCTCAAACTATACATCCTACCGGTGTCTCCTATTGTTATGATAGATGCCTTACATATGGTGTTGAAAACTTTTGCATGACTTTGGGAAGTCGTTTTTAAGTTTTAATACCATATGTGGCAGACTGCCACGTTTAGGGTACCCTTTGGGGCGTGACACAAGCCACACTTGAATATTATCACTAGATTACCTTTAGAGAGCAACATATTTTTCAAATAATAAGATCTTTTATTTGCTTTGATAAGAAAGAATAAATACATGTAAGTCATAAATTAGTAAATAACTGCCATCACAAGAAACAAATATCATAAAGATATTACAGACCACATAATTCTCTTGGAAATCTTCAAATACATAACATATAATCCATAAACTAACTAATCTATACTATAAATAATAGAAAACAACATATCCCGATTCGACCCATGAGCATCAGCTCGTAAACTCTTACTAGGGCCATACTCCTGGATGTAACTAGCCAAGATCATTAAGTAAACCTGAAATGTCTTTAGGAGTTGTGAGTGAAACCACGACTCAGTGAATAACTAGACATATTACATATTAAATAAGTTTATTAACAAATCATATGTAATGCAATCAATTAAACATATGCTCAAATATAAGCTTGGACGATCTAGAATCTAAATAGAAAAAAGATTTACGCCCTCTTTTTAGGGTTAAAGAACAATTACTTTATAATCCACATGCCTAGGAGAGACTAAGTTTAAAGGAAAATCAACGATTTCTCGTCTTGGGGTTATTATTTTTAGTTTAATAATGTTTTAATTGACCACTTCTTGTATCAATCCTTAGAAACTTCCTAAGTATTAATCATTTCAAAGTGATACTACGGGCGGCGTTCTTCGTTGCCACTTAGTTCTTGTGGAACCGACGAAACAAAGAACACTTTGGAAGAACTAACACTTTAGAAAAACCAAGCATTAACAGAGAATTGAAATATTAATACATAACAAGCTATAACCCTTTCTGTATATGCAATAATGCGGTACGTGCAATGCATGACCATGTTATTTCATAAGTCAATAATTCTTATTCAAATTTATGGTGGTCATACATTACACACAATAATTATCATATTATTTCACATCATCATATAATGATATTATCACTTTCATTAACTTGTTTTGGCATCACAAACAATCAGCTTAAATTAGAGTTCATTCTCATAAGGCTTTTCACAACAACTGTATTATTATCTTTGCATTACATATGCTATTAATTACAAGCACAAACAGTATAATAGATCTGAGTTACTCACTTACTCATATTGGCTAATCGTAATAATCAGCCAGAAAGTCCTCTATAGTATCAAAGTCTCCTAGATGAATAAAAACATTCATCAATAAGGCATGAATTATATAACTAAACTCTTATAAGTGTCTAAGTGTCCTATATTTGTATTTCGTTTTGTTTCCATTTCTAAATTGGTCCTTCAATGGTCTTATGATAATAAATTATTATTTAATATTTATTTTCATTTTGCTTGTCTTGATCTTGTTTGATATTTATATACATTTATCCGGTATTCGAAAAATTGATATATAATAAGCTTATATTTTTATAGTTATTATTATTACTATTTTGTATTATTCCTTATTCGACCCATTATAGTAACTCGTATTTATTTACTATTGTTTAGTGTCATTGTGTTTCTTTTTATATACTTCATATAATTATTTTGTCATTTTTAGATATCACATTATTCATAAACTTAGCTTATTTAAATTTCCATTCTTATGTATATATTTAATATAGATTAATATCCTATAATTATCATCATTAATTTTTATTTGTGTAGTATTCTAATATTATTAATAATTATATTTTTTAATAGTTTTGGAAATCATAAATTTAACACATATTACACTTATTAATCTTTAAATTACTTGAATATGTTCATTTGCTAGATTCTATTTTATTCTTTTTATTACATATGATGTAGTATAATATATTATTATTTTTATTTTGGACGAAATAGACTTTGTCCAGGATTTCAACATATACGCCGGCCACAAACGCCGCCAGTTTTGAATTCCAGAGGCCGACGTTAGAGGAAATTTATGCAGCCTCTGTTCGAGGCTATGCTGCTTCTACATTGCTGGCCTATCCCTATACACTGTCAGCGTTGGAGGTATAAGTTGTTGGTGCAGAGACGGCATTACCACTGTTCATTGTCTTCTCCAATTTTTCTTTGTTTATTTCTTATTTTTCTTGATCTATATGTATGTTAAGACTACTTTAAAGCATTGTTAAAGTGTTCCTAAGGGTTTGTACGTGTTATATGCAAACATAGATCATTTCATAACATCTCAACATGTAGTTAATCTTTGTTCTACGAATTTAAATGGTGTAACTAAGGTTATTGTGGAAACTTACCTTGTTTGGGTTGGTTTGAGGGTTCTAGTTCTTCTTCCAGAGCTTGATACGACCCTAGATGTATAGGAATATAGTTTAAGATCATGCTTTAATAATCTAACTTCTTAAAACGAATTAACTTACCTTGTTTATCTTCCTCTGAAGCTTGTTTAATGGTTGTTTTATGGAGTTTGTTTAGTGTGGTTTTGGTTGGTGTTTTGTTGGCTCTTATAATGATGAATTTCTACTATTGTTTGAACTGTTGTTTGTTGGTTTTTGGACAAAATGAAGGAGAACCTTGGCTGTTTAATTATTTTGTTCTTTAGTTCATTAAGTGTATTATACATATAAGGATGAAGAAGAAGGCAGCACTTTGTATAAAACTTTGGCAAAAAATGAAGAAGTCTCCACTGAATCCAGCTGGTTTACATCATGATTTGGGCTGCATTTATTGAAATGTTTTGTTAGGAAATTTTCATTGGCTAATCCCTAGTCAAATTAACCTTGTTTGGTGTATACTTGGGCAATTTGTTTGAAAATTTTGGCTGGGAAAGAAATCAAGATTAGCAAAGCCATTCTCAAGCCAAATGCATTGAATATACATTATTAGCATTATAATATTATTTAGTTAGTTAGTTAATTGCTTAAGTTTTAGGGTAGTTTATTAGGCTCAACGGGTATAAATATGATAATTATTTAGGAGTTTTATCTTCAAAAGTTTATTTAGAGTTCTATAAATTTTCTAGATCATTATTGTGTTCAACTTTGGATTTAAATTTTACACGATAAATTATTATTAGGGTTTTAGCTCCCGCGATTAGGGTTTTCTAAGCTTAATAGATCAATTTTTATTTTAGGCTCTAATAGCTTTAGAATACTCTTATTAAAATGATGGCGTGATCCAAATATTTATTTGGAGTCTATGTTGTGAGTTTATGGATCTGTTTTTTGTTTTTATTGTGTATTTATAATCATAACGGTTCATCCTTAAATTATTGTTTTCTAACTATAAGTGTTATCGAATGTCTACTTTTCAATAAATTTGAAATCTTAGTTAGGTTATTTTTTTATCTTGAGTTTTCGATACCTATTATGAAATCTTACTAGGAGTGATTAATACTATTTAGAAAGCTTTGTTTTAGGATTTAAAATTATACACCGACTCATTACTGCTTATAGTTTCATTCTAGAGTCTTTGCTGAGTGAAATACTAATCATCTATTTTTCTATTTTTATTTTTCTATCTATTTTGATTTGTATGAAAAATCTCCGGGTTTATACTTGGAATTCGACGATGGAGCTTAGCATTCACGGATTGCTCGACCAGGTGATTTAATGTGGTGTTGAGTTGAAGATGATGGTGGATGAGATGGGTAATTGAATACAATTCAAGAGAGGCCGCTGGGTTTAGTTTGTATGAAGATGGAGGTTCTAGGTTCGATGACTTAGATGGGAATGATTGGGCAAGTTAGAGAAGTCAGATATGTGAGGCTTGAAGGAGATGGTGATGATTGAAAGGAGGAGGTCGTGTTCTGTAGATGCCTAGCATAGTGGTCTTATGTGTGCAACACCAGCCTCGGGTAATTCATATATAGAATATATGCAACAATGATGACACGCATATGTAATATGCAAATTATAGTTGATATGCATTTCTTAGATACATATTACCTAAAGTTTATGTGCATTTTACATATACAAATTGTAATATAAAATAAAATAAATTATAATGAAGGGAAATGATATCATATGCTACTAAACAAGAAGGCAAATAGGTCTTTCCTAATAAAATAAGTGTTGTTAACCCTCACCTAAAAGAAATTTATCTATCTCTCTCTCTCTCTCTCAATAGTTTCACAAGGGATCGTATAGGCAAATCAATAGGCAAGTTTTCTCCTTTTTCAATCCTTTGGATCTAAAAGAGTTGTCTTTTCTTAGTTTTCTTATTGATTTTGAAAGGATTCAATCTTTTGGAGGAGTTTTGGGAAATCCTAAGTTTCTTTGTTGGAGATTTTGGTGTTTTGCCATTAAAGGAGAAAGGAACGTCTTTTGTGTTCAAGTAATGTGTTTATAATGATGCTTTTGTGTTGATAAGTACACTTTAGAAGTTTGGTCTGAGTTAAAAATCAAGAAAAAGGTTTTCTTTAGTATTTTCCACGTTTTGGATTGAAGGGGGTTCATAAAGGGGATTACGGACGCATCATGAGCTGTGATCTTCTCAGGTGTGGCGAGTAATAGTAGATCATGGCCGTGATGGCCATCACTACCCCCATCACGGTTGTGACAAGGGTCGTGATGGCGATCATGCTCCTTGGAATGGGCGTGATTGGGGAGTTATTATGCTTTGTTTTTCCAAAGCCTATTAGGCCTCCTATCACGAGCATGACTAGTAAGGGGATTTTGAATCTTTCTTTTTTCCTCATTTTTGGCCTTTTTAAACACCTAAACTCTTAGCCTATCTTCTCGTACTTTTAAATCTAAGTAAGAAGGTGTGATTAAACCTAGGATAGTTGTAATTCTTGTTAGTTTAATAGTTTAGATTACCTTAGGAGTATGTTTACCTTTTGAAATCAATTTTAAGCGAGTGTTTGCTTATGTTGATATTTTCTTGGTGAAGCTATATTAACCGTTCTAGATGTTGTGTTAGGTACATTCTTACTTTGGTTGTCGTTTGGGACTGTAGGTTTAGAAACTGCAAATGAACTTAATGATATTCGACTTTAAATTGGTTGTTGTTTGTGTTTGGCTAGGTCTAGTGAATTAGGAGTACCGATGTCACTAAGACAACGCCCTGATGATTTGTGTGTGGCGTTGTCTCAAGTAGAGTTGTGTATAGAGATGATTCTGGTAGTTTTTATGAGTGGTAAGAGTACGGTACTCAAAGTGTGTGGGGAGTACTTAACACCAATATATTTATAAGTATCTATATATATCATTGTTTTCACGAAGTCATGGGTTACTCCAAGTTTAAGGCTAGTTGCAAATGGCTCTAAACTGTGTTGTTCGCCTAACTAATTAAAGATAACAACCTATGATTGTTGCATACGTTACTATGTTGCATGTGGAATTGTATGATGTTTGTTTATGTGCATGTGGTTGTGGTATGACATATTGGGCCTTTGTGCTTGCTCATTTTATTTCTCAGGATCAGGTGAAGAACCTATAGGTTCGATCTATTAGGGTATGATATATACGTGGGCTATGGAAATGACGATAGTAGAGCCAACTTTCTAGTTGATTTTTAGATGAACAAATTTAAGGTAATTAGAGTTTTGGAACTATGAAGTTGAAATTCTTATGTTATGATTTAGTTGAAGTTATGAGACTTTCATATAATGTTTTTAAGTTTGATTTTGAGTTGATACTTGATTTATGCTAACCGTGTTATTCAAAAGTTTTTATTATGACAAAATTGTTTTAGAAGTTCTCATTTAATGTGAGACATTGAAGTATATTGTGTGGTTTAGTAGCATTTGAACCTTGGCGTGTACATCTTTGCAGAGAATACTTGATGAGCTAATAATACTATCAGTTTAGGATATTACACAAATTATGGATTTGGATTCAATATGTAAATTTAATGATCTCTTTTAATAATTAATTCCATCTGTATATGAAAATCATCGATATGGTACGTCCAAGTCCACCGGTAGAACCCTCCAATGACACAATCAACAATCCTAATTCTGCCACCTCATTAGTCTCCTAAAATCAATGGTTCCTACCAAGCCAACTCCTCTCTCTCCCTCCTGACAAAGCCATCAACCGAAACTAAAAAGCTAGAAGCTCTAGGAAATCACAGACGTGTAGAACTTCCGGTAACGCAAGATAAAACCTTCCACGCACACTATCACCTACGTAACCAATATAAACCGGCGATCGGTTGATTCGGAATTTTTTTAATGTCGGCGATCATCGGAGGCTTTGACGACGGGAATATACATAATCTCTTGGAAAACAGATATGTCGGCTCACAATATGTTGTTTCACCACTCGTTCATCTCTCTCTCCCTTTTTCTTTGTTCAGTTGATACTCGTTTGTTTTGCTCGATAAAGATAATGCACGCGAGTTCTTGGTTATAATAATCAGATTGGACGTTGGATTGTGAGTTCTTTTTTGATGTGATGATGCTAATTGGACTGAAAAGGAGTCGTGAGATATGTGATTAGCGTAAATTTTTAGTGTGATTGTGTCTTGCGGTTTTCGAAATCATTAGTTTGGCTCCACTAGGTCTATTACGATCCTGTATTCTAATTTATAGGTATATGTTTTTCCCTGTGTTACACAGCGAAAATTCCACATTGAATAAGCGATCGTTAGTGATAATAATGGAACCATAGTTGAAAGACAGGAGTTTAGAATATTTGATAAAAGAAAATTTTAATATTTTTATTACTTCTTGGTATTCACACATTGGAATTGGATGAGTCCAATCCAGAAAATTCTTTCTATGCTTTATTATGTGATCACTTTCTTATCATGCCCTGGTCTTATGTCTTGGGTATATCTAACTGAGTCTAAAAGATTTAATCAAGTTTGGTTAGTTAATTTTTTGAGGAAGTATTATGTATTCAAAAAATTTCCTTTAGTGAGTATGGTTGGGTCCTTTCAATTCCATGCATCATTTCTCTTTGTGGAGGGAAAGGAATGAACTTTCAGATATAAATATGCTGTCTCATTTTTGGATACGCTTAATCAAAGGTCTCTTTTCTATTCTACTTACCTGAGGTCTCTTTTCCAACTTCATAGGACTCAAAGCGTGGTTTGCAAATGCACTCATCATTGATAAAGAGGCTTTCTCTTGAAATGGAACTGGAGGTTAGTTCTATTTGCTTCTTCTCTTGTCTCATTGTATTGCTTAAATTTTTTATAGTACATTGTTAATATCTTGCTGCAGCGCAATCCATGGAAGAATGACATGTTTTTGTAATATATTTATTGGGGTTTAGATGAAGTTTGAAATGTCTTTTATGTAAGTTGATATAAAAGAAAGGCTTAAATGTGAGTGATTTGCAATCAGAATCCACTTCTTCTCTCTTCACACATTTTTTCCCCCTCTGAAAAACAACTTTTCTTAGGCTTAGAACTTTAAACATTTCAAAATTTTTTGGACTCTTTGCTTGTTCTTTAGTCGTTGTCTCTCCTGGCATCTTAAGTCTTACATGTGTTGCTGCAAGTTATTTTTCTATTCAAGTTTGGCCTTATTATTCTGGTTTAAGGTTCTCAGTTCCTGGTGGAGTTCTTCTGGGTTTTTCCCCTTCCATCTTCCATCTTTCATCTCTACTCTTATCTTCACCATAAGATTGAACACTTACTGTAGAAACTACTTTAGCTCCTTCCCCCTTTCTAACCATGCCTAGAAGACCATAATCTGGTCCTGCCCCCAAAGTAAAGCTTCCCTCAAGCACACTGCCGTTTGCTAGTAGTGGAACCACGTTCTGCCCTGAAACCAGGGATATTGCCTGTGGAATTGGGAAAAGTAGCTCTGGCTTGTCCACTCAGCCTAGGGGAAGATGGAAAGGGTATTTCCATCGGGGCATTGCTGTAGATATTTCGAATTTTGGCAGCTTTTTCAAGGTGGGTCCTTTATGCTTCTTGTACTGAAACTTCCCCTGAGATCAGAGTTGACCTTGCAAAAGTTGATTTGCCTGGGAGCTCTAGATGTTTACTCTCTGAAGGAAAGCTTGCCAACTTTGATGTTGGTGAATGTTGGTTAATGATGGTACCATCCGATTGACTGTGGAGCAACCTTGGCCAGTTGAAGTTTCGATTCTCTTTCTTTTGGCCATCCATGTTCTCTTGCCCAACTCTTTTCCTATTTGTGATTTGGCCTTGAAGTAGATGTGGGTGTTAATTATATCCATGAAGGGTTGACATGAAATAGTGGTGGTTCCCCCATTGGAAGTGGTGGACTCTGTAGCCAAAATCTGGAAACGTACCTGTTAGGGTACTTCTTGGGCTAGCACCTTCCTTCTGTAGCAATAGAGTGCCTTGCTTACTAGCTGGAGAATAGATAAAGCCTAATCAATGTTTTGAGTAATGATAAGGGGACTTTTTTCTTCAAGTTTGCTAATGAAACTCAACTTAGGAAGGTTTGTGAAGTTCTAGTGTACTCTGCACTAGCTGGTATTTTGGCAAAAGTTGAATTAACGATTTTGTTTTAGTGTTGATTAAAGAGAAAGCCATATCGCCTATGATTTCTTAAATGCTAGATAGAACTAGGTCTTTGAAGAACAAAAGGTTTTACTCCATTCTTTTTCTGCATTTTTAAAGTACAATTGGTGGTGATTACAAAGTTACCTTATGCCCTATTTTCATAACATCTATTCTCTCAGCACCTCCAAATTACTGCTAAGATTCATAATTGACCTTATCTGTCTGCAATCCACAGCCCTAATAAACCTACATATACATGAATGGTACTGTTCTACCGGACACTTGTGCAACACATAAGTGAATACACACACACACACACATGATAGATCATACAGACATAAAATAAAGTGTCAACTCATGTAACGATCAGCTATGACTACTGCTTGTCTCTTTCTTCGATTATACACATGTAGGAAAAGGGTGATAATGTTACTCCCCTCTCAGACAGCACACGTGACCTCATTTGCAAAGTTGAGATAGCATTAGCACACATACCATGGGTTTTGAGTCGTTGAATTGCTTCACATTCACTTCCTTGTGAGTGTGCAAAGCCATAAAAAATAATGTTCCCATAGTTGAAGATTTGGGAAGCTTGTGTTGCATCCACAAATGTGTTATGGCTATCTGCTCAACCAGTTGATTTCCAGTAGGAAGAATCCCAATATAAACATTTCAATGGAATGATCATATTGGGATGGGGCATGCTACTTGCTTGATAACTTGAGATGCATCTATAGTTCTATAGGACATTGTTAGAATGTAATGTAGGTAAGTAGCCACAGCTTGAGAATGGAGATCAACATCTCCATTTGAATTTAACCCAATTGCAACCTCCAAAGCAAAACCTATGCAATAAGAAATATGGAAAGGAATTATTATGCCTTTCATCAATGTTTCATCAATATTAACATGATATCCTTCTAGTTCAACACTAAGAAGATTGTATTGGTATAACTAAGCTTAAGGCAGCTCAATTGAAGCTTATATGGAATCTATGCAAGGGTGGTTTCCATGACATTTTGATGGGATGGATCCATTTCTATTCCTTAAAGGGAGAAGCTTTTGGTTCGATAAGTGCCCTTTTGCTTGATCTTGGTCTTGGAGATAGCTCCTTAAGTTGTAAGCTTGTTGCTGTGATATCAACTAATTGGTGGGAGATGGCTTATCCATATTTTTGTGGTCAGATTTTTGGCTTTTGTAAACACCTCTTGATTTGCGCTTCAATGCCAGAGAAATGTCATCATCTTATCTACCGTTGTCAGCAAAATTATGCTTTATAATTGAATTTGATTTCTAGGTTTCCCCTGCCTTTTCCTTATGGACAATTTTTATATCCTTCATAATGATCACCCTAACTCATTGGTGCAGATAAGCTGGTTTGGTGCCCATCCTTATTCATATTTCTCCATTAAGAGTGCTTACAATGCCTTTAGAGTAGCTCCTTGAGTCCTTGGTCAAAGCTGGTTCAGTAATATGAGTTTATGCCAAGGCATATTTTATTCTTTTGTTGGCCTACAATGGTAAACTGTACACCATAGATAAACTTTATCAGTGGGGTTCTGCCTCTAACACAACCTGCAATTACCTGTGCAATACCCACATGGAAACCCATTAATGCCCTTTCTTTCAATACTAGCTATCAGGTAGCACTTGGTCTCTCGTAATGTCAGCTAGATTGCCCAACCTCTTTTAGCTCTTCGCAAAGAGCAATCAATGGTTTTCATCCTAGGCGCCACCAACCTTCCAAAATGGAAAGGAGCACTTAGCTCAGCATATTGCATTTGACGTGCTTGCATCCCAACCAGTAAAGGGAGGAATACCCCAACCAACTCTATTCTTGCTAATCAGATTATGAATTATATAAATGTCCTTGTGTAAGGATGTAGTTTGTGTGACTCTTGTATTGAAAGGATTTATTTTAGTTTGTCTTGTATGGCATGTTTCAAGTCCCATCCCTTACACTGTGGTTGTAATCCTACCTTTGTTATTAATGAAATAATTGAATTTATTTATTTATTTGTTTTTTTAAAAAGCTTTTCTTCAACAAATGGGTATGGGGCATTTTCCATATCCATTTCATATAGGATATCAAATTGTTGTAGGATCGATTTACAATATTAAAAAATACATATATGTATATTTTCTTCTGATTCTTTATAAAGAGAATTCAATGGTATCTTTTGAGGGCATCATTGAAAGGAGAACCTTGCAATCTCTTGAAGACTTAAGTGTTTGATATTTTTATAGAAAATTAAGCTATCTTCTTCCAATCTTTTTCTGCGTTTAAAGTATACTATATGGTGGTTACAAACATATCCAATTCCCTATTTTCATGACAATTATGCCTACCATTATCTACACACACATGACCCATTATCATTCTATCTAAGACATAAGCTACACTTCAGAAATTACATAAGAAAGCATATAATTATGTACACAAACACATGGCCGACCATATACTAACACATAAAGTAAAATATTAACTTGTTACAAGATTGATTTTCAATTCATAAATTTTTGGGAGAGAACCTGATAATCTGTTGGCTATGGCTCATTATAGAGAGAACCTTATGATCTCTAATCAAGGCCTTGATTATAGAGAGAATTCTGCAATCTCTTCAAATACAAAATCTGAATTTCTTTTTTTTTTCCCCCCTTTCCAAAATACGGTTTGTGTTTTCCATTTCTCCTTTTGATATATACATATATAAATAAATTGCAGTTGCCAAAAGTAATTACCAAGTCCCTAATTTTTCTCCAGTTATTACACATGACCAACACATGTAACTTCTCCATTATTTTCACACATATACACATGCAAACTATATACAACCCAACGTTAATTTTTTTTAACAGTTAATTTTTTTAACAGTTAATTTTTTTTAACATTGACATTGTATGACAGAAACATGTCCTACACTGTGCTCATCATAACACTTGACTAAGATATACCCTTAAAGACATGTTGCTATTGCCGTTATTATAAATAGCAACACAAATTAATTGCACACATGAAATAATTATACATACGTAAAGAACAGAATACAAACATGGACTACATCACAGACATAATGAGATCAAATAGCTACAAGTCCACTCTATCTTCTTCCTTTGCACTTAGCACAACTTTAGCAACATTATACGTGCATGGTAAAGGAACAATAAGAAAAGATAGAGAGGTATGCTAAAACTTGTCTAGAATCCATGGAATATGTACAACAATTCACATGGAAATGCTTATAACATGAAGGGAAAAGGGGCGATAAGAAAAGATAGAGGGGTATGCTAAAACTTGTCTAGAATCCTTGGCATATCTACCTACAACAATTCATATTGAAATGCTTATAACAGGAAGGGAAAAGGGGTTTCAATGCCTATTCCTAATCTAGAGGCTCTTGAGAATGGTGTCAGCATGGCTGAATGTGCCTCTTAGACAACTAGGAAGTTTCAGGGTGGCCCATCGAGTAAACTCAATGGTATTGATAAGCATAGAGCTCCTATCATTGTCATAACCTAAATCTTCTAGGGCTGACCTATCTTTGAGTCCATGGAAATAATCCTGGAGGAGTGACTTATCTTCCCTATGTAAATTGTAAGAGAGTGAAAATGGGTCTGAGGTCTTTAGGAAGAAGGAAGATGCAAAGGAGTTCTTTTCTGTTTGTGGTGAAACCTATATGCCAAAAACTTTAATCGAAAAGGATAAAAGTGGTGAGATTTCTTTGCTGCTCTAGGCTTGTAAAAGAATGAGAAAAGCAGGATGGCTAGAGATAAGTTGATCAGAAAATAGAAGGACATAGATCCCCTTCAAGGGGATTTGATTGGTGGCTATTTATATGTTCCTCTAACCTATGCAAGTGCCACCGTGATCATGTGCAGGAGCATGAGGCTGGGGATTCTATTACATATTTGGTGAATTCAGTGTATCTTTGGTTGGGCTTATTAAAACAAATGTTAACATGGAGCAGATATCTAGTGTATGGAGCCACATCCAACCTCGTTGTGATCTTTTTGTGGTGTGGGTTTAGTGGATGTAAGAATCTGGAGAGTAAGAGTTGTAAAATCCTTCTACCAAGGAATGCATCATGCTTGTGAGCTCATTGTCCACTGACATACTTGTCTATGGCTACAATATGGATACTCAAAGAAAAGACTTATGGATGAGTTGAGGAGGGTTAGGCAATGTTTTGTACTTCTATTGGGGACATTAATTGTTTTCTGGTGGTGTTAGGAGGATGTCAAGAGGCATGTCTGATTTTAGTGTGTGTATTTTGATATAGAGGTGGATGATTTCTGGAATCGACTTTTTGCTTACGCGAATGATAGTGGTGCTAGTTTCATCCTTGGGAAACCTGACCTTGTATTTGTGAACCAAACTTGGCTGGCAATATTTCCATTGAGAACCACCATCTTTGGGCCTGAAATATGTTAGATCATTTTTCCAATTGTAGCATGCTTGGAATTTGAAATTGATTATAGGAAAACTCTTGAAAGCTCTTTAGCTAAGATGGAGAGACCCATTCAAGTTGTTCATCTGGTCTTCACCTAAGTGAATTGTAGAGATGCAAATTTGATTGGTAAGAAGCTTGACCATGTACTTGTGATCCAAACTTGTTTGGCAAGATTTATTTCAACAGGCCATTTTTTTTTAACTTTATTATGTTAAGACCACGATAAAATAAATTTTTGAAGGTAAAAAGGTTTTAATTTGAAGATATGAGCACTTATTTCTTCTTTGTCTAGGTTAAGCACTGTACATGTCCCAACTCTATCTGTAGGTTGTGAAGAAGTGAGCTTTGATTTGTTAAAAGTTTTGATTTGGAGCATTTCCAAAAGGCAAATGCTAGCTGCTAGTGATGTAAGGAGGGACTCTTTACGTCTATCTGAGTTGGTACGCAAGAGATTATTGGAGATTAGTTGATAACTAAATGTTAGGTTCTTTGCTTGGGTCTTCAAAAAAGTCTTGTTGAAAGCTTCACTTATAAAGCTACTGGCCTTGATGATTTTCTTGGGGAGGACATACTTGCTGCTATAAAGAACAACTTTGTTTATAGCTGGTTATTTAAACAGCTAAATTGCACAATTATCATGTTGGTTCCTAGTGATCCCATTCCTTCAAGCGTGATGAATATGGATTCATTTCTTGTTGTATTACTCTTTATGGGTGCATATCTAGAGTATTGACAAATGGAATGTACGACTTACTTTGTTATTGGGATGAGGATGAATGGCTCTTATTATGGGGCGTAGAATTTTGGTCAATATGTTGTTAAACTAGGAGTTTATAGGGAATTATTGTAGGAATGATAATACTACAAGAGTTATCGATCTCTACAAAGCCTATGGCATGGTGAATTGGGATTTTGCTGAGATTACTTTATGTGCCATGGGTTTCCCTAGTCTTGTATGCCGTAGATCTTAGTGCATTCATTTCTCTAAATTCTCCATGAAAATTAATGATTGATTAGTTTAGTTCTTTCCAAGTGCTCTTGGTCTCCATCGTGGAGATCCTTGATCTCCTTATCTCTTTCTCCTTTGCATGGAGATATATATGTGTGCCTGTGCGCGTGTGTGCGCGTGTGCATGTGTGTTTGTTTTCTTTACCATTTTAATGAAAGAAAAGTCCTTCGGTGGAAATTTTATGTTTTATTGGATGTAAAAGGAGAGAATTTCGGATTACTTTTTCCAGATGACTTGATGGTTTTCTCTGGAGCTAGATTGGATACTTTGTGCTTGATTAAAGATACTCTCAAGGAGTTAGAAGACTTGTGGTGTTTTATTGTGAAGCTGAATAAAAGCAAGAATTTGATTTTTGAATTTTCAGATTTTTTGAGGAATGATGTGTGAAGCTTTTGGTGTTCAGTTAAGAGAACTTCTTGTATGGTACCTTTTGGCTCCTGTAATCTCTTTCGAGCTATTGTTCTCCGATTGTGTGGACTTGGTGATAGGATTGTAAGAGAGTTGGTCATTAGTAAAGCAAGTTATTGTTCTATGCAGGTAGTTCAACTCCGAAATTTTATTGCTTTTGTCTTGTAAGTATTCTGCTATCCTCCTTTATTTTGCCGGTGTGTATACTCAGGAAAATCACTAGACGATTTAACAATGTCCTCAAGAATGAGAGTGATGGGGGGAGGGTCTCACGTGAAACTAGCTGGGCTGTCCAAAATTATAGAGGGTTTGGTATCATCGAAAAAAGAAGCTCAAGTTAAGCACATTAGAAACTTATGCAGTGGTTGTAATAATAGTGGTCTAGGTGGGTTGGGTGTGATCATCCTTGCATAAAGACTAGAGTTCCTGGATGGCAAAGTTCCCTTCAGATTGTTCTTGGGCTTTGATACCACCAAAAGGGGAAAATTAATAATAAGCTCCACTATGACAAAGATTAACCAAGAAATCAGTGCTTACCCGATAGGTAATGTCCGGCCATTGCAATTCTTCAAACTCTCTCCACTCTTTTTTTCTTCCCTCCTATATCACCTCTAACTAACTTTATTTATACTACTAAACATCTACTAACAACTCGTAGCCACGTCAGCAACCACAAAACAAAACAAAACAAACATCACATGTCCACTCACATCACTATACAAGCATATACAGCACAATACCATGACACACAAAACTACTAAATGACACAAACAACACACAACATAAACCAACCTAGAACACTACTTGTTAATTTTCCTATTATAGACCTTTAACAAAGGTTTATACACTTGTGGCAATGTATCAATACTTCCCCCATCAACAATGTTCTTGTCCCCAAGGACAAAATCAGGAAATTGGGAATGAATAACAGCAGCGTCTTCCCATGTAGCTTCCTCAATTGGAAACCCGACCAATGAATCGACCACTAAGGAAACCCCATCACGAGCTTCAAATCGCCGACATAAAATCTGAAAAGGAAATGAATTGGGCTCTACTTGCTCAGGAAGCAAATCTGCTGGCAAATCCGATAGAAGCGGAAAAGTGCTATGGGATTTTTTCAAGAGGGAAACATGAAACATGGGATGGATCTTACAATGCTTGGGTAATTTGAGCTTCTAAGCAACATTACCCACTCTATTCACAATTTGATAAGGGCCATAAGAAGACAGCTCAGCTTTGAACTGGATTTGTTACCTAACCTTGTAGGAAGGAATAGGTCGAAGCTTCAAGAAAACCTAATCTCCTATTTGATATTCACCATCCCATCTCTTCTTTCTTGCAAGTAAACAATTTCTAAGTTGAGCACGCTCCAAATTAGCCTCAAGCCGACTTAATATCGCATCCCTAGAGCTCAAAGCCTCTCGTAAATCAAGATTAAGGATTTCCTTAGCCACAAAAATGGGCAAGGAGGGAGATGGCCGCCCATACACCACTTCAAATGGTTTCATACCAGCTGAAGAATGAAAGGATGTATTATAGGAAAATTCCGCTCGGCTAATCCAATTGGCCTAACTTGATGGCACTTCGGAAGCAAAACGTCGAAGACAACATCCTAAGCATCGATTAAGAACTTCAGTTTGCCCATTCGTTTTCGGATGATAGGCAGTGATAAAATGTAATTGTGTGCCTTACAAATTGAATAATTCATGCCAAAATCCACTCACAAACAAAGGATCTCTATCACTCACAATAGTTTAGGGAAATCCATGTAATCTCACCACTTCCTTCATAAAAATTCCAGCCACCGTCTTACCAGAGTAGGGGTGCTTCAGCAATAGAAAATGTGCACATTTGGAAAATTAATAACAACCTCCACTATGACAAAGATTAACCAAGAAATCTGTGCTTACTCGATAGGTAATGTTCAGCCACTGCAATTCTTCAAACTCTCCACACACTTTTTTTCTTCCCTCCTTTATCACCTCTAACTAACTCTATTTATACTACTAGACATCTACTAACAACTCATAGCCATATCAGCAACCACAAAACAAAACAACAAGCATCACCCTTCCACTCACATCGCCATACAACCGTATACAACACAATACCACAACACACAAAACTACTAAACGACACAGACAACACACAACACAGATCACTACTTGTTAATTTTCCTACTATAGACCTTTAACAAAGGTTTATACACTCGTGGTAATTTATCAGGCTTGGTGAAGGCTTGCTTTCTAAATCTCTATGACTTTTAGCATTCTATGGAGCTGGTGCATGAGATTTTTCTATAAAGTTGATGAATTTTCCTACACTCTTGGCTTTGCTCCATTTCTGCCACTTGTTGATAGGATTGGCAGCAAAGCTCTTTTGGGAAAAAACTGCAAGTTCTTGGCTGCTTCTGCAACACGATAAACTTGTTTTTGAAGCCTAAAACCTAGTGTGAGTTTTCTATCTAGTTGGCTTTTGATGCTCTTGGATTACCCACCAAAGAATTTCATGCATATATTATGTACAGTCTAGAAGGCAAATCTCTTGGTTTGCTTTCACAGAGTGGCTGGATTTTTTTGGCAGATTTCATACAATGGATAAACTGTTTCTTTGGGTGTAATTTCCTCAAAATTTATGAATGTGACTACTCAAAAGAAGTTTGGAGAAGTGTGATGGTGACACTGGATACCAATGGTTCCTTCCCTCCCAATTTTTAAGTTGTTCAGATACTATTTCTTGGTTCCAAAACGATGGCTCAAGAAGCCTCTCCATCAGCAATGGAGATGGACTTTTTCAGCCTCATTTATGATATTTGGAGGGAGATGAAGCACATGGTTGGTCATGTGTGCACACAACCCCAGGCCATTGTTAGAAGAGTTCTTTATCTTTTGGTTTGTAATCTGCTGTTCTTTTTTGTTGAGGTCTAAAATGTTTGTGACAGCCATTGTTAGAAGAATTCTTTATCTTTTGGTTTGTAATATGCTGTTCTTTTTTGTTGAGATCTAAATTGTTTGTGTTAAGGGTGGGAAGAATCCACCATTGGAGAAAGAATTCTACACGTAACAAATCATAGTCAGGTGATGTCATGGAGGAATGCATCAATGCCTCAAAGAACAGTTTCTTATAGTTATCTTTGGCTAACAGTGCCCTTTTGATCAAACCAGTGGAAATATAAGTCTGATTGCACATTTTTAATCATATGATCTGAAATTCATGGTGTATAAGTAATGGGGAAACTTACCATAAAATCAAGTATATATTTGAAAGGACCCATTGCTATCCTTTCTAATTTAAGAGTTTTTAATCGGTAGCATGCAAAACTTTGGGGATGATGATATAACAATACTACTGGATCTTTGGGCATGGCATTTTGATCTATAATTCTAAGCTTGCAGTGTTATGCATAAACAATGATCTCTGCTGATTTTTTAAAGAAGATACTTCTGTTTTACCCTCCTCTCCTTCCTTTTAATCCTTTCTAGGATCAGCATTACCTAGTGAAGAGAATTATTTATCTCACAGAAAAAAATTAATTATGAAGAGACCTCAGGTAGATATAGAGACAGAAACTGTTAATTTTACAACTCATCCGAATTCCGAAGAAACATAAGTGTGTCTTCCTTAATATAGAAGCATGGAAGACTCCATATGTCTGTGTGTTTGTAGCTGCTTCTTTTTCGGTAGGATTGCTTCAGTTAGTGTGTAAATGGCTCTAGAAAATTACTTTCTATATTTCAATGGCATTTTATGATGACTGGTTCTAAACAGGGCTGCAAACTAGCCGAGTCGAACTTTTAAAAGCTTGGGCTCAGATCGTTTAAAATTTAGTGAGCTCAAGCTGAGCTTTTATCGAGTCTGAAATTTAAGTTTTGGGCTCAATTCATTTAGATAGTTTGTTTTTCATTTTATTAAACCTAAAACATAATATGTGTTATTATAAATTTATAATATATACGCATAATTATTAAATAGAAATTAGTTTTTATTGTTTTTATTATGTAGTTATAGATAATATATCATGCATAAAAACATTTACAAATCTATTAACGAGCTTGTTAATGAGCCTAGTTGCGAGTCTGATCATGAGCCTAAATGAGCTTGTTCACAAATCGGCTCGCGAGCCTAAATCAAAACTTGAGCTTGGTTCGTTTAGATAAATGAGCTTTACTTTAGGCTTGGACGTGGCTCGTTTATTAATTGAGCTTGAGGCGAATTTGAAGTGAGCCGAACTCGAGTACTCGTGAATAGTTCAACTCGTTTATAGCCCTAGTTCTAAAGGTAGCATGTTGTTGTATTGAGTGCTTTTATTATGCCTTGTGCAGGCTAACTCATGGAATGTCTTTGAAATGGCAGAAGTAAATTTTTAAGAGAAGAAACACACATCACGTGCACTCAGGGGAAGCAAAAATGCACACACACATGCATATATAACCTTTTGAAAGTCTCAACTGCATACTCATTAAAGTCCTTAGAACAGATATTGAAGTCGTCCATCCTTCAGAGTTTCTTCTGCAAACTTGCTGATCTTTAGTGATTTGACCTTATCTTCTTCTACCTGGATCCTTGATCCATCTGTGTAGCAGTCTCCTTATTTTTGAGTTGCTTTGTTTTCAAATAAAAGTGCTTTTTGGTAATTATTGAATGAAACCCTTTGCTAGCAAAGGACAATGGGTTTAAAAAGGAAGATATAAAAAAGTTGGTTATAGCGTGTCGTGCAGCTCTGACGAATCATGGGCAGGTGTCAACCTTGACCTTATTGGTTGTTGAGCTAGCTTACACTTGCTTCAGAATGGTTACAATTGGCTGAATAGCGCGGGATATGTAATTACCTTTCTAATTCATGGGCAGGTGTCAAACTTGACCTTGTTGGTTGTTGAGCTAGCTTACACTTGCTTCAGCATGGTTGCAATTGGCTGAATAGCGTCGGATATGTAATTACCTTTTATTTGTACATGTCGTGTGATGCAATAATATAATGAATACATTCGCATTGCTGCGAGTTTACTGTGATGCACAGGATATATGTCAAGCTGCATGTATATAAAGGGTGAAGAAGACGGCACTTTTACCCTATATAACAACTAACAAGGAATCTATTTTTGATTCCTTACTGCATAGCATTAAGCAATGCAGTGGAAATGTCATCTCAATCTCTCTTTCCTGTGGTTTTGTTGGGACTTGAATCCTTATACAGTTTTGTAGAATTGACATTTCTGTCTCACAGGGGCACCAGGGCTGTGTCAATGCCGTTTCATGGAATTCAAAAGGGTCACTTCTGTTATCAGGTTCTGATGATACGCGGGTATGATGCGACTTGCTTTGTTCCTCGTAGGTACTTATATTACAATCGACTTTACCTGCCTTTTCCAAGGCAGCATCATGAAGATGTCTTCACTAGTTTTGGATTTTACAATTGAAAATGGCTCTCTGAAATTCCTTATGTGCTGTAGTTATTTAATTTATAATGAACAATATAAAGCCAGATATGTTGATTCTTTCATTGGGAATGATACTTCCATTTGTGCAGATCAATATCTGGAGTTATTCTGGTAGAAAGCTCTTGCATTCTATTGAGACTGGGCACTCTGCGAACATATTCTGCACGAAATTTGTCCCTGAAACATCCGATGAGCTTGTTGTTTCTGGAGCTGGAGATGCTGAAGTAATAATAAATTATTCACATCATACAACTGATGCTATTCAAAGGAAGTTCTCAGTCTTTTGACTAATAATTTCACAGGTGCGGTTATTCAACCTGTCTCGCTTAAGTGGAAGAGGATCTGATGATGCTGTAACTCCATCAGCGCATTTCCAGTGCCATACTAGAAGAGTAAAAAAATTAGCTGTAAGTCATCTGTAGGGATATTTATTTCCTTCTGTTATGGGGTTATGTGAATGTTGAAAAGAAAAGTATTCGCAATTTTCATTTATGTTTTACCTTCATGTCTCACCATCTGCTCTTGCAGGTTGAGGTTGGTAATCCAAATGTTGTGTGGAGTGCAAGTGAAGATGGAACTTTAAGGCAGCATGACTTTCGGGATTGCACTTCTTGTCCTCCTGCTGGATCTTCTAACCAGGAATGCCGCAATGTTCTGGTAAAATGTTCCTTCTCGTGGTGTTTTTTTAGCCTGTTTCAATCTTTTTATTTTATCTATTCTGTGTTTGATCTATTCGATTTCTGGTGTTTGAAAAATATTTCAATTCTGTTTCATGATCATGATGGAGGTAGTGGCTGAGAAATGAGATTTTGAAAGTGAACATTCACATACTTTTGAGAGAAAAGGTTCTAAAAATATATTTTATGTATTGGAAAAGGAAAATTTAACCGATATTTTTGTAAAAATGAATAAAATTAAGGTAGGTAAACCATACTTTATAGGGATTTGTTAGGTATTCATATGTTTGTTCCTGGCAAATATAATGCCCAAAAAATGGAAAAAAGACGAAACAAATGGACCCTTTATCTGCATGTTTTGATCTGTGTCTTAATATCACTTTCTTCATTATAATCTGATATTGTTAAAATCAGTTGGTTAGCTGCCATAAACATGTAAGAATGTTGTGGCTGTCATTGTTTTTGTCAATTGTGGTAGAGCTTCTATGCTTCTTGTTGCAAGTTCTCAAATTCTAGATAACAAAGTTCTAGACACAACTTAACCGGGGTAGAGTAGGAATACTATGCAGCTTGTACTGCATGTAACATTATGTCTGGCTGCTTAAACAGATTTGCCACAATGTTGTGCATCATCCTTTAAGATTGTTTCCTGAAGATTTTTCTGTTTTATTATTCTATTATACCTTTATCCATTGTGGAATCATGTTACATGAGAGTCGCCATCTAATTTAGTGCTAATTACATGAAAATAGAGAAACTATCCTTATGGCAATAGAAGCCACAAGATATTGTTTGATATTACTCTCTGTGCAATAGCTTGAACAAACTCACGATTTAGATCCTCCCATGTTGGCCGAAGGTAAGGCTGCAATGTTTTTCTGTCAATAAACTTCCTATAACATGATATGCATATAGGTTTTGAAGCATACTTCAATTTTGCATATACATTGTATGCAGAATCATTTTTGTGCAGTCTTTCTCATCTGGCTTACTTATATTTACTTTAAACTAATCTTTGGAGATAATTGAAAGTGAAGTTTGACATGTGATAATTTGTAAGCAAAGAAAGGAAATATGGCTCTTATCACATCCTCTTTCACGGGTTTATGTCTCTCTTTCATTGGGACCGTGATTGTGTTTGTAATCTAGTTTCATTCGATTAGGTTGTTGTGAATTTGTGTTCATGTGCTAATGAAGTCAAGAAATGATCCATACATGGTCCTTGGATTTTAGATTTTACATGAGAAAATCATGGAATTTGGAGATATTCTATTGGGTTTTGTAAAGTATGATTGTTGATATCTGTGACAATTGGCACTTGATGGCAGCTGGATTTGCGTTCTGGATCCAAGAGGTCACTGAACGACCCTCCTAGTGGAACCCTTGCTTTAAAATCTTGTGACATTAGTTTCACCAGGCCTCACTTGATCCTAGTTGGTGGGAGGTACATATACTTTTAATTTGGAAAATGGAATGAGTGTCCTGGGGGCAATTGTTAAGAAGTCAACTAAAGAAACCTATCTATTATTTTTATGCACTTTTTTTTTTATTAAGTGTATAGTCAATGTTGGAAAGTGAAAGCATTTCCTTTTTAGGCCTTTAACAAGTGCCCGAAGGGCACCCATCAATAAAACCCTTCTGATTTTCTTAAATATATATTTTTTTACTTTTGTTAATGATTCTATTTGTTTCTTTGTTTCCAATATTTGCAGTGATGCATTTGCTCGTCTATATGATCGAAGAATGCTACCGCCATTGACATCCTGCAGGGGCAGGACAGCACCACCTCCTTGTGTTAACTATTTCTGCCCAATGCATCTTTCAGACCGTGTTAGTTCCGCATTTCATTACGAGTACTTTACCACTTCTTTTTTATCCTTTTGAACATAATTTTTTTCTTCCTGTCATACATTTTTTCCTGATAGAAATCATGTTAGAACCATATAATTGGATTGAGATTGCATTTTCACTCCCCTAAATTGTTTCTGATCTTTAGTTTGAAATGAGAAGATGTTTTTCAATAAATGCCATCAAGATGATTTCACAAACTAAACTCTTACACACAAGGTATTTAGATATGGTATCCTTGGGCTGCTAAATAAGCTAGGTTAGCCTGAATAATGTTCGAAGATAACTGATTAATTGTTCTCTTCTCTTTGCTTTGTCTTAATTATATATGAGCCTTGATTTGTAGTGACTGAAATATAACAGGTTTACTCAAAGGTCCTTGCCAAACAGAGTACTAAATATATTCTTTTATTACACAGGGACGCTCAAGCTTGCACTTAACACATGTTACATTTAGTCCAGATGGGGAAGAGGTTCTGCTTAGCTATAGCGGAGAGCATGTCTACTTGATGAATGTGAATCCTGGTATGCTTGTTATGTTCAAATTCAATTGTCTTATTGGAGAAATCTGTGGTTAATATCTTCAGCATCTAATATTTGTTGCGGTTTGTTGATCCTATGGAAGATTGATTGTGAATGTCTTCATGTTCTTTTGAAATTGTGTGGGACAGACTGTTGATTAGCACCCACCTAAAAAAAAAAAATGGAAAAATTGACGAGCGATTTTATGTCACTACTCACAAACCTGGTTGCTATGAAAATATATTTTTTAGCTCAAGTGTTTTTAGAACAGAATATATTTTGCACTAAATAGCAAAAAAGAAGTATCAATTGCTTCGGATAATTTTTCCTGGATATAAGAAGCTTCATTGCTAATGCCAATTTATTTGCTTTGGTGTAGCAGTGTTTAGTCATTTGGCAAATTCATTTACTTTTTATTGACATTACAAGTGATGAGTTTCTGTGTGCGATAACATGGAGATAAGAACTCCTTGTATAATTCTCAAATTTGAGGCATTTTGCTTTCTCTCTGAAAAACCTTATTTGGGTTGTTTTGCAGTTGGTGGTAATGGCATTCGGTATACTTCAGCAGATGTTGCAAAGTTAACGACGTTCTCTCCAGTTCTCAATGGTTTAGAATTGCAACCAACAATGTCAAGGATCTATCCATATCCTGTCAAGGTTAATGTGCTATCTAATTGTCTTCATGTGCTTAAGGTCCTTTGCAATTCTTTTTTAATTGATTATCACGCTTGTTTTGCAGAGTTCGAAGCTTGACAAGGGGAGAAAATTACTTCAGTTTGCGGAAACATCCTTGCGAGAGGGGACAAATTACTATTATGGGATAGAGGCATGCAATGAAGTTTTGGATGGACGTTCTCATGAGATAGAACCTGCTCTGATACATGAATTTCTTTGCACCCGTGCGGCTCTGTTGCTTAAGGTTTCCATTCCAACCATTATTTGCTACATATTACCATTTGACCTGCTTTGATCAAGCATGCTCAGTAAACTTTTATTTTGTCAGCGAAAATGGAAAAATGATGTTCATTTGGCCATAAGAGATTGCTATAGTGCCAGGAGGATCAACAATTCTTCCTTTAGACCGCTTTACCACTTGTCTGAAGCTTTATCTCAGGTATTTCTTTATCTTTTTCCTCTAATTTATTTGCTGACTAAAAGATTCTACATGCAAATCCTGAGTCTTGGTGAAATCATGTGCTATCAGTTGTAGTTTTTGGACTGCTAATAATAGATTATCTGCTGAAAATGATGATTGCAACTGGTTCACCAGCTAGTTTGTTGCATATCTTAATGATCTTATAGCTGATTCTTTCTATCGGTTTAAAGGCTGTATTAACTTGGAACATAGCGTAAAGTGCTGTTTTTGTTTCTTGTACATAACTGTTGTATTGTTTAATAGAATCTATATTATTCTTGTTGAAAATGTGGACTCAATAAAAGGCATCTACATAAACTATATCACACTGAACATTTTGGACTGATATACTAAGGTGTGATTCAATCTCACACCCTTTGAAAGGGTTATTAGTGTGTTAGAGCCTTTTAAAATATGCATTCTTTTATTATGATTGATGTGGTTTTCTTATTATTGGCATGCTGCTCTAATAATATGTTCTGATTACTCATTTTATAAGAAATTAAGGATGAAATGTACATTGGCATAAAATATTACATCACACAACACAATGCATTTATGCTTGTTGTATGTATGAGCATATTTGGGCTCTATATGAATGTTGGGAGTTGACATAGGGAACCAGAAGAAGTCAATGGCCTTTTCTGTTAAATTAAGAAAACTGAATCAATGAAAAAGAAGTAACAAGTAATGGAATTCCCATTTACATTTTTGGTTAGTACCTTATTGATTGATCTATATGTATAATACCTAAAAGAGGACTTCTTTAAGTTGTTATTTCTTGAGCATATTGTAGAGCTATTTTTGAAGTTGGGATTGAGAAGTTTAAGATATCTTGTGGTTGAAAAGGATCAGTCAAAAAGTTGTATTGATGAAGATATATTCATGGTTCGTTCACTTCGCTGAATGAATAAGGTTGCAATAGAATTCTTATTACGGAGGAATGGAATAGAGCTGTAATAGAAATTTTCTTTATTAATTTTTTATTTAAATGATGATATTTAAAAAAAAAAAAAAAGATAGTTTCAACATTAAATTGGTATTCATAGGTTTGAATAAAGAATGGTAATTTAATGTTTTGTGTGATAGGGATTCATTGTAAAATCGCTATTTAATGAACTAAAAGCGTAATAGCTATTCGTAAGGAATAGAACTGTAATGGAATTGCAATTACAACGAAGTGAACGAGTAGTCAGTAGCTTTCAATCTAGAGATGGAGGGCATGGACTATGCTTAACTGTTCATTTTTCTAAACACATATTTTCTTTCTAGTTGCTTTGAAAAGATTAAGAGATTCTTCAAAAGGAACATGTGCTTGGATTTATCTAAGTTTTTGCATGGTTTTTTGTTGCAAACTGACAATGAAGAAAGTTTCTTAAATCAATTGATTGAAATTGGAATAATGAAATTTGTTTAAACATTCATGTTCGTCACTATTCCTTTCAGGCTACTTAGGTCCACATTATTGTGGGATAGCTATATTTTTACGAGTCCTCAAAGCAAAAGTAGTTATTAAGTAAATATTTGAAAAGGTCAGTTTTTTTGATTCACACATTTTGATATGATATAAATGCAATACAATAAATAAAATCGATGGGAACTGAAATTGTAAATCCTCTGTCTTCTCTCTTTCCTCTCTCCTTCCTTTTTCTCCCTTTGCTCTTCTTCCTCACCTCCTATCACTCATTTCTTTCCTCTTCTTGAGTTCTCTCCTCTTTAATTTAACCCTTAACCTTTTTTCCTTGACCCCACCAACCCCTTCTCACAAATCCTAACCCCTTGTTTTTTCCTCCCAACTCAATCTCTGTCCCCTTTCCTCTTCTCTTCTTTGTCTTTTCTCTCTCTCCTCCTTTCGCCCTCTCCTTTGTCTTCCCTTTCTCTCTCTCCCCCTCTCCCTCCTCCTCCTCTTCTTTGTCTTCCTCTTCTTTCTCTTTAGTTTCCTCTCTTTTTTTTTGGCCATAAAAACCCGTGTGAAGGAAGAAGAAGGTTTTCTTCCATGAGTTTATTTTCCGTGCTCTAGGTGTTGGCTCCTTTGGTGCTTCTTGGAGGGGTTTGAAAAAATCCGTATCTTTGTCTTAGAGGTCTTCTCCCTTGGAGGAGGCTGGTGGAAGGAGTGAAAAGCGGTCTTGTAGGTCTAAGGCTAGTTGTGGCAAGGGGTTTTTAAGGATGCCTATTTGGAGGTGAAGTCTTTAGTTTAAAAAGTTTCCTCTCCTGCTAGAAAAGTGGGTTCATCTTCAAAAATCAACTCTACCCCCTTTAAGCAAAAGTGTTGAGTCCTTTTAAGGCTCCACTTTAAAGGAAATGACTAAAGCAGTTGAAGAAGTTGAGATTTGTGCTAGTGTTGCTGATAAAGCAACTTTAAGTAAATGAGTTTCTTCTATCCTAGTGTCTCACGAATTTCCTTTATCCTTGGTCGAGGTAGTTTCAAGCTAGGGCCAATAGCCAGAGGCTCCATCTGTGGTGACTAATAGAGTAAATGTCGCTTAAATTACTATTCCCTCGCTTATGTGAACGATCAAGTTGGTGTCAAGACCCCTTATGTCTACTTCGGATGTAGGAGATGATTTAGAGATTGTACCTTGTGGGGTATTTTTTTAAATAAAAAGCCTTGCTTTGCCAGTGGTTTAATTCATTGTGAAGTCAGTTTGAGGCAATGATGGCCTTAATGAGGTGCTATCAAATGGTTATGATATCTCCTTTTCAAGTTCATAGATAAGGATTCGCTCCCTGAAGTCCTCAGGTAACCATGGTTTTTTGCGATTAGGCTTTTGGTTCTTGAATGGTGGCATGTAGGGATTGCCTTGAATTGGGTTCACTTGAGGAAAATGCCAATTTAGGTGAAGCTTTGGGGTGTTCCTATGGAATTGCTTCATAATGGAGGTGTAGGCTAGGTTGTTAGTGCCATTGGTAGACCACTTTAGGTGGATATTGTCATAGCAACAAACTCTCGTATTTGCTATGTTAGACCATTTAGGACTACTCTCTTTTGCGGCTTTGCCATGAAGTTTGCAATATGGAACTTAACCACCTAAATACACCAAATAGCTAAAGAAAGCTTGCATTCTTCCCTCTCTTGATGAACTTCAAAATATTGTTCAACTCTTGCGAACCAATTATCTGGATATCAAAGATTAGCATCATAATGCATTATGTGTTTTCTCAGTACACTTTAGTATCATCTATTTTAATTTGTTCAACTTTCTCACTGCATGTTGATTTTGCGATCCTTTCATTTGCTTCATTCAAGGAGTCGGATTGTGTGTATCTTGGTCTTTTTCTTGTTCCACTTCTCCTTTGTATTAATGGTTTGATACTTCCTATGACATCATTTGCAGTGAAGTTAGAGCATTTCAAATATCTTTTTGTTCTTGATCTAATATTGAAACAATCGCTACCATAATTTTGTAAGTTTTTGAAGTTGCTACTAGGCCTAAAAACTCATGAGCTACTTGAGTTCAGGCTCAAGCTTGATTGGTGAACAAGCCAAGCTCGAGCCTAAAGTAAAGCTTGATTATCTAAACTAGTCGAGCTTAAGCTTTGATTTAGGCTTGTGAGGCGACTCGTGAACAAACTCGTTTAGGCTCGTGAATTGGCTCGCAATTAGGCTCGTTAATAAGCTCATTAGCAAAATTGTGAATTTTTTTTTGCATGATATATTATTTATAATTCTATAATAAAAACGATAAAAATTAATTTCTATTTAATAATTATGTATGTATATTATAGCAACACTTATATATTATAGTTTAGGTTTAAAAAAATGGAAAACGGATTATCTAAATGAGTTGAGTTCGAACTTAAATCTTAGCTTCGATAAAAAGCTCAATTCAGCTCGAGCTCAAGTCTCAATTTTAGACTCAATAAAAGGTTCAGTTCGAGCTTGAGCTTGCTAAATTTTAAACAATCCAGCTTGGCTTGGTTCGGCTCGTTTGTAGCCCTAATTGCTACAAGTTGATGTTGCAATTCCGTCATTCGTCTTTGAATATCCTTCGCACCCTTTTTAATTCCATCCGCATGAGTTTCCATTCTTGTCATCCCCCTCAAAAGAATTAATCTTGCTCTGATTCTAACTAATACGATATGAATGTAATACAGTGCAAATTAAAATTTTTAGAATAAGCTATTTAGAAATACAATTAATGAGACATGGGGTTTTAGTTTGAACTCGCTTGAGCACAATTACTCAGAACAATCTCTCTTGCTTTCAAAATAGCAATGGACATTCCCATTCTTTTCTTCACTCTCCTCCAGATTTATAGATCTTCCTTGTACCTTTTACCACCTCTGGTTATTGTAGCTAACCATTGCCACATCAGCTTTATTAAAACTACCTTGCCAGCTTTGTTGCTTATTCATTATTACTTATAACAATTACATTGTTGGATCCTATTGTAGTATGTATTTTTTTGCGCTTCTCGAGTATACATATCTAATATCATGTGTTACCCAATCTCAATCACCTTTTGAATATGAACATGGTTGGGCAATGTTTGGCCTCTTCCTCCAGCCTATGCTACCTTAATTGATTTGCCAGGTTAAAAACTGAAAAAATTGTTTACTTTCACGTTTTGATGGGGGTACAAGAAGATTTGAAACAGAAAAATTTATTGACATACATGTGCAAATATCTGCAAAGATTTAATGGGCCGAGAAATCTTTGTGTTTTTAGTTAGTCTAGTTGGATGATGTGTCATTTGAAGGGAATCTTCTGGTTTTGGCTGGATATTCTTCATTAGTGATGGTAGTTATAACACAATCAAAATGGCATGGCTTATTGCATTCTTTTGGGTGGTTTACATGACATAAGATAGAATCATGACATCTATAAGATAGAATCATGACATCTAGTGAAAAGAATTAAAAACAATGCCCAAGAGATTAACCTTTTGATTCATGAAGATATACCTGATAAATTGCATGAGGTGGGTTCAGCATTCACCAAGGCCATTTCTTGAGTGGCCACTGAATTTGCAAGCTGATATAATTTGTACTTTAATGTATTGTTAGGTGTTTGTTACTGTCACCCTATGTCATAAAAGAAAAATACAAAAAATTTCCTTGGATGCTTGTTTGGGAAGATATGCTTATAATCTATTAGCTGTGCTTTGATAGGAAGTACTCAAAGTAAATAATTGAGAAGGCTTTCTGATTGCCCTCTTAGTTGCCACAATTTATTCACAAAATGATGCGGAATCCTCATGTCTTGAGCAGGCTTTCTAATTGCCATCTTAGTTGCTACAGCTTATTCACAAAAAAGATTAGTGTGCACTCCGTTTTCCACACCTCTTTGTAGGTTTTTTTATTTTTTATTTTTTCCTTTTAATATTTTTTTATTCTATGTTATTTTATTTTTATGAAACCAAAGTAATAGGACAATATTTAATGATCTCTATAGTCAAGAATAGGTGATCTCTATAGTCAAGAATAGGGTGTTATACTCTTATACTTTTGGTTTCTATATTTTGGGGCTGTCTTGAAGTTGATAAATGATATAAATTGTATAAGATCTTGTATATAGTCTTGTATGGGGGTAGATATTCACTTTTAACCATTATGAATTTATTGCAGTTGGGTAAACATAAAGAAGCTCTGGATTTTGCTGTTGCAGCACAATGCTTGGCCCCGTCAGATTCTACTCTAGTTGAAAGAGTAAAGGAGATAAAGCAGAACATTGCTGCAGGTTTGTCACTATGTTAATTGTGTTTCTTTCTGTTCCCCTTTAGGTTGTTTTATTACCTATAGAATTTCTCCTTAGCACAATAGCAGCTTCAAATGGGCCTTAAAAAACTTAAATCCACTACTTCTGGTGGACCAAGATTACAATTAACTGGTCCTGAGAAAGTAATGGGATCCCCGAATATCTTGCTTTGTACTATTTTTTTTCTCCTTTATGTCAGTGCCTTGTCAACTATCCATTTTCTTTAGTCCTTCCCTTTTGTGGGAACTATTGTGGCTGAAATATAAAAGTGATTATTTTGGGGATTTGTCTGGTTTAGCAATCTAGGAGATTGCATGGTCTCACTATTGAGGTGAGTGTTACGTCTTGATATTAAAAAAAGTGCATTACTGTTGCTTCTACAGTTTCCTCTTCTGCCTTGATGTCTAAGAGTATGATCACATATATGCAGCTGAGGCTGAAAAAAATAGTAAGACAACTAATGGAGCGTCAAGGTCAGAATCTAGAGGACCACGAGTGTTCAGAGTTGGTGAGTTTCTGTATCGTTCAGAAGCTAATAGTGAGGCTTCTCAAGATGCTCCAAGATCTGAAAGGGAGGAATCTGACTATGAAGAGGAAATGGAAGTTGACTTTGAAACTTCTGTTTCTGGTGATGAAGGACGCGATACAGATCCCAGTGTTCTACATGGTCTAAATGTGAGGATTCAACGAAGAGGGGATTCTTCTAGAGAATCTGGCAGTGCAAATGGCTCCTGTGGATCACCTTCATCATCATCGCAAAGCGATAAGATACCGTATCAGGTTATTACCAATATTAGGGTGCTTCTTAGTATTTGTTGATTTACATAGACTCATCTTCTTTGCTATGCACTTTGGGTTATTTATCTTTCTTCTTAAGGTGTTGTTCTCTATATAAGAGCTAGTTAAATGTTGGTGTTACTGAAGTATTGAGACATATATGCATATGAGTTGTAGTCCTTAGTTGTGGGAATACAGAGACACTGCAAAGGGCTAGGCAGGAAGGGTGGTGATACCTATTCTTCTGAGCTAGCTGGGATTGTTTTTGAGAAGGCCAATGTTTATTATTGCATTTAACCCTTTAGCTTAGTTTGTAGAGTATTGTTGAGTGCATGCTTTAATTCTATGAGACTTCTTTTGGCTGATTCATATGCAGTTAATAAAAATTAAACATGACAGTAGTTAAATTTATGTGCACAGAAATTCTCTGATCCATGTGCTCTGTCTGCTATTTACTTTGTTTCTGCCCTCCATTGCAGCCGGAGCCAGTCATTGATATGAAGCAGAGATTCGTTGGTCACTGCAATGTTGGAACTGATATCAAACAGGCCAGTTTTCTTGGTCAGAAAGGTATATCGTGGTAGATTTTTTCACTGCATTCTAGCAAACTTTTCTCATGCCTTTGCCTTACAATTTGCCAGTTTATGCTTGTAGTGCAGTAGGATCCCCTCACTGCAGTGCATTGGTTTTGTTGCTGGCTTTCTTCACTTTTGGTCATAGTGTTGGTTTTTTCATGCCAACTTTCAGGTGAATATGTTGCTAGTGGAAGTGATGATGGGAGATGGTTTATTTGGGAAAAGCGAACAGGTCGACTGATCAAAATGCTCCTAGGAGATGAAGCTGGTAATGCATAAGGGAACAAGTGCTTTGCCTAAAGTTTCAGGTTGTGCGAATGGTCACTAACTGTCTTCATCGTCATTTGCAGTTGTAAATTGTGTGCAGAGTCATCCTTTTGATTGTGTTGTGGCAACTAGTGGGATTGACAATACAATAAAGGTAAGGGCAGTGAACATTAAAATGAATTGACCTCAAATTTTTATGTGGAGTTGCTTTTTGATGGTAGATATGGACACCTACCGCTGCTGCCCCGTCAATTGTGGCTGTTGGAGCAGCTGGACCAGAACCTGCTAATGTTTTGGATGCTATGGAAAGCAATGAACGCAGATTAAGCCACAATCGTGAAATTATCCTGTGAGAATCCCTCTCTCTTATAAATGCTGATGTCCTTTGATGTCTAAAGATGTAGTGCAATTTTTGTTTGGATGGCCTCCCAATGTGTGAATTACAAAAAGGTTAACAAGATAAATATTGCTGATAAGGAGTGAAAATGAAGGATGGTAGCATGATCGACTATATCCTTGTTGCTTTCATTTTCTTTGTAGTTGTGATGTGTACATCTAAATGCCTTTATACCAATAATGAAGAAATTTGAGGAAAATATTGCTTTCAAGGAGTGAAAATGCAGAATGAAAGCATAAAATATGGGGAACACGGTTGAGAGAAAATGCTGTGGCTGCTCTCTAGTTAATCACCTTAGACGAGCAAACAGCCCAACACCAACCTTCCCCCAAACCGGAAAAAAAAAAACAACAACCCAATTCTCTCTCTCTCTCTATATATATATATAGAAATAACTTCTCTTAAGGAATTTACACAATAAAATGCCGCCTCTCTTACTTCTTTTTCCCTCTTCGCCCACTTGTATATTAGCATTCTTCATGTTGGCTTTATTCTCCATTGATAATCACAACCAATATTAAATCAATACAGCAAAAACACAATCAGTTAGCTGGGAAGCGGAGTATCATTTCTATTAATTAGTGGTATCGACCAATGTTGTCAGATATGGATTGGCCTGCCCAATTCGATCCGGTTCAAATGAAATAGGCCATAAAAGCTTGCTAGTCTATGGATTAGTTCAGATTTGTATCGTTCTGACACCTCGCCCGCACCCCCCCCCCCCCCCCCCCCAAAAAAAAAAAAAAAAAGAAATTTAAATATATATTCATACCATATTATAAATTTATAAAATATAATCATTATATCATACTTTCTTCTCTTTTTATAAAATATGTTTTGTATGGATTATATAGCTAATTGATAGATTTGATCTAACTATAGATATAATGAAGTAATTTCATATACATTTGTTTTTCATAATTAAAATGTACCTTGTATTTTTACTTTTTATTAACCCTGGTTCGACCCTAGTTTGACTGCTTGACCTCTGAACCCCCAACATGACCGAGTTAACCCTAGTCCGATTTTGACAACACTGACATTGACGGTGAAGACAACTTGAGAGCTAAAGTCACTGGATTAATGGATCTATATGCAGGTATGGCTAAAATGTATGGGTATGTCATTGTACCTTCATGGGTAAAGGCGTATTAAGTTCTTGGGTGTAACACATATGGTGTATGAATGAAATTATGTATATGGGTATATGAGAATGTATGTGTATGTTTGTGTTGGATATCGTTTCTTGTTAAGGACCCTTATTATATGTAATTATTTAAAGAAGGTATAATTAAAATTAACTATCAATATATAGCTTTAATATCACATGTTGAATGAGATATGTGAACTGTGCATTTCTGGCCTTATATTGCGTGTTATACATGCGATATATGCATGTATGTCTTCTCTTGTATAGGATATACACGTATATATTGTCTTGTAAACGATATATACAAATATATCCCGTCTTATAGATGCGATTTTGTTACGGTATACAAACTTAATATCGTGTTTTGTACACGCAATATACGTACAAAACCTTATATCCCATCTTATAGACATAGTTTTACAATGGATTTTGGTAAAGTGGTCCCGTGCAGACGCGTCTTCTTAATCAGAAGTGCCCACAAAGATGCTCAAGCCTCAAGGTCGTTTATCATGTTAAAGTGGTCCAGTGCAGGAATTCAAGACATAGCACTCCTTCATCCTTTGGCTGTAGTAAATAAGAAAATCACACATATTCTAAATGGAGAATTACCAGCTCCACGACTTGCTTTCTGTGTTCTCCAACAGCTGAAAACCATGGACTCTTTTTTTTTTTTCTCTAATGTGGTTTCTCAACGAGGGTATGGTGCATAGTAGTAGCATCTCTTTAATATCTAGCTTCTTTCACTTCTTGGCAAGCTGTTACTTCAACTTTAATTGCTTTGGCCTCCTTGAAAATCTCCATTATTTTCTCTTGGAGAGTAGGCCTTATTGTGCCCGTGTATTGCATTTGGAGTGTGTATAATTCCACCACTTAAATCTGTGATTGATCAGCAACCAGCCATGGCTAGACAGATTTCAGCTTATGCAGAACTTTATTTTATCTTCTTGATTTCCGTTTAAACTGGTTAACCTGCAGTGTTTTTCTGGAATTGTTTTAGGTTGTGCATTCTTCTTTATTAGTACAATCACTGATTTACCCAAAAAGCAGCATGAATTAATGCTCACAATACGCCAAATTACTTAAATTTTCAATACCAAACATTTTTCTCATTAATCCTGATGTCTATTGTCTATTAAATTGATATGCATATATCAGATTTTATAGAAAGCTGCCACATTTTCATAAGATTCATTCACTGAGATGTGCTTATCGCATGTTCACATGCCTTTTGACATTTTCATAAGATTCCGTCACTGAGATGTGCTTATTGCATGTTTACAGGCCTTTTGAACTCCTTGAACAGTTTAGGATGCATGAGTTTGCAGAAGGAAACATACAACCATTTGAATGCGCTCAGAGTTAGCAGTGTTCACCATAAACCAAGGCAAGCTGTTTCTTTTCAATTTCATTTTGGTGGCTTCTCATTTATCTTGCACGAAACCCACAGAGCATAATTTGAGTCCATCTCAGATAACCAAACTGAAGGGTATCCATTAGTTTCATTGGTATGCTACTGGAATTTAAGAGACCCAACTTAATTTAATTTCGTCTGGTTAGTTGTGATGTGGGATAGATATACATTTGATGATAACAATATAGTTATAATATTAACAAGTTAGTTCGAGTAGATAATAACAAGAATAATAAAAAACGAACTTTGGCAGAGTTGTTGGACCCCAGTTTTACCATTTTTACCCTTTCAAAAACCAATAATAAATTTAGAAAAATCGTCCAAAAAAAAAAAAAAAAATCCATGTCTTTGTCATCTTCCTAACTCGTAGTCACTGCTCATGCTTGACAACCATTCACGATTGAGTACCAAGAACATCTTTCATGGTAAAACCACCATGCTTTCCTTCCTCTTTGGAATGAACCATGGCTAACCACTACTGGGAGTCGTTCTTGAGTTGTTGCTTCCTTTCTCAACTTGTTATCGAAACACAATCCAAGAACCCGTATTAAATATACTTCTTTTGCACTAAACATTTAAAATCAAATATTCCCTTTCTCAACTTATAAAAGCATACACTTCTACACAATCCTCTCTATTCAACCATTTACGCAGTACACACTACACGAAGGTAATAAATTCATAACTACTTAGTAAAAATGGATTTTAACCTGTTGATCCACTTAGAGTGGGGCATGGTTGTGAACTAGCGGTCCCCTTGTTCTAAGGTGACCAGTTAACCATTATTTGTAAATTTTACTTTAAATTATATATATGTATATATTAATCTTAATAGAAAATTTGAGCCCAAGGTTTTTATATTTTTTAGCTTATTTGTTGAAGATTTGTTAAGAATGTGCATTTATTTATATACAAGTACATCCAACTTGAGTTATAGCTTTAGCAATGTGAGACAACAATTCTAAAGGTTATGAGGAAGATTGAAAATAATCTCATGTTGTTAAAGAATGATATTTTCTTTTTAGTAGAACTTTATATGAATCAAATCAGACATGTTGTAAAGGTGTATTTATTTTTTATGTTGTTAGTAGCAATACATCAAATGCTCATATAGAATCAATTTGAATTTGCATTATTATTAAGTTATATTTTTTTATTTGTTTTTGTACATTTTTGCTGCATTGCTTTTGTCTTCTTGTTCCTCTCTCTCTCTCTCTCTCTCTCTCTCTCTTATTATATATTAAACCAGCGGATTTGGGCTGGTTCCATAAGAATGGATGCTGGGCCAGTGCTTTTGGGGTGGGGGGTTGTCTTGGTTCATATATGACCGATGCCCTTGTCTATATCCACTTATATGCTAGGTTTGAATTAAAATCTTGTACTTGGAATGTGTTTGATGGTATTGGTATGGATGCTGGGACAGTTCTTTCAGGGTGGGGGGTCGTCACGGTTCATATTTGACCCATGCCCTGGTCTCTATGCTAAGTTTGGAAATTGGAATAAAATCTTGTACTTGGAAGGGGTTTGATGGTATTTTTAAAGGAGATATTGTGTTGCAGATTGTATTGATTTGTGGATGCTCACAAACTCCGGTGTAGAAAGGTTCCTATAGAAGTTGAATATCGGTGGAAGTTCCCTAGTTGCATTCAATGTAAGACCTTTGTTTATGAAGAAGTGATCGATTGTTCGTTAAAGGGTGAGAGGCCTCTGGTTGACCTTAGCCCCTCTGAAGCATTGGCAAACCCTGTTTTAGATAATAAGGTTGTTGAGGCCCTTCTTCTCCAACTAATTTTTGTGATGGAGACCACTTGGAGAAGTGAGAGTTGCTTTGAGTGCCTCTGAATCAATGGATATTAGTGTTGAGAGTGAAGATGAGCCTTTGGTTTTAATGAATGCCTAGGTGACTCCTCTCTCAATATGATGTTGACTAACTTCCTGGAGGACACTGTTATCTCTCCTCCCTCTGGTCAGGTCTCTCAAAAATCATCTTTTGGAGTTGCTTAGGCTATAAGAAGAAGAGTGAAAAAACGTTATAGGTGGAAGGGTGTTAGCTTCTGTTATGTTCATCGTTGTTCTGGATTTCATGCTCATGTTGTATTGCCTTTAGGGTGGCTGGATTTTCCTTATTTGACTCTTTTATCAACCAATTAAAAAGAAGAAGAAGAAGAAGAAGAAGAAGAAGAGGAGGAGGAGTAGTCGAAGGCTTGGTTTGTTACAATGATTATACAGGGCTTTTGGTTTTTGTCCATAATTTAGCATGGTATTGGTTTTGTTTGCTGATGAGTTTACTACATGATTGGTATGTTGGGTGGCTGGTCAAAAGCTGAAAGATTGAAGATGATCTAGGAGTTATTTTTTATTTTTATTTTTATTTCTTCGGTGTTATGAAACTTTTTTTTATCAATAAAGCATGTCTAGTCTTTGCTTTATAGGTTCTGGAACTAATCTTCCTTATTTTGATTTTGTTATTAATATTTCTTTCTTATTGTTTTATTAGGGTAAAATGGTAAATGGATTTAAAAAGCATTCCTTTAGAAGTAAGGGAACTAGGCCTCTAAATTAGTTGAGTTTGAGCTTGACTCAATAAGCTCAAGCTCGATCAAATTAGGCTTAATTATTCTTACAGAAATGGATTTAGACTAAAAGATAAAATGGGATTTGAGAATATAATAAGTTTTTAGTTGATTTGGTTTTAAGTATAATTAATGTGGACCATTGATATGAAAAAGGGAAGAGAGGGAAAAGAGGTGGGGGTGGAGGAGGGAATACGAAAATAGGTTTTAAAGACGGGAAAACATAACATTTATGATTTTGGTTAAAAAATATAAAAAAGTTAGGATAGATTCGTGAGCTGCTTGAATCAAGTTTATTAAACTTCGTACTGGAGCTCGATAGCTACTCGAGTAGCTCGAACTAGACTCAATTGCAGTCGACTCAAACTCAAATTATGACCGAGTTGACCTTAAGTAGCTTGCGAAGGGTTTTGACTCTCTTAAAGGAAACACAAAAGCTCATTTTAAAAAGTTTAAATTGTAGAACTTTGGGGGTTCTTTGCTTTTTACCGAAATTTGATGTTGACTAACTTCCTGGAGGACGCTGTTATCTCTTCTCCCTCTGGTCAGGTCTCTCAAAATCATCTTTTGGAGTTGCTTAGGCTATAAGAAGAAGAGTGAAAAAACATTATAGGTGCTAGGGTGTTAGCTTCTGTTATGTTCATCTTTGTTCTGGATTTCATGCTCATGTTGCATTGCTTTAGGGTGGCTGGATTTTCCATATTTGACTCTTTTATCAACCAATTAAGAAGAAGAAGAAGAAGAAGAAGAAGAAGAAGAGGAGGAGGAGTAGAAGGCTTGGTTTGTTACAATGATTATACAGGGTTTTTGGTTTTTGTCCATAATTTAGCATGGTATTGGTTTTGTTTGCTGATGAGTTTACTACATGATTGGTATGTTGGGTGGCTGGTCAAAAGCTGAAAGATTGAAGATGATCAAGGAGTTATTTATTTATTTATTTATTTATTTCTTTGGTGTTATGATACTTTTTCTTATCCATAAAGCATGTCTAGTCTTTGCTTTATTAGGTTCTGGAACTAATCTTCCTTATTTTGATTTTGTTATTAATATTTCTTTCTTATTGTTTTATTAGGGTAAAATGGTAAATGGATTTAAAAAGCATTCCTTTAGAAGTAAGGGAACTAGGCCTCTAAATTAGTTGAGTTTGAGCTTGACTCGATAAGCTCAAGCTCGATCAGATTAGGCTTAATTATTCTTATAGAAATGGATTTAGACTGAAAGATAAAATGGGATTTGAGAATATAATAAGTTTTTAGTTGATTTGGTTTTAAGTATAATTAATGTGGACCATTGATATGAAAAAGGGAAGAGAGGGAAAAGGGGTGGGGGTGGAGAAGAGGGAATACGAAAATAGGTTTTAAAGATGGGAAAACATAACATTTATAATTTTTGTTAAAAAAATATAAAAAAGTTAGGATAGATTTGTGAGCTGCTTGAATCAAGTTTATTAAACTTCGTACTAGAGCCCGATAGCTACTCGAGTAGCTCGAACTAGACTCAATTGCAGTCGACTCAAACTCAAATTATCACCGAGCTGACCTTAAGTAGCTTGCCAAGGGTTTCGACTCTCTTAAAGGAAACACAAAAGCTCATTTTAAATAGTTTAAATTGTAGAACTTTGGGGGTTCTTTGCTTCTTACCGAAATTTGATGCTTGACCCATGTCAGGAACAAGGAGAGGAAATGAAGCCTACACTGTCCTTTTCATTTTCCCTTCATCCATGCAGAACTTTATATAAAGACGCAATAATTAATGACCTCTTCCTTATTGGCTGATGCTTGGGGCACCTGGTGATTTCCTTTCTTGAAGCTAATTAATGGGTATATTGAATGGAACTTCAGCAATTCTTCCCTGTCTGAAGCGAGTTTTAAGGCAGAACACTTTGATTGGCATCTTAAGAAGTTCACCTAAGCCACTTTTTCTTATTAATTTGTTTGATGTGCATATTTTAGACATTCCAGGCCATGGACTCGGTTAAGTAGCTGCATAATCACTTATTTTTTCCCTTTATGTGCTTGGTTGTTTAAAGTGCCCAAAATGAATGCAATTCTTGTGAGAATTTAGCTGTATAATTAGGAGGGACTTTGTCACGTCTCTTGAACTTGAATGGATGAGTAGCTAATCTAGTTTGGCTATTATGACAAAAAATATAGTGGCCTAAGGAGAAGCGTAACTAATAAAAATGCAACGATTCCTTTCTGAAGAAAATAATTGCTGTTATTTGAAGCGTCCTTTGAAGAGATGAATTTGGGAGACACATTTATGGGTCTCATGTTTTTACATGTAATTGCCTGTACTTAGTGTGGTTGATGTTATCTTTTGCACCAGGTTATATTCGTGATGATGTATGTACTTCCGATAAAGCGGTACATCCTTTGTAAATCTGGAGGCACCACTGGAGGCATCGAATAAGATGGCTTAAGGCATCTTGATCCATTGTAGAGCTCCCTTCGCTAGGTTTTTGTAAATGATATGCCTTTTGATTTTTACCACATTCTCAAATTAAGGAATGTGCAAGTACAAATATTATCTGTAGTGTCCTCACATAGCTATATCTTTTGATGATTTATTGGACTTGTTTGGTCAGCAAAGTTCCCCTGTTCTCCTTGATACGCTGTCTTCCTTTCCCAAAGGATACCGTCATCGGAACTTTTACATGGTGAAAATCCATACCCGTAAGTAGTGTTTTCTCGATGACACTATAATTCCTTATTCATATATTTTCTCACAAATGTTCCCTATAGTCTTCCACTGCTTTACCGTTTTGATGGCTTATGATTAAGATTGCAAATGAGCTGACTTATTTGTGAGCTGCTTAGGCTTGGATTTCTTTAATCTCGTCTTGGCTTGAGCTTGATTAATAAATAAGTCGAGCTTGGGTCAAAAGTAAAGCTCGTCTATCTAAATGAGTCTAGTTCAAAATTTCTTTCATTTTTGCGAGTCAACTGGTGACTAAGCTTATTAATAAGTTTGTTAATAAGATCATTAGCAGGTTTGTGAATATTTTTTTTTATACATGTTATATATTATATATAACATTATAATTAAAACAATAAAAATTAATTTATATTTAATAATTATGTATATTTATTTAGAGCAATATATATATTATTTTTTTTTAAAAAAAATGAAAAATGAGTGATCTAAATAAGATGAGCTTGATAGACTCGATAAAAAGTTTGGCTCGATTTGAGCTCTTTTAATAAATGAGATGAGCTTAGACTCAAACTAAAGCTTGTTTAGTTAATGAATTATATTCGAGCCCCAATTTCAAGTTAGATAAAGTATTCGACTCAAGCTTAACCTCGATAAATTTTAAACGAGCTAAGTCTAAGTCTTTAAAAACTCAGTTCGGTTTAGTTCATTTGCAGTCCTAATCATGTGCAATTTAAAGACATCATGGAATATAAATGTCATGCCTCGAGTGTCACCGGACGGGAGTTTAATTCCTCAAAGAGTTCTTGTGCAACACTTGATCATCCCTCATATCATCATTTGCTGCTAATTTGGATGGCGAACCAGGCTTATCTTTCCTAATTTCCTAGGTCTGCTCCGAGCTCCCACATTTTTATAAGGTGTGCCTTCTTGGCTTTGCTACGATTCTATATATGTTTGGGAGGTTCAACATATTAACTGGTTTCAGCCTGCCTTGGCCTCATCAGGAGAGCGGCATCAACTCCCAACCAATTTGTCAACGGGAGGCTAGGCCGGCCTTTAGATGTAACCTACACCTTGAACAAACCTTTTACTGATGTCACTCGTAACTCAATATGCCCAAGTTAAACACCTCTATAAAGTCCTCAACTCTCGGACCGTGATACTGAGGGTACCCTAGTAGTAGTAAACTACACCTAGATTATCTTTAGATAATGACATGTTTTCAAACAATAAGATCTTTTAGTTACTGTGATAAAAAATGACAAATACATGTAAGCCATAAATTAGTAAATAACTATCATCTTAGTGCGTAAATATGATATTACAAACATACAGTTTTTCTATAAAGTCTCTAAGCACATAATTGATAATTTAAATACTAAATAGCTTAGACTAAAAATAAAAGCAAATAACTTATCTCATAATCTTCCATGAACTTCCAGTGTTGAAGTTCTTACCGGGGCTAAATTCCTGAAAGTGACCAGCTATGGCCTAAATGTAAACCTGAATGGATTGTTAAGAGTGTGAGCGAAACCACGGTTCAGTGAATAGGCATAACTTACCACATATGAAATAAGTTTATTAGCAATTATATGAAATGTATCAATCAAGCATATGCACAAATATAAGCCTAGATAACCTGGAATCCAAAGCAGGATGAAGATTTACGCCTTCTCATTACGGTTGAAGGAACACAATACTATGGCTTACCTACCCAAGAGAGACTAAGCATATAGGAAAATAACAATACTCACTTTAATTATCAATTTAAAATTTATCATGTTTTTGACACTCATTTCCTGTTTTAGTTTTAGAAACTCCATTAAGTGTTAGTCATTTTAAAACGATAACATAAGCGGCGTCCTTTATTTACCATTTAGTTCCTATGGTATCAACAAAACAAAGATAAACTTGTGTAGAACTAATAAAACTAAGCATTATCAGAGATCCGAAACATAACACATAGTAAGCTGCCACTTACTCAAATGTTGCTTATGCAAATCATGCAATGCATGTTCATTTCATTTATGGTACTAGTAGTTTTTAATCAGGTTTAATACGATCAATCATTTTACAAACAAGCAACATACTATATAAGTAAAATGATTATACAAAATTATGTTATTACTATCATTAAAGTGACTTAGCAATCAACAATTCATACAACAAACAATTCTCGTAAACTCATACAGCAAATTCAGATTATTATCTTTCATTTAAGATCAGCTAAGTTACAAGCACACACAATGTAATAAGTTTGAGTTACTCACTTGCTCATATTGACTAGTCGTAATAGTCAACTAGGAAATCGTTTATAGTTTCAAAATCACATATTGAGATGAATAACATATTCATCAATAAAACATAAATTATAGAACTAAACTCCTATGGCTGTCTAAGTGTCCTATACTGATATTTGGTTTTCTTTCTATTACTATATTAGTCATGTAATGGTCTTATGATAATCTATTATTATTTAATATTTATTTTCATTTTGTTTTTCTTGATCTTGTTTGATGTTTATATATTCTTATTGGGTAGTTGTAGAATTTATATTCAGCAAATTGATATTTTATCATTACCATTATCATCACTTTTATACTGTTCTTTAGTTAACCTATTATAGTAACGAATATTTATTTACTATTATTTAGTTTCGTCGTGTTTTTCTTGATCTACTTTATATAATTATCTTGTCATTTTTAGGAATTACATTATTCATAATTTTAACTTATTTCAATTTCCATTCATATATGTTTATCTATATAAAACAAATATTTTACAATTATCTTAATTTCATTCTTATTGCAAATAATAATAATAATAATAATAATAATAATAATAATAATAATAACATTAGTAAAAATAATAGTAATCTTAATGGCAATAACAATAATAATAATGATAATCATAGTAATAATAATATCTTTAATAATGATAATATTAATCATAATAGCAACATTAATAATAATAATAATAATAATAATAATTAGTGACGACGACGACAACAACGACAACAATAATAATAATAATGATAATATTCAGAATTAAAACAGATTTTATTTTATTATTATCTTTTTTTTATTGAAGTCGAAAGGTACACGGCTTGGTGCACGGTAGTGTACCAGCTGCGCTTTTCTGGAAATTCAAAGCCAAGAGGAACACGGGGTGGTGAACTCCTCATGTACTAGCCGTGCTTATCTGCGCACTGTTTTCCTATGCGAATTTGATCCGTTTTTCTACAAATTTATATATCCAACTTGTTTCAAAATCATTCCTAACTGTTTCTACATGATATATACATACTTATATCATCTTATAACCTATCAACATGTACAATAATTCTTGTTTTATGAAAGTAAAGAGTGAAACTAGGGTTTTATTGAAATTTACCTTGTTTTGGATGTTTTAAACTTTGTTTTTTATTTGATTGTGAACCTAGGATCGACAAAACTTTATTTAAGCTAATGTTCTAACATATCACTAACTAAAAACGAATTTACTCACCTTGTTTTTCCTTTCCCAAGCTTATTGTGGTGCTTTAATAAAGTTAGATTGTTTGAGTTGTTGATTTGTGTGGATAGTTTGTGTGGGATGAATTTGGAGTTGTTGTTGTTGCCATTGTTGTGTAGGTTAAGTTGTTGTCTTGATGTTCTTAAATGGTTTGTTTCTTTGTTAATTATGAAGCCATGTATATATATGTATTGAGATGAAAAGGAAGAATTAGACTTGGCTAGAGGAGAAACAATCCACCGAAATTTGCTTGTCTTAATGTGTGTATTTGTTGCATTAAATGAAGGCTTGAGTTGACTTGTCTTGATTGGCTTTCCTTCGTTGAATTATTTGTGCAAGTTGGAGAAGATTTCGGCTGGGGAAATTCTATGCATTCTTGGCCGTATGTTTGGTGCAAATTGGCACCGTATATGTGTATAATACATATATATTAATATAATATTAGTTGGTTAATGATTATCTAAATTTTAGTGTAGTTTATTAAGTTAAACGGGTATAAACATGATAATTATTCAAGAGTTTTATCTTCAAAAATTTATATAGAGTTCTACAAATGTTCTAGATTGTTATTGAGTTCAACTTTGGGTTTAAAGTTTACTCGATTAATTATTTTTAGATTTTATCTTACTCGATTAGGGTTTTCTAAGCTTAATAGGTCAATTTCGTTTTAGGCTCTAATAGCTTAAGAATACTCTAATTAAAATAATGGTATGATATAAATATTTATTTGGAGTATAGATTATTAGTTATAGATCTGTATTATGTTTTTATTATGTATTTATAACCCTAACGGTTTATTTTTAGGTTATAGTTTTCTAACTATAAGAGTATTTGGTTATTTACTCTCTTTCCACATTCAAAATCTTAACCAAGTTATTCTTATATCTTGAGTTTTCAATACCCATTATGAAATCTTATTAGTAGTATTTAATACTATCTAGAAAACTTTGTTTTAGGGTTTAAAACTATATATAGGCTCACTACTACTCATAGTTTTATTCTAGTATCTTTGTTGAGTTCAATATTAATCATCTATTTTCTCTATTTATATTTTTATCGATTTTTATTGGTACGAAAAATTCTCAGGGTTTACATAAGATGTCATGAAATATTTGCAAGTTGCTTTATTTTATGTTGTTTATTTATATTATTAATTTTTTTTATATTCTTATTTAGATTAATAGTTTTTTTTTTTTAATTTTTTATCATGGAACTTATGTCCAAGGCTTATTAGGGATTTATATAAAAACATTATTTTAATATGTAGCATTAGACTTTATTGTTGGATCAAATCAAATCACTCTTTTTTGGATTCATTTCCTAAAACTCTTGGGTCTTTTTGATTCTTTAGAATCGTGGTGACAATTTTAAACATTAAAATTATGCATTGTACAGTAATATCAATCATGTTTCTAAACTTTGTGGATCTGATATGATTGTTTAATCAATTAATTATTTGTACTTAACACTACTTATCCCTTTTTAGGTAAATATGTCTATTGAATAATAATTTAGCAAATCCCATGAAGATTTTAATGAAGTATCAATAAGATCACCTTTATTCAACGCTAGTTGTCACTTTTGAGGTAGATATGCCTATTAAATAATAATATAGTAAATCCCATGAAGATTTTAATGAAGTATCACTAAGACCACCTTTATTGGTGTGTTACAAGATTATTTAAAAGTGCCACATCAGTAATTTTCATTGCTAGGAATTTTTTTCATAATTTTTAAATATCATATTAATTAACATTAACATTTTTTTTAAATAACAATATATAATTTTTATATTTATAATTTATTATTAACATATCAACTAAAATAAAATTAAAACACATCTACAGGTTGTGAATAAATGGAAAGTTGCTGTTTCATATACCCGTTTAGCAAAAAGAAAAAAAAAAGACCTCAGTGATAATTTTGATAATTTCAAAAAAAAACAACGAGAAAATAAGTTTTTCCATAGAGCAACGATAATTGTTGAAGCAGCTCCATTTATCCGTAAGAAACATGACATGGAGTTTTTTTTTTTTTTCCCCATCTCTTGGCCTATGAGCTAAGCAACACCATTAAAGTTGCTCTAATAACTTCTTTCCATACTATCTAATTTTAAAATAAATGTTATTCTAATTATCTATCTTATTATTAAATCTACTATCAATTTCCTATTATAACTATCGAATTGCATGTCAAAGATAAATGACACTTAAAAGATAAATTTATTAAAATTCAATTATAAGACTATTTACATCCCAAATCACCATACGGTTTTAGTATGTAATTTTATAAATATGATTCAATTCAAGTAATTAATCTGTAGAATTACTATATTAAACTAATATCTTTTTCAAAATTATTAATTCTTGTATCTATTTGTTGAATTTTTTTAGCTAATATTAATTTAGATATTGCATTATCAATATGTGAATTCTATATTAAATTAGAATCTAACTCAATCTGATACTAAAATTTTATGTTGTATTATGGCCAAGATTGTTATAAAATCCCTCTAATTATGCTAAATCTAATTATAATAGTAATCTTTTGATTAACTAATAAAAAGTTAATTAAGAATTAACACTCTTGAAATATTAACTCAAAAAAAAAAAAACATTGTAACACAATTAGAATAAAAAAATTAATAATTTACTAAATACTTGAATAATCATAATATGTAGCAATTTAAGGTTTTTTCAAAATCTAGACAAACTCTCTACTTCTTCATAATGTAACGCCCTAAATTAAAGGCATTACAACTCGCTACGTGTCCTTCTCTTCATAAGAACACACCAAGGCTATGAAATACTAATCCACAAATTATACGAAAAGATAATCACCAAAACTCTTATATGGCTACTTTAAAGCATCATATAAAATAATCTCTTTGAAAAACATGAACTAATAAAATCCAAAACTACATATCATTAAAAAAAATGAAACTTAATAAACTAGTATCATAAAGTCTTCAGTAACTAATAACATTAAAAAACAAAACTTCATAATGTCTTCAATATTTCTCTCCTATTTCCAATGTCAAAGTTCTACTAGTCCTTAGCTGGACAATCAAGTCCACTATCACCATTCCCATGATCAACATAGATCATATGCAGATAAGTCATAAACAATATCATATTCACTTGTACCTGAAAAAAAATAATGAAATGAGCAGAACGCCCAGTACGTCATACTACAACCAAATACGCATGAACATGCAACATACAAATCACATACAACCTAAACTAATGCAGTAAACACATGTTATTATCTTTGATTAGTTGAGCAAACAACACAGTTTATAATCATTTACAACTAGCCCTAAACTTGGAGTAACTCATAATTCCATAAAGACAAGTTTTATATAAAATACTTTACATACGTATAGTGATGTTGGGTACTCCCCACACATCATTGCGTACCACAATTAAGCTGGCACGACTCCTAATATACTAGAATCATTTCTAAATGCCACTCCACTAGGGACAATGACACAGAAGGATCATTGGGATACCTCGTTAGTATCACACTCTGCATGGTCTTTACTAACCAAAGCCAAACACAAGCAACATAAATTCATTCAATTTACAATTCTAGCCCACATGCACAAACAACAAACAAGGTAGGGTCGTACATGAATAAACTTTTTCCACAAAACCCTAATATCAACATAACCTTGATCACATAAACAAAACCATCTCAGCACAACCATATACATAATCAAATCTCAAGATAATCCAAACCCTAATCTTATAAAAGCAACATTTACCCTAGATCATACCTTCTCTTTAATCATAGAAAGAGAACTTCTCCAAAAGAGCTTAGAGTTTTCTCCACAATCCACCAAATCTCTAGAATATAAACAAAAAATCAAAAGGACTGTTTCTTTAGTACCACAAGAATAAGATAGTTTTATCCCTTACCTAGGAGGAGATTTCAAATCCTCCTTGATCATCAAGAACTCTTAATCTAACAACACCTAGGGTTTGTCTCCAACGAAGTCGTCTTTACCATCTTGTTTCCTCAAAACAAAGATATAACCTTAGAAACCAAGATCTAATCAAAACTTAACCAGAAGAGATTGAGAGGAATTCTTACCTAGAATTTGCCTCAGGTTGAGCTATGAAAAGAGAAGAAGATTAGGGGTTTATTTATAGATTTTACAAAACCCTAGCACATAAAGAAAAGAGATTATTTTTCGTCAGATATAGGCTGGAAGATAAGCTGGCGGCGCAGGGGCGGCTTAAACACGAATCAAGCAACTTTACCACATAAGCTGGTAGAAAGCTGGCGGCTTTCACCATGAACGCTGGTGGCTTTCACCATGAACGCCTTAATACATATGCCGACGGCCTTAGTTTGGTTTTCCTTATATGCTGCCATCTTTTACAAATTTTCTTGAAATTTTTCCGAAGCTTCAAAACTGGCATAAAGCCGATAGTGCTCCCATAAAAGCTGGCGGCCTTGCATGCTAAAGTTGGCGGCTTATAGCTGGCTTAAGTCCTCCTCTTCTTATTCTTCGCAAACAACTTCTTCGGGTCCAAATATGTCTGTTTAAGAACAAAAAAATACCCTCGTAAACAACTATATATTACAATACTACCATTTGCTATGATCTCTTTATTTGTATATGACACATGGAATATTAAATAATCATACATAAAATAAAGAAGAACATCATGAATATAACTATAAATTCCCTTAAGTACAAGATCTTGTAATCTACTTCTTGATCTTGAAAGCTCTCTTGTTCTTGATTTTCTCTCTCTAGAAAAACTTAGAATTGCAAAACTTCTCTTTTCTTGCCTTTAGAACTTTATTTATATGTATGAGTCCTTGTAAATCTTACCCTAAATAATATATCACATATTGAAAAAGGATTTCAAAAGATTTAAGAAGATTCATATATTTCTAGGAATGCATGGGCAAGACAAGACAAGCTCCATTAAAACTCAAATATAAGGTGAGTTAAATTCGTTTTTAAGTTAGTTATGTGTTAAAACATTAGCTTAAACAATGTTTTGTTAATCCTAGGTTCGAAATCTGTAAACCCCTCAATTTCTAGGGTAAAGTTAGAATAAACTATAGCCTAATCAAACCGGAGTTTTAAAAGTCAACTATGATCAACATAGTCTAGTAGTTTTAACTTCGAGAATCTCGCGCTTGAAACCTAAGAACAATAAAAATAAGTTAAGAGTGGATTATAGTTCGGAATAATACAATATAGCTTAAAAAGATCAGATTTGTCAAAATTCGACTCGTTTTGAACCCAAACGGGATCAATTCTCGAAAAACATGCCATGGTGTTCGAAATAGTAAAAATATTCCAATAACACCAAAAGACTCGTAATTATACAAGGATTTCAAAAATATCAATTTCTTAATTTTTCGGTAACTAAAAATATCATATATAGCTTGTTTACACATATTTTTATTACTACCATTATTTTATTTTTCTAATCTACTATTCATAGTACCATTTCTACTATTCATTACTATTTTACTATCTCTACTTTATCTTACAACCTACTTCTTACAATCTACATACCTATTCTTACACTTTTACATTTCCAATACAACTTTATTCACATCAAACCTTACACATTATTACTTTTCAATACAAAAATTACAAATTCAATCAACTCTCTCCCTTCCCCATGCTTGTACCGCTGGCCCCATCTCTCTCTTTCTCTATTTATTTTTTTATTTTTCATTTTATTTCATTACACTCAATTTCCCTCAATCTTCTACTATAAATACCCAATCTCCCTTCACTTCTTTCATACATTCACTTTTACATACCAAAACTTTCTTAAAAATCCTCCCTGCCCAAATCCTCTTCAATCAACTCTTTCCAACATTTTTCTCTACACAAAAATCATCAATCACATAATATTAACCACATATTCTTACATCCATCTTCAACACATATACACTTTGAGGTAAAAACTTTCTTACATTTATTTTTTTCCATGTCATGTAACTTAGCATGACTATGGTGTTATTTCTTAAAGCTTATGTGAGTTATAGAAGCAACAACATGTTCATGTTTTGTTCTTGTACATGCGAATAATTCTGATTATGTTGTTTTGTTATTATCACGATATTATGTTGTTATTATTGTTATTATGCTCCTAATCTAACTTTATATATATATATATTATTAAATATATGCATATCTATATTTCTTAGAGCCTAAATGCTCACTAACTATCACTAACATGCTTATTATTTTTCCTCTTATTATAATTGCTTTTATTATTGTTTTTCTTTTCTTTCTTTTTCTTTTTCTTTTGGGACTAGTCTATTTTTAGTCCCAGGAAGCCTCGATGAAGCTAAGGCTCCCAATACTTGACCGAGAAACCTTGATGAAACTACCAATGCTTGACCATATTATTATGCTTACTATATTTCTTTCTATCTTATTATATATTATTCTTACCCTTTTTCATTGCTACATAATCATATTCATGCATGATTAAAATGTTATTGTCTTAATAAAAATAAAAATGAGTTCTTTCTTTAAGAAAGAAAAGTAAACTAAATTTTTATCACTTAACAAAAGATTTTTCAACAAAAGATCTAAGTATTGTCAAATAAATTCTTTTCTAAGCTTAGACAAGCTAATCATAATTTTTAAAGTATTAGTAATAAATATTTCTTCAAATAATAAAAAGGAACTCATTTATTTTGCAAATGAAAACTAAATACTCCATAAAAATATAATTTTTAGCATTAAACTTAAGATTTTAATCCAACCATCTCTTTTATAAAACTTAAATAGGTTCATCATAGATTTTGAAAATCACTTACTGAGTAAGATTCTACAAAACTTAATTTTTAATATTGTTATTCTCTTTTCAAAGTTAAAATGAGATTTTCGCTAAGTTCTAATGTTGATAATACTTTATTATGTAAGCTTTTCTTATAAACTTGTCTAAAAGGATTATGCCACCACTTGATAAATATTAAGAATAAAGCAAGTTTTTCAAATCTAGGTAAAATCAACTCACTATTTTAGAAACAAACTTAGAGAAATAAAATTTGCTAAGAAAGTGAAGTTTTAAAAAGGTAAACTTATTTTCTAAAGAAGTAGAAGAATATAAAAATAAGAGGAAAACATACATTTAACATAACTCCAAATATTAGACAACGTCAACGACTTAAGAAAAATTTTGAAATCCTTAAATTTTAATCACTATAAATACAATTAGTATATAACTTAAATGAATAAATTTTTGGAAATTAATTTGTTTTTGAAAAGTTAGGAAATGAAATTATAATATGAAAACACTCTCTTATAACAACTGAAGTATTTTTTTTTTAAGTTTTCCTTCTAGCAATTTAAAAAGGAAAAATTTTCAAAGTTTTCATCTTTAAAGTTCTTAAAGACAAAATTGTTTTGTGAAAAATTAATGTTGAGACAACACTACAAAAATATGCATACAATATGAGTATATATATATATATATATATATATGTGTTCCAAGGATTTTTCAACTATACAAATATCTATGTATTTGTTTAAGGGTTTTTGGATGATGCAAATACTAGAATAGATTTAGAAAGTTCAAGTAGAATTTCCACGAAATACTCATTTCGGATATTTCTTTCGTTTAGATAATGAAGCTTAGAAGGATCTGTATTCGGAGGACTATTACGAGTAAAGAATTTGAGTAAGGATGGCCGAGTGAGTTTATCTCCTACCTTTACGTACTTGTTTGTGCTTGAAGCTAAAGGTACTAAAAGTAGAAAAAGATGAAAATGGATTATGTATGGTAATATTGGTAGAAAGAATACTAAGCATATCAAGACATAAATTGTAGTTAATTAAATTATGTTTTATTATTATCATGCTGGAATGTCTACAAGTTCTATGATCGCCTTTAAATTACCTTAATCACACATTTCAAGTTATATTAATTAATTCATACATATCACATAGTTAGTCTCATTTCATTAGCTACTATGCTCGATGGGACAAGAGTATAGTAGTGAGGTTCGCGGGAACCCGCAAGTCTGCAAGGTGGGCACATAGGAGCCTGAAAGAACTATTTAAGGATTGGTGAATAGGAGTCTGAAAGAACTATTTAAGGATGGGCGAATAAGAGCTCGAAAGAACTTTTTCAAGATTGGCAAGTAGGAGCTCGAAATAAACTACATAATTAGATTTCTAAGATGGGTTATAGAGAGCCCGAAACACCCAACCTGAATGGAGGGATAAATCCATTCAAACATATAATTTCCTGTAAATCATATGTATTGCTTGCTCACTTGCTTGCTCACTTGCTTGATGCATTTCATATGCTTGTTTAATAAATTGTTTGAATTTATACGAGTACATTAATTCAGGAATATTCTCACTAAGTTAATTGAGCTTACACCCCATTAGACTTTTGTTGACACAGGATCAATATCTCTTTCGCCCGAGGACTTCATATACCCGAGTGGAATTATGTTTTAGGAAGCTTTTAGGGGAAATCCTTTTGAAGATCTTAGATTAGATTTCCTTTAAAATCTTTTAGTTCTAGTATTGTTTCTTTATGTGAAAGACTAAGTTGATATTTTGTTCTTTAGATATTTATCGGGGGCATTCCGCTAAAATGATGTAAGGACCATATTCCTATAATGTTGAAGTTGGATAGTTATTTGGCTTTCTTGTATGCTATATTTACTATCTCGAACTACATATCCCACCAGAGTCTCCTATTATTATGATAGACACCTTACATGTGGTGTTGAAGTTTTGCATGACTTTGAGAAGTCATTCATAAGTTTTGATATTGTATGTGGCGGACTACCATGTTTAGGGTACCCTTTGGGGGGTAACAAAATCACCTCAAGAACGGAGTTTAAAACATCCATAACAAGGTAAACTTTGCTAAAACCCTAGTTACACTCTTTATGTTTAGAAAACAAGGATTATATATATGTTGATGTATTGTAAGATGATATATGTATATATGTATATATATCATGTAAAAACATTTAGAAATGATTTAAAAACAAGTTGGATGTGGAAAATCATAAGAAAATGGATCAAATCGCATGGAAAGTGAAATTTGCATATGAGCACGGCTTGTACACGGAGAGTTCACCACCTTGTATTTCTCTCGGCTTTCAATTCTTCCAAGGGGCCGTGTTTCCAAAAGTACACAGCTGGTACACAGCTGTGTTTCTCTTAGCTTAAGTATAAAAAAAATAAAAAATAAAATAATAATATCTGTTTTATTTATTCCGAATATTAAAATTTTACTACTACTACTACTACTACTACTACTACTACTACTACTACTGTTATGAATATTAATTTTAAAATTATTATCAATACTAATATTAATATTATTGTCATTATTACTAATATTTGTATACTATACAAATAAAAATAAATTATGACAATTGTAAAATGCTTGTTTTATATAGATAAATATATAAAAATGGAAATCTAAATAAGTTAGATTAAGAATAATGTGATTTCTAAAAATTGCAAGATAATTATATGGATTAGATTAAGAGAAACAGGATGAAACTAAATAATAATAAATAAATACTAGTTACTATAATAGGTTAACTAAAGAACAATATTAAAAGTGATGATAATAGTAATGATAAGATATCAATCTACTGAATATAAATTCTACACTACCCAATAAAAATATATAAATATATAAATATCAAACAAGATCAAGAAAAGCAAAATGAAAATAAAAATTAAATGATAATTGTTATCATACGACCATTAAAGAACCAGTATAGTAATAGAAAGAAAACCAAATATCAATATATGACACTTAGATACTCATAAGAGTTTAATTATATAATTTATGTTGTATTGATGAATATATTTATTTATCTTAATAGGTGACCTTGATACTAGTGAGGATTTCCTCGTTGATTATTACAATTAATTGGTATAAGCAGGTGAGTAATTCAGACTTATTATTTTATATGTACTTGTAACTTAGCGAATCTTAAATGGGAAAATAATAACATGAATTTGCTGTATGGGTTTACGGGAACTGTTTGTTGTACAAATTGTTGATTTCTAAGCTACTCTAATAATAATAAAAATAGAATCCTGTGTAAATGTGTTGCTTGTATAGCATGCTGCTTGTTTGTGTAATGGTTGATCACCTTAAACCTGATTAAAAACTACTAGTACCATAAATGAAATGATCACGCATCGCACGATTTGCATAAACAGCATTTGAGTAAGTGATAACCTACTATGTCTTAGTGTTTTGAATTTCTGGTAATGCTTGGTTTTTCTAGGCAAAAAAGCTATTAGTTCTATGCAAGATTACCTTTGTTTTGTCGGTACTATAGGAACTAAAGGATAAATGAAGGACGCTGCTTATGACATCACTTTGAAATGACTAAAACAGGAAATGAGTGTTAAAGGTATGATAAATTTAAAGTGATAATTAAAGTGAGTATTATTGTTTTCCTGTATGCTTAGTCTCTCCTGGGTAGGTAGACCATAGTATTGTGTTCTTTCAAACCCGATGAGATGGCACAAATCTTCATCCTGCTTTGGATTCTGGGTTGTCCAGGCTTTTTATTTATGCATATGCTTGATTGATGCATTTCATATGATTGTTAATAAACTTATTTGATATATGGTAAGTTCTGGTTATTCACTGAGCCCATGGTTTCGTTTACACTCCAACAGTCCTTTCAGGTTTATACTTAGGCCATGGCTTATCACTTCCAAGAATTTAGCACTGGTAAGAACTTCAAGACATTATGGGATAAGTTACTTGCTTTTATTTTTATTCTAAGTTAGTTAGTATTTAAATTATCAGTTATGTGTTTAGAGACTTTTTAGAAAGACAGTATGGTTTGTAATATTATTTTCAAGCATTGAGATGATAGTTATTTACTAATTTATGGCTTACATGTATTTGTCATTTCTTATTAAAGCAACCAAAAGATCTTGTCGTTTGAAAACATGTCACTCTCTAAAGGTAATCTAGTGATAGTATTCAAGTGTAGCTTGTTTATTACTACCAGGGTACCCTCAGGGCATAACAGAAAGAAAGATTGAACATAAATTAAGATAGCTAAACTAGTAGATTTCAAGCGTTCCTAATATTGTTGGATCCCCAACAACAGTGCTAAAAACTTGAACGTTAGATTATTAATCGTAATCAATCCAAATCAAATTAAAACCCTATATATATTCTAAGATTAATCCTAAGCAAGTGCAGCTATCGATTATAGTATAAATTAACACATGATTCATTTCACCAGGACCTGTACTTAATAGTGCTTACATTAATTCTACTATCTAGCTTATATGATTAAGTGATCTTAATATATCTAAGAAACTAATTAATTGATCAATTTACCCTAATAGAAGTGAATGTTGAAGCTTTTAGATATGTTGATTACAAAATATACCCCTAATCTTGATTTACCACTAACCCAATTTCCAATTCCTTATAAAATATTCATTAATGGGTTATTTAAGTTCTTGATTATAGGAATCCCTAATTTTATCAATCTCTCTTTCAATATAATTGAATTTTAACCCTATATGTCTAATGGAAATGACTTTCGTCATTAGATGCATTCAAAATTGTTCATGAATCTTGTAATATACAGAAATAAAGATGAAAATATAATGAATTATGAATCATGAGATGATATAGGATGAATTTAAGGTCAAAACAAGTAAGTTGCAAACGTTTTAAGTTTAATTATAAAATGAATATTAAAGTTCGGATTTTTGCAATTTTTGACAGATTCAACGCCGCCTGCTAAAGAATCTACACCACTGGCGTAGAGACGGCGTAGGAAGGGAATAGTAGGGCTTTTCTTAACGCTGAGTGGAACACTGCTGGTGTATACGAGGGTTTCTTTTAGCACTGCCTAGGAACGCCGCTGGCATAGGGCATGGATTTGCCGGCGTATGTAGTAGGATCGAATTTTTGGGAATTCAAAGCCTCGATGAACGCCACCAGCGTTCGTGTAAATTTTGCCAGCGTAAGGTGTACGCCGGCAAGATTGATATGACCAAATTCTATAAATACGAGATGTGAGAAACAGTTATCAACAGAATTTCTTTTTATCATTTTTGCCTTCGTATAAAGGGTTTTGGAGTGTTCTTGGAGATCTAGGCTTGGAGAATCATTCGGAGTGTGTTTTTGATCCAAAGTAAGTGATTTTAACCTTCTCTTATGGATTATATACGAATTTGTATGAGTTTGCTTAGGGTTTTGTTGTGTTCTTGAAGGAAAAATGTGGAAAAGGTTTAGATCTCGGATTAAATCTGTCTCGGTTGGATAAGGAGTGAGTTTTGTGATTAAAACAAGTAAGTATAATGTTCTCATATCAGATTTATACGAATTTCATGCAAATTCTAAGGGTTTTGTGATTTGTTTATATGAAGAAAACCCTAGATTTGGTTGGGATCCGAATTTGTGAATGTGAGTTGGGTTTTGGTGATCCAAATCAGTAAGTTTCGTCTTTTCGTTGATGAAATTAAATAATATGTGATTAGATGATTATTATATGTTCTTGTTGTCATATAATATTAGGGTTTCGGTGAAATATTCGGACTTTGTGGAGTTTGTGCGGTTCGTTGTGTTTCTGAGGATATTTGTGGAGTTTGATCGGAGTAGATGATGCAGGTAGTGGAGATTTCTTTTCAGATTAGGATTTCTGGAAGATTGACGTTTGTTAGAAAATGTTGATAACGTGTTCATATCTATTGATATATATATGTTGTAACAGGACATTTAGAGTTTGTGGAATTGTTGTTGGTGTGGATATAGGAGTTTGTGGAGTTCGGGTTGTTTTTGTTGTTATTGATATCGGATTTGAGGATTTGAGTTGTGTTCCTAAAATTGAGAAAGGTACAACCAATCCTTACTTGCTGTTTTTGCTTGTAAGTTTAGTATTGACTGAATGGTTGTAGGAACAGAATTTCTTAATAAACCTAATCATTATTCAATTTAATAATTGTATGTTTGGTTGTGCTTGGCTTTAACCAGTAAAGACCTGGCAGACAATGATACCGGTGAGGCACCCTGATGATCTTGGTATGAGGTTGTCCCTAGTGGACTCGTGCCTTGATATGATTCCGGTAGAATTAAGTATTTTTGATTCGGGGTATTTATGGAGTACCCACTCATCCATATATGTATATATGATTATTATTTCAAAGAGTTGTGTGTTTTTCAATGGGGTCTAAGTAACTCCGAGTTCAGGATTAGAGTATACCTAATACTAGACTGTGATGTTTTGTTGGCTTAAGAAAGATAATAATATGATTGTATGCATTGGCTTAAGTTGCATGGATTATCTATCTGTTGTATGTGCATATGCATTTGTTTTTTGATTGGAGTTATCGTACTGCGCGTCGCCGCTCATTCTTTTAAATTTCAGGTACAAGTGAAAAAGATATAGTATATGATCTTTCTGGATATGAGTTATTCTTTGATAGTAGGGATGGCGATAGTGGACCCGACTACCCAGCAGAGAGCTATGCTTCAAATATCAGGATTTTCTAAAGAAAAGACATGTTTAGATCATTTAATCTTGTTGTTGGATGTTTACGTTGGTTTTAAATGAAAAAGATTTTAATGTAAATAGTTTTTAGTTTCTGTTGAATTTGTTGGCTATAATGTCAACTGGGATTTTATGCTTGGACCAAGAGTTTACATTTTATGAAGTTATTGTTTTTTTTTAGGTTTCGTATCCTATGAGATACTCTATGTGTGTTTACAGGTGATAATTGTATTATTGTGGATATTAGAGCCTTTGCGTGTCTTATATAAGAGAGGATATGTGGTGGGTTGTAATGCCTTATTTTAGGGCGTTACAATTCCTTAGAAAGATTAAATCTTTATGCAGAGAGTTCATGTAATATATATCGAAAGTCACATTCAAACTACTCTATTCATGTTAGATCTATCTTATTAATCAATCCATCGATTAAATCAATAATAATCAATTAATGATCTAATATTGTGCATAGAAACAATATAAAGACATGAATAGATTCAAAGGAATATAAACTTCCATTAACAAAATAATCCAATTTCTATATTAGGGTTAGGGTTCCTCAAGACCTAGGGTATAATGGTCTATTTTTCCATAGATAGATAATTACGATAAATGAACAAAGAAAAATAGTAAAGAGTCACGATTGTAACTGTTAAAAGTAATGTCTTGTAATCTTCAACATTCTCTTGTGATTCTTTACTCTAAGACACCTATTTTTCTCTCTAAAGTTCATAGGAATAAAGAAGTATATTATAAATAACGAGTAAAGGCAGCTATTTATAAATAATGATGAAAAAAGTTTTGCACAACTATCATGCATAGTCGTATAGGATGAAAACTCCTTATTTTCACCCATAATGATTTGCACGGCCCCATCACAGCATGTGTAAGGAACCTATATAGTTTCAAAAACGTTTTGATCATTTTTCAGCTTCTACACATGCATGATATATAGCTTATGTTGCTCCTTGTGCACTTCAAAATTGCTTGATAGTCAAATTTTGGTTCTTACACCAGTACTCTACATAGTTTAGGTAGAAAAGGTCATGCATATTATAAATCTTCCTTTTGCCTATTTCTTCATTAAAATATCCCTTAACTCATCTAAATATCTTCATTAAGCTCTCTATCTTCTTTTATTCAAAATTAACATTTTAACTAAACAAGTGTCCTTTTCTTTCACAAATCACATAAAATCTATATATATAATATCGAAACAATGTAAATAATTATAATTAGGGTCTTTTGACACTTATTAGATGCACATATATTGCGTTAATAATCATATATTTATTATTGTAATAAGTTTCAAGAACATAACAATAATTGATCTAAGGTAGTATATGGTTCTACTCATCTAATATAAAGTGTGAGGACTAAATAATAAATGTGTGGAATTCTTAAGTTTCATTACTAATTTAGTGATGTACCAAATTAATAATAACTCATTAAGGCAATATAAATAAAGGGTGTGGTCTTTGATTGACGTACACAACATAATCCAGTATTTTTTTCATAAGAAATTAGGGTCCCCATCTCTCAATAATGTGTACGATCAATCAAAAGATCAATTCAACCCAGATTCAAAAACGCATCAAACTTGGAATTAGGTATGCTTCTTCCATCTTCTCCTCTCAAGTAATCTTTAAGTAAGGATCGATCTTAAAATATAAGGAATAATTTTCTATCAATATAATCAATAGAGCTTTATTCACATAAAGATGTAGAAACTGTTCAAATTCTTATATGAGAACTTTATTTGAATGTTACATATGAGATCTCATTCGAATGACTTAAAGGGTAATAATTCGAACAGCACGCCTAATGTTGTGGTTGTGAAGTGAATTTTTCAACTTTTAAGAGGACTTTCTTCTAAACATGACTTTAAGGCATTTAGATGAAGTTTCACTTATTGAAAGAAGATATTTTCAATCTTTTTACTTATTTCTTCAATTATTTAATATTTTTTTCATTGATAACATGAGATAATGACTATTAAAATATGTATTTGGTGATATTAGTATTGTGAATTTTTAGAAGAGTATTTTGTTTAATTATTTATGAATCTTTATGAGAATTATGGCAAACATTGATTAGTTAAGATCTATGTTTCACATTGCAACTAATTAATTATTGAATGGGTTAAAGATTTGACTCTATTAGTATGTGGAGATCCAAATTCCAATTGTTTATTTCCTTTTAGTTGTTTGAAATTTATTGAATCATAAAACAAAACAACAAAAAAATGCCTATTTTGCCTATTAAGCAAATTTATGCTAATTCACGCATATAATAGAATTGTTAAAGCAAAATTTTCTCTTAACTAGCCACATCCATGTAGAAGTAGGATGATGAAGAGTCACAAGCTAGTATGGCACACAAGGTAGCTTAAAGCAGAAAGTCGGCATGAATGAGTGATTGTGTCGCATCCCAATAGGTAACCTAAACATGACAGCCCGCTATACACTTAATTTTTTAGAACGACTATCTTAGCTACTCGAAAGCTTTCATATTGGTACAAGGCGTACGTTCACAACAAAGAGAGACTAGTGGAGTTATGCATTTTAAGATAATGGCAGCAGAACATGCAAAATAACACTTAATATGTTACATCAAAATATAAAGTTCTACAACTTCTATGGGGCATTCCCATGATAATCTCCATAATAACATAGTTTTACTAAGACAATTAACTAAAACTGGAAGATTTTAAAGAAATCTAATATAAGTCTTCAAATAGAATTCCTCCAAAAGCTTCCCAAAACATGAGTACTACCCAAACGGTCAAGGTGGTCTCGGGTACAAAACCAAGATCCTGCAATATTAGAAATCTATTTGGGAATAAGCATAAATAGCTTAGTAAGATAATCCTTACATAAAAGTACTCAGAACAAACATTCAAACAAGTTCGTTAAATAAGCATATGAAATGCAAGCAATCATATGATTAAATAATACATGCGACTGTCTGATTTCGTATGTTGAATGGGTTTACCCCTCCACTCAGTGGTTAGAGAATGATTTGAAATGGGCCCCAATCGACCTCCTTGAAATTTTTGCGAGTGTCTTGGGGTTCTAATGAACCATACTACCGGACTTTCCTTATCCAAAGCGATCAACCCGACTCGGCTGCACTTTGAGGTCATATTCTCCGAACGTCCTAATTCTTCAAGATGTAGCTAGTCAGCTTACCTTTCCGGTCCCATGCTGAGAAGTAGTAGCAAAAATGCGAAATGATAAGTGATATGCATGAGCAATTTAGTTTAAGGGAATTTTCAATTCGACATTAATTCATTTAAGGCGATCAATCAATAGTTGCACATAGCAATATACATAGAAACAATTTATATCAATCAACCAATTGAGCTCCAATATACTTATCGTTTATTCATCACACATAAGAATTACATACATAGCTCCCATGATAACCCACATGCATATCAATTTTTATCTTTTCCTAACATCTAGTGCTCTATTTTACAAGCACATGTGTGAATACGTAAAATGTAAAGGAAAACTCACTTGGCCATGGCGATCTTCTATTAGTTGAAGTAATCCTCAAGAAAGAGAAGACCTTAGTCCTCGATACCAAAACAAAACGAATAATTGAAATGAGTATTTCATTCAAGTTCTACTTAAATTTTCTAATTCTATCACATTAAACTCGTCAAAATTCGGTTTTAAGGAAATTCTAACTTAAAATGGTCATAACTTGCTCATTTTAACTTGGAATTTTGCACATTATATACCGTTTTCTACATACTCGAAAAGATATATCCATTTTTAAGGTTATTTTCATCATAAAAGGTTATTTATGGCTCATAATATCGAGGTACAACACAGTTACGAAAATTTCAGCTTTCCAAAACACAATTTTTCAAGCTTTTCTTCATCCAAAAATTCTTGTACAAAAATATAGATATTTGTATAGTCGAAAAATTCTTTGAATACACACACACACACACACTCTTATAGACTCATATTGTATGCATGAATTTAGTTGTGTTATCTCAACGATGATTTTTGTAAAATTGTCTTCAAAGTTGGAGAAAGCTAAGACTTGAAAAATTCACTTTAGTTTATTGGAAAATTTTCTTGTATTATTAAAAGTGAGTGTTTCCTTCTTTTAACTTCATGTCTTAACCTTTGATAATAATTTAATTTTCTAAAAATAATTTTAGTTTTCTTTATATTCCTACAACTTCATTTCTAGTGGTAGAAAAATATAGTTCTTTTGAAGTATTTCTTAGTAGTGATCAAAATTTCTTAAAGTAGTCATGGTTATGTGTTTTTAATTTTTCCTAAAGTTAGTTCCTCTTTAAATAGATAATAATAATGATCCTCTAAGTTATTTACTAATTTTATTTCCTAAGTAAGACTTATCTCTAAAAGGTTATTCTTGGATGATTTTGTAAAACTTGTCTAGACCTTAGTATTTTAGAGTGTTGGTGAAAACTTCATAAATGAGTTTAAGAAAAACCTTTGTTAAACAAAGAATTAGCAATATTAAGTTTTAAAGAAGCGTACTTATTTTATTGGTTTGAAAAGAGAGTATGTGATAACTTTACTTTATGTATACTTTGATGAAATCCCTTGTACTATTACTACTAGAAACTTATGATGAACTTATCTAAATTTTGAAAAAGGTTTGTTAAGATAAAAATTTAAGTTTTTATGGAAAAATCATTTCTTAGGTGACAAAAAATTTATTTTTAAAGTGAGCTCTTATTTTTCTTTACTTAAGAAAACTCCTTTTCATTTTTTGTTAAGACAATATCAATATGTTCATGCATGAATGAGAATATGTAGTTATGAGAAATATGATAATATCACATAATAAGATAAGGTCAAGATAATAAATAAGAGAATAATAATAAGGTCAAGTATTGAGAACCTTAACTTCATCAAGGTATATCGGTCAAGTATTGGGAGTCTTAACTTCATAAAGACTTCCCGGTGCTAAGAATAGACTAGTCCCAAAAGAAAAGAAAAAGAAAGAAAAGAAAAAGCATAATAATAGGAGCAATAATAATAAGATGTTAGGTTCGTGAGCACTTAGGCTATAATAAATATATATACATAATATACATAATATGATATAGAAGTTAGATTAGAGCAAAAAATAATAAAAATAATAACAACAACATAAAGACAATAATAATATAATGGAAATTTAGACATGAATAAGAACAAAATATGAACATATTGTCGCTTCCTTAACTCTCATGAGTCTAGAAAACATACACTAAGCTCATATTAAGTTACATGAACATGATGAGTAAATATAAAAAGTTTTACCTAAGGTTACAAATTTGTTGAAGAAGGAAAGAAGTGTTTGTGGTAATATGTGGATAGTGGTTTTTGTGGAGAGAAGAGAAAATTTGGAAGAGAAATTGAGAGAGAGAATTTGTGGAGTGAATTTGGTAGAGTTTTGATAGAAAAAATGAGTTATGGAAAGAATGAAGGAGGGAAGGGGTATTTCTAGAGTTTTGGAATAGAAATTAGATGTAATTAAATAAAATGAAAAAGAAAAATAATTGAGGAAGAGGGAGTGGGGTTGCACCGTTCGTAGGGTAAAAAAGGGGGAGATATTATTTATTTTTGTTGTTTTGTAATGAAAAGAAGTAATGTGTAAGGTATGGTGTGAATAAAGTTGTATGGAGAGGTAAATTGTAAGAAATAGGTGTGGTAGTGTGTAAGAGTCGATTATAAGAAAAAGTAGAGATAGTGAAATAGTACTATGAATAGTAGACTAAACAATTAAAATACCGATAGTAAAGAAAATACGTATAAACAACCTATATATGATATTTTTAGTTATCTAAAAATTCTAAAACTGATATTTTTGAAAACCTTATTCACCATCTGGTGTATCAGGGCACGATTTTCGAAAACTGATCTTGTTCGAATCCGAAGCTTACTGAAAATTAACGAATATAATATTTTTAAGCTTTCCTATATTATTACAAACCATTATCCACAATTATCTCGATTTCGTTGTTTAGGGGTTAAGAACACAAGATTATCTGATCTAAATTCACTAGACTTATCATAGAGCTAGGTTGATCTTAGGGTTCTGGTTTGACTTTCGGTTCTTAGGATTACTTATATTTACCAAAAAATCTAGGGGCTTATAGATTGACATGACTAAGGGAGTTGAAAGTAGACTGAGCCTTAGTGTATGTGCATGTACTTACTTATGCAAATTAGTGATTGTTGATTGAATCTTGAAGTTATGTGAGATGCATAGTCAAAGGTTAGGCAAATATGAAATAAAAAAAAAAAAGAAAAGAAAGAGTATAGAAAAATGAGGAGATAATCAACCACTATAAGAGTGATCAACTACTAAGTTCCTTTATCTAATTGGATCGAGTCCTATTTAGCTAGGCTTGATGTTTATACTTTCGTAGTATTTGAATATCTATTTTCTTAATATTTCGGTATTTATTTTTGTTTTATTTTAGGTTTGAGCATTAAAAATTATATGTGTGTGTGCGTGTATGTAGATAGATAGATAGAGAGAGAGCTACTTGTACCCTATCTTATAATATATAGAGTATCAAAAAATTTATACCTAAAACCTATCATGTAAAACCTTTAAACTACTCTATAAAACCTACTAGGTATATGGTCTTCTATAGAGCTTAAAAATTTTTCCTGTAAACCTTGATTAGAGCTTAAAAATTTTACCTGTAAACCTTGATTTTTCTAATAATCAAATAAACTTCGGAAACTAGAAAGCGAAACCCTAAACCAGATTAGTTCAAGCCTTGTGAGAGAAACTTAAAAACGCTAGATCCGGCTTTCCTTCGGTTTCATATCAAAAGAACTTTTATGAAATAATTTAATGTGAAATATTTTTTTAAAGTATATTTCAAACCATGGAAAGTTTTGATTTTGAAAAATTTTCTATTCCGAGCCTTCCAGAGCCCCATTACAGAAAAGCGAGCCCCGGAACTAGAAATTCAAAAAAATATTCCGGAATACTCTTTAGAACCGAAATTTTATAAGGATTTCAAAAATATAAGTTTTATAATTTTTTGGGTTATAAAAATTACAATTATAGTTTTTTTCCCGTATTTTCTTTACTACCGATAAAGTAGATGTCTTGTCTACTATTTACCACTATTCACAAGTACAACCTACAACACACACAACCCATACCCTAGTTTTGCATCCTTACAATTACTCATTATATTTTCTTTTCCAAGAAATTTTTGTCTCTTAAATAAATTATTACATTTAATACATTTTATTACATAAATTACAATTTCAAACAAATTCAAATCACTCCCTCTCTCTCACTCAAGATGGCTGGCGCACCCCCCTCCACCCCCCCCCCCCCCCCACCACCAATTTACCCTCAATTTGTTTTATTTTCTTCTTTTTTATAATACAACAAACCCTAATTTACTTCATATATATACTAATTTACACTCTCTCTCCTCATTTCTACTCTTTCAAAATTTTTACACAAAGTAAAATCCTCTCTATTCTTCCCCTTTGTGTCGTGACCTCCACCACCAACACATACACACACATCAAGTTCATTTCTTCTTCATTTCTTCACTAAATCCATCTTTAGGTGATGATTCTTAAGCTTCTTACTACTTAATCTTGTAATGGCAAAATCATTCATGTGTATTTTCATCTTAAATCCCCATGAGCAAGTGCTAGGGATAAGAAAATGCTAATACATGAATATCAAGCCATCACAAGAGTAGATCTTGTGTTTGATGAGCTTTTGTTGAGATATTATCATGTTCATGCATATAAAAGTAGAGATCTTCCATGAAAATATATGTTCATACTCTTAAACTCCTTTTCATGCATTATAAGTAGTAGATCTAGCACTTAGACACTCATATTATACTTGATATTCATGTTCATATAGATACTTTGTGTTTTCATGCATTAATGCTCGTAAAGATTTAGTCTTGTGTATATAAATGTGATAGTTGGTAGATCTTTATGTAGATAAGATAAGGAACTTAAAAAGAAAAGGTTTTTGTTAGAAATGTTCATAAGAAAATTCGTATGATTTCAAAGCCCTATTTAAAACCCTTGCATCAACTTTGAAACTCATGTTTTATGTGAAAAATGAAGGGTATAAGTAATAGGGATCATTAAGTAGTGATTTCTATAAGTTGAGATGAGTTTTAATGAGATTAATGTATAAAACAAGAGGTAGAATCAAGATGGAAAATTTTGAGTTAATAGTCAACTTATGAAATTCGTAACTTTGGATGATGCCTATGTAAACACCTATTATTCAAGCTCAAAATAAATGTTTTATGTGTTAAATGAAGTCCTTAGGTAGTAGATATAGTAAAGTCTTAAATTTTAATGCATTACACAAGTTTTCCTAAAGGAATCATTCAAAAAGTGGATTTTCTAAAATTTAGATTTTTGAGTAAAGCCTATTTGAAAACATATTTGCAAAGCGTAAAATGCAAATTTTTATGTAAAAATTAAGGTCTTGGGTAGTATATGTGATGAAGACTCACTTCTAATTAAGATAACTAGAAATTCCTAAGAATGAAATCCAAAACACTAGTGTAATGTCAAAGTTAGAAAACTAGATTTTCAAGAAGTAGTTATTGTTGGAATCTTGCAAAATTAAGGAGTTCTAAAAATTTCTTTTATCAAAAATCATCAAGATCATGCATACATTAAACTCATCACATTTCATTCATGTTAGGAAATTATTCATACTTCATATATACTTGAATTATCAACTAGGCACATTTCAAACAAGTACAAAACTCTTTTTCGGAAATGGGAATGGTTACTGATCAGATCTGATCCCTCTTTTCCCTGACCTAAATGTTTTAAAAACTTGAAAATAATATTAAATTAGATATATCTTTCGAAGTAGATAGAAATCGATATAAAATTTGCGAAATTCTAAGTTAAAATGACCAAGTTACGGCCGTTTTAAGTTGGAACTTCTGCAAATAGCGAGAATTACGATTTTGACTAGTTTTAATGCATAGTTTGGATTAGTAAAGTGATGAAATACTTATTAGGGTATTCTTCCTTGGTAGGTGATCCCGAAACCGATGAGTCCTTACTACCTGATTACTACTATTAAAAAACCGGCGTACCATGGTCGAGTGAGTATCACTTCCAATTTCAATTAATGCTTGTGATTATAATGATAGTTGCACTAGTTACTTAGCAAAGACAAAATAAATATGCATGATGGGGTTGAATGGGAACTATATATTTCTGTTGTTGTTATGTGAAGTTGAATTTAAAGAATATCGAAGCCGGGTGATAAATCATTGCTTGTATAGATGAGCTAGGATTGATTTTCTGTGAATGTTGATTGATCACGAAAAAGAATTGGTATAATTGATTATTTGGAATCGAAAATGAAATTGAACTCATTCATAACACGATGGGGATGGAGCATTAGCATTTGTTGGTTTTTCGTGATCCATAAAACGAATATGAGTTGGTTAATCGTGATCCATAAAACGAATATATGAGTTGGTTGATCGTGAGCCTAAACGGCGTCGTACTGCAGGATTCGTTAATCTGCTAACCTAGGATGGAGGGCACAAGTCCGTCCACATATGATTTTCGGCTGATCATATGTTTGCTGAATTTACGTGTTTGGTGCATATCATTTGTCTGATTAATCACTTGATTGAATGATGTGTTATAATTGTGATATGGAAGTTTTCACTCACTAAGCTAGTATAGCTTATGCCCCTATAGTTTTTATTTGTTGCAACACGAGTTTATTTGGCTTAGACCAAGACAGGCTACAGCTCAAGTACAGGAGCTAGGCATTTCCTATAGAAGTTGTATTCAATTTGTTTAGACTTTCACAGGAAACCAAAAGACTCTGGATGACTGTAATGGACCATTAAATATTCTTTTGCAGGGGAATGCCTCTTGGACTTTGTAATCTATTGCATATGCGTTTTGAATTATTATCTAATGCTATCGAATGTCGGGTTAAACTATTTAACTCCATTGAATAGAGTATTCTATTACCGTAAAGACTTGGATAGTGATTCGAGAGTCTTATATAGTATGTGGCGGATTGTTACGTTTAGGATACCCCTATGGGGCGTGACATTTCCCTTCTTTCTTAAATAAGTAATATATATGGTTTCATTTAACATGAAAGACAACCTAATTTTCATATATTCACTATAACAAATCATTTGTAGAAAGAAATTTAAAAAGTAATTTTCTAATATCAAAAGATCTTTCTTATGTACATTGTTTATGTGATATTAAAAAAGTAATACATGTGAGGAATATGAAACTTGTAACAAGAACATTTGAAATCCGCTTATATATTTAAAAACTTCTCGAGACACTTTTTGTATTAATTAGACTTCAAAGATAATTAACATTGTTATATCACTTAGAAAACTAAGCACATATATAACCGAAAAATATTATATTTTATCTCTACATACAACAATCATCTTAGAAAACAATAATGTGCTACTATAATTCTAAAATAATTGTAGATTAGATTAGGATTTACAAAATTACAAAGATGAGGGTAAAAGGAAGAAACTGCGAAATGAAATGATGATGAGAGAGGTCTAAATAATTGTAGATTAGATTAGGATTTACAAAATTACAAAGATGAGGGTAAAAGGAAGAAACTGCGAAATGAAATGATGATGAGAGAGGTCTTTAGGGTGCTAGGTAGAAATTTAGAGTTTTCAATGTATAGGCTTAGACTTTACTTTTCTTTTCTTTTCTTTTTTCTAATTAAGAAAGAACTATTTATTTTCCATTTAGGGTTAATGTAAAAAATGGTACCTCAACTTTCGTGAAAAAGCACAATCAAGTTCATGAAATTTGATTTTGAATAATTTGATACCTAAACTTTTGCAAAAAGTTTAATCAAATACCTAAAGTTTGGTCTTAATATTTTTTGTATTTGAAGGAAGTTTTTAAGTATATTTTTGGTACCTGATAACATTTTTTTTCAAGTAAGTATGCGAAAACTTATTTTAGGTACCGAAATTGTCAAAACCAAACTTCTTGTAAGAAAAATGTAAGCGAAAACAAGTACCAATTTATTCAAAATCAAACTCTAGTTATCTAATTGAACTTTTTTTGCAAAAATTGAGGTACTATTTTTGACTTATCCTTTTAATTTATTAATATTATTTAAGGTCAATGTCATAAATGGTACCTGAATTTTGACAAAATACACAGTTAGGTATCCCAACTGTGAAATAGATCAATCCGGTATATGGATTTTAAAATTGGTCAATTTAATACCTAAAATAACTTATAGACTAACAGTACCTCAGTGACATTGATTAGCATACATGAAAAGTAATTTCAAGTACTAAATTGATCAATTTTATAGTTTAGATATGAAATTGATTAATTTCAAAGATTAAGGACCTAATTTTATATTTTGTCAAAGTTTATAAATCATTTGTGATATTTATCCTATTATTTAACAATTTTATAGAATGAGTACTGAATACCTAGAAACCAATACTATTTATTTATTACTCTTTATACATTAGAGTGCTTGCTTTAGGATAGCATAGGCTATGGATACCTTATACGATTAATATTATTTTTTCTTAAAAGAATTTTCTTGTTTCTTCTTATTATTATTCTCATGCTATCCATTTAATTTGTGATACGTAAACTAAATTTGGTCTCAATAGATAGTTGAGAAAGTCAAATAAAAATAAAATGATGATTCGGCTGCTCACCTAATCAATTAGAACTATCTTCTTCCCTCTTAGTGTAGAAACGTAATTCTTATTTAAATTAACTTATGGTTTTAATGAAGGTGGGTCAGTGACCTTCCTTTTGTTATGCTATTTTTTTTTTCCATTTTATGAATTAATAATGGTTTTGGTGGAAGGTATTGCTTTTCAATTAATCCATGCAGCTAAATTTTAGACGAAATCAATGAGAATATCAACTTCAGATTTCTGGTTGCAATAGAATAGGCCCTTGTTATGGAAAAGTCTAAGCTCCCCCTCTATTTGCCAAGAAAAGTATTCGCTAAGTCTTTTATTATTTTAACTTCTAAAAAAGGGCATTAATACAAATTAGGAAGACTTGACAGAAGAGAATGTTGTTATCTGCACCCACCTCCTCAATTATTAAAAATTTTTTTCTTTGGCAGCAATATGATATTATTGTAGTACCTTTCACACACGCGACACAGAAAATGATATCAATTGCTTAAATATTCTACTATACTTCCAAAATAAACCACGCCCAAACCCCGCCCAAGTGCCAACCCAAAAAGAAAAATCATCTCTCTCTCTCTCTCTATCTATCCATCTCTTTGTGAGCCTCTTTTTTTCTCCCTCGGATGAAACATCCTAATAAGAAAACATGACAACCACCAAGGATGCTGTTCCTCCACCACCGGAAGCAGCAAGTGTTCATCAAGAGTGTTGCATGTGTGGAGATCATGGCTTGTCAGAGGAGCTCATACACTGTAGAATCTGCCAATTCAGATGTCAACACAGGTACCTCACCAGCTGCCTACCATTCTAATCTCTAATCTCTATATATCCTTCTAATGCTTAAATCATTTTTCTATTTCTAGCTAGGTCAATTACAGTAATGGTAATATAAAGCCAATTATGGGGATTTGTAATTGTTTTAAACTATATTTATATATGTAATAAACGCAGCGTGGATTTGTTAATTAATATATAATTATTATAAGTTTATTTCGTGCAAAATTTTAGGTATTGTAGCAACCTATACCCGAAGGCACAATCATACGAGGTTTGCAATTGGTGTTTGAATCACAAGAAGAGTGAGACAACAGATGAGACGACGACCCAGAATCAGTTTTCAGTTGCTTCATCATCGCACAAGAAAGAAAGTGATCAAGAAGCTGATAAATATAGGAAGAGGCAGAGAATGATGAATAATAATAATAATAACAACAACAATTCATCAGCATCAGCAGCAACTGATCATGGACGTGATCATAATCATCATCATCATCATCGTGTTGATAAGGATCCTAGTAAGGCCACAACCACAATTCAATGTCCCGATAAATTACTAAATGGGTCTACCAAAAAACGCATGGTGGAGCCTCCAGAGAGATCACCACCCTCCATTACAAAGAGAATCTTGAGGAGTAGTAATAACAATGGGCGGCTCGACGTTGATGTTGATGGACAAAAGCTTGTTATGAGAAGAAAAAAATCTGAGATGATGATCAGAAAACGGGTTTTGATTAGGAATAAGGTGAGAAGATACAAACTTTTAGATGAGGTTACAAGTTAATTAGAAATAATTAATTTAAGAAAAAAGGCTTTTCTTTTTTTTTTTTTTCCTTTCTTTTTTTACTTTTTGTTTTTTCCCTTCTTTTTGGAAATACATGAAAGGAAAAATCTCAAATACAAAGGGATGCTATTTACTTTTTATTTTATTTTTGTTGTTGTTGATGATGTTGTGAGAGGAACACATGCAAAGTAGTCAACACGCAATTCTCATCTTCACATGTGAACGTGAATGTGATGAAGATGGGATGAGATGTTACTTGTGGGTGGGTTTTCTTTTTCTTTTTCTAAAGAAAGTAATAAGCTCTGGTCCCAATCCCAGACACATAAGTCAGATGAATATATTTAAATAAATAGTATACTGTTATTGGACTCATATTAATGTAAAGAACGAGAACCAGACCACCCATATGAACTGTGGGATGGGTTCGAATTGCTATTATTTATTTATTTTGTTAATTTTTCGCAATTGATGAAAGAAAGTACTATATTATTGACCTCAATTTTCTTTAATATCTCCAAAACGAAAGCATTTTTTAGAAAATATAAGACAAACAAAGTCCATGCATTATATATATATAAATTTCAAAAGTTTTTGTTTACAAGAAATATCTTGTATTCCAATGGAGGAATTCTCAGAGTCGTAGTTGCAAATTGTATAAATCAACTTTATAACAACACAACTCTTTGGATTTGGTTTGATTTTTTCATTTTCCTTTTAAAGATTATAATGCCATTTTAAATGATGTATCATTTTATAAAATCCATGGATGATCATTCCATTCTTAGATTCATATTGTCAATATATTAATTACATTAATCTTTTAAATGAATATTAATTTTATCATTTAAATTTTAGGGTTAATAACAAATTGATGCTTTAATTTTTACAAAAATGTTCAAGCAGTTATTTAAGCAATTGGTTTAAGATTAAAGTTTTTGTGAACATTTTTCATACCTAAAGTTTGATTTTTATAATTTTGGTACATGAACAAAATTTTTGTGAACTGTTTTTAATTTTTATACATGAAACAAGCTCAATTAGACACTAAGAAAGTTTATAAAAACTTTGTTCATTTACCAAAATTATTAAAATCAAACTTTATGTGAAAAAAAATATCAACGAAAACTTACTTTATCTATCAAATTGTTTAAATTATACTTAGATATTTAGTTGAACTCTTTTACAAAAGATCATATATCAATTTTGGGATTATCTCTAATTTGTAAATTAAACTATATATATGTGACTATGTATCGTAACATGATGTTTTATGTGGTTAAAAATGTATGGAGGAGATCATGAGATAAGGACATTCGAGATCTATTATTCTCATTTTTCAATATCTTAACATATAAAGTATGTCTAGAATTATTTGTGTAAATGAAGCTTCCCCACATGCTGTGTTCTTCGGACGTAATAATGGTATTTGTCCCGAACCGATCTATACGTTACACTGAAAATCACACGGCTTAATTAATTTCATGTGCAACGGATGGATATGAAATTTATTAACCAAGACTTGCAATTATCCTATTTTTCTGATATAGTTAAAAAGTAAGATACTTTTATTTTACATGGAAAATAAGTTTCTAAAATGTAAAAAATAAATTTATGAATGCAACTATAAAAGAGTATCTCATATAACCTAAGATAGAAAATAATAATGAAGGAAGGGTTTCATAAAGATATGATATCGTTGCTTTGTCTTGATCTAATTTAATTTGTTTTTCTTTTTCTTTTAAAATCTTGAGAAGTATATATGGAAAAGAGAAAAATCAAAACAGTGTGGAAATAAGTATATAAAGTCATTTTTCTCTTCGTATCCAATTTGATTAAGTGCTCTATATTTTAAGTAGGCCTTCTAAATTTGCAATGTTTATATAAAAATATGGATAAGTTATTTATATTTTAAATGGGTTATTTAAATCCTCTAAATCTATACTTATATTATTATACCATAGGAGTACAATGGGCGTAAATCATTAAAAATATTGAAGAGGGCATAGTTAACGTAACAACAAATAAAGAACATATAAGGTTTGAAATGATTTATTCAAAACATGAAGAAGAATTTAATTGGATTCTTAATTAAATTTAGAAGATTTAGATCACCGATTTAAAATATAGAGAGCTTGATTAATTTTAACACTTATGTAAATGATTACGATCATATGTTTTACAAGAGACTTTAGACCGCAAAATGCTTAATTAGAAGGTTGTATGAATGTAATATTGAGTAGTAAGCAAAGATTGGGACTTAAAATGAATTTGTGACTTGTTCGGTTATTAATTGAATAAACTGAGAATATAATGGACACAAATTTCCTATTAATGTTTTATTGAGAACTGAGAATTTATCAAGTTTATGGATTGTGTTAAAAATGGTACATAAATTTTTACAAAAAGTTTATAAGTATATGAAGTTTGATTTTGAATAATTTGATACTTAAAACAAGTTTCGTGGACATTTTTCCTATTTGAAGTTTGGTTTTGACAATTTTAGTGCTTGAATAAAGCTTTTATAGACTTTTTTTTAATACTTGATTGAACTTGCTTCAAGTATGAAAAAATTTGCAAAAACTTTGTTCCAGTACTAAAATAATTAAAATAAATTTTGAAGCATGAAAAAAGTCCATGAAAATTTTATTCAAGTAACAAATTATTTAAAATAAAACCTCAGTTACGTATTTGAACTGTTAAACATTTTATAAAAAATCAAGTATCATTTTTGTCATTAATCCTCAAGTTTTACCAAGCCCATATTCGAAAATATAGCTCATGAATTGCAATCATTTTGGAATCTCATAATTACTGGGAGTAAGAGAAATCTATTATATAAATTCATTAGTAGTTAACATTCATTAGTTTATGTGTTAATGGAGATCAACTAAATATTATTTTATTAGTAACTTTTAAAACAAGCAGATTTTTTTTATGTATTTGTTTTTTGTATTTTTTATTTCGTTTTTATATGAGTTTTTTTTTAGTTCTAATCTTCTAGTCAATTAGTTGAGTTTTATTCTTTTAAAAGAAATTATATGTCTTATGTGGGACACTTTAATTGTAAATACGAATGCAACCGGGGCGGGTTTGGGATGGGTCTTTTGAAACCCGCACCCGATCCAAGTCTTAATGGGTGTCCCAGAACTCGAGAAAAATCCTATCGGGTTTTTCTATCATTCCTAAAACCCGACTTGATAGGGTTTTAAGGAACCAATAACCCGGCCCAACTCCAAATTTTCATTTTTTTTCCTTAGAAAAAAGGCAAAAGAAAGAATTTTGTTATAAGTTATTAATGATACAAATATTTATATTGAAAGAATGAATTTTAGATAATAATATTATATAAAATGATGCAAACACTTCATTTCCACTTATTTTCACATTCATAGAATATAAATAGGATCCTTACTTTAATAACTTAATATGTTTAATTTTTTAATATTTTGAATTTATGTCAGGTCGGGTTTTCCCAACGGGTTACATAATAAATCCAAAAACCGACCCGATAACTTATTGAGTTCTTCAAACTCTTGATTTGTTTTTTATTTCTTTTTTCAATTATTATAACTGAGGTAATTTCTTTTTGGTAAATGAAATTTATCTTCTCGAATCAATGATTAACATGTACTTTTGGACAATCCACATATATATATATATTTATTTATTTATATATATACACACATATATTGCGTACATAAGCATGCATAACAACCCATTCTATATACTAATTTCTTCGATCAAACAACCTACTGTATTTTCAGAAGATTCTATACAGAGTTGATTTTATGGGTGTCTTTGGTCGAAATGTTCTCACACCTTTTTTGCAATCTCTCAGCATATAATTTTGATAATATTTTATGTGAAAAAAGTTTCTTCTCAATATAAAATGCAACTAAGTAAGATAATGATGAACTACAGAAAAATCTTCCACCTTTAAAGCCGATTGCCCGATGATTAAATGATCAAAAGATTATTGGGTAAGTTGTACACCAAAAACCCTTTGTTGGATCCGATTTTCTGTTTCAACATATAAGATAATAATTTATTAATTTCGTATATTCGGTCAGTTTGAGGGAAAAATATTGCATAGGTGTCGAAACCTTTCTCCGCCTTCCTAAGATGGATGGAAAATATATAAATAAATATAACAGACGTGGCTTTTTTTTTTTTTTTGGTAAAATTATACCTTTTCTATTTAATATTTTAAAATGTTATACCTAGGTACCTAGTAGAAGTTTCTTACTGTATTGGGATTTGGCTAATTAGCGAGCACAATCAACCATGGCATAAGATTTTCCTCTACTCTAATCACTCCAAACTATCTTAATTCTTTGAATTTTGGTATACATACAGGGGAAAGGATGTAGAGGAAGGGTATAAATTTATATTGTTTATGCAAAGGAAATGTTAGTTTATCCAGTGTATGTCTAAGGGCTAAAATCTGTAGACTACTCTAATTTTGAGCCTTCGTTTATCCGCCGCTAGTGTCAGTGACATGGCAGGCATTTTTGTACTGTTCTGCAGGCAGTTAAGGGTATGGATTAGTCTGGTATGTGTTTGAAGGGTTTAAATTTGTATTGTTATGCAAAAAAAATATAAAGGGTTTTGGATGAATCATAGGCATCATATTATCTACATCAGCAAATTCAAATGCCCACGCATGCAACATCATATTTATAGTAGTATTAATAATGACAGATAGGGACCAAGACCTGGAAATGAGAATTGTTTTCAAAGGTCGCTAAACGTATGTTTAACAAATCTCGGTCCTTCTTTTACTGAATTTATAGTATAAATCCAAATCCAAACCCTACATTCCCCCCAATTTCGTCGTCAGTCCTTTTTTTTATTTTATTTTATTTTTTGGGATAGAGCTGCTTGCTTTTGCCACTTGATGGTAAAGTCACTGAGCTAAAGCCATAGTCTATTCATATTGTTTGGCTCTCATCGAATCTCATCCGATGTATACCATCGGATTGAAAAAAAAAAAAATTGGAAAAAAGGAATAAAATATTAATATTTTTAAAATTAATTACGAAAATACCATCGAGAAAAAATTATTCTCGATTTTAGGTAATATGGCCTTGTCTCTTGAAGAGACGAGGTCATAAGTGCCTGATCTCGTCTCTCTCATTCCATAATGACCTCGTCTCTCGAAGAGACGAAGCTGTAGCAGATGTGACCTCGTCTTTTAAAAAGACGAGATCATTAGTAATTAACCTCGTCTCTCGAAGAGACGAGGTCAGCAGATTATAAACTCCGCACGTGTCTTCTTCTTTCTCATTTCTGCTTACGCTCGCCGGAACCCTAATTCCCAAAATTGAGAGAATTGCGATTGTTGTGGACGCCGATATCAAATCCACCCGTAGTTGTTCCTTATTTCGTTGATTTAATTGCTCCGAAGTTAATTGTATTGCAATTTCGTGGGTAGGAGGATCGAAAGGGGGAGATTTTGTGCAAAACCACCGACGGCGAACGTTGAGATTGGATTTCCACGTATTTTCGTATTTTTTTAATCATTCATGCTGCATTGTTCAATGTCGATTGTATGTATTGTTAGAATATTTTTGTAGCATGATTCCAACGCCAACGTTTTTTTTTTCCTCTTGTATGTTATATAAATATGTATATGTATAATATTTGCATTGAAAAAAATCATGTCCTACGTAGTTGTTGTTGGGTAATTATTTAAGGAATTTGAGTAGGGGAAAAAAATTGAAAATAACTTCAATTGTCATTAACGGGGTATATTTAGTACTTTAGCATTGGTATGGCGTTTTGGTATGGCATGGAAATATGCGATGAAAAAAGCTAATATTTGTAAGAAAGCATAATAGATTAGAAATTAAATTTCAACTTCAAAAGTGGAGGTCCAGCTTTAGGAATTATGTTAAATATTACGAGGAATGCAATTCATAAGTGTGATTTTGTGAATTTGATGCGTGGAAGCTAATTTTGATGAGATCTTAGGATTTGTGAGGAAATGGATAAAGCGAAGTTCATACTGTACGCGCATGGTAGTATTGTGCAAGGAGATGATGGTTTTGGTTATGATAAGCGGCCTGTTGCTATGGTCAGTATAAGTAGGAATTCAACATATGAGCAGATAGTGAAGATTATTTGCAATAGACTAAAGGTAAATAGGTGTACACATCGGGTGGAGCTATATCATAGGGTAGCTATTGGAGATAGGACACTACGTTATGATATTATTTTAGTGACCGATGATGATGCAGCACAAGAGATGTTGGTATACACAGAAGGTTTAGTGGCTATTTATATGCAGATATTGGAAACTGAATTGTCACGGGTACCTGTAGAGGAAATGGGCAATGATAGAAATATTGGGAGCTAGGAGTTGGTAGACTCAAACTCTACTCCAGTTCAGACAATAGGCAGTGCACAAGTGGAAATAAGTCACTTTGAATTTTGTGAACCTACATCGGCGGGTGGTGATGATATGGATGCTGTGCAAGACTCATCGGCAAGTGAATCCAGTGAGGACTATGATGACGATGAAAATGTTAATGTCGAAGTATTTCGATAACAATATGTCTTGCCCGAGGTACAACGAAGGGGAAATAACTGGGACCGTTTCGTTGCTCCTACTGACGTTGATGCAGTAGGGAGCTCAGCGCCAGTTCTATTTTTTAATGCTGAAGTTGGTAGTGCTTACGCAGCATATGATGATGAGCAGGAAATAAGTGCTGGGAATTGGAGCTTCAGTGATGAATTCAAGGTCAGGTTGCGTTTTGAGACCAAAGATCATCTCATACGGGGCAGTTAAAATGTGGCATATAACGAACCATTATAATTTCAAGGTAGTAGATTCGGACCCAAGAGCATGGGTAGTGAAATGTATTGATATCCATAACAGAGGTTGTAATAGACATCATCACGGGGTAGTTCCGAACCGCGAACAGCCTCGAACCGTCCCCAACTGTTCGTACCTGGGAACCGCCCCATCGGGGACGGTTATTGTCACGCCCCGTGGGTACCCTAGTAGAAGTAGACAAGTCACACTTGAATACTATCACTAGATTACCTTCAGAGAGTGACAGGTTTTTTTTTTTTAAAAAAAAAAAAACAACAGGATCTTTTAGTTGCTTTGATAAGAAATGATAAATACATGTAAGAAATAAATTGGTAAATAACTGCTATTTTAAGCATAAGTATCACAAAACTGTTACAAACCATATAGCCTTCTTGTAGTTCATAACTGATACAATAGCACTAACTAATCTATTCTAAGAAAACATAACCATTTTTCCCAAGTATAGCCATAGACTTCAAGCTCCTAAGCTCTTACCAGAGCCATGTTCCTAGAAGTGACTAACCAGGGTCGAAGTGTAAACCTGAAAAGACTGTTGGAGTATGAGCGAAGCCACAGGTCAGTGAATAACCAGACATATTATACATCACACAAGTTATTAGTAAATCATATGTAATGCAAGCACTCAATCATATGCTCAGATACAAACTTGGATGGTTTAGAATCCAAACAGGGAAAAAGATTTACGCCCTCTTTTCAAGGTTGAAAAACATTTACCTTATGACCCACCTGCCTAGGAGAAACTAAGTTTACAGGAAAATCAACGATTTCTCGTTTTAGGGTTATCACTTTAAATATAATAGATTTAACTGACCATTTCCTGTATCCATCCTTAGAAACTCCCTAAGTATTAATCATTTCAAAGTGATACTACAGGCGGCGTTCTTCATTACCACTTAGTTCCCGTAGAACCAACGGAACAAAGAAAACCTTGGAAGAACTAACACTTTAGAAAAACCAAGCATTAACAGAGAACCGAAATATTAATATGTAGCAGGCTGTCACCCATTTATATATGCAATAATGCAGTACGTGCAATACATGACCAAATTATTTTAATAAGTCCATAGTTCTTATTCAATTTCATGGTGATCATACATTACACACAATCATCATCATATTACTTCACAACATCAAATCATTGTATTATCACTTTTGTAATGGTAGATTGACAATCATACAATCAGATCACAACATATTTCCAACAAAACATTCATTTGATTGTCTTTGTATTATATGTTCAACTATTTACGGGAACAAACAGTACAATATGACTGAATTACTCACCTGCTCATGGTGACTTAATCGTAATAATCTGCCAGGAGATCTTCTAGGGTATCAAGGTCACCTATTGAGATGAATAAAGTATTCATCAATATAATATAGATTATATAGTTAAATTCCTATACATGACTAGTGTCCTAAGCTTGATATTTATCAAGTTTTGTAGTGATTAATATTAATTTTATGTTATTCTATATCGAACTCAATATAGAAAATCATATTTGTTTATTATTACTTAGTGTCATCGTGTTCCTCCTAATTTATTTCATGTAATTATTTTGTCATTTTTAGAAATCACATTATTCATAAATTTAGTTTTTTTCAATTTCCATTCTTACCTATTTAATATATCTAGAACAAATATTTGGTTATTTATAATTTTTATAAACACTTAATATTTTCTCTAATTCTAAGGTTTTAAAAATTATCACATATTACATAAATTTACTCTAAATGTTTGTATTTAGTTATCTACTTAATAAATTCTATATTATCATATATATATATATATATATATATATAATATGTTCAATAGTGCTTATTGTGTATATATATATATATATATTTTTTTTTTTCTGTTCATGTCAAACAAGCTTCTCGTAGAAGAAATCTGGGTCTACGCCGGCTCCAACATCGCCGGCTTTGAAACCCAGGTGCCGGTGTTCTTTTGTTTCAAATAGATTTTCATATCGAGTGCACTGGCTTGTAAGCTACCAGCGTTCCTCGATACGCCGGACTCTACGCCGCTGGCGTAAAATCCCAGATATCTAGCGTTCGTTCATTTTACATGAAAATAATTTTTACGTAACTTTTGTTCTAGTGTAAGCCGCCTTTATACCACTGGCCTACCCTAGTAAGCCCCTGGCATTGGATGTCTACACTGCTGGCTCATGGATAGTGTTAGCACTGTTCATCATCTTCTCCGATGAATCAATTCGTATTTCTTAAATTTTCTACGTTAAAATCATTCCTAAACCATTCCTAAATGTTTCTAAATCTTGTATATAAACATACATTAACTTCTAAAGCGTCTTCAAACATATAATCTTAAATTTCGATTATAATAAAGTGCAATTAGGGTTTTCGAATTTTACCTTGGTTGAGCCGATCCGATGGAATTCAAAGCTTGTTTTTGTGTTGGTTATGTTCCTATGATTATCAAAAGTCAGTTACAATCCTTAGTTTTAAAAGAAAATCATTCGAATTACATCAACTCACCTTGAGCTTGCTTTTAAGTTTTTTTCGTATTGTTTTTCTTCTGATTTGAACTAGGATGATTTGAGCGGTTTGATTTATGTTTTTAGGTAGTTTTAGCTGCTACTTAGGAGTAGTTTTGTTCTGGAAAGTTTGAGAGTGTTTAATGTTTGTTGGTTTCTCCATTAAGATACTTAAAGATATATATATAGGAAGAAGAAAAAGCTTGCGGCTACATCATTTTCCTCCGAATTTGATCCGAATTTCTTCTACATTTAGCTCTATTTAATCAGTTGCTTTCATGGTCATAAATGAGGAGCTGATTTGCCAATCTATGATTTGCTTTAGGGGTTGATTTTATTGACTATTTGGGCATTATCGAGGCAAGATTTCGGCTCTCTCTTTCTCCTTGTAATCCAAGGACAACTTGCAGCCGAAACCACTCATAAATATATACATTAAAATTAGTTAATTATTTAACTTAGTTTTAGGATAGTTTACTAAGTATACGGGTACAAATTAGCTAATATTTGAGAGTTTTGTACAAAAATATGTTTATAGGATTCTACAAAATACTTAGGTTATCAAACAATACAACTTTAAGTTTTAAATTTACGTGATTAATTATTTGTAAAATTTTATCTCCCGTGATTAAGGTTTCCTAAGCTCATTAGGTCAATTTTTGTTTTAGGATCCAATAGCTTAAGAAAACCCTAATTAGAACAATAGTGTGATTCAATTATTTATTTGAAGTTTAGATCTTGAGTTATTCATCAGTTTATGTTTTTGTTGTGTATTTATAATCCTAACGGTTTATCTTTAGATTATCGTTTCCTATCTATAAACATAGTTGATTAACTACTTAATATCGCATTTGATATAGAGGCTAAATTATTATATATCTTTAGTTTTTATACCTATTATGAAATCTTATTAGTAGCGTTTGATACTATCTATGAATCTTGAATTTAGGGTTTAAATCCAAGCATAGGCTCATTACTACTCATTGTTCTAATCTCAAATCATTGTTGAGTTCAAAAGCTGTCATTTAATCTCTATATTTATATTTTTCTATTTAATCTATTTGTATAACAAGTTTCGAGTTTGAAATTTAGATTTCCTTTTAATCATATCTTGAATTATCCGTTCAAGATACGAAATCTCATTTTTTGTATTAATTAGGGTTAAAGAAGTTCTTTATTTGATTTCCAAATCCTTATCTAGCCAAATTCAATGCATTGATCCACTCTTAGGTTTTTATTGGAATCTAAGTTTACTAACTAGTTCATACATTCTACTTTAGAGTCGTATACTAATGTGGAAAATTTCAGGGTTTACAGTTATGAACCGCCGAAGGACCCGCCGGAGCGGTTCGTCCACGCGGAACCGATGGTTCCATCTGTTCTGACCCGCAAAAAAAAAAAATTAATTAATTAATTTATAGTTTTTAGATTGATAATAACTTCAGTTTTTCAACAATTAAATCGTTATGGTTATTTGACATTTAATTTGCAAGATATGGGATTGCAAAGTTACTAAAATTAGTATTATAAGATCAAATAGTACTTGATTTACAAGTTATGACCATTTTTGAAATTTTCCAGGCCTTGTAGTCCTAGAATAAATATAGATCTTATTCTTAAATAAAGTTTTGCTAAAATCGGACATCATATATAAAGGTTAAGTTATGGCTAAAATAATTGAATATAATTTTTTATTTAATTTTTGAACTAATATATCAATGAAGAAAAATATAAATTAATTTTGATAAATTAATTATTAATCATATAATAAAATAGATTAAAGGTAAAGTATAGACACTAGAGTCCTACTAAAATGAAAGTATATGCACCAAAATTTAATATACACACATGTATACTAAAATTTAATATACACGCATACGTACGCCGGGGGGGGGGGGGGGGGGGGGGGGGGGGGGGGGGGGGGGGGGGGGGGGGGGGGGGGGGGGGGGGGGGGGGGGGGGGGGGGGTGGGGGGGGGGTGGGGTGGGGTAGGGGCTAGTCTATTTAAAAAAAAAAAAAAGGAAGCAAAACAAACTTGGTTCACGGTTCACGTAGAACCGAAACCGAAACCGTCAGAACCGGCGGTTCCGTGGAACCGTGAACCACTCCAGCTCTGGCGGTTCCGGTTCCGGTTCTACAACCGGCGGTCGATTTGGGTTAGGAACCGACCCGAACCGTGCCGATGTCTAGGTTGTAAGTGGGGACTCAGAAGCAGTTATATGAAACATAGTGGGTGGTTTCACATCACTAAATATGAAAAACCTCACACCTGCTTGGATGAAATCACTGGACAGGATCACTCTCAGTTGGACTCCACCAGCTTATCTAGGGCCATAATATTGGAGATCCGCAATTCTCCAGATGTAAGGGCGAAGGATCTCCAAACGAATATATTAAAGCAGTTCGGGTATAATGTTCATATCAAGAGAATTCGTGAGGCAAAGAGAAAGGCCATTGAGCAGGTGTATGAAAGTTGGGAGGCATCTTATGTGGAGCTCCCGCATCTACTTAATGCAATTACTGAGGCAAATCCAGGAACAAAGGTTGAGTGGCAAACTCAAGATTCAAATACTGCCGGCCACGTATTCCTAGATAAGCTTTTTTAGGCATTTTGTCACGCCCCGAAGGGTACCCTAAACGTGGCAGTCCGCCGTACACAATATTAAAGCCGAAGAATGACCACCTCAGTCACGCGAAGGCTTCCATACTATGTACAAGGCATCTAACACATAAAGGAGACACATCGGAATGACACATTTTATGTTGATACAAATGAGTAACAATGTAAAGGAAATACAAGTTTACTATACTTCAGATACAAATCACTACATTTCATATACGGATCACTATACTTCAAAATAAAAATCATTTAACTCCAAATACATTTGTCCATAGACTTCCCTACATAAAAATATTACAAGGCAGCTCATAAAAATCTAGTGGATAACTTCAACCATCCATATATCCTGCCAGAATCCCAAAGCCATTCCTGGCTCCAACCAATTCGGTCCCCACTTTGCATTCTTGAAATAACCTGCTCATTTAATTAACTATTGGGGTATAAGCTACACTAGCTCAGTGAGATTCATTTCCGCAATAATATACTCAATTGTAAAATATACAAACAAGTTTATTTAAACAATCATATGAATGCACAAGCACGTGAACATACAAGCATATGACTTTCCGGTAGCCATATGTGAATGGATTTACGCCCTCCATTCGGGTTTGGGTGGTCCATAAACATGCGACCACAATTCCAATATTTTCTCTTGTGGTTTATAGTGTCTACTCCACTGCCCATTAACATAAGCGACCTCATAGGCCCTTGATGTTAACGAAGGTGGTCCTCCACCTGTTTATATGTATTGGTTTATAGTGTCTACTCCACTGCCCGTTAACTTAAGCGACCCTGCAGATCCTTAACGTTAACGAAGACCCGCTGCCTCCCGATCATACTTTTGTTCCCACCAAAAGCATTCTCGTAATGCAATGTGACTCACTAAATGATATGCATGTACAGTTTATTTATAGAATCGTAGCAAGTTCATTATGTAATTTAAGAGCGATCATAGAGCATTTCAAACAATCCAAGTCTATACTAACTCATACAATATTATTTCAACAAGTCTCATCTCGATATACTTATCATTCATTCAACATGAAAAGTTCATTTCTCATCAACAATTTTATCTTTACCTAAGTCTAGTGCTACTACAATTACAAGCACACTCAATGAGCATAATTACTTAGGAAATGAACTCACTCGGCCATTGGATCACCGGTCTTCTAGTAATAATAATCCGGTGGCAAAGAGTCAACGTTCTCGGGTTCACCTAATCACATAAGAAATACTCTAATGAGTATTCTACCATCTAAGGATACTAAAACTCTAAGAAAACTTAGTGAAATCGAAATTCGCGTCATTTTCGAAGTCCCGATTTAAAATGGCCATAACTTGTCATTTTAACTCGGAATCTCGCAAATTTTATATCGATTTCTATCTACTTCGGAAGAGCTTTTATATGAAGTTTAAATCAAGTTTTGAAAATATCTAAGCCTCGAAATGAGGGATCAGATCTGTACAGCGGGTATATTGATTCCGAAAATGCGGTTTTCATGAATGCACTTGAGATTCCTAATGAAAATGAATAAATGCCATGGTAATGATTTTCCCTATCATGAATGTCATGATATGAACTCTAATGAGCCTAAGTTCTTATAACTTTTTAGACTTAAAGAATTTAAATAATCTTTTTCTTAGAAAACCATTTTATGCTATTGTTTAACAAGTGAGTTTACTACACTTGGTCACACCTACATATTACAAGGATTTTCTTTAGGAAAACTCCACTTTGTTTAAAGAAATTTTGACCCTTATATTAGTATATCCTAACCTTTATTTCTTTAATAAAATCTTCATTTGTAAACTTTTAAGTGGGTCTTTTACTAAGGTGGTTCCAAAAATCCGAATTTAGAAAATTTCATTTTCAAGTTGATTCTTTTAAGAAAAATGCATTTTATACTTAGAAATTTATGTATTTATTTTACCTATACCCTAAGGACTTCATTTATTTAAGAAAATACCATTTTTGAAGCTGGAAAACTAGTGTTTTCTAACCATCTATCCATTATTACGAATTTGGCTTTCAAGACTTTTCACCCAAAATTTCTTTTAGACTTCATCTCTTGTTTTAAATATTTTCTTTAGTAAAAACTCATTTAACTCATGAAAAACATTATCAAACATTATCTATCACCTATAGGCTTCATTTTTCTTGTAAAATATATGTTTAGAAGTTGATAAAGGTGTTTTTATCCTAGGTTTCCAAAGTCATCCGAATTAAGTCCATTTCTTGAAAAGTGTTTTCCTTTTTGACTTTATTAACTCATGCACCTATAGATCTATATGCTAGGAAGGTTATTTACTAAAGACAAAAGCATTAAAGACTATTAATGCACATAAACACAAAATAATGATGAGATCTTAAATGCCTACATGAATATGAGTAGTAAAATGGTAGATCTATTATATCAAGTGCTTAAATAAGTTTTGAAAATATAAAAACTATATTTTTATAAAAGATCTTTTGTTCAAAACACCTTTTGATGGATAAACATAAAGCTTTTGGCATGAAATCTCCTTTAAATGTTAGATCTACTTTGTGATGGTTTGGTATTCTTGTTTTGATATTTCATTGTCCCTACCAAAAGATCATGGGGACATTTAGTTGAAATATCCAAAAATATCCTTGCCATAACATGGATCTATGAGTGGAAGGAGTAAAAGTTTACTTACTTGAAGTAAAATGGAAGATATGAAGAGGAAATGGAAGTTGTGTGTGTGTGTGTGGGGGGGCTTAAAACTTTCGGCCAAGAAGGGAAAAAGAGAGAGACTTTGAGAGCTTTCTTACTTTGTAAAACTTGAAAAGTGAAAGAATGAGGAGAGAGAGAGAAAAATAGTTTATATAGCATTGGAATTTAGGTTAAAATGGCATAAAACAATTAAAAAAAATTTGAAATTTGGAGCTTGTATGGGGGGTTTTCACGCCGGCACTATTGAAGAAAGGAGGGGGAAAAAGTTTGATTTTCCTTTTTGTTTTTGATTGATTTGCATTTGATTTGATTTTGTATCACTTGTCATAAATTGTAATAAAGTTGAAGGGACAAAAAGCATGGAGAAAAGGGATTGATTTGAGTGATGGTAAGAGTTGAATTTGTAGAGTGTGCTAATAGGTAGACTAGGTGGTACTTTGTGAATAGTGAGGAATAGTTGACAAGACAATTTAATTTCCGGTAGTAATGAAATACGAATAAAAAGGCTATAACTGTATTTTTCATAAGCCGGAAGATTATGAAAAATATATTTTTGAAATCCTTATTTTATTTCGATTCGAATGAGTACTCATAAGTGAATTTTTGAAATTCTATTTTCGGGGCACGCTTTTCTATAATGGGTCTCGGAATGACCCGGAATTGAAATTTTCCAAAAATTTGATCTTTTCTTGGTTTGAAATATAGTCAAGAACTATATCCAAAATTAATTTTGCTTATAAAAGTTTCTTATTTGGAAACCGTGGAAAAGCCGGAATTTGGGTTTCTAAGCCTTTCTCACAAAGCTTGAGTTAAACCGGTTTAGGGTTTCATTTTCCGGTTTCGAAGTTTACTTGATTACTAGGAAACCTGGGGTATACATTATAAAAGTAACAAAATTGTGTAATGAAATAAAATGAATAGTGCAAAAGGCTAATCAATTACCGGTAGAAATGAAAATACGATAAAAAGGTTATAACTGTAACTTTTATAACCCGAAAAATTATATAACTAATATATTTATAAATCTTATAAAATTACGAGTCTAACGGTACTAATGGTGTTTTTGATATCTCGAGCCCCGGGACACGCTTTTCAAAGTCTGTATCCGAACGGGTTCGAGATAGATAAAAATTTTACCAATCTGATATTTTTAAACAAACTTATATTACTACGAGCTATTCTACTTATTTAAACTACACCTCGGCCTCTAGGGTTAAGGGTGCTAGATTGCCGGACTTAAGCTATTGTATTTTGATTAGGGTTTTCGGGTGATTTTTCCGGTTTAGATCCTTGCCAATTTGGAAACTGATATTTATGTTTATACAACATATTTAATTTGAGAAATTTATTTTAAATTTTATTTTTGTAAGTATTTAATAACTCTTAATGTTTTCGGAATTCTTTAATTGGGTTTCGTTTTCGAAAGTTAATCATTATTTACTTTTTTTATAATTTGTTTTTGGGCTTTATATTACCCGATTTTACAAGCCGAAGCTAAACATGGAATTTTTCGTACGTCGTGGTTTTGAATTTGAAAACCATTGAGTTCTTATTTTATTGTTTAAAGATTTTCATTTTCTCAAGATTGAGAAGTTTCTGAATTCGTTCGTGATTTAGGACTTGTCAAAATTTGGTTTTAATTTGGAGTGATTTTTAGGGTTTATTTTCGAAGTTCATTTTGGAATTATTTACTGAAATTTTCAGGGGCTTACACATTTGGTCCTTGCATTGAGGCATTCCACTACTGCAGGTATGTATTGTAATCATTGTTAAATTTTATTTTAGATGATTGATATTTACTGACTAAGTTATATACTTTAAATCATTGCAGACCTGTGATCACAGTTGATGGTACCTTCCTGTATGGCAAGTACAAACATAAATTGCTTATTGCAGTGGCAGTAGATGGGGCAAATCATATATTCCCATTGGCGTATGCTCTTGTGGATGAGGAGAAGCCGGAAATATGGAGTTGGTTTCTTGCAAAAGTGTTGGAACATGTCATCAAAGACCGATCCAACATTTGCTTGATATCGGACTGGCATGCCGGTATCAAGAGTGCGGTTGAAGGTGAGAATGCGGTGTGGCCTAGGGGGTGGCCTTGGCGCTGGTGTATCCGGCATGTTGCTAGCAACTTTAATTCGAAGGCCAAAAGTAAGGAATGTAAGGAAATAGTAAAAAGAGCTGCCTATCAAGCCCAGAGTCGAAAGTTCCACGGATATTTTAATGCACCACTTCAAAGCAATCCTTGGACAGCATGATATTTTTGCGAGTTGCCTCTATACATGTGGACTTTATCTTACGATGAAGGTGTTAGATTTGGCCAAGGCACAACAAACATGGTGGAGAGTTACAGTTCAGTTATAAAAGATGTCAGGTGCTTACCTGTGGCAGCATTGGAAAAGAAAATCTTCTACAATTGTAACTCCATATTTAATAAGTAAAGGCGTGAAGCCAGCGATGCCATGAGTATGGGTAAGTTGCTCACAGAATACGCTGCGAAGAAGTTTGAGAGATGGAACAACATATCCAGTTCCCATAGAGTTACTTGCTTTGATTACCAAGAATGGATATACAAGGTTATAACTGCACCACGTCCAACAATGTATGGTCAGAAGGGGAACCATATACAAAAAGTGGAGTTAAGATCATGTAGAAGTATGTGTAACAAGTAGCAGACATACATAATTCCATGCTTACATGCGATGGTAGTGATGGGCATAATGCACATGGATTGTGTTGCTTACGTAGGACAATGGTACAGGTGGGACCACCAACTAAGAGTGTATGGTCGTTCCTTCATTCTTGTAGCCGATAAGGCGAATTGGACTCGTTTGGACTTAGCAAAGTGGCACCCTAATCTAGGACTTATTAGAAGAAGGGGTTGGCCTAGGGAGAAACGATTCCAAAATGAGATGGACATTCGAGAGGGCCCCTAAGGCTATTCATGCGATTGTTGTGGGCAGCAGGGCCACAACATAAGGAGTTGTCCATATGCGAGATCGGTGGGTAGACTAGTTACGGGGCAATCGATTTGTGGTGGCTTCCAGGGGATCCCAGCCCCCCTTGCTGACATGAAATCCCTCCATGAGATTGACATAAGAGGACATTCCAAGTGGAACTGGCAAGTCGACACGCCAGGTGGATAGCCGAGTGGGATGCTCGGCGTGATTGTATAGTTGAGCTACCAGATTTGCTTGCTGGGACATCTGATGATTACTTCCAGTGGTATCATGCGATCACCCGACGCTGGATCGGTTGCACGAGAGCTATCATACGATACATGGTAAGATCATTGTCTCTATAAGCTTTATATGGACATGTACTAACTTGGCAGCTACTCACCGAAATAATTTTTTGCTATTACTCGTAGGATGATTTCATTTATAGCATCCCAGACATGCCCCTAGAGCTCACTCCATCCACTACACGAGATGTCTGTCATGTGGTGGAAGAGTTTATGGGGTTGAACTTTAATGATCCAGTGCTACCAGCTTCACCATCAGCAGCAGCGCAGGGTGACCCGCAGTCTCATACCGTATAGAGATGACGGCCTCCTAGAGCGAGGCGTAGGCGGGGACGAAGGCGGGGTTAGGGACGATCTCGAGCACCAAGTATTCAGATCAGAGATGAGCCTGAGCCGTCCAATCTACCTTCCATTGATGAGGGTGGTCCTTCCCAACTCATTCAGGATGAGGCTGGCTCGCCATTGACATCTTACTAAATGGGGGACACCCCCATGCCAGACTCGTCATACACTGAGTTTCATACCCCCTTGGCTCCATAGAAGAGACGACCATTGCCATCACATGATATGGGGGATAGCCTCACACAGGTCGAGCCAGACCCTGTCCCATTCCATCAATACAGTGCTACTATTGGAGATGAGGATGTAGCAGTTACAAAGATTGTTCCATCTACACAGCATCCTCATCTGCGTACCTCGTTACCTAGGACGTATGTGAGGCGAAGTAGAGGCCATGGACGAGGGAGGCGGGACACACATTAGCAACAGTCGTAGAGGATAGATTTTTTTACTTTATCTGTTGCATATAGCTTCTTACTTTTTGGTATTATTCTTGTATGTAGATTGTACTCCTTTTCTCTTGTACATTTTAAGAGAATAATCAATCAGCATTTCATTTCATATTATGTGTTACGAGCCTACAAATTCCCATATTTTGATTGTACTGTGCTGGGAAACAATCACAATACTGCTGTGATTGAATGATTCGGATTGGGATTGGGATTGAGAATGTGTGTTTAGGCGAAATGGTATTATAGCTGTGTTGTATTTGGATTAGGTTTGCGAATACTACAGTTTCTTTGTCCTCTAGCCATGGTGGAGCATAGTTAATGGCTCATATAGCTATTTATATTTCTACTTGACAGGTTTTATATGTAATTTTTTGGGTTTCTCAAGTAATAAAGTGAAGTTTGTGGAGGAAGAGCTTGACCTCGTCTCTTGAAGAGACGAGGTCCATCCACTGCAACCTCGTTTCTTCGAGAAACGATGTCATTATGGAATGAGACCTCGTCTCTCAAAGAGACGAGGTTAGGCACTTATGACCTCGTCTCTCTTGAAGAGACGATGCCATGTTGCCTAAAATCGGGAATAATTTTTTCCCAATGGCATTTTCGTAATTAATTTTAAAATATTAATATTTTATTCCTTTTCCCAAAAAATTGTGTTATTTAAAATCATTCATTAGATTTCGTATGCTATATATTGCACACATATAATATATAAATATCAATAAATAGATGGTATTACCTTTCAAACTCTTCATTCCATCAGTTTGCCAGTGAAAATTTTATTAATATATACACATTATTTGTCCTCCATGTCATGTGTAATATTTACTAATATATTTTTACCTTTTTTTTTTTCCATTTTTTCACTATTACAAAAATGAATGTACAGTAGTAAACATGATTATGATTTGAGGTAAGGAAGATCACAATAGATAGTGAGGTTGTTCATCGAACCAAATCAAAAATCAGACCAAATCGAATCAAATCATAAAATATGGTTTTTTTTTTTCGGTTCGGTTTGTGGTTTGGTTCAAGAAGAACATAAATGGTTACAATTCAATTTGAGGGGTTGAATCCAATTAAACCGTTTGAATCCAAATCGAACCATTTCACATTAAAAGAAACAAAAAATAGATAAATAAGAGCCATTTTATTTATAACTCTTAAGTATTACATATTAAGACTTGTATTGCTTTAAAATTAATTCAATAAAATGCAAAATTTTTATCATAGAAAATATCTACAAGAGCAGATTTTATACTAGGTTACAAGATCTACAACCAACAATACTGAGATAATTTAGAACTTTAAACTAATTAGTACAACAAAAATTTAAATACGTTATAAAGGAAGAATATTATAAGTAAATGTGGAATTAATGAAAAAGAATAATTTTCTTAGATAGTATTATAAATTTATTAAAAATATATGTTATTTTAAATTCACATTAAAAATATTTTAAAAACGGGGTAATATATGTATTTGAAAATTTGAAATATATGACATGATATAATGATAAGTGACTTTAACTCTTATGCAATATTCCTCAATTTAAACATCATTTTTCTTTCTTATGGACTCAAACGACTATTAATATTATTTACTAGAACTAAATCGTTTAAAAGCAGTTCGAATCAAACTGAACAGAACCGAACCAAACTAAACTGCATGTAAAGTGGTTCGATTCATTAAGGTTTGAACCGAATCATTTTGAATGTGGTTCGGTTCTATTTGACCCATGAACTGAATCAAACCAAACCATGAACGCCCTTAATAGGTAGCATGACATGTAAGTATAAATTTCATAAACTATCTCAACTATTTTAAATTCTACATTGTAACCATTTATACTATAGACTATACTATTCAAATGGAAAGTCAATATTATTTAAAAATATAAACCCACAATGAATTTACAAAGTGTTTTTAAGCCCCTAGATTTTTTAGTAAATATAAGTAAACCCTAAAAATCGGAAGTCAAACTATAACCCTAAAGTTAACCTAATTCTATGTTTAGTCTAGTGAATCTAGATTCGACAATCCCGTGTTCTTAAACCTTAGATAACGAAATTGAGATAATTGTGAAAAATGGTTCATAATAATATAGGAAAGCTTAAAAATATCAAATTTGCAATTTTCTAGTTCTTTCGGATCCAAGCAAGATCAGTTTTCAAAAACCGTGCCCCGGTGCACTGGATAGTGAAAATATTGCGACAATACCAATAGACTCGTAAAAATATAATGTTTTTAAAAATATCAGTTTTAGAATTTTTCGGTATCTAAAAATATCTGATATAGGCCGTTTACGCGTATTTTCTTTACTACCGGTATTTTAATTGTCTAGTTTACTATTGTAAACCCCTGAAAATTTCATAACTCTTAGAAAATAATCCGAGAAGTCTAATATCAAAATTGAAATCCCGAAAATCGACCTAAGTTCAAACCAAATTCTAAATCAGGTCAAACACGAAAATTCTTGGTCTTCAGAAAATGAGGACCTTTGGAACAAAATATAAAATCCAACTATCGATTGAATCAACATCCGTATGCCAATCCAATCATCTACCTGATTCCTAAAACGCAAATCAAAACGATATATTCAAATAATGCTCGACAACGAAATGCTAAGATCTTAAAACCCTCGGTGGATTTTTGGAATCAGAAATTTCAATTTTCACCAAAAGTCAAATTGAGTCTAATCATAACCCTAGACTCGGTTAAACGATCCCGAAAACTGAAAACTATTAAATAATCACAAATAAAATAAGATAAACCATAGATTTGAGCTAAAAATATAAAACGGTCAAAACTCCAAAATTATATGATCTTACAAATAACTCAATAAAATCGGAAGTCAAACCGGAATTTTAAAAGTCAACAAAGCTTACAAACAAACCTAGTGTTTAAGATCCGATCTCGCGCTCTTAAACCCTAAACAACGAAATGAAAATGATTGTTGATAATAGTTCGTAATAATATAAGGAAGCTTAAAAATATCATATTCGTAAATTTCTAGTGTCATTTGGATCCAAACCGGATCAGTTTTAAAAAATCATGCCCGGTACACCAGATGGAAAAAATATTCTGTAAATACCAATAGACCCGTAAAAATATAAGGTCTTCAAAAATAACAATTTTAGAATTTTTCGGTAGCTAAAAATTACAGATATCGCATTTATACGAGTATTTTTATTACTACAAGTATTTTAATTGGCTAGTTTACTATTCATAGTACTTTTCTATTATTCATTACTATTCGTTTATCTCTACTTTTTCTTACTACCTATTCTTACACCTAGATATCTATTTCTTACAATTTTCTTTTCCTATAAAAATTCTACACCACATATTACTAAACTTCTCTTACACTTTTCTTCTAAAATTAATTTTTTAGTCAAACTTCTCTCTCCTACAAGCAATTGTCGTCCACTCCCCCTCTCTCTTCATCCCCATTTAATTTCTTTTTCAATTAATTTAATTACATCTAATTCTCATTCCAAAATTCTATAAATACCCCCTTTCTCTTTCATTTTTTCACACAATTCATTTACTACCAAAACTCTTTCAAATTCACTACACAAACTCTCTCCACAACATTTTCCTTTACCAAAATTCTCTTTCACGAAATACTCATAAAATTTCTCTCTACAACTACCATTTCTCAATAACCACATAACCACACATTCACTACCATCTTCAAACCACATAAACACTTTAGGTAAAGATTTCTTCCAACCATTTATTTACTCATGTCATATAACTTAACATGACTATGGTGTTGTTTTGAAACTCATATGAGTAGTAAAAGCAACAACATGTTCATGTTTTGTTCTTGTACATGAACTTCCTATTTTATTATGTTATGTTGATTTTATTGTTGTTATAATGCTAATTCCTTATTCATATCTAACTAAATATATTTATGTATTTATATATATAATCTTTAGAGCATATAAGCTCACTTGTTATTTATTTAATTTCATGCTTTGCAATTTATTTATTTCATGCTATTTCCTTAAGACTAGTCTTTCTAGTCTTAGACTTGTCCATATCAAGTCAAAACAACCTTTTATTTATTTTCTTTAATCTTTTGGGACTAGTCCATTCTTAGTCCCAGGATGCCTTGATGAAGCTAAGGCTCTCAACACTTGATTAGGATACCTTGATGAAGCTAAGGTTCCCAATACTTGATATTTTTATTATTTTGCTTATTATTATTTGTTTCTAGTATTTTCTTATGTTCTTATTATATTACATGCTCATGATACTTGCATCTACATAATGATATTGTCTCAACTAATTTAACAATAGAATTTTATTTTATTAAAGGAACTTAAAACTAAATTTTCTATTATGTGACTTGTCACAAAATAATGAAGTTATTATCAAACAACATAAAAATAGAGTAATACAAGTTTTCTCAAAGTTTTCTTAAATAACAAAGATAGTTTTACCAAGGAAACATAAGAAATAAATACTTTCATTGTCTATTATGGGAACCTAAGTTTTAGTAAAATAATTTGTTAGTTTTCAAAGTTCTTACAAAAAGCTTAAAGATTAAACTCTTTTAAACTCCATGACAAAACCAAGAAACAAATTAGTTTTTAAAGTTAAGATAAAATCAATTCATAAAGTTATGAACCCACTTAGGAAAATAATGATTTTTAAGTTCCTAAAGAAGAGACTTATTTTGAAAGAATATAAATAAGATAAGATTAAAAACAAAGGATTTTATCAATAAAGAGGATTTTTTATAAAGAAAATAAAAGAACAAGTTTTAGAAAACAAAAACTTATATTTTAGATACTAAATATAAGGAGACAAGACTCATTTTGTAAAACCATTCTAAATAAAAAGTTATAAAAAGGTTTTCAACAACTTAATACACTTTGATAATTTTGATCTTTTATCACTAGAAGTAAAATTTATGAAAGACTAAGGTTAAAGGAAAAATTTACTTGTTTTTGGAAAAAGAATGAAGAAAATAAAATAAGAATATACTATTTATAATAACCTATAAAAATATAAAGTTTCTTCAAAAGACTTGAAAAGAAATTGTCAAAGTTAATATTTTAACAACTTAAAATGAATTGTCGTATGAAATAAATTGTTGAGACACTACCATTAGAAATTTTGCATATAAAGTGAGGTTATCTATATACTCAAAGGATTCATCAATTATATACACATATATATATCTATATTTTTTATTAAAGGATTTTTGAATGAAGAAAATGGATTTGCAAAAGTTTAGAAATATTCGTTTTAAATCTGTACCCAATGTTTTTGGAACCCAAATGACCTTTGATGACAAAGATAACCTTAGAAAATGGATAGATCTTTTCGAATAGGTAGAAAATGGTATATTTTATGCGAAATTCCTAGTTAAAATGAGCAAGTTATGGCCATTTTAAATTGGAATTTCATTCTATATGAATTTGACGAACATAGTGAAATAAAATTAGAAAGTTCAAGTAGAATTTCTATGAAATACTCATCTCGGGTATTTCTTTTGTCTAGGTAATGAAAGATACGAGATTACCCTTTGAGGATTACTACAACTAAGAAGATCGCGAAATGGACGAGTGAGTTATTCCTTTTAATTTCGTTACTATGCTTGTGCTTGTAAAGTAGTAGCACTAGTATACTAAGAAAAGATAAAAATTGATATATATTTGGGGAATTCGGGGTTATGTATATATATGTGATTTTATGTTTATGCATGAAACGAGAATTAAGAATATCGCAACTTCAAACTGCCTGTTTAAGTATTTTTGTTTACCTATTTGTATGACTGCCTATTATTTGCTAAATTGATTGATCGCTCCTTAATAAACCTTAATGAGGTTTGGCTTAAGAAAAATAAGACGCTAGCATAGCATCCATCGAGTTACATTTCTTTCGGAAGGCTACTACTCCTATGCGTAGAGTTGGATTGGCTGTTATTGTGTTATGACACGAGCCATGTTCCTTCCTAGAGAATCCAAATCGCCCGGGAATGCGACTCTAGGTTCGGAGCCGAGCCAACCGAATGCTTTGGGTGGGGACCTGGGGACTAGCAGTAGAAGATCGAGCATTTTCATCACCGATTCCCTAACCTTCGATACGAAGGGGTAAATCCGTTCTATATATGGTTTCTGGATAACTATATATATATATTTGCGTAATCACATGATTGTTGCATTATACGCATAGCATATGTGTGAAAATCTAAATGAACTTGTTTGAGATCATGGTGCGAATGAAAAGGAATACCTCACTAAGCTAGTTGTAGCTTATACCCCTATATATTTTGTTGAAACACGTACACCCGTGGCTTCAATTGAGGATCATGATATAAAGGAAGTCATGGAAGGATGTTAAGCTTCTATGAAAGAAATGGAAACATAAGATGAAGTAATTTTGTAAGGTTCGTTATATGTAATGAATTCTATGTTAGTATTTTAGAGATTCTAAGATGTATATTTATTTGAAGACAATAGAGGGACATGCCCCTAAGAATTATAATTTAATATGTTTATGTTTTATGATAAGTATTCTCTTTGCCTTGTTACTTATTTATTATCAATATAAATTGCGTTACTCCGATGTGTTCCCTTGGTTGTGATGTACGCCTTGTACATGATATGGAAGCCTTTGTGTGACTGAGGTAGTCATTCCTGGGCTTTAATATTGTGTACGGCGGACTGCTACGTTTAAGATACCCTTCGGGGCGTGACAACTATTCATAGTACTATTTCTACTATTCATTACTATTTCTCTATCTCTACTTTTTCTTATACTCTACTATACATATACCTTACAATTTACCTTTCCCACACAATTTTAATTACATCACACTTTACATATTACTTCTTTTTATTACAAAACAATAAAATAAATTAATCCCTTCCCTCTCCTACAAGCAAACCGGTGCCTCCCCTCTCTTCATCTATCAATTTATTTAATTACATCTAAATTACACTCTAAAACTTTATAAATACCCCATTCCTCCTTCATTTTTTCACACAACTTATTTCCTACTAAAACTCTACCAAAATTTCTCCATAAACACTCTCCCTCAAATACTCTCCCAGTCCTCTCCTCTCTCCATAAAACCATCTCTCACATATTACTACAACCCATTCTGTTCCTCTTCAACAAACACAAAACCTTAGGTAATTTCTTATACATACTCATTATGTTCATACAACTTAGCATAAGCTTAGTGTATGTTTCTTAGACTCATGAGGGTTAAAAAATCAATAATATGTTCATGTCTTCCATTATGTTATTGTTATGTTGTTGTTATTATTGTTATTATTATTTGTTCTAATCTAACTTCTATATAGTATTATGTATATTATGTATATATATTGATTTAGAGCATATAAGCTCACTTGTTATTTATTTATTTATATTCTTTGCAATTTATTTATTTATTTCATGCTATTATTAAGACTAGTCTTTCTAGTCTTAGACTTGTTCTTATCAAGTCAAAACAATTTTTCTTTCTTTTCTTTTCTTTTAGGACTAGTCTATTCTTAGTCCCAGGATACCTTGATGAAGCTAAGGTTCTCAATAAATGACATTATTATGATGCTCTTACCACATTTATCTATTATGTTGTTTTTATTGTATTTCTCATAGTTACACATTCTCATTCATGCATGAACATGTTGATATTGTCTCAATGACTATGAAAAAGAGTTTTCTTAAGTAGAGGAAAATAAGAAATATCTTTAAAAATAAATTTTTGTCATGTAAGAAGTGATTTTTCCGTAAAAACATAATTTTATCTTAACAAATCTTTTCCAAAGTTAGAAAAGTTCATCACAAGTTTCTAATAATAATAGTACATGGGATTTCATCCAAGTATACATAGAGTAAAATATCACATACTCTCTTTTTAAAACCAATGAAATAGGAAAGTTTCTTTGAGAATTAATATTGCTAAATCATTATTCAATAAATGTTTTCTTAAACTCATTTATCAAAGTTTTCTACCAACTAAAGTCAAGATAAGTTTTACAAAATTATCAAAGAATAACTTTTTTAAAGATAAGCTTTACTTAGAAAAAAATAATAAATAACTTATAAGATCATTGATATTATTTATCTAAAGTGGATCTAACTTTAGAAAAACTTTAGAACGCATAACCAAGAAATATTTAGAAAAACTACATTTTTCAACCACTAAGAATAAAATTGTAGGAATCTTAACAAGACTAAAATTACTTTTTGAAAATTTAATTATTCTCAATATTAAGAAATGGAGGAAATACTCACTTATAATAATTTAAGAAATTTTCCCAACAAAACTAAAAAGGAAATTTTCAAGTCTTAGTATTTTCTCACTTTTAAGACACATTGTTTTACAAAAATCATTATTGAGACAACACCACTAAATTCATGCATATAATTTGAGTCCATATATATATTCAAAATATTTTTCAACCATACAAATATCTATATTTTTGTACAAGAATTCTTGCATGGAGAAAAAGTTTGAAAACTTGAGTTTTGAAATCTTAATTTTCGCAACAATTCTGTACGTCACTATTCAGAAATCTAAATGACTTCTTTTGATAAAAACAACCTTATAAATGGATAGATATTTTCGAGTAGGTAGAAATCGGTATATGGTATGCGAAATCTCGAGTTAAAATGAGCAAGTTATGGCCATTTTAAGTTGGAATTTCCATTCATGCGAATTTTGACGAATTCAATAAGACAGAATTAGAGAATTTGAGTAGATCTTGGATGAAATACTCACTTCGGGTATTTCTTTTGTTTAGGTGTTGAGGACTAAGATATTCTCTATCTCGAGGATTACTTCGACTCATGGAAGATCGCTATAGACGAGTGAGTTTCTTTTATATTTATGTATTCGTGCATGTGCTTGTAGAATAAAGCACTAGATGTTAGGAAAAGGTAAAATTGATATGCATGCGTGTTATCATGGGAATTATGTATGTGAATTGTTATGTGCGATTGTTATGACCCACAAGAGAGAAAGGAGAAAGCCTAACTGGATGTCAGACTATGTTACTTAAACATAGGTCATTATTTCCAACAACTTCAACAATAATAAGATTTGGAGTAATAGAATAAAACTTAGATACAACATCTTTCATAACAAATAAGATATGGGTATAACAGTACAACAACATCAACAACAAGAAAAGATACAGAGGGAACAACATATTGACATCAACAAGTATAAATAAGGAAAAAGAGGGCCGAAAGGAGCAGAAAACACCTAGATCTGGAATACTCTTCCTTCCCTCCCCTGTACCCATTATGGAGCTTGCCTGGCTTGAACATGTATTCTTAAACACAAACATACCTCAAACATTAGTTCACAAATGATAAATAGTTAGCTTAACAAGTAAATTGAATTTGCAGAAAGTCATTGAAGGACAGGACCTGGGAGAGAAGACCGAGAACCCTAAAAGATAGAGAGACTTAGGGTTTCTTATTTTGTTGTACTGTAGGAGCATTGTTTCTTTTTGAAGGATCGATATTTCATTGTATAGAACAGTGATAGATTTTGTGCATGTGTGACAAGTGGATGGTGGATTTACTTTGAATAAAGTAACCGTAGCAAATATTTGAAAAGCAACCTGTAACAATTTGGTGCTCTCGTTCTTCCTGCCATTTCATAGTATTGTTGTTTCACAATGAGTACAAGATCACAAGAAGAGTTTGTCAAGTTACAATCTTTGGTTTTCTCCTTAGTAGATACGATGAAACAAATGTAGACCCAAATGACTGAATCTATGCAAACTTAGAAATCGGTTCAAGATTCTGTTTCTATTTGAATCAGTCAGTCCAATCTTCTATAACATAGTTGACTGAAAGGATTGAGGGTGTTAGGAATCAAATGGCTCATCTCATCACAATGGACTTACATCACAGACTTCCCATTCATCATCTTCCCTAGCTGACACATTGTTAAAGGGAATTAAATTGGAGATACCACGATTTTCGGGTGAAGATCCATTGGGATGGATATTCCAGATCGAAAAATTCTTTAATTTTCACAATATTTCCAACACTTAGAGGTTGGAAATTGCATCATTTGCATTTGAAGAGGATGCCCTCCAATTGTTCCAATGGATGGAAGCAAATAAGCAGCTTACAACATGGAAATCTTTTTTAACATCATTAAAGGGACGGTTTGGTCCATCGGAATATAAAGATATGCAAGGCACTTTAGCGAAGCTGATGCAAGATTCAACAGTACAGGAGTATCGAAGACAATTCGAATCTCTATCTAATAGACTTTAAGGTATTTCAAGTATTTCCTATTAAGTTGTTTTATATCAGGTTTAAAACATAATATTAGGAGAGATGTACAAATTGCTAGACCCACTGATTTAGCTCATGCTATATGGCTTGCTTGCGTGCATGAATCTAAGTTTCATGATACCTATTTTGCTAATAAACACCAATCCTCTTATTCGAATACACATTATAAACCCCTTCAATTCTCAAAGCCATACACACAAACCAACCAGACCAATTTCCAGTCATCTACTAGAAATTTGAAACCACTATTATTACCCACACCTCCTCAAACACATTCCACTTTACCCATTAAGAAGTTAACTCAAGCGGACATATTACTTCGACGAGAAGGGTCTATGTTATAATGTGATGAGAAGTATAGCAGAGATCATAAGTGTAAGGCCAAATTTTTGCTCTTTGTAGGTGATGAGGTAGATACGGATAATGATTGTGAGGAGCAGGATTGTAGTATGGATGAAGGCACATTAGTTTTCATGCTTTATCTAGCATGCAAATTCCTAAAACATTGAAATTTCATGGGTGCATTAAAGGTCGAAATATTTCAATTTTAGTCGATTCTGGTAGTACTCACAATTTTTTAGAGTAGAGTTGCAAAGTATTTAGGGCTTGTGGTGGAGCCTTCTCCAAACTTTCAAGTTTTGGTGGGCAGTTGTGATAAATTGAAGTGTGAGGGTATGTGCAGGAATTTCAGCCTTAATATCCAAGGAACGATTTTTCTGATCACATTTTATATTCTTCCTGTTCAAGGTGCGGAAGCAGTATTAGGGGTTCAATGGTTAAAAGAGTTGGGACCAATTACAGTTGACTATAATTCTTTGACTATGCAGTTTAGTTTAAAGGGTGTTCCAGTCAGCTTTCTGGTAGTAAGGATGTCTGAGTGGAACCTATTTCACATCATCAGCTCCAACGTTTAATAGCTACTGATGGAGTAGCTTATTGTTTTTAATTGAAGGCTCAGGGGTTCTCAGAGTCATCAGAGAATACCACTAGCAATGTTTCACTTAAGGAAGCTTTGGGCAGATTTTCTCGCATATTTGAGACACCCTCATCATTGCCTCCTTTGTGTGATGTGCAACATAGGATTCATTTATTACATGACACTCAACCAATAAATGTCAAGCCATACCGTTACCCTCATTTTCAAAAATTTGAGATTGAAAAACAGGTGTCAGAGATGTTATCACAAGGAGTTATTCAATATAGTACCAGTCCTTATTCTTCTCCAATACTTTTAGTCAAGAAAAAGGATGGAATTTAGAGATTCTACATTGATTATAGAGCTTTGAACAAGGTGACAATAAAGGATCAATTTCCTATTCCAACAATAGACGGATTGTTGGATGAATTACATGGATCTTCTATATTCTCAAACTTGGATTTACGTTCAGGTTATCATCAGATCTGAATGCATCCTTTAGATATTGAGAAGACAGCATTTCAGACACATGAAGGCCACTATGAATTTGTAGTGATGCCTTTTGGCCTTAGTAATGCACCAGCCACATTTCAATCTATCATGAACAGATTGTTTAAACAATTTTTGAGATGTTTTGTCATTGTGTTTTTTCTATGATATTTTGGTTAATAGTCTATCATTAGAAGACCATATCGACCATTTATTAGTTGTGTTGGAGATTTTGTTGCAGCATGAATTTTACTTAAAAGACAGTAAATGTTTTTTCGGTCAAGAATCCATTGAATATTTAGGACACATTATGTGTGTGAAGGAGTAAACCAGAACAGAGTAAAGTTGAGGCTATGATAGCATGGCCATTACCTACTACTGTTAAGGAGTTACGTGCCTTTTTGGGGTTGTCAGGTTACTATAGGCATTTTATTAAAGGGTATGCTGCAATAGCTTCACCGCTTACAGACATGTTACAACATGATCAGTTTAAGTGGACTACTATAGCTACTGAAGCATTTGAAAATCTGAAGTTGGCACTTTATTCAGCACCTATACTTCAATTACCAAACTTCAAACATTAATTTATTGTAGAAACGGATGCATCGGGTACGGGAATTGGAGCATTGTTATTACAAGGATCACATCCAATTGCTTATTTTAGAAAAAGAAGGCCTACGCATTTGAGAAGAGCCTCAGCATATGTTTGTGAACTTTATGCTATTGTGGAAGCAGTCAGGAAGTGGAGGCAATATTTACTTCAAGGTCATTTTGTCATTCGGACTGACCACAAAAGTTTAAAAGAGGTGTTATCACAGGTGATTCAAACTCCTGAACAACAAAAGTACCTTTCCAAGTTAATGAGGTATGATTATTCTATTGTCTACAAACAAGGATGTGATAATCAAGTGGCTGACTCTTTGTCTTGGAAATTTGATGATGGCCCAGAGTATTTTGGTATTTCTTCTATTAGTTTCAAGTTCATTGATCAACTGAAACAAGAATACCAATCATTGACAGAATTTCGGCAGATTATATCTGACATGAACCAAGGGATGACACTTGGATGGAATCTTCATTGGTGCAACAATTTATTATATTTGGGATCTCGATTATTTTTGGTGCCTTAAAGTTCTTTAGTACAATTTTTGCTTCAAGAATATCATGCATCCCCTAGTTCAGGTCATTTTGGCGTTTTGAAAACCTATAAGAGATTGTCTGGTGATTTTTATTGGGAAGGCATGAAGAATCATGTGCAAACAAATCAAAGAATGTTTGACTTCCAACAAGTTAAATATCAAACTTGTTCTTCGGCAGGATTGTTAGCACCTTTATCAATACCACAACGAATTTGGGAGGATATTAGTCTTGATTTTATTACTTGCCTTCCTCAGTCACAAGGGTTTTCAGTTATTTTAGTAGTGGTAGACCGACTCTCAAAATATTGCCATTTAGGACCTTTAGAGTCAAATTTTACCGTTACTAAGGTGGCTACTTTATTTCTTAACATTGTTGTTAAGCTTCATGGGTATTTGAAGACTATTGTCTCAGAAAGAGATCCCATTTTTTTGACCAAATTTTGGAAGGGTTACTTTCTTTGAGCGGGTCAAAGTTATGTCTGACTAGTGCTTACCATCCTCAAAGTGATGGTCAGACAGAAGTTCTTAACCATACCATTCAACAGTATCTCAGGAGTTTCGCTATGGATCGCTCACATGTGTGGGTCAAGTATTTACCTTGGGTAAAGTATGCCTACAACACATCATTCCATGCTAGTGTGGGATTTACACCATTTCACATTGTGTATGGCAGAGATCTACCTACTATAGCTTCTTATGTTAGAGGCTCTAGTCCTCTAGAGGCGGTAGAAGCTGATTTAATGGATCGAGATGAGATTCTGAGACTGTTAAAACAACATATAATTATAGCTCAAAATAGAATGAAATCTCATGCTGATAGACAACGCACTAATGTTGTCATGCCTCGGAGGGTACCCTAAACGTGGCAGTCCGCGGCATATAATATTAAAGTTAATGAATGACAACCTTAGTCATACAGGAGCTTCGATATCACATGCAAGGCGTGCTTCGAAGATAGTAGGAGACTCACAGGGGTATTACATTTAAGTAGATAATAAAAGCAAGCAAGAACTTATATAAATAAACATAAGATCTTCATAATAATATCCTTACATAATCTTAGGGGCATTTCCCAGCTTTAGAAGTCTTTCAAAATAATAGCAACTATAACACAAACCTACTATAGAGATTTTCCTAGAAGCCTATGTTCAAAACTTAAATACATATAGTTTCTCCCAAAAACTCCTAGTAGCTTAAACTCGTACCTGGCATACGGGGCTCTATGGGGCCAACCAAAGGTAATCATACTGTAACAAAAAGCTATAAGGGTATAAGCAAATCTAGCTTAGTAAGATAATTCCATCTACAAGACATTTCCACTTTTCAAACAAGTATTTAAATAATCATATGAGAATGCACCAAACATATGAACAAACAAAATAGACATGATTGACCGGAAATCAAGTATAGCATGGATTTTACGCCCTCTATGTCGAGGGTTGGGAGGTTACAGGCCTTTACGACCATCAATATTTGCAGATTTACCTGCTCCTACTCGCCTGTAGACTTCCTAGCTCCTATAGCCCATGTAGACTTTTCGGCTCCTACTAGCCACCACTACCATTTTCTCGTTTCCCCACATGAAGAATAGTAGTGAAATAAATGTGACTCACAATTATGATATGCATGAATTAATTTCAATATAGATTTAACCAAATAATGTTTAGTTCAAGTTAAAGGTGATCAACACAATTTTCATCATATCAATATAAGAATCACAATTTATGTATCAACCTTCTTTCGATATTCTTAACTTGTATTCAACCAATCATAATTCCAAGTCACACAACCAATATTCATTTATCTTTTTATTAACTGCTAGTGCTACTACTTACAAGCACAAAACAAGAAAATGTAACTTAGTAAAGGATTAACTCACTCCATGTTGGTAGATCCTAATCGAAGTAATCTTCCGGGAAACTGATCTCCGGTCCTTCTCCATCTAAATAAGATGAAATACCCAAAATGAGTCTGTCATGAAATTTCTATTCTTGAAGATTCTAAAATTTTCTTAAAATCGCGGTAAAATCGTATAAGAGGAAATTCCAACTTAAAATGGCCATAACTTGCTTATTTTAACTCGGAATTTCACATATAATATACCGTTGTCTACCTACTTGAAAAGATCTATCTATTTATAATATTATTTCTATCAAACTAATTCATTTGGACTCCAAAAATGTGGCGGACAGATTCACAACGAATTTTTATAAACTTGTTTTCTTTTTTTTTATTCAAAGCTCATTTTGAAGAGATAGATATTACAACAATTTGCAAAACCTTTGAAATGTATATGCACACATTTATTGACTCATATCAAATGTATGAAGTTTAATGAAGTTGTCTCAAATAAAAAGTAAAGTCTTTAAAATATTTTTGGAAGATGAGAGCTTTTGAAATATTCATTTTTATTTTGCTTTGAAAATACCTTAAGTTATTTCAAATGAGTATTTTCTTTTCCTAAATTTAATTTCCGTAATCTCTTTAAATTCCTAAGGAATGATTTTATTTTCTAAGCTTAGTTTTCCAACTTTTCTTTTGAAAGTAATAACAATTCTATGTTTAGAGAAATAATTCTTTGTTTCTTGAGATCATTCCATTTTGATGAAAAGAATTCCTAATACTTGATAAAAAGTGAAGTTTTAGTAAAACATTTATTTATTTCAAAAAGTTCTTTTCTATGTATGTTTATGAGCTCCTCTAGATTTCTTAAAAAAAGTTTGTTTAAGAAAATTACTCTTCATTTCTAGAAAAGAATTCTTTATTTTTAAGAAGACATTTCCTCATTTATTTTTGTTGAGACAAAGCCATTATGCTCATGCATGAATATGAATCATAAAGTTATGTAAACATAAAGAAACATAATAACTTGAAAAAAATAAGCTAATAAAGAAACAAATCAAGTATTAGAACCTTAGCTTCATCAAGGTATCCCGGGACTAAGAAAAGACTAGTTCCAAAAAGAAAAAAAGAAAATGTTTTGACTTGATGAGGACAAGTCTAAGACTAGAAAGACTAGTCTTAAAAACAATATGAAAGTAAATAAATTGCAAGGAAGTAAATAAATTGCATGGAAAGTAAATAAATTGCAAAACAAATGAGCTTATATGCTCTAAATGATATATAGCTACATAGATATATTAGATAGTTATAAATGTAAAAGCAACATAAAGGAATTAGATCATGAACAAAAATAAAGTATGAACCTATTGTTGCTTTCTTTAACCTTCATGGTTTAAAAAACACATACTAAGCTCATACTAAGTAGATGAACATAAAGAAGACTTGAAGAAAAATTACCTAAAAGAACTAAACTAGAGAGAACTTCTTGGGAGGAAATTCTTAGAGAGTTTTTGAGATAGTAACTTTAGTAGAAGAAAGGTGTGAAAGAAGTGGAAGTAAGAGGGGGTATTTATAGGAAAATGTGGGAGATAATTTGTGTTAATTAAATAAATTGAAAATAAAACAAATTGGGAAGAGGGAGAGGAGTGGCTGGCGCACATTGTAGTGTAGAGGGAAGAGAAATTTATTTTTTTGTATTTTTGTTAATTAAAAGTAAGTTATGAAAGATGTGAAGTTGTATTGGAAATGAAAATGTGTAAGAAATATAGGTATGGGTTGTAAGAGTAGGTTGTAAGAAAAAGTAGAGATAGATAAATAGTGTAGAATAGTAGTAAATAGTGTAATGTAAAGTAGACATGACAATTTAAGTATCGGTAGTAAGAAAATATGCGTATAAATGCGATATCTGATATTTTTAGCTACCGAAAAATTATAAAATTGATATTTTTAAAAATCTTATATTTTTACGAGTCTAACGGTATATTCGGAATATTTTTACTATTCCAAGCACTGAGACACGTTTTTCAAGAACTGTATCCGATCGGGTTCAAAACGAGTTGCGGTTTTACTAAACTAATCTTTTTAAGCTTCCTTGGATAATCATGAACTATTTTATTGCATAAACTCTTTCTTACTCTCATAGGGTTTCTTAAACAGGAATGCCGGATTTAAGCACTTACGGTAAACTAGGGTTTTGTTGACTTTAGAAATCTGGTTGACTTCTAATTAGGGTTTAAGCTTTAATTTGATTTCAAAACTTCGGGGGTTTACAGATGTCCTATTTCAACCAGGAGATTTGGTTTTTGTCAAATTACAACCTTATAAACAGCTTTCCTTAGCTAGGAGTGAGTTGACTAAATTATCAAAGAGATTTTATGGGCCTTACAGAGTATTGCAAAGGATTGGTTCCTGTGCTTACAAAATTGATTTTCCTTCCTACTCCAAAATACATGATGTTTTTCATGTTTCGAAACTCAAGAAAGCTCATGGACTTTCTGAGCCATCATTGGGTCTACCTCAGGATACTATTGATCAACACCCACTCATTCAACCCTTGTCTATACTCGGAACGCGTAAGGTATCTCTTTATGGCAAGGAGATTTCTGAGATTCTGGTATAGTGGCAAGGGTTATTACCAGAAGACACAACATGGGAGAATTTGGATGATTTTAAAGAAGTTTATCCTTCTTACAACCTTGTGGACAAGGTTGTTCTTCAAGAAAGGAGGAAATTGTTACGACCCACAAGAGAGAAAGGAGAAAGCCTAACTAGATGTCAAACTATGTTACTTAAACATAGGTCATTATTTCCAATAACTTCAACAATAATAAGATTTGGAGTAATAGAATAACAGTTGGATACAACATCTTTCATAACAAATAAGATATGGGTATAACAGTACAACAACATCAACAGCAGGAAAAGATACGGAAGGAATAGCATATTGACATCAACAAGCATAAATTCCTTCCCTCCCCTGTACCCATTATGGAGCTTGCTTGGCTCGAACAGGTATTCCTAAACACAAACATACCTCAAACATTAGTTCACAAATGATAAATAGTTAGCTTAACAAGTAAATTGAATTTGCAGAAAGTCATTGAAGGACAGGACCTGGGAAAGAAGATCGAGAACCCTAAAATATAGAGAGACTTAGGGTTTCTTATTTTGTTGTACTGTAGGAGCATTGTTTCTTTATGAAGGATCAATATTTCATTGCATACAACAGTGATAGATTTCGTGCATGTGTGACAAGTGGATGGTAGATTTACTTTGAATAAAGTAATCGTAGCAAATATTTGAAAAGCAACCTATAACAGCGATTAATGAACGATAAGTATATTAGAACTCGATCTGTGATTGATAGAATTGTTTCTATGTATGTATTGCTATGTGTGAAATTATTGATTGATCGCTTTAAATAAATTAATGTTGGATTTGATTCTCCATAAATAAATTGCTCTTGCATATCACTTAGAATATCATTTCGAAATTTTGCTACTACTCTTCAGCGTGGGATCATAAAGGTAAGTTACCTAGCTACATCTTGAGGATTTAGGACATTCGAGGAATATGGCCTCAAGTTGTAGCCGAGCTGGATCGATCTCTTTGGGTATGGAAAACCCGAAGACTAGTAGTACGGATCGTTGGAACCCTAAGACATGCACAAACTTTTAAGGAGGTCGTTTGGGGCCTAGTTCAAATCATTCCCTAACCGCCGATGGAGGGGTAAATCCATCACACATACGAAACCGAATAGTCGTATGTACTATTTGATCATATGGTTGTTGCATTCCATATGCTTGTTTAATGAACTTAGATGAATGTCTATTATGAGTACTTTTGCATAAGGAATATCTCACTAAGCTAGTTATGCTTATACCCCTATAGACTTTTAATTTTATAGGATCGTTATTTTGCATCCGAGACCATTTTGATCATCCGGGTATATTCTTTATTTTGGGAAGCTTTTGGAGGAACTCTATTTTGAAGTCTTATAGTAGATTTCATCTAAAATCTTCTAGCCTTAGTTATTTATCTCAGTAAGATTATGTTGTTATGGATATTATCAGGGGAATGCCCTTTAGAAGATGTAAAACTTTATATTTCAATGAAATATATTAAGTGTTATTTTGTATGTTCCACTACCAATATCTTAAAATGCATTACTCCATCGGTCTCCCTTTGATGTGAATGTATGCCTTGTATCAATATGGAAGCTTTTGAGTGACTGAGGTAGTCATTCTTAAATTTTAATATTGTGTACGGTGGGCTGTCACGTTTAGGATGCTCATTGAAGTGTGATAGTGTTGATTGTCTAATCAATGCCATGAGCCTTCCAAGCCTAGTCTAGTTCATTAGCTATTAAGGCTGACCCATTAAGCTAAGACCCAGACCATGCCAATAATGATATCCTATTAGAGCACCTTTCACCTGGAATTTACCTATTGATCGATTCCTACAGCACTTGCTTAGTGCTACACTTGACATCTCTAGGTATACTCTCCTTAGTTGGGCTCGACATGTGTAAATGTAGATGAGTAGGCTTATCCCATTCCAACAAAATTATGGCTAACCACCTACTCTCCCTATGATCTTACAGCTATCACACCCTTAAGTGTGACAACCCACCATACATTGACATCCTTTGTTACGCCCTGAGGGTATCCTAATAGTAGTAAACAAGCTACACTTGAATACTATTAATAGATTACCTCTAGTGAATGGCATATTTTCAAACAACAGGATCTTTTAGTTGTTTTGATAAGAAATGACAAATACATGTAAGGCATAAATTAGCAAATAACAACCATCTCGGTACTTGAATATAATATTACAAACCATACTATCTTTCTAAAATGTTTATAAACACATAACTGATAATTTAAATACTAGCTAGCTCAGACTAAAAATAAAAGCAAGTAACTTATCCCATAATCTCCCATGAACCTCTAGTTTTAAAGTTCTTACCCAAGCTAAACTCTTGGAAGTGACAAGCCATGGCCTAAGTGTAAACCTGAAAGGACTGTTGGAGTGTGAAAGAAACCATGGGCTCAGTAAATAATCAGAACTTATCACATATCGAACAAGTTTATTAACAATCATATGAAATGCATCAATCAAGTATATGCAAAATACAAGCCTAGATAACCTGGAATCCAAAGCACGATGAAGATTTACACCCTCTTATCGGGGTTAAAGGAATACAATACTATGGCCTACCTACCTAGGAGAGCCTAGGTATACAGGAAAACAACAATTCTCACTTTAACTATCACTTTAAATTTATCGTATCTTTAACATTCATTTCTGCTTTTAGTCTTAGAAACTCCACTAAGTGTTAGTTATTTCAAAGCGATACCATAAGCGGCGTCCTTCATTTACCATTTAGTTTCTATGGTACTGATAGAACAAATGTAATCTTACGTGGAACTAATAGCCTCTTTGCCTAGAAAAACCAAGCATTACCAGAGATTCGAAACACTAATATGTAGTAGGCTACCACTTACTCAAATACTGTTTATGCAAATCGTGCAGTGCATGTTCATTTCATTTATGGTACCATTAATTTTTAATCAGGTTTAAGGTGACCAATCATTACACAGACAAGTAGCATGCTATACAAGCAATACGTTCATACATAATTCTATTTTTAATATTATTATAGTAGCTTAGCAATCATCAACTCATACATTAAACAGTTCCCGCAAACCTATACAGCAAATTCATGTTATTATTTTTCATTTAAAATTAGCTAAGTTGCAAGCACACACAATGTAATAAGTCTGAGTTACCCACCCGCTCATATTGGCTAGTCGTAATAGTCAGTTGAAAAATCCTCTATAGTTTCAAAATCACCTATTGAGATGAATAAAGTGTATTTATCAATACAACATAAATTATATAATTAAACTCCTATGAGTATCTAAGTATCCTATATTGATATTTAGTTTTCTTTCTATTACTATATTCGTCTTTTAATGGCCTTTGATAATAATTATTATTTGATATTTTATTTTCATTTTTCCTTTCTTGATCTTGTTTGATATTTATATATTTTTATTGAGTAGTTGTAAAATTTATATTTAGTAGATTGATATTTTATCATTACTATTATCAGCACTTTTATATTGTTCTTTAGTTAACTTATTATAATAACGAATATTTATTTATTATTATTTAATTTCATCATGTTTTTCTTAATTTACTTCATATAATTATCTTGTCATTTTTAGAAATCACATTATCCATAATTTTAACTTATTTAGATTTCCATTCATATATTTATCTATAAACAAGTATTTTTACATTTATCGTAATTTATTCTTATTTGTAAAGTATACTAATATTGCGCAATAATAATAATAATAATAATAATAATCTTGTTGACAATAACAAAAATAATAATAATTGTAGTAGTAGTAGTAGTAATAATAATATAATAATAATAATATTTGAACAAATTTTATCATCATCATCATTTTATTTTATATTAAAGCTGAGAGGAACACGGCATGGTACATGGCCGTATACTAGCCGTGTACTTCTAGAAATATGGTGCTGTAGGAAAATGAATGCCGAGAGAAACACAAGGAGTTCACCACCCCATGTTCAAGCCGTGCTCTTTTACGAATTCAATTCCACACGGGTTTTGATTCATTTTTCTACAATTTCCACGTCCAACTTGTTTTTAAATGATTCCCAAGTGTTTTTACATGATATATATTTATATATATATACACACACATATATCATCTTATAACACATCAACATTGTCACGCCCCAAAGGGTACCATAAACGTGGCAGTCCGCCACATACGGTATTAAAACTTAAGAATGACTTCCCGAAGTCATGCAAAAGTTTTCAACACCATATGTAAGGCGTCTATCCCAACAATGGAGACACGTGGGATGTATAGTTCGAAATAGTAAATACAGCATACAAGAATCTAAATAAATATCCAATTTATCATTAAGAGAGTATAATCCGTACATCATCTTAGGGGTTTTCCCTTATAATTCTCCAAACAATCATAATAACAACTTAATCTTTCTCACAACCAAATAATACTAACATCATAAGACATTGAAGGATGATTATCCTAAGATCTTCAAAAGATTCCCAGAAGCTTTTCTAAAACATCATCCCTCCTAAGTATATGAAGTCTTTAGGCATAAAAAAGATATAGTCCTATTACAACAAAAGTCTATCGAAGTATAAGCATAACTAGCTTAGTAAGAATATTCCTAAATCAACGTACTTGTATGAATAATTTTAAACAAGTTATTAAACAAGCATATGAATGCATCAAGCAAGTGATCACGCAATACATATGATCTATTGGAAATCATATGTTTGAATGGATTTACCCCTCCATTCAGGGTTAGGTGTTCCAGGCTCTTTAAAACCCATCTTTAAATCCAACTAATGTATTTTATTTCAGGCGCCTACTCGCCCATCTCAAATAGTTCTTTCAGGCTCCTAATCGCCCATCTTGCAGATTTCTAGCTACTGCACACTTGGCTACTAAAACTCTTGTCCCATCGAGAATAGCAGCTCATGCAATGAAACTAACTATGTGATATGCATGAATTAATTAATATAATTCGTAGTATATGATTAGAGTAATTTAAAGGTGATCACAGAATTTACACAAACTCCAACAGGATAATAATAAAACATAAGTTGTTTAACAATGATTCATGCCTCGGTATGCTTAACATTCTTTCAACCAATATTATCATACGTAATTCATTTTCATCTTTTCCTACTTCTAGTGCCTCTAGCTACAAGTACAACCAAGTACGTAAAAGGTAGGAAATAAACTCACTTGGCCATGAAGATCTATCTTTTTACGGATGAGTCGATCGGTAAATCCACTAATCAAAATAATCCTCCGGGTATGAATACTCCTCATCGGGATCACCTAATCAAGAAGAATACCCATAATGAGTATTTCTTATGATTCTATGGTACTTATCAAAAACTATGTCATAAGATCGTTAAAATTCGTATAAAAAGTAATTCCAGCTTAAAAATGGCCATAACTTGGTCATTTTAACTCGGAATTGCGCATATAATATACCGTTTTCTACCTACTCGAAAAGATCTATCCATTTCTAAGGTTATTTTTTTTTCATAAAAAGCCATTTGGGTTGGACAATAATATGGTACAGAATAATTACGAATTCATAGTTCACAAAATATGATTTTTCCAAACTTTACTTTACTCAAAAATCCTTAAGCAAAATATATGGATATATATATATATATCTCGTTGAAAAATCCTTTGAACATATATTTATACTCATATGTATGCATAATTTTGATAGTGTTGTCTCATTATTTGTATTTCATAAACAATTTGTCGTTGATGGTTTTAAATAATAAATCTTTTGAGAATTTCTCATTTTTGAATTGTTAGAAGGAAAATATATTTGAGTTGTTATGAGTAAATGTTTTCCTACTATAATTTCATTTTCTCACTTTTCAAAAGAAAAATTTGTTTTCAAAAATTTTGGTTCTTTGAGTTATCTACTAACTTTATTTATAGTGATTGAAGAATAAGTTTTTCAAAATATTCTTTAAGTTTTTGATGTGGTCAAATATTGGGAGTTATGTTAAATGTATGTTTTCCTCTCCTTGTTATATCATTTTCCTTCTTTAGAAAATAAGTTTACCTTTAAACTTTACTTGCTTGGAAAATTTTATCTTTTCTAAGTTGGTTTCTAAAATAGTGAGTTGATTTTACCTTGGTTTGAAAAACTTATTTTATTCTTAATATTCGTCAAGTGATAGAATAATTCTTTTAGACAAGTTTATAAGAAAGCTTTTTTAATAAAGAATTGTTATCCTTAGAACTTAACAAAAATTTCATTTTGATTTTGAAAAGAGAAGAACAACATGTAAAAATTAAGTTTTGAAGAAGCTTTCTTAGTATGTGATTTTCAAAGTCTATAGTGAACCTATTTAAGTCTTATAAAAGATATGGTTGAGTTAAAATCCTTTATCGCTAAAAATTCTTCCTTTATGGAGTATTTAGTTTGGTTTATAAAAGAAAAGAATTCCTTTTATTATTTTGAAGAAATCTATATTACTACTTCTTCTAGAATTTATGATTAGCTTACCCTTTGGAAAAGGTTTATTAAAAACAAAACTTAGGTCTTTTGTTAAAAATTCCTTTTGTTAAAAAATCTAGTTTACTTTTCTTTATTTAAGAAAGAACCAATTTTTATTTTTATTTAAGACAACAATATTTTAATTATGTATGAACATGATAAGGAAATATAAGTAGGATTTTTACCTAAGGTTTAATGGAGGATTTTTGAAAGAGATGAATGGGTTTTGTTATTTTTCTTGAAGAGTAGAAATTGGTAGAGAGTATTTTGAGAGGAAATGGTTGGAAAGAGATTTTGAGAGAGTATTTTGGTAGAGTTTTGTTATGTAAAATGAGTGTGTGAAAGAATGAAGGAGGAAGGGGGTATTTATAGAATTTTTAGAGTGATTTTTTGATGTAATAAAATAAATTGAAAAAGAAATAATATATAGAAAACAGAGAGGGGGCCGGCGATTTTGAGAGGGAGGGGAGAGAGAAAAATTTATTTATTTTGTAATTTTTGTAAAGAAAGGAAATAATGTGTAAGGTTTGATGTGAATAAAGTTGTATTGGAAATGTAAAAAGTAAGAAAATAGGTATGTAGGTAGTAAGAAATAGGTATAAGAAAAAGTAGAGATAGTGAAATAGTAATGAATAGTAGAAAATAGTACTATGAATAGTAGACTAGAGATATAAAATACCGGTAGTAATAAAAATACGCGTTATCGAGCTATACTTGTTATTTTTAGTTACCGAAAAATTCTAAAACTGATATTTTTGAAATCCTTGTTTAATTGCGAGTCTTTTGATGTTATTGGAATATTTTTACTATTCTGAGCTCCGGGACACGCTTTTCGAGAATTGATCCTGTTTGAGTCCAAAGGATACTCGAAATTCGCGAATCTGATATTTTTATGTTACCCTATATTATTACGAACTACTTTAAGCCATTAGTTAAATTTCATTTTCTAGGGTTTAAGAACGCGGGATTGCCGGAGTTGAAATTGCTTGATTGTCTTGGTCTTTGTTGACTTTTGAAACTCTGATTTGACTAGGGTTAAGGTTTAATCCAATTTTACCCTAGAAATTGAGGGGTTTATATCAGAGATTAGGTAGGTAAATCTTCTCATGTTCGGGTTTTTGAATCGAACGATTATTGAACTTTCTATTTTTATTTTTGAAGGTTCTCTTATGAAATCCCGTGATCAAAATTGATTAAGGTTCGGTTTCAACTTAGGTCAGACTTTAGGGTTTCGATTCGGTATTCCAAAACCGTTATTGAAAAATTCAAAGGCTTACAAACATATATATAATCCCTGTTTTATGATCATAAAGAGTGTAACTAGGGTTTATGAAAGTTTACCTTGTTGGGATTCATATGGATGTTTTAAACTCCATTCTTGAGTTGATTTCAAACCTAGGATTAACAAAAGATTGTTTAAGATAATGTTTAATGTATAAACTAACTTAAAATGAAATTAACTTACCTTCTTTTGCTCATTGTCCTAGCTTGTTGTTGTACTTTAATGGAGTTGTGGTATGTTTGAGTTGTTGATTGGGTTGTTGTTGTTGTGTAGTTTAAGTTGGTGTTTTTTGTTGTTCTTAAATTGCTTTGTTCTTGTGTTCATTATGAAGCCATATATATATATATATATATATATTGAGATGAAGAAGGAGGCAATAGACTTGGCTAAAGAGAAGAGATCCACCGAAATTTGCTTGTCTTTGCCTACTTCCATAATGCATTTAATGAGCTTGTTTAATTGGTCACTTTGATTGGCTTATTGTATAATTTTCTTAACTTTTATTTGCTCTCCTTTGACTCTTGTGCTTAAAAATTCGACTAACAATTATCAATGCAATCCTAGCTATAAATTTGGTGCAATTTGCACTGTAATGTATTATTATTATTATTATTATTATTATTATTATTATTAAGTTTTAGGGTAGTTTATTAGGTTAAATAGGTACAAATATGATAATTATTTAGGAGTTTTATATCCAAAAATTTATATAGACATCTAGAAATTTTCTAGATTGTTATTGAGTTCAATTTTGGGTTTAAAGTTTATGTGATTAATTATTTTTAGGATTTTACTTCACTCGATTAGGGTTTTCTAAGCTTAATAGGCCAATTTTTATTTTAGGCTCTAATAGTTTAGAATACTCTAACTAAAACAATGGTGTGATCCAAATATTTATTTGGGGTCTAGATTATTAGTTATAGATCTGTTTATATTTTTATTATGTATTTATAACCTTAATGGTTTATCTTTATGTTATCGTTTTCTAGCTGTAAGCTTAATTGGTTATTTACTCTTATCGCATTTAAAATCTTAACCAAGTTATTCTTATATCTTGAGTTTTTGATACCCACTATGAAATCTTATTAGTAGTATTTAATACTATCTAGAAAACTTTATTTTAAGATTTGAAACTATATACAGGCTCACTACTATTCGTAGTTCTATTCTAGAGTCTTTGTTGAGTTCAATATTAACCATCTATTTATTGTATTTATGTTTCCATCTATTTTTACTGGTATGAAAAATTCTCGGGGTTTACATCCTTAGTCACATAAAGGCTTCACATACAATGTATAAGATGTGCCTACAATCAAGGGGATGTCAGAGGGATAAATGCCATTCGAGAAGATAACAGTAACGCATGTAAGAATATTATTTTAAAAAAATATTTCATCAAATATTACATCAACTTAGGGGCATACCCTACAAATGTCTACTATCAAATGGTCTTAATTACAATAATTCCCAAATATCAAAAGTCTTTCAAAACATTCTTAACATGGATTTTAATGGAAGTAAGTCTTCTATCCTTCATATTGCTTCCCTTAAAGCACCGAATTCTCAGTACACTTGTATCAACAAAATCAATAGGGGTGTAAACCACAACATACTTAGTGAGAAATTCTACTTAAAGACAAGCAAGTTTGTGTAATTGCAAGTGTATGCAATGCAATCATCCAAAATGAGACATGCTTATATATGGTTAGCCAAAAACCCCGTATATAATGGATTTATGCCCTCTGTGGCAAGGGTTAGAGAATTTCTTTTATGAGGATCTATGTTAACCTATACCTTTCTAGTCCCAAGCTCTATCCCATATCAATTGATGCTAGCATGGCTCCAAACTTAAGGTCACATTCCCTAAGCAAAGTAGTTCCTTAAGAAAGAGAAGGGCTCGTAGTCTCAATTATGATTACAACAATCCCACTTATGGTACTAGTAGGCTTTCACATGTTACTTGAAATGCTATGCATTAACCATTTGTTTGATTCCGCCAAGTAGGGTTATTATTCCTTTTAATAGTGATCAAACATTATTCACACACTTATAATGCATAAGATATGCTCAGTAATGCAGTTAACCAGCTACATTAATGTTATAATATGTTACGTAGCTTTTTAAAATATGTAAGTAAAATCAAATATAACTTGTCTTGGAAAAGTAAGAAAGGAGATGAGAAAATGAGACAAATGAGAGGAAGGTGGATGGGTGGGTGTGTGTGTGTATGGTAAGGGGAGTGTTAGGGTAAGGTGCAGCTTGAAATAAGAAAATGGAGGGCAGAGGATGAAGAAAAAAAGAAAGAAGAAAAGAAGAGTAAAGTGATGGAGAAGTGATCTTGTCTTCGAAATGTAAGAAAAGGCCATGTAGCTTGCGTTAGTGATTGTGCCTTAGGCCAATTACTAAGTATTGTTATTTCATGTGTATTTTAATTTAGAGGCATTTTTATTATAAAGTTTGAATGTTTACTTTATAATAGAATTTATGAATAATTTATTTATTCTTGGATTCTCATTATTGTGAAATGATGATGAATTAAATCCAGTATGAGTTTTATTTGATAATTATGAGATGTTTATGTATATAGAGATATAGATAAAACTCATAAGTATATATTGGAGATCTATATATTGGCTTGACCTTCTATGAGATCACTGCATGGACCAGAGTCATAAGTGATTCTCATAATAACAATGTCGATACATCCTTAGACCTGAAATCACCATAGATTTCAACATGAGTAACATTATGTTTCGACTAAATCAAACGTTGGTCTTAACCAAATAATTATAAAGGTTTTGATTGGGCATAATGTGAATCATGTAGAGAAGGTTGAGTGATTAAGATGGGATTTGTCCCTCTCTTTATGAGAGAGATATCTTTAGGCCCCTCGATAAGTGAGACTGATAAATGCATGGCTGTACTCAAATGAATTGATAGTCTCATCAATTTCAAATGTTTTATCAGTTCACTTAGAGATCAAGAAACAACAAGATAGAATAATGAATTTTTGCTTGTCCTTAAGCAAAACAATTAAGAACAAAATTTTTGAAATCTGTCATAGATAGTACAATTTTTCTAATTCAAGCATCAATTCTTTTCTTTTAACTTGCTTTTCTTATACCTATCACTCTAACCACACTAGTTTATTTTAATTAGAGTACTTTAATTAAAATTTTGAAGCTAATCCAAACAAAACAAGTTTTAATCTCAGTCTTTAACAAAAGAACATTCAATTCAAAAGTAGATAATCAGTCCACTAATGAAAAATATTCATTTAGACTTCACTGGACTTTTAGCTTATATATATTCTTAGTAACACAAAATGAAAGTATGTGGTATCCACTTTTTCCTTAGATTTTCTCCTTTGTTATTATAAGTCTCATTTCATTTGAATCTTTGCATTAATTTCTTTTCTTTTTCATACAAGCATTTATTTTCTTTTTGGGAGGTTTTAATCCTCCATCTTTTTCAAAGTTCAAAAGTTGAACTTTTGCCTTTCCTTCCTTCTCGTTATAGTGAGTTTATTGAGTTGATACATCCCGAATTCATCACCCAAGTGACCAGGTTTCAAAATACCCCTAAGAACTATTCCTCACTTTAACATTCAAGTTCAGATACTTATGACTTCATTTTTTTAAGTAAGATGAGTAGAGGATATGCTTGTTTCTTTCTTTTTAAATGCAATAACAAATTTAAGACTTATTTTTATAAAGGATCACTAAGTTAAAAGTTTCATTTACCTCTTTCACTAAGTGTTATAAAGTTGTAAACACAACTCAAAAGAATCTATACAAATTAAAATTTCTTAGAAGTAAACCTATTTATTTTTCACAAAAGGACTCAAACGACTCTCAAATTTCCAATTCTAAAGTTAAAAATAAAGTAAACTTGTTCCTTAAGGATTTCACAACTTAATTTTAACTAAGTAAACCAATCACAATAGCAGGTGAGTAAAGTACCTTAGCAAGTTATTTTCATTGTTTCTTTGTTTTTTTTAGATGCTATCAATTAATATTTTGTACTATCTCCAAATTTTTGAAAAATTTTGGCAGAATTTCGCCATAAATTGCTTTAAAACCAAAAATTCAAGGTGGTTACTTAGATCAATCCTGCACAAATGTCATATATATATATATATCAGCAATTTAACAGTTCAGACATCCAGACCAATTTCACAACTTTATTCATTCTCATTCTGTAGTAACTAATCCCTTCCCCTACACTTTAATCAAACAGTGTCCACACTGTTTCTCAGCAAATTCAATTATAGGAAAAGAATAAAAAGTGCAAGAAAAAGAAATTGGTACTTCCCTGACTTCATTTGTTTCAAAGTCATCAAAATTTCATCGCAAGAGAGAGTTTTGCTTTGTTTGCTTTCCTTTAGTCACTACAAAAGAAAAACAAAGAAAAATAAAAGCAGAAATAAAAAGCCATCAACTAAGATAAATACAGATCATAAGGAGTCTACCCACACGGACTTGGGTGCTCAAAATAAGTACAGGCCAATAAAAATAAGACACAATAAAATCAAATGAGAGCTAGCAGGGTCTCTAGCTCTCTGGGCTTCGACTAGATCTGTAGTTCTGCTTTGGGCTAGCTCTGGTGGTGTCCTCTGGGTTAGCAGTGGGAGTATGCTCTGAGATGGGACTAGACTCTGAAGAAGTCTTATAGTTCAATTCCTTCAGCTGTCTGTGTCACGCCCCAAAGGGTACCCTAGTTGTACTGTATTGTATGTAGTATTGGTTTCTATACAATACAACTAGTTACTCTAAAGGATGTGACATAAAAACAGGATCTTTTAAGTTGCTTGATAAGAAATGATGTACATACATAAAATATACAAAACAGACAAAATAAATTCCATATAAATTCTGTATAAACCATTACAAACTGTTTCATCAACTTACAACTAGGAACGTAAAATAGATGTAAGTTTACTAATACAAGAGATCTAATCTTTGTTAACTACTTCCATAACTTGCTAACGTGGCTTCCTTACCCGTTCTAAGCCTTCGAGATGGTACTACCACGGTTTGAGAATCCTGAAAAATCTGTTGGAGTATGAGCATTTCTACAGCTCAGTGAATAACCATCACATATTACACATCAAGCAAAGCAAACAAGTAATTTATCAAACAAGTGTAATGCAACATTCAAGCATATGTACAATTACAAGTCTGGACAACCGGAATCCAAACAGGATGTAGATTTGCGCCCTCTCATCGGGGTTGAAGGAACCTAGTCAAGGATCATATCCTTATGACCCACTTGCTCAGGAGAAACAGAGAACCATAGGAATAATAATTCTCACTTTATTCTTTTCTTTATGATTATAGTTTCTTCACTCAATTTCCTTTAGGAACAAAGAGACTCCATTAAGTATTAGTTATTTCAAGCCGATACCACGGGCGGCGTTCCTTCTTTTGCCAAGTAGTTCCCGTGGAACCGAACAGAACAGGGATAATTTTGGAAGAACTAGGAAATTTACATCTAGAAAAACCAAACATTAACCGAGATCCGAAATACTAACACGTAGCAAGGTCACACTTTATGCAATATTGTGCAAGTTATGCAATGTATGATCCTTTAAGTTATAAGCCTGTCAGTTATATTGATTATAAAATGACCAAACAGTTTACAGACAATTCTCAACATGCTTCAACAATTTTTCACACAATTCTTGTTATCACTTTTAATAATTACAATTTAGCACTCAATTCATCCATCACTTAAGAAAGAACAATTCCCAACCCCACATGCTTCATACAATCATTTTCATATATAACTTTAGGTGCTACTACTGTTACAAACACAAACAATGTAATAGATCAGAGTTACTCACCTGCTCATGTGTTTCAATCGTAATAATCTTCCGGGAAGTCTAAATTTGATTCAGATCCACCTATTTAGATGAATGAAGTTCCATAAATTAGATAATTGACTTTATAATATCTAATGTGTGTCTAAGTGTTATATAAATTTTCTCTTAGTAAGGTCATTTTTATCAATTCCAAAGGTAGTTTATCTTTAATTGTTTAAAGACTTGTGGATTATCCTATATTTTGTAAAATTCGTATGAATACACTTTTGCTACTAAAAGTGGTCTAATTAATTCTAAATTCATGTTTTTAGTACCAAATCTTTAAGTATACTTATATTACTTATGTTAGCCTATATTTTTATGTATAATTAAGTGTTAAAAAGCTTATTTTACCTATAGTATGCTAGTTGCAAATAATTTTTATGATTAGTGTAAGACTTTCTCAAGATCATTTTTATTTCTTAGTCTTCTTAGACTTCCACTAATGGCAAAGGATCTTATTTGAACTCTAATTTATTTACCTATCAATGTGCTTAGTGATATCAATATTTTCTTCTATTATATACTTTTCTTTCAACCTTATGTAAAGTGAGTTCTCAATTAGAATTAAGGGGTTTCTATCTATATTACTAATGACCATTCTACATTATTTTTAAGTTCATCAAATTAATTGTCTATGTATTCGGTGTTTAGTATATTTCTTAAGGTTGTTTCTAATCCATTTAAATTCCTTGTCTACATTTTAATAAATTTCTATTATGAGTCTTAAGTTCAAGACTTCTCATAGGTAGTGTATTGGCTAGTTCTAATTGTTTAGATGACAATTATAATGTGTCTTCTAATTTACAAGGTTATGAGCTAGGGTTTTCAAGACAATAGTCTTGTAATAACTTCAATGTGAAATTCTAGGGTTTTCTAATGTTTAGACAATTTTCTTCAAGACTTCTCCTTATTCTAAGTCATTCAAAATATTTATCCTACATCATTTCTATTTATTCTACCATCAACATAACTCTATGGAGACTTCTAAAAATGTATCTATGGCTATGTATGACATTCATTTTCTTAATTTAGAATGAGGAAATAAGTCAAAGGTGTAGACCTTACCTTGAAAGCTTAGAAGTGTAGATGGCAATTTCTCCTTTCCATTTTGATTAAGACCTACATATTTTAGCAAATTAGTAAGTTACTATATTTCATGAAATAAATAACTAACTTTATAACTTCTTACCCTTGTTTTCTAAATGGTAGGATGGTCAATGGTTTCCTATAATAATAGTTGAAGCTTAGGTTATGTGTTATTTATTTTGTTGGAAGGTTAAGTGAAGGCTAGAGGTTGCAAAGAGGGAAATTTGAATTTGTAAGTGAGTGTGTGTGTGTGCTGCATCTATTCACGTGGAGAAGGGGAGGAAGAGTGGGCTGGTAGTTGGGAATTTAGCTTTCCAATTTTGACTTAATTATCTATTTATAGATATAGGTAACTTGTAGGATAAGTGTTAAATTTGTCTAATTTTAAATTGGCCTAATTTGTTGCTTGTTGAGGCTGCCACGGTGAAAGAAGGGAAGAGGAGGGCAGCTTGTCCAAGTTTCCTAGCTGATTTGGAAGTGTTATATTAAGTGTAATAATTAGAGCATGGTTGGAGCAATTTAATTGGTCCATTTGTGCAAGTTTCTAGCCTTTTATTTCAACTAACTTTGACTTGCTGCATGTGGGTGCTGTAACATTTCCAAAACAGCAACTTGGAGCTTCTTTCCACCGTAACTTGCATTTGTGAATTGGTAAAAAATAGTAAAAATGTAAATATCTAACTAATTACGTCACAAACTATCCCTTACACGTATATTAATATTAGTTACGTAAAAATTTTATTCCAAAAAATTTAATTTAGGTCCCAAAATATTTCTACAACATGGTTGACTTCAAATTTTAAATTTAAAATTTACGCGATTTAGTATTTTTAAAGTTTGGTCTTACGCGATTAGGGTTTCGGGGCCTAAAAGGTCAAAATGTAAAATTGGTATCTATGGACTCTAAATTTTCCAACTAATATTATAGTGTGATCAAAATTTTTATTTGAAGTCTAGATTATTAATTATAGGCTCGTTTATAGCTTTTTAGTACATATTTATAACCCTAACGGTTTATCTTTAATGGATCATTTTCATTTTTATATACTACAAGTCATTGGCTTTCTAATGTTCTTAAAATAAAATTTTATTTACTTATATTCTAGATTCTAGACTCAGATTATAAAATTTAGCTACAGTTCTTTAATATCTAAAATTCCGATCTAGGGTTTTTTTATAAATAGATTTATAATACTCTAAATTCTAACTAAGGCCTAACCGGGTAAACGAACTCCAATATCTATCTAATTGTTACTATCCTATTTCCTTAGAATTCTCGGGGTTTACAAGTCTGATTAATGCAACAAATAGCAGCTTTCACTGCTTTAAAAATCATGCTCCAAAATTTCTTATTCTTTTTTATTTCCTTATCCTGTCTATCCCGTAGTTCTTGATTTTGCTTCTTTAGGTCTTGAATATCCATCCTAAGCTGATCCATATATATTCAGATGAAGTATATCACCAGGAAAGATATCATGGAACTCAAGCTCCTCCACAACTGGTGGTGGTACTCCTCTGGAAAAGAGCAGATGAAATCTTTTTACTGGGTATTTCTACATCTCCTTCAGGTATCTTAAGGATATTCATCCCCTTCAACAACTTAGTAATATATCCTCCACAAAACAAGAATCGAGTCCTGGTATCATCAGCTTACTTGAAGATAAAATTCGCTATCTCCACTCCCAAATCAATCCTATAGTCTACAATGAGACTATACAAACACTTCCAATATCAATTGTAATTAGTAATATGATATTGCAAAATATTCAAGAGGATAAAAAGAAAATTGCAATGCAAAAATTAGTCCCACCTTATGAAGGAAATGAGCTTTGCTTTTAGGATACGTTTATTTAAACTAACTATATATGATTTTAAGCTATGTTTATTTGTGTTATTGATAATAATATATTAAATATTATATATAAGTAATATATTTTACTATTTATATAAAGTAATTTAAATATTAATAACTATATATTTAAATTTTTTTTTTCAGTGGTACCAGATGGAACTGCTGGTTTCACCGATTCTAGGTCAAAGAACCATTTGAAAACTGTGAAACCAACTATTCAATAGGTTCAATTTCGATTCTAGGACTACAAGTGACGATTCCGATGTGTAGCCAAACGGTGACTATGTCTAGATAATGATAATAAAGAAGCCTCTTGTTGAAAACATTACTGCCACATAAAATGTCAATAAAGAATATTTTTACCCCGGAATTAGTATTAAATTGTGAAAATTATCTGCAAAAACAAAGATCCTTTCTTGCGTTACGAGCACGCCCTTGGATTTGGATCGTATTCTTAGTGTAAAAGGACTGAGGAAGACGAGATTTAGGCACTTCAAACGCTTGTGGCAATGTCAAAAGATCATAGAGGGATATCATCGGACGTTTTGTCATGGTCTTTATGTAGCGTGATAAATAGGAATTTGACAAGAAAGAAAGGTATGGAGGATGTACAGGCTGCAAGAATGTTAGATGCCAGTCCATCCACGCACATTACTTTTTCTTAGATGCTATAATTATTTACGTAATCGCTATATGGGATTTTCCCAACCATATATGGCTCTTTTACGAGATTCCAAAAAATGTAGAAAATTTTAATCCTTCGTTTTAGATATTAAAATATTTTTTTTTTCTATTACAAAAGAAATTGACTCGTTAAAATCAGAATTTTTTTATAATATTATAAATATTAAATATGATAATTAGTTGATTAATTAACAAGTGGTCCCTATTCTATGGTGAAAAATTAATAAATAAATAAAAGAATCTTCGGTTTTTTCAATATATATCCATATATCTTGTCACTTGGGAGAAAGGAGGGTTAAACAAAAGGAGTTTGAGAAACCAAGATCATAGCGTGAGAAAAGGTATAACAACCATAACTATTTTATTAAGTATAACAGCTTCTAGTACCAAGTAGCATGAAAGTTTTACAAACTTATTCCTACTTGGATTTATATATGCTTTTTATTTATACTGTGTCTTATTCTTGTCTATCGTCTTGTGAAAGATATTATAGATGTAACAAGAAAACCTATAGGGTAACATGGAAGAAAAAATACAAAGAGAACTAGAATTAGATGCAACTACGATAATTGGTTTATTGAGACAAAGAGAAGTCTTTTTAGCTAGACACTTAGAAGGAGTAAACAGAGACATAGCCGAGGCTGAATATATACTTGCATGCCTCTAAGAGGTTAGTACAGATACAACAAAATATAATAAACACATACCTAGGTCATAAACAAGGAATACTTAGAGAGATAGAAGAATACAATGAACATTTGAAAAGAATAGAAATATTGAGAGAAGTGTTAGACATATATAGAAATCAAGACTTATTGTCACGCCCTATAAGGTATCCTAAATGTAACAGCCCGCCACATACTATATAAGACTCTCGAAATTCTATCCGAGCCCTTCGGGAGTCTTGTATAGATGTAAAGCGTCCCTTTACGATAATAGAATACTCGATCAATGGAGTTAAGAAGTTTAATGTGGCATTCATTAGCCATAGATAATAAACCAAAACACATATATATACCTTACAAAGTCTAAGGGCATTCCCCTGCAAAATAATAGTAAGTCCATTACAGTCATCCAGAGTCCCTTAATTTCCAACGGAAGTCTAAACAAAATCGGAATAAACTTCTAAGGGAAACTCCTAGCTCCGGTACCTGAGCTGTAGCCTGCCTTGGCCTAAGCCAAATGAATTCATGCTGCAACAAGTAAAAACTATAGGGGCGTAAGCTAACTAGCTTAGTGAGTGAAAACTTCCATATCACAATTAAGACAAATCATTCAAGCAAATGATTACTCAAGCAAATGATATGCATAAGACAAATGAGTTCAGCAAACATATGACCAACCAGAAATCATATGTGGATGGACTTGCGCCCTCCATCCCGGGTTAGCATATTAACGAATTCTGCGGTACTACGCCGTTGAAGCTCACGGTCAACTGAACAATAATTCGTTTTATGGATCACGATTAACCAATAATTTCGTTTTATGGATCACGATTAACCAACATATTCGTTTTATGGGTCACGAAAAACCAACAAATGCTAATGCTCCATCCACGTCGTGATATGAATGAGTCCGATTATAATTGAGGTCCAATAATAGATTAATCCAATTCTTTTAGGTGACCAACCATTATTTGCAGACAATCAATTATAACTTCTCGCTAAACAAGCAGCAGCTTAACACCCGGTTTCGATATTTCTTAAGTTTAACTTCACATATCAACAGCAGACAAGTATATAATTCTCATATACCCCATCATGCATAATCATTTTTATCTTTGCTTAAACAACTCATGCCACTATCAATATAATGACAAGCAATAATTAAGAGCGGAAGTAATACTTACTCGGCCATGGTACGCCGGTCTCTTAATACTAGTAGTCGGGTGGTAGGGTATCATCGTGCTCGAGGTCACCTACCAAATAAGAACATCCTAATAAGAATCTCATCACTTAACTAATTCAAGCTATGCATCTAAGCTAGATAAAATCGGAATTCTCGCTATTTGCGGAAGTTCCGACTTAAACAGCCATAACTTGGTCATTTTAACTCGAAATTTCGCAAATTTTATATCGATTTCTATCTACTTCGAAAGATCTATCTAATTCTAATATTATTTTCAAGTTTTGAAAACATTAAGGTCACGGAAAAGAGGGATCAGATCTGTTCTGTAACGTTTCCCTTTCCGAAAAATTGTTTCGCATTTAGTAAAAATGTTTCTAGTTGACGATCATGTATAGATGGTATATGAATGAATTCCTAGTATGAATGTCATGTAATGAACACAATATATGCATGGTATTGATGATTTTTTATGATGAACTCTTGTGAACTCCTAATTATCATAAAACTCCATGATGGTCACTTCTAAAATCAATTCTTCCAACTTTGCATCCCTTAGGGTTTTTAAGATTCTATTCTTGGAATTTACTTGTTATCTAAATAAAAATGAGTCCTTAACATCTATACTCCATGAACATCATTTATGCATAAAAATCCACATTTTTCACTTGGCAAATATGTTTTTAAACAAGCTTTTCACAAAAATCCGAATTTTGGAAATTTCCTTTTCTTGCATTTTTTTCTATGAGAAAACTTGTTTAATGCACCAAAATTTGAAGCTTTATTATATCTATTGTCTAAAGACTTCATTTAGCTCATAAAACATTCAATTTAAGCTTGAATACTATGTGTTTATGTGGGCATTATTCCAAATTACGAATTTAACAATCTAATCACTATCTCAAGATTTTCCATTCTAACTCCACTACTTGTTTTGCACATTACTCATGCCTAAACTCACTTTGACTTATAAAAATCTTTCCTTAAAAGATACCTATCACACATGCCCTTCATTTTTCATGTAAAATATGAGTTTCAAAGTGGTTCTAGTGGTTTTTAAAATAGGGTTCCAAAGTCATCCGAATTTTCATAAGACATTTCTAGCAAAAATCTTTTCTTTTTCAAGTTTCTTGCTTCATATACATGAAGATCTATCATCTAACACATCTATACACATGCAAGTCTAAGCTTTTATGATCATTAATGCATGAAAGCTCAAAATAACCATATGAACATAAATGTAGATGAAGGCATAAATGTCTAAACACTAGATCTACCATATTTAGTGCATGAATCATAAGTTTCATGGCATGAACCTAACTTTCCATGCAAGATCCCAACTTTACATGCATGAACATAACATTATCTCAACATAAACTCTTTTAAACACTAGATCCACTCCTTGTGATGGCTTGATATTCTTGTATTAGTGTTTTCATGTCCCTTGCACATGCTCATTGGGATTAAAAGTGGAAAACACACAAGAATAGCGTTGCCATTACAAGATTTAGGAATAACAAAGCTTGGAATCATTATCTAATGGATGATTTGAAGAAGAAAAGAAGATGAAATAAATTTGTGGAGGTGTGTGTATGTGTGTGTGTGTCACGGCAACTTAGAGAGGAGAGAGAGAGTTTAACCTTTGAAAATTTTTTGAAAGAGTGAAAATGAAGAGAGAGAGTAGAAAATGAGTTTATATATCATGTGCATTAGGGTTTATTTGTAATAAAATGAGTAAAAATAAAACAAACTAGGGAATTTGAAATTTGATAAAATTTGTATTTTATGTAATAAAATGTAATAATTGTATTAATTAATTAGGAAACAAAATTTCTTGGAAAAGAAAATTGTAATGAGTAGTTGTAAGGATGTAAGAATAGGGTATGAGTAGTGTGTAGTGTAGGTTGTACTTGTAAATAGTAGACAAGACATCTACTTTACCGGTTGTAACGAAAATACGGGAAAAAGGCTATAACTGTAATTTTTATAGCTCGAAAAATTTAAAATTGATATTTTTGAAATCCTTACAAAATTTCTATTCTAATGAATATTCCAGAATATTTTTCTGAGTTTGTGGTCCCGAGGCATGTTTCCGTAATTAAGCTCGGGAAGGCCCGGAATTGAAAAATTCTCGAATTTAAAACTTTCTAAGGTTTAAAAATACTTTAAATAATAATTAATATTCATTTACTTTATAAAACTACTTTTATTATGAAACCGAAGGAAAGCCGGATTTAGGGTTTCTAAGTTTCTCTCACTAGACTTAAACTGGATTGGATTAGGGTTTCGCTTTTCAACTCCTGGGGTTTACTTAACTACTGAGAATACTGGGGTTTACACTTATATAACGGAAGTGTTATCTTAAGAAGGCAGATAACAAAAATATAGAAAGTTTATTGGTAGATATAAAAAAAGTTCATTAATTGTTGGTCACAAATAATAATCAAGAAGTGGGGTTGAATTGATTATTACAAATTGTTACCTTTAAAAATGATCTCCTTTCGATTTTGAAAAATGAGAACAATATACCAATTAAACAAATATAAAAATAAATTGCATAAAAGTAAAAGAATAGAGAAAAGAAGATCAGGTAGCAATTTATAGTGGTTCCGCCTTATGCGTCAGTCCATTTTTCCAACTCCGAGCTGGGGACCTCGTTATCCTATGGGTTTTGTCCCACTATATCCAATAAGTTTAAATTACAAGCTTGTGCAATCCTCTCTACTCGATTCTCACAGTTATCCTCTAGCTACAACCGATCTACAGAGTCTAAACTTGCAACTAAACTATTAACTAAGAAGGTAACAACATGTTCCTTCTTTATAAAATAAAATCTTTAAATCAAACAGCTAAAGAATAAACGCTAAAAGATCAGCTCGCTATTGCAAATGTAGAGAAATTATGAAAAATCTCGATGAAGGCAAACTTATGTAATTTGTTTTGTATTTGCTTCTGTATATATTTTGGTAAAGGAGAGAGCTTTTTGTTTGCTGCGTGGAGAAAGTATATTCGATAATTCTGTCTTTTCTTCTGTCTTCGTCAGATATATTACTCTTCTTCTAACATTCAGAAATTGTTTTGAAAGTTAGATATCCCATCCTAAATATCTCGGCTTGAATCTGTTATGCCTTATCCTTATTTTAAATTTGAAATTCTACCAATAGCTTTAATGAATAGAACATGTTCTTCCAGTATTTTGTAATTCTATCTTAGTTGAATTTGAATGACTTGAGGCGTTGAAATGAAGATAAGGTCTGCTTGATTCTCATGACTCATCCAAATCTTATGTTATCCACTTTGAAATTCTCCCATAACATTGTTTTGTATGGAGATAGACTTTAGAAATTACCTGTTGCTGATATGTTGGTCTTCATCGTTATCTTCCTCTATTATCTTATTTTGAAGATAACGTTTATCTTCTTTTAATTTCCTTTGCAAGATCCATGAAATAAGATAAAATATAATCTTGCTTTTTAACATGAATTAATACTGATAATCCCATTGTCTTGACCTGAATCTTGTGAAAATTGTATCTGATCTTGTCCTTGAATCATTGTTCCTGCTTGTAGAGAGAGAAAGTAAAAATTGTTTAAATCCCCTTTGGATATAATCCGACTTTAATGGAACAAATAAGTGTATTACCCAAATATACTTATTATCTTGAAGCTAGGTCTTCATTATACTTTTATAAATCCATTTGAATAGTAGTAGACCTTTTTTAAGAAGATGAACAGTAACTCTTGTTAAAATAAAAATTCCAGTAAAGGTTTTGGGAAAAGTTCTGTTTTTCTAGAAAAATACCTTAACCTTAAAGTAACTTTCTGGAAGACCTTCTATATATCCTTTATTCCTTTGAAAATCCTTTGAGAACATTATAGCTCATGTCAAAACTTATGTATACTTTGTTTATGATAAACAAAATATGTAACTCATACAAAAATAACTCATTTAACCGCTTATGTTGAGCTCATCAAGATTCTTTAAAGTTTGTGGAAGGTTCTACCTTAAAAATATATATAAATATATATATATAAATTCTACACACTAAGTAAAATTATTAGCTTCTTGAGTATTTTGTTATCATCAAACTTTAGTTAATAGAGAATCAACATTAATAAATATAAAAAGACTAGAACAAGAAAAAGAAATTTTAGAAAGACTTAGGATAGATAATAAAAGACAAAACATAAGAACATTAATCAATTTCTTAGATCCTCAAGAATTAGCAAGACAAGTAGAACCAAATACAGAATAGTTAGTGAAACTATAGCAGAAACGCAAAACACTATAAGTTTTTTAAAACAAGAAATTAGACATCATAGAGATAGCATAACTAGTTTGTATGGATACGAAGTTGAAAAAGATATGTGATATAAAGAAATTTGAATGATTAAACTTATAAATATACAGTCCAAACATGAAAATAGAGAAAACTAGATAGTTTAAACACATATGTTACTTCCAACAGTGTGAGCATCTACTACATAGGCAAGATAAACAATTAAATAATATAGTAGACTTAATATTAAGTTTAGGGAAATTAAGGCCCTTAGAAGAACAAGCAAGAAAAAGTAAGGCATTATTAGTAGATATATTATGCAATTTAAGGTGAATAAAGGTTATATTTTGTAAATCCCCTAATTTTTGCATAAGCTAATTTTGATAATTGATATAAAATCTTAAAAAAGCTTTTGGAAAGGTCGCAAGATTTTTCACGATTTAAGAATATTAAAATGTGAACGATTTAATTATAGTTTAAGAAATTTGAATTGTCATTAACAAAAATTTCCCTTAAGTTTTTGCAATCAATAAGTGATGATAAATAAAGAATTAATGAAGTAATTATTAAGGCTCTAATAAAACATAAGATAACTATCAATCAATTTTGAACAATAATTAGAAAACAATAAATATACCCTGAAAATTCTCAAATAATAGTAGCATAATAAATCATTAAGTTAAACCTTAACTTCAACAAATAAAGATAGATATATCTCTAGATCCATCAAACATGTAGAATTACATAACATCTAATAAGTATATTTTCCAAAATAATCATATACAATTATTTTATAGATTTATAATTAAAGATGATTGTAACTCCTTAAAAAAGCTAATAACCCACCTTCTTAAGTAAGTAAAACCCCTTGAAAGTTACTGAAATCATATAAATAATTTATTACATAAGAAAATATCTAGAATATAAAAAAAGTAATTATAATAAGAAAAAAAGCTCTAATAAATTAATACTTATAAAATATTCTACATTACTAATGTAATCATATGATTATCTTAGGCACATGATACATAATAAGTATATGAAAAACTATTATTACAATTTATAATAGTAGTATTAATAATATCTAAAGTATATTGTAACCAACAATATATATGGTAGTAAAAATAAACAAGATTATTTTGTCATATGATAAATAATAATACCATCCTTGATCCATATATTAAAATAATTTTGATAAGTTAACAATATTAATTATGTAATACCATAATCATTTTAGTACTAATATTACATTAATCATGCTAACTTATTGTGTGGGTATGATTCTGGATGCAACGATCACGTGTGTGCCACGTGACTATCGCGCTACACGTGACCTAGGGAAATAACACGTGCAAGGATGATTAGGAGAGAATCATGTAGGGAGGAAGAGTAGGTAAACTCAATAAGCTCTAATACACGCATGACAGGCGAGGGAGCTAGAAAGCATCAACCTCACTAGATACCACGAATGTCGTGTGCGTTCTTGAGTGAGTCAAGTAATTGATTCACAAAGATGGAAATCCGACAGCACGACGGTGTTTGTCCAAGATTTCACCTATCCAAATGAGGTAAGGACTAAGGGTATTTATAAAGAATCTAGCTGTCGATGTCATCTATCAAATGAGACAGACGACCAATGGCTAGGATGAGTCCCTCTCAATGTGGATATGAATGTGGGCTCCCTTATGGACCCAGGCCCATTAAGGCCTTCATTTGTAATGTGTGTGAGCCAATTTAAGAAAGGTTGGAATTGGGCAGGCCAATTCTAATGGGCCTTAATCCAAGCCTACCATGCCAAAACTCCCATGACCATCCCAATATAATTAGGCCTAACTCTCTTAAGCCCCGTCACTTTAACTTAGAGAGTTAAATCCAAATAATAAATCAGGCTTACAACTTTTATAATGAAATCCATACGTCTACACTTATCAACTTGTAACAATGCTATATGATTCTTAATCAACATTATAAATGCGATAAGTACCATTATAATTTAATAATTATAGTGATAGTATATACATAATCATAATATCAATGCAACCTATAATATAAATACCCTAAAGCTAATTATCTAAGAAAGCTTACAATTATTAGCACAAACTATGGATTTTACAAATCATTTGGTATGACAAATACTATATCAAGATAATTATAATAGAAAATATACAAACAAGCAAACTCAAGAAATATGACAATATTAATTAAATAATGTAGGCCGAGATCATATCAGAAAATTAGTAAAATAAATCAAACACGTCGTGAACCCTAGAAACCCTAAACAAAGATTCAATAACTCTAAGATATCAGATGAATTAGATAAAGTCTAAAACCCTAAAGCAAAACTATATCACCATTATAATGATCCAGTAACTCAATCAATCCAAAAACCTTATGCTAAATAATTCACTCATTTGATCTCTAACACGCAAATCGGGATAGCCTATTCAAATAATATTTATTAATAAAATAATAAGAAATAATTTCCTATCATTGAAAACTCTAAAAAATTTATGGTAATATTATAAGTAGAACCTTAACTCGAAAATGGAACCGGAATCTTAAAGTCAAATCAAGTCAACCATAAACTTTAGAAATTCTAGACTCGATCGAACAACTTTTAAAACCATAAAATAATAAATTAACAAGGAAAATAATATGAACTTAAATTATGAATCATATACATAGTATGAACCTGAAAAAGATTACATAGTCTAAAAATTCGATCATTTCGAATCTTAATGGGATCAATTTTTGTATTTGGACACCAACACGCAAAACATGATAAAGTTTCTAACAATCAAATTATACTAAAAAAAAATTTAGATATTCATAAAATATCATATAAAAATTTTTCGAGTCATAAAAATGTCAAATATGGCTTATATACGCGTATTTTATCTTTATTAGTAACTTATATGATATTTTACCACTGCTATTTGCTTTTATTGGCAGCTATTTCATGCTGCCATTTTATTCCTATATTTTAATATAAATTTCTTATAAAACATAACCCATAACCTATAATTTAAATTATTTAATAGATATCTACTCTATTACATCAAATCTACATTTTTTTCCCTTCTTTTTCTTTTTCTCCTTCCCTTCTTAAAGAAGTTTCCTACCTCCTGTCCCATTTTGGAAGCCACCTTTTCTTTTATTTTTCAATTTATTTTACACACAAAAATCACTAATTTTACATCTAAAAATACCGATTCTCACTTAGCACATTTTGCACTTTGCAAATCCTCTCAAATTTGTCTCTTTTCTCTCATTCTTTTCACTCTTTCTCTCCTCTTTGCCGCCCCCTTTCCTTTTCAACACAAACACACTTCTTTGATTTATCTTTTTAGGCTAAACACATTCCTCATACGTCCTTAGTTGATATTAGGTATTGTTTCATACATTATCCATGAATAAAAATCTCCCCATGATGCATAAAAGCTAGGGATGATAATACTAAAAATGAAACTCATATCTTACATACATTATGATCATATTGATTTTGTGTTTATATGGTTATGTTCTTGTCACGCTCCAAAAGGTACTCTAAATATAACAGTCCACCACACATTAAACGAGACTTAGGAATCACTACCACAGTTATTCAAAAGTCTTGTATTAGATGCAAGGCGTTCCCTTATGATAATATAATACTTATGTAATTGGAGATAGATAGTTTAACTTAATAAAGTAAGCATAAAAATATAAACCACAGATATCTTAGATCATTTACAAAATATTAAGGGGCATTCCCCCGCAAAATAATAATTAGTCCAAGTATTAATTTTTTATAACAACTCGAGCGTTTAAGGTTTCCTATGGAAGTCTATATAAAAGCTAAACATAAACTTCTAGGGGAAGCTACTATTCTCGTGTTACCTGAGTTGGCAAAGTCTTGGGACGCAACTAAAGGTACGGGAACTGCAACAAAAAGAAGTTATGGAGGTATAAGCTACGTTAGATTAGTGAGTAAATACTTCTAAAATATACATATCCCACAATTACATACATACAAACAAGTTGATTTAATCATCCATATGAAATGCAACAACCAAATGGGCAAACAAGACATATGATCAAATAAGAATCATATGTTGAATGGATTTACGCCCTCCATTCGGGGTTAGCAACCCATCAACTACACTGTTTTATGGCTCACAGGCAACCCATCTCATTCATACCGTTTATGTATCACGGAGAACCAACCATGATTAAATGCACCATCCCCATCATAAAGTGATCATGTCCATATTACTTATTAATCCGAATAATCATTAATGCAATTTCATAGGTGACCAATCAATTTTGCAAACACTCATAATCATGGCATATGGAAATACATCAATTAATCACCCGATTTCGATATACTTAGTACATTTTTCTCAACACTTCAAGATAGCATACATAATCCTATAACTACCCATCATGCATTTCCAAGTTTTATCTTTACCTATCATTCTAGTGCATTACTAGTTACAAACACAATAAGGAATTATAATAGGAACTACGACTCACTCAACCATGGACTGTCACACCCCAAGGGATATCCTAAACGTAACAGTCCGCCACATTCCATATAAGACTCACGAATCACTACTCAAGTCCTTTGGGAGTCTTGTATAGATGTAAGGCATCCCTTTACGACAATAGAATACTCGATCCGATGGAGTTAAGGAGTTTAATTTGGCATTCACTAGCAATAGAATATAAATCAAAACACATATGTAATTAGTTACAAAATCTAAGGGGTATTCCCCCGCTAGAGAATATTAATTGCAGATCTATTATAGTCATCCAGAGTCTCTTGGTTTCTTACGGAAGTCTAAACAAATTTGAATACAACTTCTAGAGGAAATGCCTAGCTCCTGTACCTGAGCTGTAGCTTGTCTCGGTCTAAGTCATATGAATTCGTGCTGTAATAAATAAAAACTATAAGGACAAAAGCTACACTAATTTAGTGAGTAAGAACTTCCAAGATCACAATTATCACACATCAATCAAACAAGCGATTAATCAGACAAGTGATATGCATCAAACACATGAAATCATCAAACATATGACCAGCCGGAAATCATATGTGGACGGACTTGCGCCCTCCATCCTGGGTTAGCAGATTAATGAATCCCGCGGTACTACTCAATATGTCGTTTAGGATCACGATCAACCAACTTATAATTCATTTATGGATCACGATTAACCAACTCATTAATCCGTTTATGGATCACGATTAACCAACTTTTATACTGTTTAAGATCACGGACAACCAACTTTTACACCGTTTAGGATCACGGAAAACCAACCAATGCTAATGCTCCATCCCCATTATGATATGAATGAGTCCTTTTTTATTTTCAATGAAGAATAGTCAATTACACCAGTTATTTAAGTGATAAATCAATAATCACAGACAGTCAATCCTAATTCATCTATACAAGCAATGGTTAATCACCCGGCTTCAATATTCTTATATTCAATTTTTCATATCAACAATAACCATATATAACTCACATCATCCCTATCATGCATGTCCATTTTATCTTTACCGAATATCTAGTGCAACTATCATTACAATCACATGCAACAGTTGAAATCGGAAGTGGTACTTACTCAGCCATGGATCACCGGTCTTTTAGTAATAATAGTCCGATGGTAGAGAATCGTCGAATTCAGTGTCACCTAAAAAGGAAGAAATACCCTAATAAGTATTTCATCACTTAACTAATCCAAACTATATATCAAAACTTAATAAATTCGTAATTCTCGTCATTTGCGGAAGTCCCGACTTAAAATGGCCATAACTTGATCATTTTAACTCGGAATTTCGCAAATTATATATCAATTTCTATCTACTTCGAAAGATATATCTAATTATAATATTATTTTTAGGTTTTGAAAATGTTTAGTTCATGAAACAGTAGGATCAGTTCTGATCAGTAACGATTTTCCAATTCCGAAAATAGTTTTGTAAATGTTTGAAATGTTTCTACTTTATAAATCGATTATGCATGCAATACTAATGATTTCCTATCATGAATGGAATTTTATGAGTTTAATGTATGCATGATCTTGATGATGTTTGCTAAAAGAAAATTTTAGGACTTCTTTATTTTGCAAGACTTCAAAAATAGCTACTTTTAAGAAAACTAGCTTCCTAACTTTGATAACTCACTTGTGTTTTGGGATTATTTCTTAGGAATTTCTAGTTATCTTTGTTAGAATTGAGTCTTCATAATATATATTACTTAAGACCTTCATTTTTACATAAAAATTTCCATTTTATATTTTGTAAACACGTTTTCAAATAGGATTTATTCAAAAATCCGAATTTTTGAAAATTTAATTTTTAAATGTTTTCTTTAAGAAAAACTTGTTTAATGCATTAAAATTTAAGGTTTTATTATACCTATCCCCTAAGGACTTCATTTCTTAATTAAAATTTTCATTTTGAGCTTAGAAAATAGGTGTTTTTATGGCAATAACTCAAATTTACGAATTTCTTAAATTGAGTAGTAACTCAAAATTTCCTATATTGTTTCTACTCTTTGTTTTGCATATTCCTCTTATCAAATCTCATTCCAACTTATCAAAATCATCACTTTATGATGCCTATTACCTACACCCTTCATTTTTCATATAAAACACAAGTTTTAAAGTTGAAAAAAGGGTTTTCAAAGCATGGTTTTGAGTTTATACGAATTTTTCATGTGAGCATTTCAACAAAAGTTTTTTTTTTTTTCAAGTTTCTTGTCTTATCTACTTAAAGATTTACTAACTGCAATATTTATATATACAAGACAAAGCTTTTATGAGCATTAATGCATGAAAAGACAAAATATTCATGAGATCATGAATGTCAAGTATAATATGAGTATCTAAATACTAGATCTACTACTTATGATGTATGAAATGAAGTTTGAAAGCATGAACATGGATTTTTATGCAAGATTTCTACTTTACTCTACTATTATATGCATGAACATGAAGATAATCCAACAAAAACTCATTTAAACACAAGATCTACTCTTGTGATGGCTTGATATTCATGTAGTAGCATTTTCTTGTCCCTAGCAAGTGCTCATGGGGACTTTAACATGAAAACACTCATGAATAATCTTGCCATTACAAGATTTAATGGTAGTAAAGAGTTAGGATTCATCACTGAAGAATTGAATCAAGTGAAAATGAAGAAGAAATGAGCTTATGTGTGTGGGATGTGGGGAGCTCATGGCACAAAGAGGTAAAATGGAGAGGATTTTTACTTTGATTGAAAATTGAAAGAGTAGAAATGAGGAGAGAGAGTATAAATGAGTATATATAGAGAGTAAATTAGGGTTAGTTTATGTTATAAAAAGAAGAAAATAAAACAAATTACGGTTAAATAGGGGATTGGGGGGGGGGGGGGGGGGGGGGGGGGGGGGGGGGGGTGGGGGGGTGGGGGATGCGCCGACTATAATGGGAGGGCGAGAGAGAGAGAGAGTTAAATTAATTTTGTTTTTGTAATTTATGTAATAAAAAATATAAATGTAATAATTTATTAGAGATGAATTTCATTGGAAAAGAAAATGTAATTGAGTGTTTGTAAGGATGTAAGACTAGGGTATGGCTTATGTGTGTAGTAGGTTGTACTTATGAATAGTAAGAAAAGTAAACAAGACAATTACTTTACCGGTAGTAAAAAAAATTCGAGAAAAATGCTATATCTGTAATTTTTATAACCCGAAAAAATTATAAAACTTATATTTTGAAATCCTTATTAAAATTTCAGTTCTAAAGAGTATTCCGGTATATTTTTTCGAATTTCTAGTTTCAAGGCTCGCTTTTCCTTAATGGATCTTGGGAAGGCTCGAAATAGAAAAATTTTCAAAATCAGAACTTTTTATGGTTTGAAATATACTTTAAAACAATATTCCATATTAAATTGCTTTATAAAAGTTCTTTTAATTTGAAACCAAAGAAAAGCCGGATCCAAGGTTCCTAGGTTTCTCTCACAAGGTTTATATTAATCCGGTTTAGAGTTTTGGTTTCCAGTTTCCAAAGTTTACTTAGTTACTAGGAAAACCGGCGTTTACAACCTTCCCACCTTAAACAGAGTTTTGTCCTCAAAATTGAACTGACATACCTTTTCTTTCAAACAACTTGGGATACTTTCTCTGAATCTCCTCTTTAGCTTCCCAAGTAGCTTCCTCGGAGGCATGGTTTCTCCATAACACCTTAACGTACTGAATTTCTTTGCTCCGTAGCTTTTGGGTTTTCTTATCTAGAATCCTTATGGGATGTTCTTCATAGGTTAAATTCTCTTTCAGCTAAATGGGTTCCAATTTCAAAATCTTTTCAGGGTCGGGTACATGTTTCCTTAATACCAACACATGGAACACATTGTGAACTCTTGATAAGTTTGGTGGTAAGGCTAGTCGGTACACTAAGTCTCCAACTCTTTCTAAGATTTCGAATGGTCCAATATATCTCAGGCTTAACTTTCCTTGTGTACGTACCCTTCTTATGCTCTTAATTGGACTTATCCTTAGATACACATGGTCGCCTACTTTAAACTTGAGCTCTCTTCTTTTCAAGTCTGCCCAACTCTTTTGCCTATCTTAAGCTTCTTTCATTTTTCATTGGATCACCCTTCCTTGTCGGCCGCTTCTTGTACCAATTTAGGCCCGATAGCAAGCTTTGGAAATCCACACACAAAGTCCATGGATATCTGATCCTACTTCCATTCGAGGATGGGTCAAGGCTTTAATAATCCTCCTGGCCTTTGGTGTTCTACTTTCACTTGTTGGTAGACCGGCACTTCATTACATAATCTGCTATATCCCTTTTTATGCCATTCCACCAATAGTAGCTTTTCAAGTCCTGGTACATCTTGGTACCTCCAAGATGCATAGTATAACCGGAGTTGTAGGCTTCACTCATTATCTCTTTTCTTAATTCCCCATCTTCAGGCACACATAATCTACCCTTCATTCTGACCACATCCTCGTCATTTATTGCAAAGTCCAGGTATTTTTCTTCTTGAGTTTCCTTTTTAATCCTTTGTATTATTTCATCATATCTTTGGGCTTCTTTGATCCTTTCAATCAAGGTTGGTTCCAATACTAGATTAGCTATTTCAAGCTCTGCACTTTGGTCTATGAACTCAATTCTCAGCTTCTCAAAATCTATTATTAGATCTTTTGACCTGTGATTAAAGCAGCTACTTCTCCATAACTTTTCCGACTTAGAGAATCTGCAACTGCATTCACTTTCCCTGGATAGTAATTTATTCCTAAATCATAGTTGTCACGCCCCAAAGTGTGCCCTACACGTGACAGTCCGCCACACTCAACATTTAATCTCAAGTAAGACAACCCTAGTCTCCCCATGAGCTTAAACATCGAGTGTAAGTCTCGCTCTCAACATTTATAGATCATAGTTTGCTTCGTAGTAGCTTAAAGAGATATACACAGCAGCAAGAATGTAAATCATAACCGTCATACAGAGAATGTAAATCATCGAGTGTAAGTCTCGCTCTCAATCCACACATTTCCTTACATTACCCTACAAATACCGGTTCGGGAATCGGAATTAGAGTCCATTTCTAATCTTTAGGCCCCGACCTCATCAAAAGCTCCTTAATATCTAAGAGCTGTACCTGTGTCCACGGGTCCTCGGAGAAAGCCAAAGGTACTCATACTGCAACAAGAAACTATAGGGGTATAAGCTACACTAGCTTAGTGGAGTGGAACTTTCGAATTACAATTTACAACACATTCAACCAAGTAATTAAGCAACCAAGTGAAATGCATCAACAAGTTGAGTTTAGCAAACATATGACAGCAGAAATCATATGTGGATGGACTTGCGCCCTCCATCCCGGCTTAGCAGATTAACGAATCCTGCGGTACGACGCCGTTTAAGCTCACGGTCAACGAACATAATTTCGTTTTATGGATCACGATTAACCAACAAGTATTCGTTTTATGGATCACGAAAAACCAACCAATGCTAATGCTCCATCCCCATCGTGACATGAATGAATCCAATTACAATTGAGTCAAATATACATTAATTCAATTCTTTTAGGTGGCCAAGCAATGCTCGCAGACAATCAATCCTAACTCATCTCTACACAAACAATAACTTCACCCACCCGGTTTCGATATTCCTTAAGTTCAATTTAGCATATCAACAACCGACAATCATAATTCCCAACTAACCCCATCATGCATAATCATTCGTTTTATCTTTACCTAGCAACTAGTGCGCTATCATTACAATCACAAGCAATAATTGAAATCGGAAGAGAAACTCACTCGGCCATGGTACGCCGGTCTCTTAGTAACGATGGTCGGTGATACGGTATTGTGGTACTCGGGTTCACCTACCAAATAAGAATAGCCTAATAAGAATTTCATCACTAAACTAATTTGAACTATGCATCTAACTACATGAAAGCGGGATTCTCGCTAATTACGAAGTTCCAACTTAAAACGGCCATAACTCGGTCATTTTAACTCGGAATTTCGCAAATTTTATATCGATCTCTATCTACTTCGAAAGATCTATCTAGTTCTAGTATTATTTTCAAGTTTTGAAAATAGCAAGGCCACGGAACAGTGGGATCAGTTCTGTTCTGTCACTTGCCCGATTTCGAAAAATTGTTTCGCTTTTGATAAAAATGTTCCTAGTTGATGATTCATGCATAGATGATATATGAATGGGTTCCTAATATGAATACCATGTAATGAGCTCAATATATGCATGGTTTTGATGATCTTTGATGATGAACTCACATGAACTCCTAATTATCAAGAAATTCCATGATGATTAATTATAAGAAGCCATTCCTTCCAAGTTTACATTTCCTAGGGTTTTATGATTTTGTTCTTGAAATTTACTTGTTATCTAAATAAAAATGAGTTCCCAACTTCCATACTAATCATGACCTTCATTCATGCATACAAATCCACATTTTTCATTGAATAAATATGTGTTTGAATGGGCTACTTAGAAAAATCCGAATTTTGAGATTTTCATTTTCTTGCAATTTCCTTATGAGAAAACTTGTTTAATACATCAAAAATTGAGGCTCCAATATGTCTATTATATAAGGACTTCATTTAGCACATAAAGCATGCCATCTAAGCTTAGATACTAAGTGTTTATATGGGCATCACCCAAAATTACGAATTTGACTACACATCCATAATTCAATATTCTTCATTCTAACTTTACTCCTTGTTTTTACATTTTTATCATGCCTAAACTCATCTAAGCTTGTGAAAATCATTCCTTCAATATACCTATTACACATACCCTTCATTTCTTGTGCAAAATATGAGTTTTAAAGTGGTTTCAAGGGTTCTAAAAATGGGTTTCAAAAATCATCCGAATTTCCATAAAACATTCCTAGTAAAAATCTTTTCTTTTTCAAGTTTCTTACTTCCTATACATGAAGATCTACTATCTAACACATCTATATACATGCAAGACTAAGCCTTTAGGATCTTTAGTGCATGAAAGCTCAAGATATTCACATGAACATAGTTGTAGATGAAGATATGAATGTTTATACACTAGATCTATCAAATATAATGCATGAATCATGAGTTTCATGGCATGAACATAATGATCTATGCAAGACTCCTACTTTACATGCATGAACAAGATGGTATCTTCAACAAAAACCCCTCTAAACTCTAGATCCACTTCTTGTGATGGCTTGATATTCTTGTACAAGTGTTTTCATGTCCCTAGCATATGCTCATTGGGATTAAATGTGAAAAACACACATGAATAGCTTTGCCATTACAAGAAAAGATGGGAATAAGGTTTAGAATCATCACCTAAAGAAGATTTGGAGATGAAATGAAGTGGAGTTGAGTTGTGTGTGTGAGTGTGGGAGGAGGAGGTCACGGCACAATGGGAGAGGGAAGAGAGGGTTTTCTACTTTGAACAATTTTTAGAAGAGTGAAAATGAAGGGAGAGAGAGAAAAAGAAGCTTATATATGAATAGATTAGGGTTTTTAATTGATTAAAAATAGCAAAAATAGAACAATTGAGAGGGGGAAAGGGGAAGTGGGCCCGGCCATGGGGGGGGGGGGTGGGGGGGGGTGGGTGGGGGGTTTGTGTGTGTGTGTGTGTTGAATTTTGAAAATTGTATTTTGTGTAATAAAATGTAATATTTGTGTTAATTAATTAGGAAACAAAATTTCTTGGAAAAAAAAATTGTAATGAGTAGTTGTAAGGATGTAAGAATAGGGTATGGGTAGTGTGTAGTGTAGGTTACTTGTGAATAGTAGACAAGACATCTACTTTACCGGTTGTAACGAAAACACGGAAAAGCTATAACTGTAATTTTTATAGCTCGAAAATTATAAAATTGATATTTTTGGAATCCTTATAAAATTACGGTTCTAAATGAATATTCCGGAACATTTTTCTGAATCCGTGGTCCGGGGCACGCTTTTCCAGTAATTGAGCTCGGGAAGGCCCGGAATTGAAAAATTCCGGATTTAAAACTTTCAAAGGTTTAAAATGTACTTTAGAACAGTAATTCAAATTCATTTACTTTATAAAATTTCTTTTATTATGAAATCGAAGGAAAGCCGGATCTAGGGTTTCTAGGCTCCTATCACTAAGCTGGAATTGGACCGGTATAGGGTTTCGTTCTCCAGTTTCCAAAGTTCGTCCGATTACTATCCGATCACTAGGAGAACTAGGGTATACCTTATAAGAATAATAATAATAATAACAATTTAGGTGACTAAAAATATTAAATCGTACTGGAAGACTCACTAATTACTGGTAGTAACGGAATACGAACAGATTTGTAAAATTAGATAATTCTAGCTATGTGAAAATTTGTAAAACTAATAACTTAGAGGTCCTTTAGAAATATAAGTCTAACGGCATTAAAACATATTCTTAACATTTCGAATCCCAAAGCGCATTTTTCGAAACTGGCACCTGATCTGATTGGAATAGGTCGGAATTTCATTGATCTCATCTTTACAGAGTATCCTAGACTTATTACGAACCGATTACACCTTTTTCCTCTTGTTCCACTCCTGGGTTTAGGAATAAGCGATTGCCGGGTCTAGGTATGGAGTTTTTCGGGAGATTCAAGGACTTAGGTTTCCGGGTTGACTTCCGGTTCGCCCCATTGCCAAAATAAAAACTAATATTTTATACTTACATGACTTATTTGATTGGTGAGATTTATTTTAAGGGAAATTTCATAAGAACTTAGTATCTCACAACGTTCTCGGAATTCTTTGGATTGGGTTCTATTCCCGAAGGTTAATCACTATCTACTTCTTAGCCATTTGCTTTAGGGCTCCATTTTACCCGAATTTGTAAGTTATAGCTAATTAGAAAATTTGTCGTATGTAGGGGTTTTAGAATGGAAGTATATTGGGTTGCTATTTGTTTCTGAGGTTTCTTATACTTCTCACAACCCAGAATTTCTGGATTCGTTCGGAATTTGGGACTCGTCGAAGTTCGGTTTTAACTCGGAGTGACTTTCAGGGTTTTATTTCCTAAGTTCATCTTTAGAATTATTTGTTAAAATTTTCCAGGGCTTACAATAGTCCTTTATAAGTTTCAACCATCTTTTTTGCCTCATATTTAATTCTTTCTATGTGAATAAATATTTAAGACTTTTGTGATCCGTGTATACTTCACAACTTTGCCCATACAAATAATGTCTCCAAAGTTTTAAGGCAAAGACAACTACGGCAAATTCCAAATCATGCATAGGATAGTTCTTCTCGTAGGGTCTTAACTGTCCAAAAGCATAAGCAATAACCTTTCCTTCTTGCATTAGCACACATCCAAGGCCATTCCTTGAAGCGTCACTATGTAACATATAGGACTTTTCTGGGTCTAGCAGAACTAAGATAGGTGCTGATACTAACCGTTGTTTCAATTCTTGGAAACTCTGTTCTCTTTTATCCGTCCAAACAAAATTTTCCCTCTTTTGTGTCAATTGAGTTAGTGGCTTAGCTATCTTCGAAAAATCTTTCACAAACTTGTGATAATAGCCAGCCAATCCTAAGAAACTTCTTACTTCGATAACTGATTGTGGCTGTTTCCACTCCACTACAGCCTCAATCTTTTCTAGGTCAACTGATATCCCTTCTTCTGTTACAACATGTCCAAGAAAAGATATTCTATCTAACCAAAAGTCATATTTAGATAATTTGGCATACAACTTGTTTTCCCTCAAAGTTTGTTACGCCATCCAAAGATGTTCCTCATGTTGTTCTTTATTCTTGGATTATATCAAAATATCATCTATGAAGATGATTACACACTTATCTAGAAGTGGCTTGTAGACCCTGTTCATAAGATCTATAAATGCAGCAGGTGCATTAGTCGGTCTAAATGACATCACCAGAAATTTGTAATGTCCATAACGGGTAGGAAAAGCCGTCTTTGGTACATCCTCAGGCTTTATTCTTAGCTAATGATATCCTGAGCGCAAATCAATGCGTGAGAACACACATGCTCCTTGGTGCTGATCAAACAAATCATCAATCCTCGGTAAGGGGTATCGATTCTTGACTATAACCTTGTTTAGCTTACAATAATCGATACATAATCTCATAGATCCATCCTTTTTCTTCACAAATAGAACAGGTGCGCCCCATGGCGACACACTTGGTCTTATGAATTTCTGATCTAAGTGTTCCTGTAGTTGGGTCTTTTGCTCCTTTAACTCAACCGGTGCCATCTAGTATGGTGCCTTAGATATTGGTTTGGTATTTGGAGCCAATACAATTTCAAAGTCAATTTCTCTTTTTGGTGGTAACCCAGGTAAGATTTTTGGAAACACATCCAAATTCTCATTTACCACTAGTATGTCCTTTTCCTCTTGAGTTTCCTTCTCATCCAAAATACCTTCTATAGGCACTATCTCTTCATCTTCCATCATCAACTCAAAAGAATTTAACTCAAGCTTTCTTGGAACTATGGTTTCTCCCACGAACTCCACTCCTTTTCCTGATTGATCATTGAAGTTCACCATCCTCTTTTGGCAATCCACTACAGCTCTAACCTTGCTTAACCAGTTCATGCCAAGTATAACTTCGTACTTATTCATCTCCAATATTATTAAATCACTCATGGAGTGATGCCTTTGGATATCCAATGGACAATTCCTTATTACTTCCCGAGTTGACACGACACTTCCGGTGGGTATTTTAATTCTCAGGCTAGCGGTAGTTGTGGCTATAGGTAATCTAAGTCGCCCACCCAAACTAGTGGTAACGAACAAGTGGGTAGCTCCCGTGTCAAACAAAACATAAGCCTTAATTTCATTCACCCGTATGTGCCATGTGGTCAACAAACATCCATCACTACTCGATCCTAAAACACTCTCACTACTACCTATTTGGAGGTTTTAGATTCCAGCTTTCCCTTTTTACAAATTTTAATTCCTTACAGAAAACTGTTAAATAAAGAACTTTTAACTTAAGAGGGTTTCATTACAAACCTGTCACTAGGCCGCTATCCATGTCGTCTCCTTGGTCTAGGGCAGCCAACTCCACATCCTCATCATCATCCTCCTCAACCATCCACTGGCCCTCGAAATTGTAGAGTCTCATCCCATGCATAGTTGATGCTGCATGGCTTCCACTCTTACTTCCTGGTCTCATGGTGTTAGCATTGCTCGATGTCCCAAAAGGTCGATTGGCCACACTTTTCCTTTGCGAGCATTCATAGGCTAGGTGCCCTTTTTCTTTACAGATGAAGCAGGTCACTACCATCTTCTTCGGACACGCGCAGACCATGTGGCTAAACTCGCCACAATAGTAACGCTTATCCCTTAGTTGCAGGCACTGCCTAGGGAAATGGGCCCCCTTGCACTTCCAGCAAGTGATACTGGCCTTTGACTGATTCGGCCTCCCACTAGCATTGTCCTTGAATCCATGATATGGCTTGTACCTTTTTCCCTTAAATCCTGAACTAGAGGCATCAAACGGCATCCTTCCGAACACTCTTTTGTCAGGTTCCTGGCATTTTCGCTTCTTGGCTCCTTCAATCACTCAAGCCTTTTCTACCAGCTCTGGGTAGGTTTTCATTCCAAATTATTCCAGTTTAATCCTTAGATCCTCATCCAAACCTCCTAAAAATACTTGTTTCTTCAACTCCTCGCTATCCTTGAAGGATTCGGGTGCATACTGTAGCAGATGAGTGAACTCAGTCTCATATTGTTCCACAGTTCTACCTTTCTGCTTGACATGCAAGAAGTCTGCACTGTATTTCACTCTTAAACTTGAGGGAAAATAATTCTCTAAGAATTCCCGACGGAAGGACTCCCATGTAACGGATGGAGCTAAGCTTCTTCTTTTGAGTCCCACCAAACTCTTGCATTATACCTTAACATATACTTCCCATATTCCAATTGCAAATATGGTGGAATCTCATAAGCAGCAAAGGAGCACTCTATTTGAGCCAGCCAGTCCTCAGCTCCATCGGGCTTACCAAATGCCCCGTCAAAATACCGGTTACTCTTTATAAAGTCCGATAAGGAGCTTCAATGAGACCTTCGATATGGTAGAGGAGGTGGTAATGGTGCATTGTAAGAATGCTCCTCCTGTGGAGCGAGGACCTCGGCAGTCACTTCTCGGTGATCTATAGGTGGTGGTGGTAGCGGAGCAGAATCCCTGACACTTTGTCCTTACTGCGGGTTCTGATTTTGATTTTGGTTCTGGATGAATGTGTTGAAAAGATTGGCCATTTGCCCAATCGCATTCATCATGTCATTTTGTGGATTCTAAGGTGCTACTCCTTGTTGGTTTGGTTGGGATATAGCGGGTTGGTCAACTTTGTTCGGGAGAGGTTCCTACTCCCGATTGCTAATCCGTCAGTTTTGTCTGTTGGCACATTATTTAGTAAGTTTTAGTGTCTTCTTGATGTTTTTAATTTTGTAAAAGTTAATTCATCAAACAATGTTCATGACTTCAAGGAAATTCGAGAAATCGTAATTTCTGAAATGTAAATCAATCTTATGAAACTTCATATAATCATAAAGAAACCATAAAACAAAGGAACTCATATATAGAAATAAATTCACAAGTTTAGAATAATGGTATGAATGAATGAGTGCTCATGCGACGATATGTGGTTAATGCCATTTATAGCTAATGCATAACCTGCTTGTTCTTAAAAGAATAATAATTTCCTTCCTTTGAAATATAACATAATTCTTCATTACTTTAGCGAGCCATACAAGGAATTACATTGGAATTTTTCAGTTCACAAAATTTGGCAAGCCACTAATCTAGTGTTAGTCCTAGACATCATCTTTCTAGTCGATAACAAAACAAAGCTACAAGAAAAGAAAAGAAAGGAACAAAACACTAAACCATCTAAGGAAACCTAAGGCAAATTAGCATCCCGCATTGCCTATTACCAAAAAAAAAAAAAAATTCATTTGGACTCTATGGGTTAAACTAGCTTCCCACTTCTCAATCTTCACTTGGATCATTGGGGGCCGGGCTAGGGAGCCATCCCCTACTAGAAGAACTACCGTCATCCTGAAGGACAAACTGGCTGAGATACTCTCTCATAGTCAATCTCCTCCTCCTAGTGGGTCCAACTAAAGCTTCATGGTCATGCTCTTCACTTTCCTCATCTCTTTCCACTCCTTGATCTTCCTTCGGGTTCACTTCCTCTTCACTAACTCTCACTCCCTGCTCATTCCGTTGATTTTCCTCTATCCCGAGTTCTCTTCCAGCCGCTTCCCATAACCGATCTACTGTCTCCCGAGCTTCCCTCTTAATCCTCTCATCCTCAGTCTCTAGCTCCAAGGGCTCAGGGACCACAGGTTCAAGAATCACCTCATTGATCACTGGAGGACACTCACCTTCAATATAGATATCTCTCCATACTGTGGGATCTATTTCAGGCTCCCTTTTTCCACTATCGGGGATCTCTAAGTCTTAGTTGAAATCTCAAATGACTTGATTAGGCTCCAGGTTCATATCTTCTTCCATTTCTATGGGAGGGGTAGGGGTCCTTGGTACCACATTCTCTGTCTAATTAGGCTCCTCCTCGGGATCCTCTTCTTCCTCCAATTGTTCCTCTTCCTTTTCTACTTCCTCAATCTCATTACTTCCACCCGGCACAGGTGCATTGTTCAACTGCATGCCTACATCTCTAGCTGGTGGAGGTGGGAGAATATTTAGGTACACAGCATGCCATACTATGTGATTCCAGGCATCTGCTATGTTCTAATCATGACAGAAAGATTGTCATGAGCATATACATACAAGGGTCCTACAGTGATCCACACTCGAAAGTCTGGAGGGGTTGGGTTCCCTTCGTTTTTCAAAATAAAGGTGGCTTCTCTAGTCATGGACTCACGCTCGTACTCCACCATAATTCTCTCTAAAGTGTATATGGTTTCTAGCTTAGTCCATCTCCACCTCCTCATAGGGTCATATCTTATTTGATCAACCATTACGGCCCATTTAGTATACCTCAATCCCTCTTTCCACAGTTTAAACATCTCCCCTAAAGTCTGGAGACTCCTTGCTAACGCAAAATCTTCACATAATTCTCTCAACCTTAGTCAATATTCCACAAGTGTTTCATCATTCCTCTTTGTAAAATTTCTCGCACGCTCACGGGTCTCTTCCAGGGAGACCTATAACAAAAAAAGACTCCTAATTAGCTTAAAAAGAAAATTTTAACTCCATTTTAACCTATTTGTTTAACTTCTAGGTTCAATTTCTTTTAGTTCTATTGTCCTGCTTTATAACCTAGTGCTCTGATACCAACTTAAACTGTCACACCCCAATGAATACCTGTCACGCCCCGAAGGGTACCCTAAACGTGGCAGTCCGCCGTACACAATATTAAAGGCCTAAGAATGACACCTCAGTCATGCGAATGCTTCCATACTATGTACAAGGCGTCTAACACATAGAGGAGACACATCGGAATGATACATTTCATGTTGATATAACTCGAGTAACAATGTAAAGGAAATTCAATTCACTATTTTTCAAAATACAACTCATCAAATCACTTACACAATCATCAAAGATTATATTACATAGAACTATTACAAGGCAGAATAATAAAACCTAGTTAATAACTTCAAACATTCTTATGTCTTGCCGGAATCCGAAGTCATTCTTGACTTCAACCATCTCAGTCCCCACTTAGCATTCTTGAGATTACCTGTTCATTAAACAACTATAGGGGTATAAGCTACACTAAATTAGTGAGTGAAAACTTCCAGGATTACATTTATAACACGTCATACAATCAAGTGATTAGTCAGACAAGTGATATGCATCAAACTCGTGAATTCAACAAACATATGACCTGCAGAAATCATATGTGGATGGACTTACGCCCTCCATCCCGGGTTAGCAGATTAACGAATCCTGCGGTACGACCGCGACCGTTCAGCTTACGGACAACTATAAACTATAAAACGTTTAAGGTACAACGATAAACCAACAAGCTAATGCTCCATCCCATCGTGTATGAATGAGTTCAATTTCATCTTTAGTCCGATAATCAATTATACCAATTCTTAAGTGATCAATCAATAATCGCAGACAATCAATTCTTAATTCATCTATACAAGCAATTTAATCACTCGGCTTCGATATTCTTACATTCCATTTCTCATATCAACAACAAGCATACATAGTTCCCATTCGTCCCCATCATGCATATCCATTTTATCTTTACCAAATATCTAGTGCAACTATTATTACAATTACATACAATAAATGAAATCGGAAGTAATACTCACTCGGCCATTGGATCACCGGTCTCTTAGTACAAGTAATCCGGTGGTAGGGAATCGTCGATATCGGAGTCACCTAAAAAGGAAGAAATACTCTAATAAGTATTTCATCACTTAACTAGTCCAAGCTATCTCATACAAACTATCAAATTCGTAATTCTCGTCCTAAGCGGGAATTCCAACTTAAAACGGCCATAACTTGGTCATTTTAACTCGGAATCTCGCAAATTATATATCGATTTCTATCTACTTCGAAAGATCTATCTATTTCTAATATTATTTTTAAGTTTTGAAAACATTTAGGTCTCAGAACAGAGGGATCAGATCTGATCAGTAACGGTTTCCAATTCCGAAAAATAGTTTTGTAAATGTTTGTAATGTTTTTATTATACAAATTAGCCATACATGCAATATGAGTGATTTCCTAATATGAATGGCATGAAATGAGTTTCATGTATGCATGGTCTTGATGATTTTTGGTAAAAGAAAATTTTGGAACTCTTTATTTTGCAAGACTTCAATTATAACTACTTTTTGAAAAATCTAGTTTTCTAACTTTGGTCATTTCCATTTGTTTTGGATTTATTACTTAAGAAAATATAATTATTTTTGTTAAAATTAAGTCTTCATTATATATATTACTTATGACCTTCATTTCTTCATAAAAATTTCCATTTTACACTTGTTAAACATGTTTTCAAGTGGGGTTGATTCCAAAATCCGAATTTTACAAAAATTAGTTTTTAAGTGATTCCTTTAAATGAAAGTCATTTGATATTTAGAAAATTAGGGCTCAATCATACATAACCATTAAGGACTTCATTCTTACACAAAAATTTGCATTTTACACTTTACAAATATGTTTTCCAATATGGTTTACTCAAAAATCCGAATTTTAGAAAATCCACTTTTTGAATGATTCATTTGGGAAAAACTTGTTTAATGCATTAAATTTTAAGACTTTACTACATCTATTGTCTAAGGACTTCATTTAACACATAAAACTTGCAATTTGAGCTCAAATACTTAGTGATTACATATGCATCATCTCAAATTACGAATTTGACAATTTGATCACTAACTCAAAATTTTTCATTTTAATTCCATTACTTGGTTTACACATTACTCATGCCTAAACTTATTTTAACTTGTAAAAATCATTGCTTAATGATATCTATTACCTATATACTTCATTTTTCACATAAAACATGAGTTTTGGAGTTGATACATGGGTTCTAAAAATTGGTCTTGGTTGGGATCCGAATTTACAAAATTCATTTTTGGATATTCCTTTTGATAAAATCTATCTAAACTTATGAAAATCCATTCCTTACATATCCTATCCTAAGGGCCTTTCATTTCTTAAACAAAAACTTCATTTTTGAGTTGGAAAACATGTTTTTAAAATATGCCTTGGCCAAAATCCGAAAATGACATTTGTGTTTTGAAAATAACTTTTGAAAATCACATTAGATTCTTGTAAAAAGAAGTCTTGATGATATACATATACTAAGCCTTCATTTTCTCAAGAAAAAATTACATTTTGATACTTGGAAGGTGGTTTTCAAATGGGGGTCTTGCCAAAATACGAATTTCACAATTTTGTTTGAGTTCATAACTAAAATCTATACTTAATATGAACATAAACATAAAACAAATGCATGGTAACAAGCTATAAACATCATGGATCTAAACTTTACTTATCAAAATCTTTCATTTATGGTATTTATACCCTAAGCCCTTCATTTTAAATGAAAAATATACATTTTGAAGTTGAAAAATCACTTTTCTAAATATAGTCCCATTTTCATCCGAATTTTCAAAAATCATTTTGCTTGAAAATAAAATAGATCTTGAGTTTCCTATAACTTTCCTACCATCATCATATTATAGCAAGTTGTTCATGGACATAAACAAAGATCTAATGCATCTATGAACTCAAAACTTTAGATCTAGTCTTCTAAACTAGTTTTAAATGCATGAATCACTAAGATAGACATGTGGATGCTAGATCTATGCATAAGTCATAAAGAATAACAAAAATAACAACTTAAATACAAGATCTATGGCATGAACAAAAATCAAAGCTATAAAAAGTTAGATCTACAAAATATAACAACTTTAAACAAGAAAATAATAACAATACAAGATAATAATAATGGAGAAGAGGAGTGTTTCATTCTTGGCATCATCATCCTTAGCTTTTAAGCTAATGAAATGTCATTTGATGCATGAAACACTCATTATACTTTACCTATATCACCTATGGAGGCTTAAAAAGAAGGTTTACTTAAGAAATCTTCAAGAAATATGTGTGGGAGCTCCAAAAAAAAATAGGGGCAGCAAGGTTTTTGTAAGAACAAGAGAGAAAGAAGAAAGAAAGAGAGGAAAAATAGAGAGAAAAGGTTAAGGAATGAAAGAGGAAAGATGAGTAAATGAAGGAGAGAGAGAAAAGGAGTGTATTAAATGTGTTTTAATTAATTGAAGGAGTAAAAAAAATAAACAAGGCAGATTTGGGGAGCTTTCCACGTGAAGAGAGAAGAGAGAGAGAGGAATTTGTGAAAATTTGACTTGAAATTAAATTGTGTAATAAATGGTGTGTGTAGCTTCTTTAAGAAGGAGTGGAAAATAATTATTTTAGTCAAATTAGGATTAAATAAAAGGACAATGGCAGCAAATATGGGTCAAAAATTCTGCCATGAAGTATGGAATATTGTGTAGAAAGATTGAAGTGAAAAGGAAGTGATATGTGTAAGGTGTACTTGAAGGTATGGGTTGTAAGAGTACCTTTTTAATAAAATAAAACAAAATAAAAGAAAATTAGAAAAATTATTCCAAATAATTGTAGCAGATTTTTCATAATTAAAATTAAATAATTATTTGAATTATTTTAGTAATTTAATAAATATGTTACCGGTATGATCAAAATACGCGAATATGGGCTATAAATGATATTTTTATAACCCGAAAAATTCTAAAAAATTATTTTATGAAAATAAAAATATTTTTAAAATATTTTCCAATTATTAAATTAATTTATTTTATTTTTAGTATCGGATCTTAAACAGAATCTGATCCCGTAAAGACCCGAAACGAATTAAATTTTAGAAAAACAAAATTTTCTATAACATATAAAATATTTATCTAAAAATATAAGGCTTTATAAAAATAATAAAATTTTGTAATGAAATAAAAATGAATAGTGCAAAAGACGACTCAATTACCGGTAATAATGGAAATACGATAAAAAGGTTATAACTGTAACTTTTATAACCCGAAAAATTATATAACTGATATATTTAGAAATCTTATGAAATTACGAGTCTAACGGTACTATTGGTATATTTTTTATATCTCGAGCCCCAGGACACGCTTTTCGAAGTCTGTATCCGAACGGGTTCGAAATAGGTCAAAAATTTACCAATCTGATATTTTTACACAAACTTATATTACTATGAGCTATTGTATATATTTAAACTACATCTCGGCCTCTAGGGTTAGGGGCACTAGATTGCCGGACTTACACTATTGTATTCCGGTTAGGGTTTCCGGGTGATTTTTCGGTTTAGACCTTTGCCAATTTGGAAACTGATATTTATGTTCATACAGCATATTTAATTTGAGAAGTTTATTTTAAATTTTACTTTTCGTAAGTATTTATTATCTTTTAACGTTTTCGGAATTTTTGAATTGGGTTTCATTTTCGAAAGTTAATCGTTATTTACTTTTTTAATAATTTGTTTTTGGGCTTTATATTACCCGTTTTTATAAGTCGGAGTTAAATATGAAATTTTTCGTACGTAGTGGTTTTGAATTTGAAGACCACTGAGTTCTTATTTTATTTTCGAGGATTTTCATTTTCTCATGATTAAGAAATTTTTGGATTCATTCATGGTTTAGGACTTGTCAAAATTCGGTTTTAATTTGGAGTGATTTTTAGGGTTTATTTTTGAAGTTCATCTTAAAATTATTTACTGAAATTTTCCGGGGCTTACAATACCCTAAATGTAACAGTCCGCCACATGCCATGTAAGACTCACGAATCATTACCTAAGTCATTCGGGAGTCTTGTATAGATGTAAGGCGTCCCTTTACGACAATAGGATACTCGATCCAATGGAGTTAAGGAGTTTAATTTGGCATTCACTAGCAATAGAATACAAATCAAAACACATATGTAATTAGTTACAAAATCTAAAGGGCATTCCCTCGCAAGAGAATATTAATTAGAGATCTATTACAGTCATCCAGAGTCTCTTGGTTTTCTACGGAAGTCTAAACAAATTTGAATACAACTTCTAGAGGAAACGCCTACCTCCTATACTTGAGCTGTAGCTTGTCTCGGTCTAAGCCATATGAATTCGTGCTACAATAAATAAAAACTGTAGGGATGTATGCTACACTAGCTTGTGAGTGAGAACTTTCAAGATCATAATTATAACACATCAATCAAATAAGTGATTAATCAGACAAGTGATATGCATCAAACACATGAAATCATCAAACATAAGACCAGCCGGAAATCATATGTGGATGGACTTGCGCCCTCCATCTTGGGTTAGCAGATTAACGAATCCTGCGGTACTACTCAATATGCCATTTAAGATCACGGTCAACTAACTTATAATTCGTTTATGGATCATGATCAACCAACTCATTAATTCATTTATGGATCACGATTAACCAACTTTTATACCGTTTAGGATCACGGAAAACCAACCAATGCTAATGCTCCATCCCCATTATGATATGAATGAGTCCATATTTATTTTCAATGTCGAATAGTCAATTACACTAGTTCTTTAAGTGATAAATCAATAATCATAGACAGTGCATCCTAATTCATCTATACAAGCAATGGTTAATCACCTGACTTTGATATTATTATATTCAATTTCTCATATCAACAACAACCATATATAACTCCCATCATCCCTATCATGCATGTCCATTTTATCTTTATCGAATATCTGGTGCAACTATCATTACAATCATATGCAATAATTGAAATCGGGAGTGGTACTTACTCGACCATGGATCACCGGTCTTTTAGTAATGATAGTCCGGTGGTAGAGAATCGTCGAATTCGGTGTCACCTAAAAAGAAAGAAATACCCTAATAAGTATTTCATCACTTAACTAATCCAAACTATATATTAAAACTTAATAAATTTGTAATTCTCGTTATTTGCGAAAGTCTCGACTTAAAACGGCCATAACTTGGTCATTTTAACTCGGAATTTCGCAAATTGTATATCAATTTCTATCTACTTCGAAAGATATATCTAATTCTAATATTATCTTTAAGTTTTGAAAATGTTTGGATCATGAAACAGTAGGATCAGTTCTGATCAGTAACATTTTCTAATTCCGAAAATAGTTTTGTAAATGTTTGAAATGTTTCTACTTTATAAATCGATTATGCATGCAATATTAATGATTTCCTATCATGAATGGAATGTTATGAGTTTAATGTATGCATGATCTTGATGATGTTTGCTAAAAGAAAATTTTAGGACTTCTTTATTTTGCAAGACTTCAAAAATAGCTACTTTTAAGAAAACTAGCTTCCTAACTTTGATAACTCACTTGTGTTTTGGGATTATTTCTTAGGAATTTCTAGTTATCTTTGTTAGAATTGAGTCTTCATAATATTTATTACTTAAGACCTTCATTTTTACATAAAAATTTTCATTTTATACTTTATAAACATGTTTTCAAATAGGATTTATTCAAAAATCCGAATTTTTGAAAATTTAATTTTTAAATGTTTTCTTTAAGAAAATCCTGTTTAATGCATCAAAATTTAAGGCTTTATTATACCTATCCATAAGGACTTCATTTCTTAATTAAAGTTTTCATTTTGAGCTTGGAAATAGGTGTTTTATGGCAATAATTCAAAATTACGAATTTCCTAAATTGAGTAGTAACTCAAAATTTTCTATATGGTTTTCTCTTTGTTTTGCATATTCCTCTTATCAAATCTAATTCCAACTTATCAAAATCATCACTTAATGATACCTATTACCTATACCCTTCATTTTTCATATAAAACACAAATTTTAAAGTTGAAAAAAGGGTTTTCAAAGCATGGTTTTGAGTTTATACGAATTTTTCATGTGAACATTTCAACAAAAGTTTTTCTTTTTCAAGTTTCTTGTCTTATCTACTTAAAGATTTACTAACTACAACATTTATATGCACAAGACGAAGCTTTTATGAGCATTAATGCATGAAAAGACAAAATATTCATGAGATCATGAATGTCAAGTATAATATGAGTATCTAAATGCTAGATCTACTACTTATGATGCATGAAATGAAGTTTGAAAGCATGAACATGAATTTTTGTGCAAGATCTCTATTTTACTCTACTATTATATGCATGAACATGAAGATAATCCAACAAAAACTCACTTAAACACAAGATCTACTCTTGTGATGGCTTGATATTCATGCAGTAGCATTTTCTTTCCATAGCAAGTGCTCATGGGGACTTTAACATGAAAACACTCATGAATAATCTTGCCATTACAAGATTTAATGTAGTAAAGGGTTAGGATTCATCACCTAAGGTTTGAATCAAGTGGAAATGAAGAAGAATGAGCTTATGTGTTGGGGGGGAGGATGTGGGGAGCTCACGGCACAAAGGGGAAAAATGGAGAGGATATTCACTTTGAGTGAAATTGAAAGAGTAGAAATGAGGAGAGAGAGAGATAGAATAAATGAGTTTATATATGGAGTAAATTAAGGTTAGTTTGTATTATAAAAAGAAGAAAATAAAAAATTGAGGGTAAATAAGGGGGTGTGCGCCGGCCACAATGGGAGGGAGAGAGAGAGAGAGTTAAATTAATTTTATTTTGTAATTTATGTAATAAAAAGTATTAAATGTAATAATTTATTAAGAGAAAAATTTTCATTGGATAAGAAAATGTAATTAAGTGTTTATAAGGATGTAAGAATAGGGTATGGCTCGTGTGTGTAGTAGGTTGTACTTGTGAATAGTAATGAATAGTAAACAACACAATTACTTTACCGATAGTAAAGAAAATACAAGAAAAAGGGTATATCTGTAATTTTTATAACCTGAAAAATTATAAAACTTATATTTTTGAAATCCTTGTTAAATTTCAGATCTAAAGAGTATACTAGAATATTTTTTCGAATTTCTAGTTCCAGGGCTCGCTTTTTCATAATAGATCTCGGGAAGGCCCAGAATATAAAATTTTTTGAAATCAGAACATTTTATGGTTTGAGATATACTTTAAAACAATATTCCACATTAAATTATTTTATAAAATTTCTTTTAATTTGAAACCGAATGAAAGCTGGATCCAGGGTTCCTACGTTTCTCTCACAAGGTTTGTACTAATCCGGTTTAGAATTTTTGTTTTCGGTTTACGAAGTTTACTTAGTTACTAGGAAAACCGAGGTTTACATGGACACCGATCTCTATTCATAGTAATTCGAGGCAAAGAATTCATCTGATTCAAAGTGACCCAAATGAAAGAAATACCCAAATGAGGATTTCAAATCATAACTAAATCCAACTTATCAAATAAAAACTTTTAAGTTCATAATTTTTGTGATAAATGGAAATTCCAACTTAAAACGGCCATAACTTGGTCATTTTAACTCGAAATTCACAATAAGTAGTCGATTTCTATCTACTCCGAAAGATCTATCTATTTATGACATTATTCCTAAGTTTTGGAAACTTTTAGGTCTTTGAAAGCTTGGATCAGATCTGATCGGTAGCTAAAAATCGCATTTCCAAAATTGTTTTGTGAAATTTATATTGTTTCTACCAAGTATATTACATGTGCATACAATATCAACAAGTTATTATCATGAATGACATTATATGAGCTATCTATATGTATATTCTTGATGATATTTGATTAAAAATAATTTTTAGAAAACTTTTACTTTGCAAAAATTTCAAGAATACTTGACTTAGAAAAACTAGTTTTATATCTTGCAAAATCACCCTTGTTTTTATTGATATAAAGCCTTGAATACCTGTTTGCCTAATACCTTTATTATTTTAATAAAATTCTTCATTTAAGAGTTGAAAAATAGATGTTTAAATAAGGGTTTTGCCTAATTACGAATTTTACAAAAATTATAAGGAATGAAAATAGTGTTTGATTTATGTTTTGAAACCCTTCCTTTGTTTAGGATTATACTTTGATAAAATCCATTTATTATTGTCAAAATTAAGTCTTTACTACATCTATTTTCTAAGACTTCTATTTTCTATCAAATTTTCATTTTGGAATTTGGAAATAGGTGTTTAAGTGGGAGTCATTTCTAAATCCAAATTTCGCCAAATTATTTTAAGGTTATTTCTTGGGTAAAACTCATTTAATCTTTCTAAAATTAATTCCTAATCAAACCTATTCCTTAAGGTTTCAATTTCTTTAATAAAACTCTTGTTTTGAGGTTGGAATATAGGTGTTTATTTAGCAACTCATCCTAGTTACGAAAGTTTTTGTTGGTGTTGAGACAAAGTTCTAACTTAACTTTTATAACTTTTCTTATTTTGAAAATATTTCTTAGTAAAACTGAGCTTAACTCATCAAAATCATTCCTTTATGATACATATTCCCTAAGCCCTTCATATTTAATATAAAATATTCATTTTAGAGTTGGAAAATAGGTTTTCAAAATAGGTGTCTTTTTCCATCCGAATTTTCAAAAATTATTTTTGTTGAAACTAAAATAGGTCTTGAACTTTTTGGCATATTCTCATTATTATCATACTACTACAAGTCTTTTATATACATAAGACAAATATCTATGGCATTTATGTACTTAAAACAAATAGATCTATTATATCATTCATGTCATGGATGCAAATGTATGATGAATATTATGGAGATGAGGTTAATAGTAGACTACACGCACAAAAATATCAATATGAATAATATAGAGCAATAATATAGCAAAATAATAGTAAAACAACTTAAATGTAAAGATCCACAACATTGTGATGGCAAAAATATCATGCTTAAGTATTTCTACATCCCTAGCATAAAGCGCATGGGGATTTTAGTGGAACCACACATGTATGATCTTGTCATTACATGTTTTATTTATGGTAAGGTCCAGATTTATTACCTATTTAGTGTGTAGAGTAAGAAAACTTGAAGAAAAAGAAGTGTATGTGTGTGTGAAGGGGGGAGGGGACTCACGGCATAGAAAGGGAAAGAAAGAGGAGAGAAAACCTTTTTCAAAAGTTTGATTTTTGTGAAAGAGAAAGAGAGTGTAAAGGTAAAGGTATAAAAGTGTTTATATAGGAAAATGGATTAAGGTTTTGTGTAGTAAATTAAATGAAGAAAAAAATAAAACAATTCGAGGGCATAGGGAGGGGAGGTGGGTGGGTGGGTGGGGGTGTCACACCAGTTTTGGGACAAGGAGAGAGAGAGAGAGATGTGAGGTTTTGTTTTGTGTAATTTTTCAAATTTAAATAAATAATTTAAATAATAAAATGTATTGGAAAAGTAAATTGTAAGAAAATAACGTAAAGTTGTAAGGATGTAAGAATAGGGTATGGGTGGTTGTACTTGATGAATAGTGTGATTGGAAATAAAAAAGTAGATTAGATAATTAAATTACTGGTAGTAATGAAAATACGATAAAAAAGCTATAATTGTAATTTTATAAACCGAAAAATTCATATAATTATATTTTTGAATTCCTTATTAAATTTCGGCTCTAAAAAGTCTTATAGAATATTTTTTTATTTTCGAGTCCTGGGGACTAGTTTTCGAGAACAAATCCTGATGGGGTTTGAAACAAATGAATTTCTCTGAAATATGACCTTTTTATGTTTTGGTATATTATTTAGGCCTATATTCTAAAGTTAACTCATTTTTATTGTTTTGGGGTTTCGTTCTCGGTATTGCCGGACTTACGGTTCCTATGTTACAAACTATCCCTAAGGTATTTTTTTAGGGTTTTGGTTTTCGGTTTCAATTTTCAAAACCGAGTTTGGTTCGCTAAGAAAATGGAGGCTTACAGTTCTTGCCATCTAATCTAACTATCTATATGTACAAATATAGTTATGTACATATTTATATCAATATGAGTATATTACTTACTAACTTAACATTTATTTCATGTTTATATTTATTTTATGTTCTTATTATATGTTTTGAGACTTGTCCTTAATCTAAGTCCCTGACTTATTCTTAATCAAGTCAAAAAATATAAGGGACTTGTCCATAGTCTAAGTGTCAAGAATGACTTGTTCAAAAATTCTAAGGCTTCCATTATATTTGTTTTGCTCATCTACATTTTTTTCAATGAGACTGGAATTATTTCAAGTCTCAGGTAGCCTTGAAAAAGATCTAAGACTTCCATATTTTTCTTTTTATGATTTTCTTATTTTATGGTGACTGAAATTTATTCAAGTCCCATGGAAGTCTTGATATCAAGCTGAGACTCCCATAATCTTTTTGATGGTTATTTTGATTTTCTATCTCTAATTTTTATATAAATTTATGGTAATAATTTTTATTCTTGGTATAATAACTAAATTCTTACTCATATGCATGCATGGTCATAAGTGATGTTGTCATAATAAAATTTTCCAAGATGTAAATATTGATAATCTCTTATTTTATAAACTAACTTTTAAGGATTTTATTTTTCTACATTTAGGAAGAATTGTCATTAGGAATAAATGTCATGCCCCAAAAAGAGGCCTAGAGGGACTAACCTGAAGATATCATATCAAGTATGTATCCAAGATATGAGAATTGTTTTGCAAGTTAGAGATTGTAGAACTCTACTTAATATTTACTAAACAACTTTTAATTTCATAAAAACATTTTAGTAGCTAAGGAAATAGGATTCCCACGGTTCTTTAGAGCTGTAGAGAGTCAATATCCCCCACCAAACAGTAAAATAGAATAGATCATAAACATTTTTCAAAAATCTCAAACTATTACACAAAAGCTCCACTTCTTCTTCTAAGTTTATATCATACATTACACAACTTAAAGTTATCAATAAAAATATAAGTTACTTTCGAAGTTAATCATCATGTCTTCAAGGACTTCACGCTTTCTTAGCCTATCCTCAGCCTGAGATATACCTGCACAAAATTATAGGGGTGTGAGCTCAACCACAGCTCAGTAAATAACATGACCAAATCACACCATAAACAAATACGAAACAATTTTTATTAATATACATATGCAATGCTACACTCAATCATATGATATGCATAGTTTAAATGACCAGAATCCAAACCAATGGAGATTTATGCCTTCCCTTGGGGGTTGAAGGAGTAGCTCAAGTCATTCACGCCCAGGAGAACTAAGAACTAAGGAAGAGGATGCTTTCTTGACTCATAGCATTCAGCTTATTACTTTCATAGCTCATTGCTTTCAAACTTTCCCTTATAAATAACTAAGGAGGGAGGATTTTCTTTGAAATTCATTTTGTTGAAACATAACCTCTAACTTCTCTTTAGAAAGAAATAAAGAGAGATGATTTCATTTTGAAACTTATTTCGTTCTTGCAGATATATATATAGCCAGTATAACCTCTACTTCCTTAGAACCTCATAAACTCCCTAATTATTAATCCCTACAGTCATCTCCAACACGGGCAACGTTCTTCAGTGCCTGGTTATTTCTCATGAAGCCGACAACCCTATAGTAGCCTTAACCAGATTCATTGGACTCTCAAAAGCACTACTATAGAGTCGAAATATTAATACGTGATTTGAATATCATTCTAATGCAAGTATGTTGTCGTGCAATGCATGTCCATTTAATTACATGGTCAATTAGTATTACCTTCATTGATTAAGTTGACAAATCAATTAACAAACACTCATCAACAACGGCGACTCAATTATTACAAACAATAGGTGATCAATTTTATGTTAGTAATTTATTAATCAAGCAATCACCAAGCAACAATCAAATACTCAATCCGCACTCACATTCAATTATATTTATCTTAAATTTAGGTGTAACTACATTACAAGCACAAGCAAGGCGATAGGGTCAATGTTACCTATCTGATATCTAAGCTAAGTCTTAACAAGCCTCTAGGAAATCCAAATCATCATCCCTTCAACATCAAATCATCATCATCCTTCATATATGAAATCCAAATAGAAATAGAAAATTGGCTAAGACTATTTCAGAGAATACACAATAGGCAAATATTTATTCATGAAATTAAACTCTTTTGAGATCCTATTTGATCAGACACTAGGTGGGAACCCCACCATGGCTGCAAAGACTGCCCTGCAATATAAAAACAGTTCTCCATTATCTATCAAAATATTTCTTGTCTCTTTATTTATATATCTTTTATGACAAAAACATTATCAAAACATTCATTTTCAAAAACACTCATTTTCTAAGCAAGCATAAAACAACATATTTCCTTTACTAAATATGGTTTAATCAATCACATTACAATATACTATCTCTAAGCCATTTACAAATTTTAAGTCTATTAGCTTAACTTAGCTAAATTGATTAAATTTAACCAACCTAACATTTTTTAACTTAGTATAGTTCATTATGTCAAATTGAGCTTAGATATATTACTAATTCATTTTTTATCTAAGATTTATATCAACTTAAGCCTATATCAACTTATGCTTAGCTAAGTTGAATACGCTTAGTCAATCTAATTCATTTTTAACTCATTCAAGTTCATTTAGTCAGTTTGAACTTAGGTTTATTAACTAAGTTTATTTAATATTTAACTACATACATTTAACTAGTAAATACAAGTTTTCAACTTTATTTCGATATGTAGCAGCTAGAAACAAATAAAATTTAGGCTTTATGCTTTTAGAATATCCAAAAACTTAAAATATAAGAGTTGTAGATCTCTTTTTAACTTTTCCATAGCATTTTTAATCGTCTTAATCCAAGTCTAGATTAAAAAGTTATGATTAAAATACAAAACAAAGTCCCACAGGAAAAATTTTGATCCAAGGAGATAACTCCTCCTGTCATAGCCATGATCTGGGTCTTATCATTTGAAAATTCATGTTCTAAGGAGATCAAGGGTCATATCATGCCCGTATGAATAGGATAACCTGGTTACGCATTTTCCTTGTCTTTTTACCTTAATTTTATCAACTTATAAGATCATACTTCAATCAAAACATCATAAAAGCAGCACATAGTCTCATTTTTATAACATTTAACACTTCTATACTCATTCTACTTCATCAAACTCATATCATCAAACCCTCCACCATTCATGCACAAACCATATATCTGTCATTCATTAATTTTATCATAAATCCAACTTAAATCGAGCATCAAATCAACATATACATATACAAACAAAAACTAAAACAAAGGAAATAACAAAACTTATCTTTGTAGTTACTTTAAACTGCTTGATTTTCATTTTACTACTCCTCTTAGGTTCTTGAAGCCATTTTATGCATGATTTCAATCTTCAATCTTGCTGGATTTGAGATGTTGAAGTTGTTTTGAGAGAAGAAGAAGAAGAGAGGCAACGTAAAAAGAAAAAGAAAAGAAAGGGAAGAGAAGAAAAGAACGGCACCCAAAGAAGAAAGAGAATAAATAGGATAAGGCCAAAATAACTAAAGATATTTATGGGTAAAGGGTTCGGTTTAAACCTTTTAGATGATTTTATTGAGGATAAAAAATAATTAGAGAGAACTTCAGGATGTATAACATATAAATTAATAGCTTGAATTAAAAATCTAGTTTAGAAATTTAATTTTGTAAAAACTTGATAGTTAGTTTGAGTTCGGGTTTAAAACTGATATTTTTAAACAATCAAATAAACTCAAAATTTGTGAGAATTGAAGAAATAGAATTTAGGTCTAAAATAGATAATTTAGGACATTTGATAAATTTAGGTAAATTAATTTAAGAAATTTGGGTCATTTGTAAATTGAAAGAAAGAAGGTTCGAAATAATCATTGTAATGACTTCAATAAATCAATTTATGAAATATACTAAAATTTGGAGTTTGCAAATTTATTAAACATTGAAATTGAACTTTTCTAAGGGTTTAGAGATTTAAGAAAAAAAAGAAAGAAGTCTAGTTTGAAATTTATAAAAGATAAAGGAGTTTTATTTGTTGAAAATGATAATTAAAACAAATTGGCTACATGAAGAGTTGAAATCTCAAATATCAGTTAATTTATTTATTAATTACCGGTATTATATTTATATTATTTTGACCTTTTATCATATTTATTTGATATCTCTTACTATTTTCATTTTTATAAAAGGTATTGAAACTTATTGTTGTTTTGGTTTAACACTAATTTTTTTTTTTTTTTATAATTATCCACTTACTCATCATTTATTTCTTCAATTTTATGCTTTTAGGTTTTTAAAAGTTTCTTTAAATTTACACAACTAATATTCTATGCAATATAGCATATATAAACAATAAGAATTAGTTTAGCAATTTTAACTTTCACTCACTCGATTTTTGTAAAGACTCGTATTCTACAAAGACGACAAATGACTGATAACACGATAGGATTTGACTTGACTTGACTCGACTTGTCTCTTGACTTGAGACAACATAGCATTGACTCACAACATGACACACTCAACAAATGAAGGTTATAGACTCATTTTTGCATTCTTATCTGAATATCTATAACAGTGTGCATACCAAATATACAGTTCTCATTTTCTTTTAATCATAAGAAATATTTTATTTTATAATTTTTATTAACGTAATTATCTTGACAAGATTAAAGTCAAGATGTCTCTTTTTTGCTTTTTGCATATCTATCCAAATTACTAATTTCTTATTAAAGCTGAAATTAGATTATCTCATTATGTAATTGTATTATTATTAGTATAAAACTATAGAAAATTGTATCTTAAATTTTTATTATTATTCATTCAAATTCTTAATGGACATTTATATTATTTGCATTATAATAATTTTAAAACGCGAAAAATTATGAGTGATTTTTGTGATTTTTTTTAAAACATTTTCAAAAACATCACATTATTTACTTAATGATTTTTATATTGGAGTTGTACTATTAATAGAATAAAAATAGGAACTTAACTAAAATTTTTGAAGTATCAAGTGAGTTTTCTTAAAATATGAATATTGATAATTCTTTGTAATACAAAAAATTTTCCAAAAATCTTATTTTCAATGTATGAGAAATCTTGCCCTCAAGAATAAAAATTAAGAACCAGATATTCACCTAAAACCTGTTTTAAAAACATGAGGAAACTTTTTATCAAAAAAGGAATTTTTAAAACAAGAATCATCCTCTTAAATTCCTTAAAATGTCAAGATTGAAAACACAACTCTAGAAAATCTTATAACTCAAAATTCTTTTTCTTAAATACAAATGACAACCATTTTTTATCAAGAAAGAAAATTTAGAATGAGTCATTTACTTAATTTTTCCTATATGCCAAAACTTTAAACATTTTAAAAATAATGCAACTTAAAATAATTTTTCTCCACATACACATAGAGATTTATATTTTGGGAAATGATTAGCTAAAGAAAGTTTATTGTGGAAGTAAAATATCCAAGGATTCAAAATAAATATAAAACAATGATTTTATTTAGTTGAGTTTCACATTTACAAAAATCTAAGAATTAAAATTTTATTTAAAACCCAACTTAAGAAAAATTCAAAGGAAATACAACTTAGAGTATTATATCACAAATATGTAAAAGACATGACTTGTAAAATGGATTGTTAAATGAATTTTTTGAAATAAATATAAGACCTTCAAGGTTTCAAGGTATATAGAGAACCATAATTTTTGTTAAATCTCATGTTCATAAAATTTAAGGTGAAGAATTTTATTACAAGTAAAAAGATGATTTTTCATCAAAACTCAATATTGCTGCTTTCCACAAGAGGTTATTTTACAAAAAAAAAAAAAAATTATTTTGGAACAACTTCACTAGGATCATGCCTGTATTATGATCTACATTACCTTTTAGGATGAGAATTAATATATATCTATATATATGAATACATGCTTATCTTAGAAGGTCTAAAAGAGGTAAAAATGACAAAGTGTAATAAAAACACTCTTGAAGCATACTAGACGCAACTTGTACAATATGATTCTAAGACGGAAATGACTCCAAATGATGAAAATAATCCTAGAAATGGATAGAGCATTCGAAGTAGATAGAAAAAGAATAGCAACATGCGAAATTCCAAGTTAAAATGAACAAGTTATATCCATTTCAAGTTGGAGCTTCCGTAACTAGGAAAAATAACGTGAATGGTGTAAATAGATTTAGAAATTTAAATAGAACCTCCTTAAAATACTCATTCCATGTATTTCTTTTGTTTAGGTGACAAAGAATATGACGTATCTTTCCCTAAGGATCATTCCAACTAAGGATTGCACTAAGGACGAGTGAGTTTTCCTTTACATGTCATGTATTCATGCATGTCCTTGTAAAGTAGAGTACTAGATTTTAAGAAAAAGATAAAATTGGTATGCATATGAGATATTATGGGATTTATGTATGTGATTTGTTATGTGTGATCAATGAACGTTTAGTATATCAAAACTCAATTGGTTGAATAAAGTGAATTGTTTCCTTATTATGATGACTTGTGTGTGAATATTGGTTGATCACCTTAATTGAAATAAATAATTGATGGGGAATCTCTTATAACAAATTGATCATGCATATCATTTAGAGAATCACATTCGCATTTTGTTACTATTCCTCTACGAGGAATCGAAAAGGTAAGAGACCTAGCTACATCTTGAGGGACTAGGATGTTCAGGGAATATGGCCTCATGATATAGCCAAGTTAGATCAATCGCTTTGGGTAAGGAAGGAAAAGTCAGGGACTAGTAGTATGGTTGATGGAATCCCAAGGGGCATATGCAATTTTAAGGAAAGCCGTTGGAGCCATTCAATTCATTTCTTAACCCTAGAATGGAGGGCGTAAATCCATTCTACATACATTTTGGATAGTCGTATGTATTTATTTGATCATATGGATGTTGCATCTCATATGCTTGCTAATGGACATGTTTGATTGTTTTCTTGTGGGTACATTTGCAAAAGGAATTTCTCACTAAGCCAGTTGTACTTACCCTCTAAATAGTTTGTTTTTGCAAGAAATTCATATAGTTGGGATTAGGATAGAAATGAGCGCAGAGCATATCAAAGATCAAGTCAAGGATAGAATGTTGATGGATTACTTAGTTGAGAAAAAAGACATAAAACTTGATTTATTTCTTTTGTAATCTCCTTTGATTGTGATAGTTAACCTAAGTTTCTTTAGCTTGTTTCATCATCGGTATCCTAAGCGATTTTTCTAAACATACATATATGTATACTATATTGAGAGAATAATTAATTAAAGTCTTGCAATCTCTGACTTGTAAGGCAGTTTTCATATTATAGGTATACACGTGATATAACGACTTTAGAGTAAACCTATTAGGTCCCTAATTAGGGTCATGACATATTCAACATAGTTACAGAAAGAATTAAACAAATATAAAAAAGAAAAAGCACAAACACTTACAAGGATTACACTTTAAAAATAGACAAATTTTACAAAAATTAGAAAAAATAAGATATTTGGTAGAAGGAGTATAAATTGGACACAAGTCCAAAGTATCTCAAAGTTTTAAAGGCTGGTGCAGTATATCAGTCAGATATAGTAAAAATGACACAATAATTTATTAATAAGCTTCATTTTATTCTGTCCCCTAATTTTTTAAATTATGATCATGCAATGAGATGCTTCATATCTTTTTCTAATTAAAGAGAAAAATAATAATAATAAAGATACTTTGAATTCCTTTACATTTTACACATTTTTTAAAAAATGAAAAAAAATAAAACAAAGTTATTTTTAGAAAAAATTTATGAAAAAATAATACAAAAGTTATAAAAAAAAAATCAATAAAGGGAATATAGGTGATATGATTTAATAAGAGGGAGGAATTTACAATAATTTGAAATACAACATTTGCTGCAAATAAAAGTAACCATTCTTTAGAATTAGTAGTAATAGTGAAACGTAAACATAATAATATACATGGAGAAGCAGTTATTTTCTGCATAAAGTATGGGTTTATGCTAATTATCATTTATATTATAATAGGATTATAATGGGTTTTTTCAGAAAATAAAAAAAAATCAAATAGGATTATTCGTACGTAAAATAATAAAATATATAAATATATAATATCTACACAAAATATCAGAATATAATTTCAACATTCTATCAACCAATCAAAGTCATGACCCACCAACATTATGTACTCCCCTCCACAAAGGAAAAATAAATAGATTGTTCTTGGACGACGTATCTATCTCTCCTTAGAAGGATATCGTCTTACTTCTAAGATATAGTTTCTTAATCTTTTTTTATAATATTGCATCGTGAAAGGAATGTTAATAATTTATTAGTGAAAGGTACGATTTTGAAATTTCCATTCTAAACGTATCTCTGATTTTATATTCCGAATGCAAAAGTTAACAAGAATTCAAACTTTAATATATCTATATATATCAAAACATAAAAAAAAGGGGTAGTTTATTAAAACAGTTGCAATGAACCCATGCCGATCTCCAATTGTTATGTAGAGATACACACGAATAAGATTTGCTTCAATGTAGTTTCACCAGGAAGATTATAGGGCACTCATCACCCGCCAGATAAGATGTCTCTTATCATTAATTTTGTTTTGTTGAGATGTTATCACATGAGATACGCCTCATCTCATGTACACATCCTCTTTTTCTTTTTTTTGGAGTGTAGGTGTAGGGATGGGGGGCCTTATGAGGAATAAGAATAACTAGAAGTCTTACTTGCCCTTGGGACACGCTTTGAGATGCGTAATTGATAACGCAATTAGGAAGATGATTATCGGCGTAAATAATGCAACAAACACGTTTCAAAACTGATAAGGACACTTTTGGGTATTGAAAAAATTGCAACAATTTTTCCCCAACATGGACAATAATTGCACTAGATGGTAAAAGATTTCTTTTCAACATCCAACTCCGGTCTCGCATTGATAAATGTTGTAATAGATCTGGGTTTTTTTTATTATGGTTTGCTGAGACACAAACATCACAGGGATATAACAAATAAAGAATGAAAAAAATTATAGAATTTACACAGAAAACTTTTATAAACAATAAAAAAAGAAAACTACGATTAGAATTGAATCAATCCATTGAAGTATAATAACAATGGTATAATTGATTTTCTCTACCCAATATACATAACATCATAAATATATATATATATATATATATATATATTACAAAAAGATGAACCTTAATACAAACAGACCAATTATGTTGAAAATATCACAAGATAAGACTGTCTAATCAGTTATCTCAATATTAAAATAAATATAATAATTTTATATTAAATATTTTAGCGATGTGTTTAATCTTAGGTATGAATTTGAATCGTTAGATAATGGAAGCAATCAATCTCATTAAAAGCATGACAATACCATAAAATTTTTCACATATTAGACACCAAGAAGTACAAACCGAGAAAGTGATAAGGATATGGTAGACATCATATTATCGATTGCTTATTTCTTTGTTAATAGCACTGTAGTCTAGTGATATCTTCTCAGCCTCTCAAATGAGTTCGAGTCCCCATTGTCCGTTATAATAAAAAGAAAAGCCTATTTCTTTATCCAAAAATTCTTTTGATATAAAAAAGTTAGAACCATTGAATTTAATACACAAATTAAACCCTGCATTCAAGATTTGAGGTTGTTTTAATCATTTGAAAATAATTTAGTTATGGTTTTAATTGAACAATGACGATTATGTCATGAATTCATTTGAATTTTGTTGGAAATCCAGTGGGGCCATAATTAATAGAAATGCAATACTAATATTTTTTAACATTTAAGGGATTTCATATAGACATTTCTTTAGATTATACCTTACTAAAAGCTCTAAGAAATGAAGAAAAGAATATACTAGAAGAAACTCCTCAAGGTTGAACAAAACAAGTCAATTGTCCTTCCATCCGCCTATTCCACCGCCACTCCGATACGGGATAGAATACTGCATATGCTTTGTAATAGGAATCAACTAGACTTTATTAAAAATACGTTTTTATTTTATTTGGATTAAGGGGAAAAAAAAAGATATGAACGATCCGTTTTCAAAAATATTATGCACTAGGAAAAAGAATTGAACCAATTTATTTACTTAGTCAATATGGTCCATGATCAACAAAAACAACAAATCTTTCACTCAATCTTTGAGATTCATAGACAATGAAGATTCGAGAAAACTCTCAAATTGTAATTCAATATTTAAAGTGTCAAAAGATTCCTAAACAATGTCTAAGATCCTCTTTTATAACCCATAACAAGGGTAAAAATAGTGAATCAACCACTATTTTAATATAATAATCCAAGATAAAACAGAAAAATAATGCGTCGACTATCCAACCAGCCAAGCTAGGGTTGTGGCATGGAATGTCGGATGTCAGATCCTCAAGTCTGATGTAGGTACGGTTCATGTCTTGGAGGTTCTGGGCGGATGGCTCGAGAAGGAGATGGAAGTGACAGGTCCTGAGGAAGAAATGACAATGGCTGACAGCAAGACAGTGAAGGCGGTGAATGGAATTTCTGGAATGAGGCCGGGCTTGCGCGTGGGCCGAGCTAGTGGACCGGATTCAGTCTGCAAGGGATATTGATTAAAAGCTAGATGGACCCATAATTAAATAGCAATCAAGGGCTTAGCCCAGGGCTTAGCCCATTTCATTTCTTTTTACATTCTGTTTTGTTTCCTTTTGCATTCTGTTTTGTTTCCTTAGATTCGCAATTGTAATTTCACGTGGATGGCTGATGTGGCAAGCTACCCATGTGGTTGGTTAGGGTTGTTATGCAGAATATTCCACATTCTTTCTGAATGTGTTATATTAATATCTGTATGAGTGACAATGAAAATTAATGAGTAATATGAATTAAGCTTGCATTCAAGCGTATATTTTTCTCTGCATTCAGAGAAGGTTATCCTATCTTTAGCTAAATTCCTACCTACATCAATTGGTATCAGAGCCATCAATAGATGGTTGAGACCCGAGAAACAAAAAAAATGGAAGAAACCATTCGTACCATCGTTAATGAACAGTCAGACAAACAAGCAAAATGGGAAAAATCACAAGCTGACAAACAGGAAGCTTGGATGCAAATGTTTACAAATATGATTCAAGGACAACAGGAACTGTTGGAAAAGCACGGAAAAGCACTCTGTGAACTTTTGTAGCAGTTACATGACATCTCCAAGAGGACCTCCACTGGTACGAAAGATGTAAGCATGTCCTAACCTGAATCCAGCAAGTCCAGTGCTGATCACAGCATTGATACTACTCCAGCTGCATCTGATAAGGCCAAAACCAATATCACCCAGCAAGATTATAACTATCAGCTACCAGTGAAATCCACCAAGTTTGAGTTTCCTACCTTCAATGGGGAGGATTTAAGGTCTTGGTTGATTAAAGCTGAGCATTACTTCAACTTGGATTCAACTCCACCTCAGTTTCGTGTGCAAATTGCTGCCATGTATTTGGAAGACCGAGCTCTTCATTGGTATCATCATTACTCACGCAATCGCAATTCGAACATTCCCGTCACTTGGGAGGAGTTTGTGGTTGGCCTGCAAACAAAATTTGGAGCTAAACATTATGAAGATCCAATGTCAGATTTCAAAGAATTATTCCAGAAGGAGTCCCTACAAGATTACATAGATGAGTTTGAGTATTTAGTGACCTTGGTCCAACTTCCAGAAGCTCATCAGGTTAGCTGTTTCTTGAGTGGTTTAAAACCAGAAATCTAATACCCTGTCAGAATGTTTAACCCCCAGACTTTACAACAAACCATCACACTAGCCAAATTGCAAGAATCCACCCTCACTGTATCCCGTAGCTCTCTCAAAACATACAGAACCCCCAGTTACCCAAACTACCCAAACACTAACCATAACTACCCAATCACCACTAGTAACCATTCTAAACCAGTAAACACCAGTTCCAGTACCACAAAACCATGGACAATAAACCAATCATCTCTGCGAACCAATTACACTAAAAACTACGCAAGCATTTCCACTTCCTCAAATACCAACCGTAACACACGCCGACTCACCCCAGAGGAATTGGATGAAAAAAGAAAGAAAAAGCAATGTTTTTGGTGCGATGAGCCTTTTGGTCCTGGTCATAGATGCAAACAGAAGGGACTTTGGTCGATGATAATTGAAGAGAGTGTGGAGCAGGAGATCACAGCAGAGAGAAACAGGGAATGACACTAGTGGGTTAGAGGAAGAATTGTCACATCTGACATTGTGTTCATTGGGTGGAAATTTGGATATTGGAATAATGAAACTTAATGGTTATTTCAAGAAAAGGAAGCTCAATGTGTTAATCAACAGTGGCAGTTCTTTGAATTTCCTGGATACATTTATTGCTCAAGGATTGGGGTGTACTGCAATACCTACTAAACCCTTCAAGGTTGCCTTGGCTGATGGCTCCTATTTGGAATCATATAATAAAGTATCTGATTTGGAATTGTGGCTGCAAGGTACTAAGTTTCATGTCGAGGTCCATCTACTTCCTGTGAAGGGGTATGACCTAGTATTAGGTATACCCTGGTTAGCAGCACTAGGGGACATCAAGTGGAATTTCCAGAGCATGACTATGGAGTTTATCCAGGGTAATGACCTATGTAGGTTGCATGGGGACAAGGAAACATTGGAATGCATGGACAACAAAGAGGTGGACAAGTTGGCCAACAGGAGCAACACTACTTATCTACTACAATGTTGGTTGGTACAAGGAGAGAAAATACCCTCCGAACACCAATCTGTTTCCTTTATCCATCCTGAGCTATTGGAACTAATTGATGAGTACTATGATCTATTTGAAGATCCCAAGATGCTGCCACCAAGTAGGGACCACGACCATAGCATCCATTTGAGGGAAGGAGCTCAACCTGTCAATTTAAGACCCTACCACCACTCAATTGCTCAGAAGGATGTATTGGAGGATATGATACGAGAAATGTTGCAGCAGGGCACTATCAGGTACAGTCATAGTCCATTTTCTTCTCCTGTAGTGCTTGTAAAAAAAAAAAAAAGATAATTCTTGGCGGATGTGTGTTGATTATAGGGAGTTAAATAAGTTAACTACTAAGGACTGTTACCCCATACCCTTAGTGGAAGACTTGTTTGATGAGCTGTATGGTGCCAGTTATTTTAGTAAATTGGATTTAAGGTCGGGCTATCACCAAATTCGTATGAATCCTAAGGATGTGTATAAAACAGCTTTTAAGACACATGAGGGACACTATGAATTCATGGTTATGCCCTTTGGCCTAACCAATGCACCATCCACATTCCAAAGGTTGATGAACGATTTGTTTCACCCTTACTTAAGAAGGTTTGTCTTAATATTTTTTGACGATATCCTTGTGTATAGTCAAAATATTGAGGATCATATTGCTCATCTCAAGCCGGTATTGGAAGTACTACGTAAGGAACAATTGTTCCTGAAGAGAAGTAAGTGTGTGTTTGGGGTAAGGCAAATAGAGTATCTTGGGCATATTATCTCAGAGAAGGGAGTCACTACTGACCCTGAAAAGATAACAGCAGTATTATCTTGGCCCAACCTCAGAATGTCAAACAGCTGAGGGGATTCCTTGGCTTGGCTGGGTACTATCGTCGCTTTATACAAGGTTATGGGATGTTAACAAGACCTCTGACTCAATTACTGAAGAAAAACAGTTTTGGTTGGAATGAATTAGCTGAGAAGTCCTTCATCCTAGAGGTTGATGCTTGTAATGATGGATTAGGAGCTGTTCTAATGCAGGAAGGACACCCAATTGCGTACATAAGCAAATCACTTCCAACAAGACAAAGGGGGTTGTCCATCTATGAAAAATAGATGCTGGCCCTAGTGTATGCAGTGGACAAGTGGAGGTATTATCTCGTGGGGCGCCATTTCATAATCAAGACAGATCACCAAAGTTTGAAATACTTGTTGGAGCAAAGGGTACTTACTCCTAGTCAACAGAAATGGTTGACTAAGTTCTTAGGATTGGATTATGAAATCCAATATAAAAGTGGAATTGGAATTGCAACAGGGCAGCTGATGCCCTATCTAGAGTGTGTGAAGCTGACCTACATACTCTTGTTCATACTGTGACAACAGCTCCAGACTTACTAGTTGAAATCCAAGAGAGTCTATCTCTACAATCTGAAAACCAAGTGTTGATCCAGAAGCTGCAAAAGGGTGACATGATTCCAAATTATACATTGGAGCAAGGGGTCTTGAAACGAAAGGGAAGGATTGTAATTGGTCCCAATGAAGATCTAAAAAGAAAATAATGACCCATACCATGATGGGGTGTGTGAGGACATTCGGCTCTCAAGCTACATTTAAAAGAGTAAACTCTGTTTACTATTGGCCAAATATGGAGAGGTATGTGAGACAATATGTGCGGGAATGTCTAATATGCCAACAGCATAAGTATGAGAATATTGCCTCACCAGGACTACTACAACCCCTGCCTATACCAGAAGGGTACTGGACTGATATCAGCCTTGATTTCATAGAAGGACTGCCACGATCTCATGGCAAGGAAGTGATTTTGGTAGTTATTGATAGGCTGAGTAAATATGGGCATTTCATTGCCTTGGCTCACCCTTACTCAGCTCAGGATGTGGCGCGGGCTTACTTGGATAATGTTTATAAGCTCCACGGATTACCCCAAACAATGGTTAGTGATCGTGATCCTATATTCATTAGTCATTTTTGGAGTGAATTCTTCAAACTACAGGGGGTAGAACTCAGGTTATCAACAGCATACCATCCACAAACGGATGGCCAAACCGAGGTGGTGAATCGTTGCTTGGAAACTTATTTGAGGTGTACTACTGGGGAAAATCCTAAGAAATGGAGCGAATTCCTATCACTAGCTGAGTGGTGGTATAATACAAACTTCCACTCAAGAGCTAAGACTACCCCATTTGAAATACTATATGGATATTCCCCACCCATTCACTTGCCTTATATCTCGGGTGATTCTCGGAATGAAGCAGTTGATTCACTATTGACAGATCGTGAGAGCACGATCAAGATGCTCAAATTCCATTTGGGTAGGGCTCAGACTAGGATGAAACAACTGGCTGATCGGAAGAGGAGTGAAAGGGAATTTCAGGTTGGTGACCTAGTATGGGTTAAACTACAACCTTATCGTCAATTGAGTCTACGTAAAGGAACAGACAGCAAACTTTCACCACGGTTCTATGGTCCTTATAAAATTAAAGACAGAATCGGCAAAGTAGCTTATAAACTAGACTTACCAGAATCATCGACTGTTCACTCCAGCTTCCATGTATCGCAGTTGAAGCCATGGGTTCCTAGCTCCAACCATCCAGCTACTCCATTGCCGCATCCTATTGAGACAGATCCCTTGGAGCCTGAAATGATTCTCAAAATAAAAATGGTTAAGAGAGGGAACGCAGCTGATACTATGGTTTTGATCAAGTGGAAAGGTCAGCCTGAAGAAGATGCTACCTGGGAGTTCTATTCCGACCTCTCGCTCCGCTTTAAGGACACACCCTTGTGGTCAAGGGTTTCTAAAGGGGGGGGGCGGAATGATGTAGGTACGGTTCCATGTCTTGGAGGTTCTGGGCGGATGGCTCGAGAAGGAGATGGAAGTGGACAGGTCCTAAGGAAGAAAGAAATGACAATGGTTGACAGCAAGACAGTGAAGGCGGTGAATGGAATTTCTGGAATGAGGCCGGGCTTGCGCGTGGGCCGAGCTAGTGGACCGGATTCAGTCTGCAAGGGATATTGATTAAAGCTAGATGGACCCATAATTAAATAGCAATCAAGGGCTTAGCCCAGGGCTTAGCCCATTTCATTTCTTTTACATTCTGTTTTGTTTCCTTTTGCATTCTGTTTTGTTTCCTTAGATTCGCAATTGTAATTTCACGTGGATGGCTGATGGTGGCAAGCTACCCATGTGGTTGGTTAGGGTTGTTATGCAGAATATTCCACATTCTTTCTGAATGTGTTATATTAATATCTGTATGAGTGACAATGAAAATTAATGAGTAATATGAATTAAGCTTGCATTCAAGCGTATATTTTTTCTCTGCATTCAGAGAAGGTTATCCTATCTTTAGCTAAATTCCTACCTACATCAAAGTCCCACTCCGTGCTTGACTCTAAGCTAACATGATCTGCCATATGAGTCATATTGTAAGGCGTGGTCTTCTTGGATCTCTCCTCCATCGAAATACAGTCTTGTGCAACCTAGAGCATAGGCCATGGAACTGGCTATGGTTTCCTCTAGGCTATTTTGAATCTCTTGACCTAGGTTGCCATGGCCACTATCACAGGTCGTGGCACGAGCATATGATCTTCCATACGAGCCATGGCTATCAGCACGTGGATCAACATTCTCAGATAACTTAGACATAGAGAACTCCACGATCTTGGACACAATTGGTGGGCTAGGGCTAGAACTCTCTACTTGTCCTTCAATTCGCTCTTTTTCGCATCTCCCACCCTAATTAAAATCAAATCACATTTCCCTTCAAAATGAATCAAATAGTCATGGAAGAAATCATTGCCATCTTCTATTGGTTCTTCACACAAGACTTGTTTAAACCAAGTTTAGATTTCTTTAGCTCTAGCTCATGTTATAGGACCCATTGATCTATGATTCCTATCATCTCCCCTAAACTCTTGAAGATTTTCCCCCTCAAATCAAAATCAAACTCATCATGCACATAAGGAGATAAAATAGTAACATTGAGGGTCATAAAAACTCTGCTCAAATCATATGATAACCTTAGATACAGTATCATTAACATGTTCTTCTATTTTGAAAGGACCATCAGCTTGAGGAGCTAGGTTCTGTCCCCTCCAACTAAGAAATCTATCTTTCTTGAGATGAACCCACACCAAATCTCTAGGCTAAAATACAACTTGTCGCCTTCCCTTATCCTTACTTTGCTTGATTTTATTAGTTTGGGTTTGCAAAATATCATAGACCCTTTGATGTAACTATTGTAGTTGCTTAGGTCTTCTATACAACTATGGCTATAATCATCTGTAGGAGGTTTAAGTAATAAATCCAATGGAGAATCAAGACTGAAACCATAAACCACTTCAAAAGGTATCTTTAGTATTATGCTATGATCCGATTGATTTTCAGCAAACTCCACAATAGGAAAACAATGGTCCCAATCTTTCAAATTCTTCCTAATAGAGTCTCTCAACAATGTACATAATGTTCTACTCACCACTTCAATCTGACCATTTGTTTATGGATGAGAAGTGGTACTAAACAATAATTGTCACATCCCCACAGGATACCCTAGCAGCAATGGTACTTCATGTAACCAAATGAAGCCTTTAGCAGGTTATATGAGTACTATACAACTAATGTTCCCCATGGCATGGACAGTTATAATAGGATCATAAGGTTGTCAAGATAAGGAATTCCGCATACATATATAATATCGTTACATCATCGAAAAGCTTACAAACGTCTTGGGATCAAATCTAGCAAAGCTTACAACCTTAAGGAAACAACATAAACTATTCTATGCATGGAGCTATATTCACTCCGCTCAAGCCTTGGAATATCCCATCAAGATCTCCTATGTCTGCCCACATAAGCTTGGAGCCACTTTAGAGATCCTAAAAACATAAAAAATATGTAGGAGTGAGAGCAAACCATAGCTCAGTGAGATAACCAAATCAAACCATGCTTCAAGCACAGACCAAACAAGTTTTGAATTACATTCGGATGCAATACATGTCATGCCCCAAAGGGTACCCAAAACGCGACAGTCCACCACACTCGATGTTTAAACTCAAGTATAACAATCTTAATCATCCCATGAGTTTGGACACCAGATGTAAAGCTTATTTTCACCATGTAAGGAACCTTACTTTGAATCGAAATAGCTTAAGAAGACATACATAAGTAATAAGAATGTAAATCATAACAGTTATACTCAAATTTAGTCTATTACAAAGATCTAAGGGGTATACCCTCATCAAAATAATAAGAGTCTTTAAAGTCCACAATATGTCTTTTTTCAACACATATATAACTAAAGAGATTCAATTAGAAGTCTATGCCTAACATCTAGGTCCCGACTTATCCAAAAAGCTCGTTAACTTCCCAAAAAAAAAACCTGAGAAAAGTGGCCTCTTGAGGATAGCCATAAATAATCGTACTGCAACAGGAAACTATGAGGGTATAAGCTTGCAAGCTTAGTGAGTTTCATTTCCAGAATTAAATACTCAATCAAACAATAAGGCAAGCAAGTTATATTAAATAATCATATGAAATGCACAAGCACATGAGCATGCAATACATAAGACTTTTCGGGAGTCCTATGTTGAATGGATTTATGCCCTCCATTCGGGGTTAGGTGTTTCAGGCCCATACGACCATAGATTTCAATTTTTCTCTCATTTATTAAGTGGTTGTTTCAGGTGCCCACCCACTAGTTAATTATGTAGTTGATTCAAGTGCCTACTCTACTTCCATTTTAATTTAGGCGACCCTACGCTGATAACCAAGTTTTCAGGCCCACCCGTTGCCTAGCTATTATGCCTTTTTCCCATAAAGGTATAACAACGAATGTAATGTGACTTAACATATATTATGCATAGACAATTTAGTTATATGGTCATGGCATATTATTTAAGTGAATTATAGGCGATCATAGAGATTTCAGCCACTTCAATTCTATAGTAAATCATACAAATATTTATAACAATTCCCATTTCGATATTCTTATCATCAATTCAACCATGTATAATTCACATGCACATTCCAATTTTATCTTGTCCTAATTCTAATGTCGCTATCATTACAAGCAAAATTATAAGCATATAATTTAAAGAAAGTGAACTCACTTTGCCATGACACGAAATTTCTCTTAATCGTAATAATTCTCGGGAAGGTCTAGTCTGTCTCCCAAGTCTCCTAACAAAAGAAATGCTTCCGATGAGTATTTCTATGAAGTTTAAATGCACTTATAAATTCTATTCTAAAAGTTCGTCAAAGTTTGCCTAGGAAGAAATTCCAACTTAAAATAGCCATAACTTGGTCATTTTAACTTAGAATTTCGCAATTAAGCTATCTATTTCTATCTACTCCGAAAGATCTATCTATTTATGATGTTATTCCTAAGTTTTGAAAATTTTTAAGTCTTGAAAATCTCGGATCAGATCTGATCAGTAGCTAAAAATCGCATTTTCGAATTTGTTTTGTGAAATTTGCATTGTTTACACCAAGTATATTATATGTGCATGCAATATCTACAAGTTATTATCATGAATAACATTATATGAGTTATCTATATGTATATCCTTAATGATATTTGATTAAAAGAAATTTTTAGAAAACTTTTACCTTGTAAACGTTTTCAAAATACTTGACTTAGAAAAACTAGTATTATTTCTTGCAAAATCACCCTTGTTTTTATTAAAATAACGCCTTGATGACCTATATGCCTAGTACCTTTATTATTTTAACAAAATTCTTCATTTTGGAGTTGGAAAATAGATGTTTAAATAGGGGTTTTGCTTAGTTACGAATTTTTACAAAATTTTGAGAAATAAAAATATTGCTTGATCTATGTTTTGAAACCTTTCATTTTTTTTTTTATTATACCTTGATAAAATCCACTTATTCTTATCAAAATTAAGTCTTTACTACCTCTATTCTCTAAGTCTTCTATTTTTCAGTTAAAATCCTCATTTTGGCATTTGGAAATAGGTGTCTAAATGGGGGTCATTTCTAGATTCGAATTTTGCTAAATTGTTTTAAGGTTATTTTTTGGGTAAAACTCATTTATTCTTTCTAAAATTAAGTTATAACCAAACCTACTCCTTGAGGCTTCCAATTCTTTAATAAAACTCTTGTTTTAGGGTTGTAAAATAGGTGTTTATCTAGCATCTCACCCTAGTTACAAATTTCAATTTCTTGTTGGGGTTGAAACAAGTTCTAACTTAACTTTTATAACCTTTTTCTTATTTTGAAAATTCCTCTTAGTAAAACTAAGCTTAACTCATCAAAATCATTCATTTATGATGCCTATTCCCTAATCCCTTCATTTTAAGTGTAAAATCTTCATTTTGGAGTTGAAAAATAGGTTTTCTAAATAGGTGTCTTTTTCCATCCGAATTTCCAAAAATCATTTTAGTAATAGATCTTGAACTTTCAACATATTCTCATTACTATCATACTACTATAAGCCTTTTATGTACATAAGAAAAAAAAAATCTATGGTATTTATGTACTTATAACAAATAGATCTAGTATATCATGCAAGTCATGAATGTAAATGCAACATGAATATTATGTATATGAGGTTAATAAATGAATACATGCTCAAACTATCAATAATAACAACATATAATAATAATATAGCAAAATAATAGCAAAACAACTTAAATATAGGGATCAACAACATTGTAATGGCAAGAATATCATGATCAAGTGTTTCCACATCCCTAACATAAAGCTCATGGGGATTTTAGTGGAACCATATACGTATGATCTTGCCATTACATGTTTTATCATGGTAGGGTCAAGATCTATTACCTATTAAAGGTTTGAAACTAGAAAACTTGAAGAACAAAAAGTTTTTTGTGTGTGTATATGGGAGAGGGGCTTACGACAAAGAAGGAGAGGGGGAGAGAGAGAGAGAGAGAGAGAGAGAAACTTTTTCAAAAGTTAATTTTGTGAAGAAAGAGAGAAAGTGAAAAAGTGAAAGTACAAATGTGTTTACATAGGAAAAGAAATTAAGGTTTTGTGTGATTAAATAAAGAAGAAAAATCAAACAAAATGAGAGAAGACAAGTGTAAGCCCTGGAAAGAAAATAAAACCCTGAAAGTCATTCCGAATTAAAACTGAACTTCGATAAGTCCCAAATTCCGAATGGATCCTGAAATTTCTGAATCGTGAGAATAATAACAAACCTCAGAAATAAAATAGCAACACAATATACTTCCATGCTAAAACCTCTACGTACGACAAATTTTATATTTAACTCCAACTTATAAATTCGGGTAAACTAGAGCTCTAAAACAAATTATTAAGAAGTAAATAGTGATTACCTTCGGGAATAAAACTCAATCCAAAGAATTCCGAGAATGTTGTGAGATATTGGTTACTTAAGAAAATTGACCTTAAAATAAATCTCACCAATCAGATATGTCATATAAGTATAAAATATCAATTTCCAAGTTGGCAAATGTGTAAACCGGAAAGTCAGTCGGGAAACCTAAGTCCCTGAAACTCCGTAATCTAGATCCGGCAATTCCATGTTCCTAAACCCAGGAGTCGGAATAAGAGGAAAAGGTGTAATTGGTTCGTATTAAGCTTAGGATGCTCTAAAGGATGAGATCAACGAGTTTTCGACCTATTCCAATCCGATCAAGTGCCAACTTCGAAAAGCGCGCCTTGGGATTCCAAATGTTAAAAATATGTTATTAATGCCGTTAGACTCATATTTCTATAGGGGTAGCTAAATTATAAGTTTTACAAATTTTCAAAAAAGCTAGAATTACCTGATTTTGCAAATTTAATCATATTTCATTACTACCGGTAATTAGTGAGTCTTCCAGTACGAATTACTATTATTCAATACCCAATTTTTATTATTATTCTTATAATGTATACCCTAGTTCTCCTAGTGATCGGATAAACTTCAGAAACCGGAGAACGAAACCCTATATCGGTCTGGTTCAAGCTTAGTGAGAGGAGCTTAAAAACCCTAGATCCAGCTTTCCTTCGATTTCATAACAAAAGAAGTTTTATAAAGTAAATGAATATCACTTATTGTTTTAGAGTATATTTTAAACCTTAGAAAGTTTTAAATTCAGAAATTTTTCAATTCCGAGCTTTCTCAAGCTCAATTATGGAAAAACGTGCCCTGGGACCACAAACTCAGAAAAATATTCCGGAATAGTCATTAGAACCGTAATTTTATGAGGATTTCAAAAATTTCAATTTTATAATTTTTCGGGCTATAAAAATTATAGTTATAGCCTTTTCCCACGTTTTCTCTACAACCGGTAAAGTAGATGTCTTGTCTACTATTCACAAGTACAACCTACACTACACACTACCCATACCCTATTCTTACATCCTTACAACTACTCATACAATTTTCTTTTCCAAGAAATTTTGTTTCCTAATTAAATAATACAATTATTACATTTTGCTACATAAAATACAATTTTTATCAAATTTCAAACTCTCTCTCTCCCTCACCCCCTCATGGCTGGCGCCCCTTCCCCCCAATTCCCCCTCATTTTGTTTTATTTTACTTCTTTTTATTCAATTAAACCCTAATGCATCTAATATATAAGCTCATATTCTCTCTCTCTCTCCTCATTTTTCACTTGTTCAAATTTTTACAAAAGTGAAAACCCTCTCTTCTCTTCCTCTATGTTGTCCGTGACCCCCTCCTCCTCACACTCACACACAAAGCTCATTTCCTCTTCTTTTCTACTTCAAATCTCTATTGGTATGATGATTTCAAGCCTTATTCTTACTAAATCTTGTAATGGCAAGACTTTTTTTGTGTGTTTTTCACATTTAATCCCAATGAGCATATGCTAGGGACATGAAAACACTTATACAAGAATATCAAGCCATCACAAGAAGTGATCTAGTATTTAAATGAGTTTTTGTTGAGATATTACCTTATTCATGCATGTAAAGTAGAGATCTTGCATAGAAATTTATGTTCATGCCATGAGACTCATGATTCATGCACCATATGTGGTAGAGCTAAGTGTTAGACACTCATACATTCATTTATATTTATGCTTATGTGGTTGTTTCGAACTTACATGCATCTATGATCATAAAAGCTTAGTCTTGCATGTATGATGTGTTAGATCTTCATGTATAGGAGGCAAGAAACTTGAAAAAGAAAAGATTTGGTTGGAAATGTCTTATGGAAATTCGGATGATTTTGGAACCCTATTCTAAAAACCACTAAAACCACTTTGAAACTCATATTTTACATGAAAAATGAAGGTATATGTAATAGTATCTTTAAGGAATGATTTTTATAAGTTTAATGAGTTTAGGCATGAGTAATATGTAAAACAGTAGTGAAGTTGAATGGAAAAATTGAGATAGTGATTAGTTGTTAAATTCGTATTTGGAATGCCTACATAAACACAGTGTTTAAGCTTAAATTTCATGTTTTATGAGTTAAATGAAGTTCTTAGGCAATAGATATAATAAAGCTTCAAATTTTGATGCATTAAATAAGTTTTCTCCTAAGAAAAGTGCAAGAAATGAAAATTTCCAAAATTCGGATTTTGTGAAAATTTTTAAAAAATATTACAAAGTGAAAAATGTAATTTTTATGCATAAATGGAGGTCTTGGGTAGTATAGATGATAAAGACTTGTTTTTAGTTAGATAACAAGTAAATTCTAGGAATAGATCCTAAAACACTAGGAGATACAAAAATTTGGAAAGAATGGATTTTAGGAAATGGCTAATGTGAAAGTCTTGTAATGATTAGAGTTCCTAAGAGTTCATTATCAAAAATCATCAAGATCATGCATATATTGAACTCATTACATGACATTCATACTAGGAATTCATTCATGTTCCAGCTATGCATGAGTTATCAACTAGAAACATTTTTACTAAATGCGAAGCAATTTTTCGGAAAAAGAAACGTTACAGTACCAATCTGATCCCACTGTTCCGTGACCTTAATATTTTCAAAACTTGAAAATAATATTATAAATAGATAGATATTTTGAAGTAGATAGAAATCAATATAAAATTTGCGATTTTCCCAGTTAAAATGACCAAGTTATGGCCGTTTTAAGTTGGAACTTCCGCAAAAAGCGAGAATCACGATTTTGATTAGTTTAGATGCATAGCTTGAATTAGTGAAGTGATGAGATTTTTATTAGGCTATTCTTATTTGGTAGGTGATCCCGAGCACGACGATACCCTATCACCTGACTACCGTGATTAAGAGACCAGCGTACCATGGCCAAGTGAGTATTACTTCCGCTCTCAATTATTGTTTGTGATTGTAATAATAGTTGCACTAGTTGTTAAGCAAAGATAAAAAGAGAATGATTATGCATGATGGGGTTAGTTGGGTATTATAATTGTTTGCTGTTGATGTGTGAAGCTGAAAGTAAAGAATATCGAAGCCGGGCGATAAGTTATTGCTTGTGTAGAGATGAGCTAGAATTGATTGTCTACAAATATTGCTTGATCACCTAAAAGAATCTGGTTAACTGATTATTGGACTTCAAATATAATTGAACCCATTCATATCACGATGGGGATGGAGCATTAGCATTTGTTGGTTAATCGTGATCCATAAAACGAATTGTTGGTTAATCGTGATCCATAAAATGAATTGTTGATTAATCGTGATCCACAAAACGAAATATTGTTCAGTTGACCGTGAGCTTAAACGGTGTCGTACCGTAGGATTCGATAATCTACTAACCCGAGATGTAGGGCGCAAGTCCATCCACATATGATTTCTGGATGGTCATATGTTTGTTGAACCATTTGTTTGATGCATTTCACTTGCTTGAATGATTACTTGCTTGAATGATTTGTCTTAATTGTGATATGAAAGTTTTCACTCACTAAGCTAGTATAGCTTATACCCAAATAGTTTCTTGTTGTAGTATGAATACCTTTGGCTATTTCCGAGGACCCGTAGACATCAGGTACAGCTCTTAGAGATTAAGGAGCTTTTGTTAAGGCCGGGACCTAAAAGTAGAAATGGACTTCTAATCCTGTTTCCCAGAACCAGTGTCTGAGGGATAAAACAAGGAATTTTGTGAGCTTGATAATTCTTAGCATTGTTTTCGAGGGTATGCCCCCTAGTTCATGTAATAGAATAATTTTCTATAAGACGGTCATGATTTACATTCTTGCTGCTATGTATGTCTCCTTAAGCTACTACGAAGCAAAGTATGGTCTATGTATGTTGAGAGTGAGCCTTACACCCGCTGTTCAAACTCATGGAAAGACTAAGATTGTCTTACTTGAATTTAAATGTTGAGTGTGGCGGACTGTCACGTGTAGGGCACACTTTGGGGCATGACAACAAGGGAGGAGGGGCACCGGTTTTAGGAAGGGTAGGAGAGAGAGAGAGATGTGTGATTATTTTGTGTAATAAAATTCAAATTTAAATAAGTAATTTAAGACATAAAAGTGTATTGGAAAAGTAAATGTAAGGAAAATGATGTAATGAGGTCAGGTTAGATTGTAAGGATGTAAGAATAGACACGGTTGGTTGTACTTGTGAATAGTATGATTAGAAATAAAAAGTAGATTAAACAATTAAATTACCAATAGTAAAGAAAATGCGAGTAAAATTGCAATATTAGATATTTTTAGTTGCCGAAAAATTATATAACTGATATATTTAGAAATCTTATGAAATTATGAGTCTAACAGTATTAATAGTATATTCTTGGTATCCTGAGCCCGAGGACATGCTTTTCAAAGTCTGTATTCGATCAGGTTCGAAATAGGCCAAAAATTTACCAATCTAATATTTTTAAGCATACTAATATTATTATGAACTAATCTATACTCTTTACTCATATTTGACTTCTCAGTTTAAGAACATGAGATTGCCAGATCTAAACTGCTAGGGCTTCATAAGGATTTGTTGACTTAGGGTTTTCAGCTGACTTCCCGTTTTAGGATTTATTGAAATTACCCTAAAAACTAGGACTTTACAATAGACAAACAAACCATAGAGATACACTCAAAATGAATGTAGCAACAACATCTATGGTAGACCGGTGTCATAAACGGTGTAGAATTACATTTTCTACACTTCAATTATTGGGATAAACCCCCAACCAAGCCATTTGTACTCATGAACCCATGGACCCCTATAAGAGGAAATCCACTATTCTCCTTAAAGGCATTAATTGCCAAACCCTTGGATGCCTACAACATGATGTCTAGAAATGTCCCCAGTTCATTTCACAAAACATTTTGTCAAACTTAGATATTTCATAGGACTGGAAAAAGTGACTAGAGATACTCTCTGCCATGATTCTTTATAAACACTTTTTGAAAGTATTTCCAATTTCGAATATGGGATATTTCCTACCAGAGAGGAAGGGGAGATTCAATCACATGCAACAAATATGTCCAATTAATTAGCCAAGTAGTTACAATTACCCATTTATTCCACTAATCATACAGATGATTGGTGTCACACCCCAAAGAGTACCCTAAATGGGACAATCCATCACACTCAATATTAAGACTTAAGTATAACATCCTTAGTCATCCTGAAAGTCTCGATATCAAGAGTAAGGCGTACTTTCAAGATCATAGTGGACCAAACTTTAGATCATGTTGTTTAAGCAGTTATACACAATAGCACTTAAGAAAATAAATCATAACAATATAACCAAGGTTCATAAAAACTATTAAAGAGTCTTTACAACATTAAGGGGCATTCTCCTATTAAAGATAACTAAGTCTAATAAAAAGTCTATCATAAAACGATTTATACTTTTGAAACTCCTCTTGAATCCTTTTCTACTTCTAGCTTGCACGTCTATCTATAAGCTCTTAGCTTAAAGGCAATACCTAGGTAAAATAACCTCTTGGTTCCAACCAAAGGTACGAGAACTGCAAAAGATATCTAAGAGGGTATAAGCTACTAGCTTAGTGAGATTTATTTCCACAAATGAACACTTGACATCCTATCATCAATACAAGTTTATTTAAGCAATCATATGAGATGCACAAGCACATGGGAAAACAATACATATGATTTTCCAAGAATCATATGTTTGAATGGATTTACCCCTCCATTCGATGGTTAGGTGTTTCAGACCGTATAGGCTGTTATTATATAACTTAATTCCATGATAGTTCTTATTTAACAACTTTCTTGCTAAAGAAAAAAAAGTATTATAAACTAACTTATTTGTAGTTTATTTCCGAGCCACTACATAGCTGGTGGATATGTTTTATTCACATGTTCTATTCAGATGTTTTTTCATCGCTAGTTGATTCAAACGATGCCTCGTCGCTTTATAGAATTTACAGACTCTATGAATCTCCTTACTAAGCCTTTGCCCACTAATGGAATAGTAATAAATGCAATGAACTCACCCGATGACATGCATGAATTATTTTAATTAATTACTCATGACATAATTAAATATTTTGCAGGTGATCATAGAATTTGTAGACAATCATTCTTACACTAGATTAAACATTCATTATAAACAATTCACGCCTTGATATACTTAATCGTAATTTCAACCAAGTATATAAAGCACATGCATTTTCCATTTTATCTTTTCCTAATTCTAATGCCACTATTTTACAAGTAAACTCATAAGTGTAAATATGTAAGAAATAAACTCACTCGGCCATTTGTGCGGATAATTCTAGTCAAGGAAATCCTTGGAATACGGAATTCGACCTCCACGTTACTTAAACAAGAGAAATACCTAAAATGAGTATTTCTTGGAAGTTCTACTTAAATTTGTAATTCTATTTTACGAGGTTCGTCAAAATTCATAGATAGGGAAATTCGAACTTAAAATGGCCATAACATGCTCATTTTAACTCGGAATTTCGCATATAAATATCAATTTTCATCTACTCGAAAAGATCTATCCATTTGCAATGTTATTTTCTACATAGAAGGTCATTTGGGTTTTTAAAAGTTACATAATCAAAACGAAAAATCCCAGCTTTTGAAAAAAAAATTTTCAAACTCATCTTTATTCAAAAATCCTTTGGCAAAAATATAGATACATATATATTTGAAAATCCTTTGAGTGTTTATATAGACTCATATTATATGCAAGATTCTAATGGTATTGTCTCAATTATTATTTTTCGTAAAACAATTCATCTTAAAGTGTTGAAACTTAACAAATTCCCTTCTAAGTGTTTTGGAGAAACTTTATAATTTCTTAGGTTGTTATAATCAAGTATATTCCTATCTTGTTTTCTAATTTCTTTTTCAAAACAATTAAATTCCCTTTTCAACTTTAATCTTTTAAAATTTTGCTTTTTGTGGCAAATTTAAGTTTCTAATGTTTTTATTAAGTTGTTGATAACATATAGTGACTTTGATTGTTTATATTTTCCTTTTTAACGAAAAAAATGGTTTTGTTAAACAAGTCTTCTTATCCCTATATTCTTATCTTATAACTTTTTCAAAATAACTTTTATTTCCAAAACTTAGTTCTTTGAGTCTTTTACCAACTTTATTTTGAAAGAAATTAATTCTTTTTAAGTTGTTGATAAAATTCGTGATTTTTGAAATCATCATACTTGTATTCTTTTTATCTCTTTTGAAAATAGGTTTATCATTTACAACCTTGGAAATCCTTTATTTTTCTATATGGGTTTATAAATAAGAAGGTTGATTTTATCTTAACTTTGAAAACTAGTTTTGTTTTTTGTTGTTATTATAGAGTTAGTTTAAATCCTACAAGTAAACTTTTTATGAAAAATTTGTTTACCAAGAAAACATTTATGCTAAGTTTTGATAAACTTTATGTGGTTTACTATCAAAGAAAATGTTCATTTTTTTTTGTTAATTTTTTTTATAAAATCATCTTTATTGTTATTTAAGAAAAATCTTGGTGAGTTTGAAAAGAAGTTGAAAAATAATTTTCATCTGTGTTTGGTAACAAAATCTTGATATAGAGATAAGGTTATATATTAAAAGAGTTTAGTTTCATTTTTTTTTATTAAAAAAAAGTCCACTTTTAAATTTTGTTGAGACAATAACATTATGTTGATGCATATACATGAGTATGTAGTATGAGAAAAATGATGAAAATATGGGAAAATATATAAGGAGCAAAATAATAGTAAGCAAGATAATAATATCAAGTATTAGGACCTTGCTTCATCAAGAAATATAAAGCATTGAGAGCCAAGAGCTATAAAACCGATCAAGTATTGGGGGCCTTATCTTTATCAAGGCATCCTAGGAATAAGTTCCAAAAGAAAACGAAAAAGAAAGAAAAATTGAAAAAGCAATAATAGTAATAAAGCAAGTTAGTAAAAGTTAGTGAGCATTTAAGCTCTAAGGAATATATAGATATATATACTTAATAGAGTTAGATTAGAAGCATAATAACAATAATATTAACAATAATAACAACATATATAATCATAATAACAAAATAGTAAAATCAGAATTTCTTAGCATGTGCAAGAACAAAACATGAACATGTTGTTCCTTTTACTACTCATATGAGTTTCAAAACAACACCATGGTCATGGTAAGTTACATGACGTAGGTAAACTAAATAGCTGGAAGAAGTTCACCTAAAAGTATTTTATGGTAGGAAGGAGATAATGAGTGTAGGATTATGTAGTTTATGGTATGTAGTAGATGGTTTGTGTGTAGATGAGAATTTTTTTGTGTAATTAGTGAAAGAGAGTTTCAGTAGAGAAGAATTTTGTGGAGAGAGTTTGTGGAGAGATTTTGAGAGAGTTTTGTTATATGAAATGAAGGTATGAAAGAAGTGGAGGGAGCGGGGGTATATATAGTTGAAGATGGAGGGAAATTAAGTGTAATAAAATAAATTGAGAGAGAGAGGGAGGGGAATCACGCCAACCATAAGGAAGGAGAGAGAGAGAGAGAGAGAGAGAGAGAGAGAGAGAGAGTTGATTTTGGTTGTATTTTGTAAGAAAATAATTAATATATAAAATATGATTTGATTAGAGATGTATTGGAAAAGTAAAAATGTAAGAAAATAGGTATATAGGTAGTAAGAATAAGTAGTAGGAAAAAATAGAAATAGGTGAATAGTAATGAATAGTAGAGAAGTAAATGAATAGTAAATAAGACTAATAAGTTATCGGTAGTAAAGAAAATAAGCGTATAAATGCGATATATGTAATTTTTAGCTACCGAAAATTACGAAACTGATATTTTTGGATTTCTTATATTATTACGAGTCTAATGGTATAAACGAAATATTTTACTATCCGGTGTTTCTCGGCATGATTTTCGAAAACTTATCTCGTTCGGATCTGAAAGACACTAGAGATTAGCGAATCTGATATTTTTATACTTCCTTATATTATTAAGAACTATTATAAGCCATTAACTCAATTTCGTTGTCTAGGGTTTAAGAACGCAGGATTACCGAATCTAAACTTTAGGATTTTTTGCATAGATTTTTGTTGACTAGGGTTTTCAGTTAACTTCTTATTCTAGGGTTTGAACTTAAGAGTCATCATAAAATCTAGGGGTTTACAATTGCACTTACAACAACCAAGCACTCCATCATCAAGAAATACATCCAACACAACAATAACAGTAGCAAGCATAATAGCATGATAAGATTCAAGTCACTTACGTTTGCATCTTATTTAAAGATCGTTGTAGTCTTCAGAAAAGTCAAGGTCTTGATCGAAAGCTCCTATAGAACAACAAACACATATCACCAACACATAACAGAGAAGCTAGAACTCTTATTAAAGCTTTAAGTGTTTTAGATTCTCATTATAAACTTCTTAACTTAAGCTTAGCACTATCGTGTTCAACTAAAGTTGGGTCGAGGGTCACATTGCTACCCAAAACTAAGCTTGTTATGCAACAATTGAAGGTCGAAGGTCACTTAGGAAAGGGTCGTGGGGTACCTAAGTGTAAGAAAACATGTCGCGCCTTAATAAATTTGAGGGTCGAAGGTTGAAAAAACATGCATAGTTCGCATCGAGGGTTCGACCTTAGGCCTCGACCAAGGCTATGCTTCAAGGCTTCATTTTAACTTTCACCTCAACAAGCTCTAGTGGCTATTGCAGGTCACATCGAAGGCTCGACAGTAGGCCATGACGGTCACTAAGTATTCTTACTTGAACATTTTTAAGGCTCGACAAGCTTTATATTTGTCGAGGGCAAGTCAAAGGTTAAACTTTAGGCCGTGATAGACACTATTCACAAAAACTTAACCCCACAACACTAATATTAAGTTACATTTGAGCTACACAAGGGCGAACATAGGGCGTGACACTAGCAACTATATAAGAAAACTAAGAGCAAAACTTATGCGTCGACAACAACAATAGAGGAACTCTTAAGGCAAACTTGGCCTTGACAGTAGCAAAAACATATAGACCAACCCTAAAAGAAATCTATCATCTCATTACACATATAGATCAAGTGTAAACATCAAAACACACGTCGAAACATCCTAACTCATCCACCAAACAACAGATAGATCCAACACGGGACTAAACATCTAGAACCTATCTCTAGAGCATCAAAAGAACTAAGAAGGCTGGTTTATTTTGTTTCATAACATATTTCTTAATCTTCATTCAGATTAAGCTTGAAAAACATTTGTTTAAACTTAAATAACAGATTTACCAAAACTTCTAGGCCTCAACAAGCTCAGAAAACATACTTTGACATGTTTTAGAAAGCAAAGCCTAGGTTTAGCTTTATAAACACGTGTCTGCTAAACTCGACATTCCTTAACAAACCAAATTCATTTTTTAGTTTTCCAATACATAGTATCTGCTAAAACGAAGTTTCACTCATAAATGGTAAAACGTATACGTGCACTGGTGTATTTAAGAAAGACTATTACTATAACTTTCGAAAACATGCTAAAACGAAGATACTACTCATAACTTCTTAGAAAATAAAGTAAAATGAAGTTAACTGTTGTGTTTTTGAAGATCACTTTACTTCTTCATTTCAAAACCCTGGTTATAAAGCTCGTAAACACCATCTTAGGGTTTTTCAAACTAAAATGTGAAGGTTTTGAGAGAACAGAGTTTGAAAGCAGGCAAAAAGAAAGGATTTTTAGAAGAGTAGATATTTTTTAAAATATCAAGTTTACTTTCTAAATACAACAACGTCCAGTTTTGTAAACTATTAAATCACTGTTTAGCTCTCTTTTGAATTAGAGGACAGATTTGTCCTTTCATCATTTAATAAAAGAGGTTTTATTTTAGGGAGAAAGACAATAGCCCATGCTTTAAAGCTTATTGCAGCCGACATGCATCAAATTTTCTTATACTTTAGAAATAAATGTAATCATGAAAAAGCTCCACTTTTTAATGCAAGCAAAATAAGATTTTTGTTTTTACTAGAAATCATTAATTAATATATTGCCAAAAATATTATTTTTTTTTCAAGTGGTAAAATTAGATTTTTAATTTTAATTTTTTAAATTTTAACTCCTACTATGGAAAAACATAGGGATGACATCAACTTTGTGCCCAAACATCTCTACAAAGTCTTCCAAAAATAGCTCAAAAACTTACATCTTAATCCAAAACAAAAGATTGTGGAATACCATGAAGTCTAACCACTTTTGCATGACTAAATACGCCACATACATAGCATCGTTGGTCTTGTGATACAAAATAAAATGTGCTATTTTACTATGTCTATCAACAATTATCAAAATAAAATCAAATCATAGTTGAGTAATTAGAAGTGTTGTTGCAAAATCCATACCTAAATCTACCTAAGGTTTGGTAGGAATAAGAAGCAGTATAAATGATTCTTGTAGTTTGCTCGTACTATTGGCCTTTCTACAAATAAAACAATTCTTAACAACCTTATGCACATTCTTAGCCATACTAGGCTAATAAAAGCACTCACCCAAAGCATCTATAGTTCGATGCTTACCAAAATGCATAGAAAGACCTCTAGCATGGGCCTCATGCATCGATCCCTATAGAATACGCAACTTCCATGCCTGAACAAATAATCTTGCTCCATTTGATACCCACTCATGGACCTACCACTAAAATAATTTTACACAATCTGAGAAAATAATCTACTACCAACATATTACTCCACAATTTGATCAAAATCAGACGACATAGCCTGCATAGAGTTCAATAAAATATGCCCCATAGATAATGCATTAGCTATTATGTTAGAATTACTTTTCTTATACCTAATAATATAGGCAAATGACTCCAAAATTTCTACCCTCAAGCATGTCTCTTAGATAAATTATTCTAGCCTCTGAGATACTTTAAAGATTCATGCTCAATGAATATAATAAACTCTTTTGGTAAAAGATAATATTGTCCTATCATAAGAGCTTGAATTAAAGAGTACAATTCCTTATCATAAGTAGGATAATTCAATGCTACACCATGAAGTTTCTCAGTAAAATTTGTTGTAGGATACCTCTTCTACATCAGTATAACCCCAACAACAACATTTGAAGCATCACGCTGAGGCTCAAATACCTTATTAAAATATGGAAGTACCAACAACGATGTTGAGGTAAACTTTTCCTTAATCACATCAAAACTTCGTTGTGTTGCTTGACCCTATTGAAATGGGACCCCTTTCTTGGTCAATTATTTGAGAGGTGATACAATATACCAAATCATGAATAGATCTTCTATAAAAAGAAATAAGTCCATGGAAATTACGAATCTTAGAAACATTAACAATAATAGGTCATTTAGTAATGGCTTTAATCTTCTCACAACCTCATGAATACCCTCTCTAGAAACAACACATCCTAGAAAAATAACTTCACTTTAATAAAAGGTACACTTCTTGTGGTTAGCATATAGCTTTTCCTTCTTCAATACCATAAAGACTGAAGCTAAATGACTAACATGAGTATCCAAATTAGGACTATAAATGAGGATGCCATCAAAATCAATAACCATAAATTTCCATAAAAGCTCCCTCAATTCATAATTTAGCAACCACATAAAGGTGCTATAACTCTACTACATTAGCAATATCATATCGCAACCCCGCAACAAACATCGCTATGGATTCCTCAAGAGTTCCAATGATTTAGCTTTGTACTATGAGAATCTCAAACTCCTTGATATACTTCCCCAATCCTACGTTGTGCAGAAGGCATGCAAATTCCCAACCTCTACCACCAATCCTACTGTAGGTTGCTATAGCCATGTTCCTTTAGTGGTAATTACACTCTTATGTCGACATCTAACTCTTTATCCACTTTGCATTCAACCCTCACATGTTCACGTATGTTTCCCATTAAGGTCTCTTTAAAACTCCAAATTGTTTACCATTGCCACTGCATCAAGTTTTGCATACCTTGCACTATCATCCCCATTAACTCCATCCAATCCTTAGACTAGGTTCAGCGTCCCCCCGTGTGATCTACCAAAGACTTCAACTTTCCACTAACGATATTCAATTCACCTAACATATTCAATATAGATGATAACTTATTATGCAAGAAACAAACCTTTATTTAACTTCTTCCACAAGCAACCTCTACTAAAGCGTTAAATTTCTCTCAAAAACTTAAGCTTTGATGCCAAGATGATATGGGATGGAATTCCATACATGTTTTATAATAGGAATCAACTAGGCTTTATTAACAAGATGTTATTATCATCTTTAGATTAAGGGAAACAAAAGAATAAATGATATAAACGTTCTACTTTCAAGGATATTATGCACCAAGAAAAAGAATCAAACTAGTAGTTTTATTTAATCAATATGATGCACGATCAATGAAAACAATGAAGCTTTCATTCAATCTCTAAGAATGATAGAAAGTTAAGGTTTGAGAAAACTCTCAAATCGTAATTCAATATTCAAAGTGTCAAAAGATTCCTAAAAAATGCCTAAGAGCCGCTTTTATAAACCACAACTAGGGTGGGGGGTAAAGTGGTAAATTGAAAACTATTCTAATAAAATAATAAAAGATAAAATAGGAAAATAATGTGTTAAACCATCTCATGAGCCAAGCTACAAGCAGTAGCATGGGGCGTAGGATCTTAGGGTCTCACTTTGCACTTGACTCTAAGCTAACATAGCCTATCATACGAGTCATATGGTAGGGCATAGCCTTCTCGGATCTATCCTACATCAAAATCTAAGCCCACATGGCCTAGACCATAAGCTATAGAATAGGCCATGGCTTCCTCGGGCTATTTCGAATCTCTCGACTTGGGTTAATACAGTTGTTGACACAAACTATGGAATGAGCATACGAGCTTCTGTAAACCCCCAAATTTTTCAAGAATGGTTTTGGAATACCGAATAAAAACCTTAAAGACTAACCCAAGTTGAAACTGAACCTTAAAACAATTTCGATCACGGAATTCCATAAGAGAATCTTCAAAAACAAAAATAGAAAATTCGATAATTGTTCGATTCAAAAATCCGAGTATGAGATAATCCATCTATCCAATCCCTAATGTAAACCCCTCAATTTCTAGGATAAAGTTAGATTAAACCCTAAACCTTGTCAAACTGGAGTTTCAAAAGTCAACAAAGATCAAGACAATCAAACAATTTCAACTCCGACAATCCTGCGCTCTCAAACCCTAAAAAACGAAATAGAGTTAACGGCTTATAATAGTTCGTAATAATATAGGGTAGTATAAAAATATCATATTCGTAATTTTCTAGTATCTTTCGGATCCGAATGGGATCAGTTTTAAAAAATTGTGCCCTAGTGCACCGGACAGTGAAAATATTCTGACAATACCATTAGACTCGTAATTAAACAAGGATTTTAAAAATATCAGTTTTAGAATTCTTCGGTAACTAAAAATATCATATATAGCCCGTTTATGAGTATTTTTATTACTATCGGTATTTTATTTGTCTAGTTTACTATTCATAGTACTATTCCTTCTATTCATTACTATTTCACTATGTCTACTTTTTCTTGCACCTATTTCTTACTACCTACATACCTATTTTCTTACACTTTTACATTTCCAATACATCTTATATCAAATCATATCTTACATATTAGTTATTTTCTTACAAAATACAAACAAAATCAACTCTCTCTCTCTCTCTCTCTCTCCTTTCCTCCATAGCCGGCGTAGGCCTCCTCTCTTTCCCTCTCAATTATTTTCTTTTTTACTATTTTATTACATTAAATTTCCACTCTAAAATTCTATAAATACCCCCTTCCTCCTTCATTTTTTTACACATTCATTCTACATAACAAAACTCTACCAAAATTTTCTCTCAAAACCTGTCTCCAACAATCCCCTTTCAAAATACTCTCTACCATCCTCTACTTTTCAAGAAAAGTAACAAAAACACACTACCCATTCATCTCTTTTCAAATCCTCCATTAAACCTTAGGTAAAATCTTACCTATATTTCTTTATCATGTTCATACAACTTAGCATGAGCTTAGTGTATGTTTCTTAGACTTATATGAGTTAAAGAAGTAATAATATGTTCATGTTTTGTTTTTATTTTTGTTTTTATTTTTGTTCATGTTCATATTTTACATTATGTTATTATTGTTGTTATCATTGTTATTATTATTTTTGCTCTAATCTAACTTCTATATAGTATTATGTATATTATGTATATATATATTTTTTAGAACATATAAGCTCACTTGTTATTTATTTATTTTCATGCTTTGCAATTTATTTATCATGCAATTTATTAAGACTAGTCTTTCTAGTCTTAGACTTGTCCATATCAAGTCAAAACAATTTCCTTTATTTCTTTTATTTTGGGACTAGTCTATTCTTAGTCCCGGGTTGCCTTGATAAAGCTAAGGCTCCTAACATATGATCGGGATTCCTTGATAAAGCTAAGGTTCCCAATGCTTGACCATATTTATTACGTTTATTTGCTTATGAGTATTTCTTTCTATCTTATTCTTACTTTTTCATTGCTACATAATCATATTCATGCATGATTATAATATTGTTGTCTTAAATAAAGACAAAATGGGTTCTTTCTTAAACAAGGAAAAAGTGAACTAGATTTCTCAACAAAAGATTTTTCAACAAAAAGTCTAAATATTGTTTTTAATAAATTCTTTTCAAAAGCTTAAGTAAGTTAATCATAAATTTTAAAGTATTAGTGCCTAAGATTTCTTCAAATGAAAGGAACTCATTTCTTTTATAAATCAAAACTAAATACTCCATAAATATAAAATTTTTAGCATTTAAGATTTTAACTCAACCATATCTTTTATAAAACTTAAATAAGTTCACTATAGACTTTGAAAATCATAAACTAAGAAAATACAACATAATTTTTATATATTGTTATTCTCTTTTCAAAATTAAAATGAAATTTTGGCTAAGTTCTAATATTGATAATTCTTTATTAGGAAAGCTTTTCTTATAAACTTATTCCACCACTTAACAAATATTAAGAATAAAACAAGTTTTTCAAATCAAGGTAAAATCAACTCACTATTTTAGAAACTAACTTAGAAAAATAAAATTTGCCAAGCAAGTAAAGTTTAAAGGTAAACTTATTTTCTAAAGAAGAAAAGGATATAAAAATAAGAGGAAAACATACATTTAACACAACTTCAAATATTTGACCACACCAAAAACTTAAGAAATATTTTAAAAAGCTTATTTTTCAATCACTAGAAATAAAGTTATAAATAACTTAAAGAACCAAATTTTTAGACATGAATTTACTTTTGAAAAGATAGGAAATGGAATTATAATAGGAAAACACTCACTCATAACAACTCAAATATATTTTAGTTTGCCTTCTAACAATTCAAAGAGAAATTTTCAAAACTTTTATCTTTTAAAACCCTTAAAAACAAATTATTTATGAAATATCAATATTGAGACAACACTACAAAAATCATGCATACAATGTGAGTGTATACATATGTTCAAGGGATTTTTCCACTATATATATATATATCCATATATTTTGCTTAAGGATTTTTTAGTAAAGAAAAGTTTGAAAAAAATCATATTTTTTGAACTGTAAATTCGTAACTATTCTGTACCGTAGTATTTTTCAACCCAAATGGTTTTTTATGACAAAAATAACCTTAGAAATGGATAGATTTTTTGAGTAGGTAGAAAAAGGTATATTATATGCGTAATTCCGAGTTAAAATGACCAAGTTATGGACATTTTAAGTTGGAATTACCCTCTATACAAATTTTAACGATCTTATGACATAGTTTTTTATAAGTACCATAGAATCAACAAGAAATACTCATTATAGGTATTCTTCTTGATTAGGTGATCCTGAGGAGAAGTGTTCATATCTAGAGGATTATTTTGATTAGTGGAATTACCGATCGACTCATCCATAAGAAAGAAGCGTCCTCATGGCCGAGTGAGTTTATTTCCCACCTTTTACGTACTTGTTTGTTCTTGTAACAAGAGGCACTAGAAGTAAGAAAAGATGACAATGAATTATGTATGATAATATTTGTTGAAAGAATGCTAAGCATACCGAGACATGAATCGTTGTTAATTAAGTTGTGTTTTATTAATATTTTGTTGGAGTGTATGCAAATTCTGTGATCACCTTTAAATTACTATAATCATATATTATGAGTTATATTAAATCGATTCATGCATATCACGTAATTAGTTTCATTTCATGAGCTACTGCACTCGATGGGACAAGAGTACAGTAGCCAAGTTTGCAGGAGCCATAAATCTGCAAGATAGGCGAATAGGAGCCTGAAAGAACTATTTCGTGATGGGCGAGTGGGAGCCTGAAATAAACTACATGAGTAGGATTTTAAAGATGGGTTTTAAAGAGCCTGAAACACCTAACCCTAAATGGAGGGGTAAATCCATTCAAACATATGATTTCTGGTAGATCATATGTATTGTTTGTTCATTTGCTTGATGCATCCATATGCTTGTTTAATAACTGTTTGAAATTATTGATATGAGTATGTTAATTCAGAAATAATCTCACTAAGCTAGTTATGCTTATACTCCGATAGACTTTCGATGTAACAGGACTATATCTTTTATGCCCGAGGACTTCATATACTCGAGTGGGATTATGTGTTAGAAAGCTTATGGAAATCTTTTGAAGATCTTAAGCTAAATATCCTCTAATATCTTTTGGTATTAGTACTATTTCCTTGTGTGAAAGACTAAGTTGATATTATGATCGTTTAGAGAATTATAAGAGAAAAATCCCTAAGATGATGTAAGGATTATATTCTCTTAATGTTAAATTGGATGATTATCTAGATATCTTATGCGTTGTATTTACTATCTCAAACTATACATCCCACCGGTGTCTCCTATTGTTGTGATAGACGCCTTACATATAGTGTTAAAACTTTCACATGACTTCAGGAAGTCATTCTTAAGTTTTAATACCGTATGTGGCGGAATGCCACGTTTAGGGTACTCTTTGGGGTGCGACACCTTCCATATAGGTCATGGCTATTACTATATGGATCAACATTCTCCAACAACTAGGACACAAAGCACTCCATGATCTTAAACACGGTTAATGAACAGTGCATGGAACTCTCTAATCGTCCTTTATTCAATCCTCATCATATCTTTTACCCTAACCAAAACCAAATCACATTTTTGTAGTAAATGAATTAAGTAGTTATGAAAGAAATCACTCCTATCTTTGGTTGGTTCTCCATACATGACTAGTTGAACCAAGTTTTGAATTCCTTTAGCTCTAGTTCTTGTTATAGGACGCATTGATCCATGATTCCTATCACACACTTCCTTGAACAAAGTGACCTACCCTCTTTGGTCAACTTGATTAACTACCTATAACTAACTAAAATGAAGCCACAGGTACTTAAAACAAAAAGATTAAAGAACCTTAATTAAACAAGTAAACATGATATAATAGAAACAATATGAAGATCAATATGAGATATTAAATTTTATGATAGGATCATGAGATGATATTGGATAGAGATGGAAAACTAGAGCTTAGGTGAGTGGCTTAGGTGAGACAGGGCCAACATACTAATTGAATAATATGATATTGATATCAAATCATTGTTTAATGCATGTGTTTGAATAAAAATATATTGTTTTGAAATAAATTTTGGACTATTATATACCCACACTTTCAAGAACGACACCTTTGAACCTACTCCACACTTTTAAAGATGATTATCCTAACATTTGCAACCATAAAACACTTATAGAAATGGCCCTCCTATAGCCTATACAACTTTAAAAATGGCTCTCCTTGGATCCATCAATGTACAAATCCATGCTTTCAATAGCTAGCTTATATAAGTGTAGAAAGGGTTTACACTTTCAAAAACCAACTCTTAATATTAAGGATTCACATTTTCAAAAAAGGATTCTAAGGATCCTGTCAAGACATTTATATTAAATTAAGATGTGTTAATTTGTATGATAAATTCTTGCATTAGAAATTAAAAAAAATGTATGTAGTGTATAAAGGGCCATTTCAGTAATTGAGCTTGGAGCCTAATTTAATGTCAAGAGCCGGTCTTTTAGGCTAGTGACAATATTATAAAGATGAGTCCAATAAAGAATGTCGTAAGGATATTTACTTGGTAGGCTCGAAACAAGGACTGCTAGATCAATTTGTTTTGCTCTCGTCTTTATTCAAATTTCTTGTGTGTGAAAAGTAGATTCCAAAAAGATCTTCTTAGGCTAATTTAGGCTTTGTTTTACTAAAATGGGTTTATATGGAATAAAATAAGCCTTAAGTCCTTTTATATATAAAAAAAAAAGCTATTTTAAAAGAATAATGGGCTTCTTTTATATTATAAAAGCCTCCAGCCTCTTTAAGTCCATTTCCAAGCTCAACCCACTACTAAAGAAAAGGAAGCTTCGATAGAAGATGTCGAATCATTAGGAAATGATCTAATGATGATCAATCATGTTTGATCTCATCAATCCATTTAGATGTCATCCAATTGCTCATATCAGCCTCTAACATCTATAAATAAGAAGCTCCTCTTCTTATGTGTGGTCATTTTGTAATCCTTAGGTTTTTGGCCCTAAGTAAGATCTAAAAGAATTAAAAATCCAAAATGCTTTGGTAAAATAAAACAATTTAGAAATAATTTTCGTGATATCTCCAATCTTGTTTTCAATTCTTTTATGTGTGAAATAATAAATGTTTTGATAGTATATTAATTAATATTTTTCTGATAATATAATATGTTATTTTACATGCATTAAAATGTGGTGATTTTTCATAATTAAATCTTTTCCAAAAGTACCAAAAATTATTTGCAAGTTGTCAACAATAACTTTTAAAGCATGGACGTACTGTCCATTTCATTTAATAGAGCTTCTTTCATTAAATACTAAAATGATAATTCTCAATTAAACCACACTCATTTTCTTTTACATAAAAGAAAGATAACCATGATTCGAAAGTTTACACTAACTAGGTGTTGTTGCTATTTTCATAAGGTAAACATGATATTTTCTAAAATCCATTTTTCTAAAAATACTCTCTTTTACCCACACCAAAAATCTTTTCTTCCTAACTTTCATGCTCATAGTTTGAAAAACCCTAAGATCGTGTTGACAATCTTTTTAACTAGCGTTTTGGAAAGAAGAAAGTGAAGTCATCTTCAAAAGCACAATAGGTATCTTCGTTCGCCTTGTTTTTAGAGATTTCATCAAGTATTTTTACTAAATACACCAGTACATGTGCATGTTTTACCATCCATGCATGAAACTTCATTTTTAGCAAATATCATGTTTTAGAAAAACTTAAAAACAGGCTTGGTTTGCTAAGAAATGTTAAAAACAGATAAAAAAATTGTTTGTGAGTTTATTTATGTTCAAAATGATTAATGTCTATTTTATGTGTTTTAAACAAAATTTATCTGAGTTTTTCTAAATAAAGAATAACAAAACATGTAATAAGACAGAGTAGACCAATCCTCTAAATTTTTTGATGATGTAGAGTTAGGTTTAAGATGCTAAGACTCTTATTGGATCAGTATGTCATTAGAAGTTGTTGTGTAGGATGTCTTGATGCATGTTTGGATGCTAAGATTTAATCTAGAGGTGTTAATGATGTGTTCGTGTTGTTTGGAGTTTGTTTTTGTTGCTATTGTTGTCGAGGCCTAGTTTTCCTCGAGGTGGATCCGTGGAACTTATGGTAAGTGTCAAGAGGTAAAGTGTTGATGAACAATATCTATCGTGGTCTAAAGTCAAGCAATCAACATGCCCTCAACAGAAACTAAATGTTGTCATGCCTTAAAAATGTTTTTAAGTGTTGGAGCAGAGTACCATCGTGACCTATTATAGAACACTCAACATACCTCGCGATAGATACCGAGACGTGTCGAGGCAAAAAATAAAACAAAGCTTTGGAGCACAGCTTTGGTTGAGGCCTAATGTCGAGCTCTCTACATACCGTCGACACCAGTTGTGAACAAATTTTTAATAGCACTCGACCCCTAGTTTGTTGAGATGCAACATGTTTTCTTGTAATGATGTACACTGTGACCTTTCCTAAGTGACCCTTGACCCTTAGTTGACGTTGAAGCAATGTGACCCTCAACCTAACCTTAGTAGTAAGCGATGGTCATAAGCATAAGTTAAGAAGTTTATAACGAGAATCTAGAATGATTATAGCTCTTATAAGAGTTCTATCGTCTCTATTATATGTTAGTAATGTATGCTTGTTGTTCAATAGAAACTTTCAACCAAGACCTCAAGTTTCCAGAAGATTACTATGATCTCCAAGCAGGATACACAGGCGAGTGACTTGAGCCTCATCATGATGTTATGCTTATAATGTAGTTGCACCTGTCTTTATAAAAACCTAACTGATTATGTAGGGGGATAGGAATATTGTGTGTTGTATGGTGCTTGAATGTGTGGCAAGCTTTAATATCAGAAGTGATACCAAACTTCTTGTTGTTGATGTCACGCCCCAAAGGATACCCTAAATGCGACAGCCTGCCACACTCAATATTAAAGCTCAAGTATGACTACCTCCATCATCCCATAAGTTACGATACCAAGTGTAAGGCATACGTTCATGATCATAGAGGACCAACTTTGAAACAAGTTGTTTATAAAGACCTTCATATAGCAATTTAAAAATGGAAATCATAACATCATAACTTACAATAGGAAATTATATAAAGGTCTTACAATCATCAAAGGGGCATTTCCCCACTAAAAGATATAGTTCATCATATAGTCTAGCGAAGCCTAAACAAAATAATTATAAGGAGATTTACTTAGAAGTCTAAGTCTACTTTTAGTCTTTAAATTCTTCCAAAAACTCCTTAAGCCAAATGTAAACCCCAGTTTTTCTAAGTTACCAAGAAGACTCGAGAACTGGAAACCAAAACCCTAAACCGGAATAGCTTAATACTGGAGTGAGAACTAGGAACCCTAAATCCGGCTTTTCCTCGGTTTCCAATTAAGAAACTTTTATAAGAAAATTTAATCTTGAATATAGTTCTTGAATATATTTCAAACTAAGAAAAGATCAAATTTTGAGAAAATTTCAATTCCGGGCCATCCCGAGACCCGTTACAAAAAAATGTGCCCCGGAACTCGAATTTCAAAAATTTACTCATGAATACTCATTCGATTCGAAATTTAATAAGGATTTCAAAAAAATAAATTTCATAATTTTTCGGTTTATGAAAAATACAGTTATAGCCTTCTTATTCGTATTTTTCTTACTACCGGTAATTAAGTTATCTTGATTACTATTCACAAGTACAACCTACTACACTCACAAGCCACACCCTACTCTTACATCCTTACAACCACTCAATCACATTTTCTTTTCCAAGACTTATTTGTCTCTAAATAATTATTACAAATTATGACATTTAATGTACAAATCTATCAAAACAAATCAACAAAAATCAAATCCCCCTTTTAAGTCATGGCCGGCGTGATCCCCCCTTTGTGAGCTCCATTGTACAATTTTTTTTAACTTATTTTATCTCATTTAACCTAAATTCACTTTATATATAAATCAATTTTTCTCTCTCTTACTTCATTCTTCTCATTTCAAAGTTTCTAAAGGTGAAAACACTCTCTTTTTCTCTCCCTCTCACTCCTTGTTGCCGTGAGCTTCATGCTCAACACACACACATACACAAAAAAATTTTCTTCCTTTTTGTCTCCTATTTTTACCTTAAGTAAAAAAACTTTACTTCTTTATCTTTAGATCCTTGTAATGGCAAGGATATTCTTGGATATTTCCATTTAAAGGTCCCCATGAGCTCTTGCTAGGGACAAGGAAATATCAATATAAGAATACCAAACCATCACAAGTAGATCTTGCATTTAAACAAGCTTTCATGCCATGAGCTTCATGCTCATCCACCTAAAAGTTGTTTTGAACAAAAGATCTTTCATAAAAATGTAGTTTTTATGTTTTCAAAACCTATCTAAGCACTTAAGATAGTAGATCTATCATTTTACCATTCATATTCATGTAGGCATTTAAGATCTCATCTTTATTTTGAGTTTTTATGCATTAATGGTCATCAAGACTTTTGTCTTGAGTAAATAATCTTGCTAGTATATAGATCTATAAGTAGATGAGTCAATGAAACCAAAAAGGAAAACTCTTTTCAAGAAATGAAATGGAGTAAATTCGGATGACATGGAAAACCTAGTTTAAAAACTCTTTTATCAACTTCAAAATATGTGTTTTACAAGAGAAATGAAGCCTATAGGTGATAGATGATGTTTGATGATATTTTTCATGAGTTTAAATGAGTTTTTACCAAGGAAAATATTTAAAACAAGAGATGAAGTCTAATAGAAGTTTTGAGTTGGAAATCTTGTAAGAAAAATTCGTAATAATCAATAGATGGTTAGAAAACACTAGTGTTCCAACCTCAAAAATGGTATTTTCTTGAATAAATGGAGTCCTTAGGGTATAGATAAAATAAATACCTAAAGTTCTAAGTATAAAATACATTTTTCTTAAAAGAATCCACTTAGGAATGAGTTTTGCAAAAATTCGGATTTTTGGACCCACCTTAGTATAAGACTCACTTAAAAGTTTACAAATGAAGATTTAATTAAAGAAATAAAGGCCTTAGGATATAGTTAATATAAGGGTCAATTTTTCTTTAGAATAAATGGAATTTTCCTAAGAAAAATCCTTAGAATAAGTAAGGGTGACCAAGTGTAGCAAATTTATTTGTTAAACAATGGCATGAAATAGTTTCCTAAGATAAAGGTTATTTAAATTCTTTAAATCTAAAAATTTATAAGAACTTAGGCATCTAAGAGTTTATATCATGACATTCATGATAGGGAAATTCATTACCATGGCATTTATTTTCATTTTACACTTAGGAATCTCAAGAGCATTCATGAAAATCACATTTTCGGAATCAACATAACCGCTGGACAGAACTGATCCTTCATTTCGAGGCTTAAATATTTTCAAAACTTGATTTAAGCTTCATATTTAGAAATCTCTTTCGAAGTAAATAGAAATCGATATAAAATTTGCGAAATTCCGAGTTAAAACGACCAAGTTATAGTCATTTTAAATCGGGACTTCGGAAATGACGCAAATTTCGATTTCACTAAGTTGTCTTAGAGTTTTGGTATTCTTAGATGGTAGAATTCTTATTAGGGTATTTCTTTTGTGATTAGGCGAACCCGAGGACGTCGAATCCTTACCTTCGGACTATTACTATTAAGAGACCAGTGAACCCATGGTTGAGTGAGTTTCTTCCCAATTCATTTATTGTATGTGCTTGATAAATTAGTGCACTAGAATGTAGGCCAAGTAAATGGAATATGTATGATGGGGGATAATGGGAAATTGTATGTTGATGATGATATGAGAACTCAAAATAAGAATATCAAAACCATGTGATAAATTCTGGTAGTGTAGTTAGTTATGATGTATTGTTTGAGAAATTGTTTGATCGCCTGAATAAAATGACTTAATCGACTATTCGAACTAATGCCAAATTCTGATATATGCATATCATAATGGGAAGGAGCATTAGCATTGGTTGGTTAATCGTGATCCACAAACGAGATTAATTGGTTGGTTAATCGTGATCCACAAACGAGATTAAATTGGTTGGTTAATCGTGATCCAGAAACGAAATAATTGTAGGTTACCCGTGAACCATAAACGGCATAAAGTTAGTACCGTAGTATTCGTTAATTCGCTAACTCGGGATGGAGGGCACAAGTCCATCCACATATGATTTCCGGATGGTCATATGTATGTTGTTCTCATGTGTTTGGTGCATTCATTTGTCTGTATAAATCACTTGTTTGAACTATTGTGACATGAATGTTGTTGTGGAAGATTTCACTCACTAAGCTAGTTAGCTTACGTCCCTAGAGTTTCTTCCTTTTGCAGCTACCAAATTTATGGCTTAGGCAGCATGACCCGAATGTGCAGGTACAGAAGCTAGGAGTTTCCCCTATAAGTTGAATTCTGTTTAGACTTCCATAGGAAACTTTTAAGACTTTGGATGACTGTATAAGGCCACTAATTATTCTTTTGCGGGGGAATGCCCCTTGGTAAATGTAATGTTTAATTATGCATCATGAGTTATATCATATTGCTAATGTATGCCAAGTTAAGCTTTTATCTCCATTTGGACTTGTATTCTATTGTCGTAAAGGTACGCCTTACATCTATACGAGGCCCTCGAAGGACTAAGGTGGTAATTCGAGAGACTTATATGGCATGTGGCGGACTGTTACGTATAAGGTACCCTATGAGGTGTGACACCAAAAGGTTATACCTGAGAGAAATACCCTCGAGGCTTCAACCATAAATGGGGAAACTGCAAGAGATATCTATAAGGGGATAAGTTTCTTCACTTAGTGAGAATTAAATCCACATGTAAAGTACTCAAATATCAATAATCAACCAAGTTGTTTAATCAAGCATATGAGATGCAAGCAATCACGTGAGCAAACAATACATACGATTTTCCGGGAATCATATGTTTGAATGGATTTACCCCTCCATTCGATGGTTAAGTGTTACGGGCAACAAAGCCATAGTTCACAAATAATATTTTTTGTAGTCTTGTATAGATTCCTACTAATCGCTAAAATGTAATTGATTCGAGTGCCCACACACCATTTGATTACTGACAATTTAAGTCATAGATCACGATTTCAAGTCCTCGACCTCATTACTATGCCCTCGTCCCACCAAGGGTATAATAATGAATGCAATGTGACTCACTACATGTCATGCATGAATCATTTAATTTAAGTAATTATGGAATGGCATCAATTATTTTATAAGTGACCGTAGAATTTGCAGACAATCAATACTAAACTAAATCATTCAATGATTAGTTAACAATTCCCGCCTCGATATACTTATCATAACTTCAATCATGTAAGTAAAACACATGTGCTTTCATATTTTATCTTTTTCTAAAGCTAATGTCACTAAGCTACAAGCAAATACATAAGTACAATTGCGAGAATTTAAACTCACTCGGCCATATCAGAGGCTCCTTAGTCGAAATAGTTCTAGGTAGGGTAGCTCGGACTCTACGTCACCTAAACAAAAGAAATACCCGAAACAAGTATTTTTTGGAAGATCTACTTAAACTTGTAACTCTATTCTACTAAGTTCGTCAAAATTCGCATAGAGTGAAATTCCAACTTAAAATGTTCATAACTTGCTCATTTTAACTCAGAATTTCGCATATTATATACCGATTTCTACCTACTCGAAAAGATCTATCCATTTTTAAGGTTATTTCCTACATATAAGGGCATTTGGGTTGCTAAACACCTCGGTATAGATTCAAAACAGAATTTTCTAGATTTTGCAAAACAATTTTCCAACTCAACTTTATTAAAAAATCCTTTAGCAAAAATATAGATATATATATATATATATATGATTGAAAATTTTTTTGAGTATATATATAAGCTCACTTTATATGCAAAAATTCTAATGATGGTGTCTCAACAATTTGTTTCATAAAATAATTCATTTTGAAGTGTTAAAACTTAAACTTAACAAATTTTTTTTCAAAGTATTGTGAAGAAACTTTATATTTTACTAGATTATTATAAATGAGTATATTCTTATTTTATTTTCCTCATTCCTTTTTATAAAACAAATAAATTTTTCCTTAAAATTTGGTCTTTTATAATTTTTACTTCTAGTGATAAAAGAACAAAGCTATCAAAAATTTCATTAAATTATTGATAACCTATTTATAAACTTGCCTTTAGAATGGTTTTAGCAAATGAGTCTTTTCCTCTTATATTCTTGTTTATTAACTCTTTTAAAAATAAATTCTTGTTTCTAAGACTTAGTCTTTTTATTTCCTCTACAAATTTTATTTGAAAAGAGATCATCTTTATTAATAAAATCCTTTGTTTTTGATCTTATCATATTTATACTCTTTATCATTCTTTGAAAATAGATTCCTCCTTTGGAAACTTGAAAATCATTATTTTTCTAAATAAGTTTATAAATTTATGAGTTGATTTTATTTTAACTTTGAAAACTAGCTTACTTCTTGTTTTTGTTGTGGAGTTTGAAAGACTTAAATCTTAAGCTTTTTGTAAAAATTTGAATACTAACAAGTTATTTTTATTAAGACTTAGATTACCATATTATGAAAAGAAAGTATTTATTTCTTATATTTCCTTGGTAAAGCTATCTTTGTTATTTGAGAAAACTTGTATTATTCTATTTTTATATTATTGATGATAACTCCTTTGTTTAGTGACAAGTTACATGATAGAAAATTTAGTTTCAAGTTCCTTTATTAAAGAAAAATTCTACTTTAAATTTATTTGAGACATTATCATTATGTAGATGCATGTATTACGAGCATGTAGTATATAGATGATGAAAATATGAGATAAGAAGCAAGATAATATTAGTAAGCAATATACAATAATAAGCAAGATATTATAGTCAAGTGTTGGGAACCTTAACTTCATCAAGGTAACCCAGTCATGTATTAGGAGCCTTAGCTTCATCAAAGAAACTCGATCAAGTATTAGGAGTCTTAACTTCATCAAGGCATCTCGAAACTATGTCCTAAAAAAAAAAAGAAAAAAGAAAGAAAAGAAAAAGCAATAATAAGCTTGTTAGTGAGTTAGTGAGCATTTAGGCTCTAAAAAAATTATAATATATATATATATATATATAGCTAGTAACATATATATGAAGTTAGGTTAGAAGCATGATAATAACAATAATAAAATCATAATAACAACATAATAATAAAACAACATAATATGAAATTTATTCATGAACAAGAACAAAACATGAACATAGTATTGCTTCTATAACATTGGAATGTTTAAGAAATATACACCATGGTCATATTAAGTTACATGACATAGTAAAAAGAAATAGGTAAGAACTTTTATATAAGAGGATAATATGGAAATGGTAGTAAAAGAAAAGCTTGAATAGTGTTTATGTGTGTAGGAATTGTGTAAAAAAATTGGATAGTGAAAGAAAGAAAAGAGAGATTTTGGTAGAGAGTGTTTGAGGAGAGATTTTAGGAGAGTTTTAGTAAGGTGAATAAGTGTGTGAAAGAATTGGAGGGAGAGGGATTATTTATAGAATTTTTGGAGTGAAAATTGTGTAAATTAAATAAATTGAAAAAGAAAAAGAAAAATGTGTGTATGGAAGAGAGAGAGGGTCGGCGTGATTAATAGAGAGGAGAGAGAGATTGATTTTGATATATTTTGTATTTTTGTTAATTAAAAGTAATAAGATGTAAGGTTTGATGTGAATGAAGATGTATGGGAAAAGTAAAAAGTAAATAATAGGTATGGTAGAGTATAGAAATAGGTGTAAAAAAGTAAAGATAGGTGAATAGTAATGAATAGTGTAGATAGTACTATAAATAGTAAATAAGACAAATTAATACCGGTAGTAAAGAAAATACGCATAATTAAGTTATATTTAATATTTTTAGATTCCAAAAAATTATAAAACTGATATTTTTGAAATCCTTATATTTTTACAAGTTCATTGGTATTATCAAAATATTTTTGCCGTCGAGGGTACCGGGGCATGGTTTTCGAAAACTGATCTAGTTCGAATCCGAAAAATACTAAAAATTATCGAATCTTATATTTTTATGCATCCTTATATTATTACGAACTATTACCTACCTACTATCTCGGTTTCGTTATTTCAAAATTAGGAACATGGGATTGTCAGATCTAATCTATTAGGGTTTGATACATATTTGTTGACCTTACGGTTTCCGGTTGACTTCTGGTTTAGGGCTTAAAAATAACCATAGCATAAAATCTAGGGGATTACAACCTACCCCCCTTAAAGAAATTTTGTCCTCAAAACTTAGAGTTCATACCTGAATTTCCAAACAAGCTTGGATATTTCTTTCGGATTTCATCCTCAGCCTCTCAAGTGGTTCCTCATGAGAATGATTTCTCCATAATATCTTGACATACCGGATCTCCTTGTTTCTAAGCTTCTAAATTTTATGATCCAAAATTTGAACGGGGTATTCCTCATATGTAAGATTTTCCCTTAATTGTACCGGTTCTAGCTCCATGATTCTATAAGGATCCAGTACATGTTTTCTCAATATCGAAACATGGAACACATTATGTATACCCGACAAATTTTGTGGCAATGCTAAGCGATAAGCCAAATCACCAATCCTTTCAAGTATCTTAAACGGTCCAATGTACCTTGGGCTTAGCTTTCTGTGTTTTTGAACTCAATGTATACTCTTTATCGGGTTAACCTTCAGATATTTATGATCTTTGATTTCGAATTCACGAACTCAATGCTTAACCTTTCAAATTCCTTCTTATCGGTTATTAATGCAGCGACCTCCCCATGGTTCTTCCGACTTAATGTGTCTGCTGCCACGTTTACTCTTCCCAGGCAATAATTAATGTCGAGATCATAATCCTTTATAATCTCTAACCATCTCCTTTGTTGCATGTTTAACTCCTTCTGTGTGAACAAATATTTAAGGCTCTTGTGAACCGTATAAATCTCGCATCTTTGCCCAAAAGATAGTGTCTCCACAACTTGTGTGCAAACATTATGGCTGCCAGCTCGAGATCATGGGTTGGGTAATTTTGCTCATGTGATCGCAATTGACGCGAAACATAGGCGATTACCTTCCCCTCTTGCATTAACACATATTCAAGACCATTTCTTGATGCATCACTATGCACCATAAAGGGCTTTTCTGGTTTGGCGAAACCAAGATTGGTGCTGAAACTAGCCGTCGTTTAAGCTCTTGAAAACTTTGGTCTCTCTTGTCCATCCACACAAACTTTTCATTCTTTTGGATTAATTGTGTCATCGGTCTGGCTATTTTGGAAAATTCTTTCACAAACTTTCGATAATAACCAGCTAAACCCAAGAAAATTCTTACTTCAGTTACAGTCCTTAGCGGTTTCCACTGCATCACGCTTTAATCTTTTATGGATCCACAGATATTACTTCCTTTGATATCATATGACCCAAAAAAGAAATCCGATCAAGTCAAAAATCACACTTTGACAACTTGGCATATAACTTATGCTCCCTCAATATTTGTAATGCCATTCGCAAGTGTTCTTTATGTTGCCCATACGTCTTTCAATAAAAAAGGACATCATCGATGAACGCTATAACACACTTATCCAGCAAAGGCTTGTACACTCAGTTCATTAAATCCATAAAAGTAGCTGGTGCATTTGTCATTTTAAAAGATATCACCAAAAACTCGTAGTGTCCATATCTTGTTCGAAACGTCTTTTTTGACACATCTTTGGGCTTGATCCTTAACTGGTGGTATCTTGAACGCAAATCAATGCATGAGAACAATTTTACTTCTTGCAATTGATCAAAGAGATCATCAATCCATGGCAACAGGTATTTATTCTTGATGGTGACCTTATTGAGTTCTCAATAGCTATAGAGAGCCTCATAGATTTTTCCTTCTTCTTAACAAATAACATCGGAACTCCCCAATGTGAGACACTCGGTCTAATGAATCCTTGGTCTAGCAACTCTTGTAGCTGCTTTTCTAATTCCTTGAGCTCCACGGGTGCCATACGATACGGTGCCTTTGATATTGGTTCAATGTTTGCCATCAACTCGATTTTAAAATCGATCTCTCTTTTTGGTGGAAATCCAACCAACTCCTCAGGAAAAACATCCGGGAACTCATTAACAATGGGAATGTTCTCCAAAATAGGCTCCTCTTTTTTCCATTTTCTCATTATCATTATAACTATCAACTCCATTGTCCTCTCCTTTTATCAACTCAAATGAGTACAATTCTTTTCCTCTTGAAACCATCGACTATAATCCCCTAGATTTTATGTTACGGTTATGTTCAAACCCTAAACCAAAAGTCAATAGAAAACCCTAAGCTCAATAAATATGTATCAAATCCTAATAGATTAGATCTGGCAATCTCTTGCTCCTAATCCCAAAACAACAAAGTTGAGATAGTAGTGGATAATAGTTCATAATAATATAAGGATGCATAAAAATATCATATTCGATAATTTTTTATGTCCTTCGGATCCGAATAGGATCAATTTTTGAAAAATGTGCCTCAATACCCCAACGGCAAAAATATTTCGATAATACCAATAAACTCGTAAAAATACAAGGATTTCAAAAATATCAGTTTTATAATTTTTTGGTATCTAAAAATATCAGATATAGCTTAATTACGCGATTTTCTTTACCATCGGTATTAATTTGTCTTGTCTACTATTCATAGTACTATCTAAACTATTCATTACTATTCACATATCTCTACTTTTTCTACACCTATTTTTACACTCTATAAACCCATTATCTACTTTTTACTTTACCCCTATATCTTCATTCACATCAAACTTTACATCTTATTACTTTTAATTAACAAAAATACAAAAAAAAAATATATATCTCTCCCTCTCTCCTCCTTGACCACGCCGGCACTCTCTCTCTTTTATACACACACATTTATTTTTCTTTTTCAATTTATTTAATTCACACAATTTTCACTCCAAAAATTCTATAAATATCCCCTCTCCCTCCAATTCTTTCACACACTCTTTCACCTTACTAAAACTCTCTCAAATTCTCTCCTCAAACACTCTCTACCAAAATCTCTTTTTTCTTTCTTTTACTATCAAATTTCCCTACGCATTCCTACACACATAAACACTAACAAAACCTTTCTTCTAATACTACTTCCATACTATCTCATTAGGTAAAAGTTCTTATCCCTTTCTTTCTATCATGTCATGTAACTTAACATGACCATGGTGTATGTTTCTTAAGCATTCCAATGTTATAGAAGGAACACTATGTTCATGATTTGTTCTTGTTCATGAATAAATTTCATATTATATTAATTTGCTATTATGTTGTTATTATGATCTCATTATTGTTATTATCATGCTTCTAACCTAACTTCATATATATGTTACTATCTATACATATCTATATATATTTTTAGAGCCTAAATGCTCACTAACAAGCTTATTATTGCTTTTTCTTTTCTTTCTTTTTCTCTTCTTTTATTTGGGACATAATCCTGGGATGCCTTAGTGAAGCTAAGGCTCCAAATACATAACCGGGTTACCATGATGAAGATAAGGTTCCCAATGCTTGACTATAATATCTTGCTATGTTGCTTACTAATATTATCTTGCTTCTTATCTTATGTTTTCATCATTTACATACTACATGCTCATAATACATACATCTACATAATGATATTGTCTCAACTAAATTTAAAGTAGAATTTTTCTTTAATAAAGTAACTTGAAACTAAATTTTCTATTATGTGACTTGTCATTAAATAAATGGAGTTATCATCAACAACATAGCAATGGAATAATACAAGTTTGCTCAAATAACAAAGATAGCTTTACCAAGGAAATATAAGAAATAAACACCTTCTTTTCATAATATGGTAATCTAAGTCTTAGTAAAATAATTTGTTGGTATTCAGAGTTTTCACAAAAAGCTTAAGATTAAACTCTTTTCAAACTCCATAACAAAAACAAGAAGCAAACTAGCTTTCAAAGTTAAAATAAAATTAACCCATAAATATATAAACCCACTTAGAAAGAAGTAATGATTTTCATGTTTCCAAAAGAGGAATCTATTTTGAAAGAATGACAAAGAATATAAATATGATAGGATCAAAAACAAAGGATTTTATCAATAAAGATGATTTCTTTTCAAATAAAATTTGTAGAGGAAATAAAAGACCAAGTCTTAGAAACAACAATTTATTTTTAAAAGAGTTAATAAACAAGAATATAAGAGGAAAAGACTCAATTGCTAAAACCATTCTAAAGGCAAGTTTATAAATAGGTTATCAACAACTTAATAAAATTTTTGATAACTTTGTTCTTTTATCACTAGAAGTAAAAGTTATAAAAACTAAAGTTAAAGAAAAATTTATTTGTTTTGGAAAAAAGGAATGAGAAAAATAAAATAAGAATATACTCATTTATAATAACCTAGGAAAATATAAAGTTTATTCAAAATACTTGAAAAGAAATTTGTCAAGTATAAGTTTTAAAACTTCAAAATGAATTGTTTTATGAAATAAATTATTGAGATACTACCATTAGAACTTTTGCATATGAATTGTGCTTATCTATATACTCAAAGGATTTTTCAATCATATATATATATATATATATATTTTTTTTTTTTTTGCTAAAGGATTTTTGAATAAAGTTGAGTTGGAAAATTGTTTTGCAAAATCTGGAAAATTTCGTTTTGAATCTGTACTGAGGTATTTAGCAACCCAAATGACCTTATATGTAGGAATTAACCTTATAAATGGATAGATCTTTTCAAGTAGATAGAAATCAGTATATAATATGCGAAATTCCGAGTTAACATGAGTAAGTTATGACCATTTTAAGTTGGAATTTCACTCTATGCGAATTTTGACGAACTTAGTTGAACAGAGTTGCAAGTTTAAGTAGATCTTCCAAGAAATACTCATTTTGGGTTTTTCTTTTGTATAGGTGACGTGGAGTCTGAGCTACCTTACCTAGAGGACTATTTCGAAAAAGGAGCTTCCGATATGGCCGAGTGAGTTTAAATTCTCGCAATTATACTTATGTATTTGCTTGTAGATTAGTGACACTAGATTTAAGAAAAGATAAAATATGAAAGCGCATATGTTTTATTTACGTGGTTGAAATTGTGATAAGTATATCGAGGCAGGAATTGTTAACCAATCATTAAATGATTTAGTTTAATATTGATTGTCTGCAAATTCCATGGTCACTTATTAAACAATTAATGCTATGCCATGATTACTTAAATAAAATGATACATGCATGACACGTAGTGAGTCACGTTGCATTCATTACTATACCTTTGCTAGGACAAAGGCATACTAATGAGGTCGAGGACTCGAAATAATCATCTATGACTTAAATTGTCTGTAATTAAATGGTGTGTGAGCAGCCGAATCAACTACATTTTAGCAATTAGTAAGAATCCGTACAAAACTACAAAATATTATTTGCAAACTATGGCTTCGTTGCCCGGAACACCTAACCACCGAATGGAGGGGTAAATCCATTCAAACATATGATTCCTGGAAAATCGTAAATATTGTTTGCTCACATGATTGCTTGGATCTCATATGCTTAATTAAACAATTTAGTTGATCATTGATTGATTGAGTACTTTACTTGTAGATTGAATTCTCACTAAGCAAAGAAACTTACTCCCTTATAGATATCTCTCAAAGTTTCCCCATCGATGGTTGAATCCTCGAGAATATTTTTCTCAAGTACTACCTTTTGGCTTAAGGAGTTTTTGGAAGAAGTTAAAGACTAAATGTAGACTTAGACTTCTAAGTAAATCTCCTTGTAAATTATTTTGATTAAGCTTCTCTAGACTATGATGATCTATATCATTTAGCGGGGGAATACCCCTTTGATGTTTGTAAGACCTTTATTTAAATTCCTATTGCAAGTTATTATGTTATGATTTCCATTCTTAAACTGCTTTATGAATATCTTCTTAAACAACTTGTTTCAAAGTTGGTCTGCTATGATCGTGAACCTACGCCTTACACCTAGTATCAAAGCTTATGAGATGACAGAGGTAGTCATACTTAAGCTTTAATATTGAGTGTGGTAGACTGTCGCGTTTAGGGTACCCTTTGGGGCGTGACATCGACTCTTCAACAAACGTTGCCTTTCCTCTTACTTGGTCCAAAAATTCCACTTTCTTATTCCGATAATCAACCTTAGCCTTTGTAAGAGACAATTAACTGATGCCTAAGATCACTTCATACTTAGTCATTTCCATCACTATGAAATCACAATTGGAAAGACGTCTTTATATCATCAATGGACAATTCTTCAACATCTCTTTTGTTGTCAGAATACTTCCCGTAGGGGTTTTTATTCTAAAACAAGATGTGGTTGTGGTTATAGGTAGTCCAGTCTCCTTAGCCAAGCTGGGCGTGATAAAGGAATGAGTCGCTCTAGAATCAAAAAGGGCATAAGCATTTTGATGAGCTACTTATATTTCTCCCACGTTTTAACACGGGGGATTACTAAACTCCTATTCCACAATCCTACTTATTTATAAATCTACAACTTACATACATATATGCTATCTCTTATGTCGTATGAAAGAAAGAGCAAAACAACTCAGGTTTCAAGGCTAACCTATGACCAAGTCATAGTTGAAGTCTTCATCCTCCTTGAGGGCAGCCAACTCTACTCCTTCCTCTTCCATCTCCTTGCACATCCATTATCCTTCCAAATTGTAAAAACGGAATCCAGGCACTAATGATCCAGGTCGATTCCCATTCTCGCTTCCGTTTTCGGAACTTGTTGGGTCAGATCCACCAAATGATCTAGATAGGGCATTCTTCTTCTGAGGGCACTCATTAACAAAATGCCCAACTTGCTTCCAAATATAGCAAGTATTTGTTGATTTCTTGGGGCACTCGAGCATCTTGTGACTTGGGTCTCCATAGAAATAACACTTTCCTTATAGCCGGGGGCACCTCCTCGGATAGTGCGTCCCCTTGCACTTCCAGCAGTTAATGGGTTTTGGTGTGAACTTTCCACTATTAGCATTCCCTTTGAAACTACAAATAGGTCGGAACCTCTTCTATGGGTGTGCAGTGCTTGACCCCTCATGAAATCTTCGTCCAAAGACAGGTCCTTTCTTCTCCACAGTTCTTGTCTTTCTTTTCTTGGCTCCTTCGACAATTCGAGCCCTTTCAACTAGTTCTCTGAAAGATCTTATATCAAACTCTTCCAACTTAACATGTAGCTACTCATCCAAACCACTTAAGAAGACTTGTCTCTTGAGTTCTTTGCTATACTTATAGGCATCGGTGCATGCTAGAGCAATTGACTGAATTTGGTTTCATACTGTTCCACGGTCCTTCCCTTTTGAGCAATATGCAGAAAATCAGCACTATACTAAACCCTCAGACTTCCAGGAAAATAGTTCTCCAAGAACTCTTATCAGAAAATCTCCTACATCATGGGTGGCATCAACTCACGTCTCTTAAACTCTCACCAGACTCGGGCATTGAGACGAAGCATATAAGTGCCAAAGGAAATCCTCAAATGATGAGGCACTTCGAAGGCATCAAATGATCTCTTAACCTAAGCTAACCAGTCTTACGCTTCATCTAGCTTCCTGAAAGCTCCATCAAAATACCGATTACTCTTAATGAACTCAGGTAAAGAGTTTTAGTATGGTCTGGGTAGTGGCGGTGGCGGCAAGGGCACAGTGTGAGATTGTGCACTTCCTGGGGCAAGTACTTCCATCAAAGCTTGTGGCGCGAGTTATGGTTGAGGTGGTGCAGGTGCTTGCACATTTTGCCTTAGAGCATCGAACACTTATGCTAGCTGTCCGAGAATAGCTTGCAAGTTTACTTACGGGTCAACAGCAGGTAGGTTTTGTAGAGGTGCAGCGGTTGGTTTGCTTCTTCCTCGAATGATTCGAAGCACTTTGCTCTTAGCGTCTTCTCCCTCTTCTTAGGCTGTTTAGATTTTGCTTTTTGTGAGCTTAATCTCTTCAATAGGTTTATTAAGTCTTCAAACGGATATAACAGAAATAACGAAAATTTATCGCATATAGTTGTAATCTTGAAATGAAAATTCATGAAATAGATAAGGAAATTTAAATCAAGACTGAAATCCACATAAAACTTGTTCATTGAAATAAGAAATGGGTACAAGACCCTTACATAAAGGAAATCGAAACATAATACCATGCAACAATATTACAAGGAAAAACACAAACAACACCTTTCCATAAAGCATAAAAATCTAATCTACCCGACCTAACATACTAAGCCTTTTACAAAACTTTCTATTGGACTATGTGGGTAAGCTCGGGTCAACTCTTAACTTCCTTCCTTCCTCTTCCTTCTTTCTCTTTGCAAAACCTCAAGGGATGGTGCATCACCCGAGTTTCTACTTGACAAGCCTCATGGCCTCTTTATAAAGTTGCGCAAGTAGGTCGGCAATCACATTTTCTCCAATTATTCCATTGTCCTCAGAGAATAATATATGGTCGAGTCGAGAATCCATTTCTAGGGCACGCTGTAGGGTTGGTTCCCAAGATATACTTCGGCGACCAAGGAAGTACTTACTTTACTCATAAGCATTCCTCCACACGCAGGGTTCCATCGTGCCATCTTCAGGTTCGATATTCATGACTGAGGGATTAGATGGTATGGCATCAACCTCCATTGTCGGGGTAGTTTCATGGTTTCTAGCTGCCAGCTAAGCCTGTCGCTCCTCATATTGTCGTCGGTTTCCATGTGGGCCATCCTCCTCCTCAGTCCACCACCAATCTTCCCAGGGTATGGTAGATTCATTCTCTACAGACGTCTCTTCCAGGTCTTCTTCGGGATCCTCTTCGGGGTCTTCTTCAACCTCCTCTTCGGGTTCTCCTTCCTCGGCCTCACCTTATCCAACATCTACTAGAACTTCATCATCTTCAAGCTAAAGTCCCGTAAGTGACAGTAGTTGAGGTTCTTCATCGCTGGGTAGCTTGAGCATATTCTAGTACACGCCATGCCAATAGAAGGATCCTTCACAATTGGCTATACACCATTCGTTATGGTCTTTCAACTCATCATGAGCATAGATGAATAATAGTCCAATTTCCTTCCAGGTCTGGAAATCGGGAAATGTGGGTGCTCCTTCTTTCCTCAATAGAAAAGTCTCTTCTTGAAGCATGGACTCATTGTTGGTGAATAAAGCGATGTTTTTGATGGCATAGATCACTTATAACTCCGACCACTTCTTCCTCCTAAGGGGGCAATATCTTACAGTCTCAATGACCTTGGCCCATTTGGTGTATTTCAACCCCTTCTTCCATAAAACAAACATCTCCTTCAATGACTTGGGTCTTCCTGCTAAAGCAAACTCTTCACAAAGGACCCTAAGTCTCAACCGATAATTAACAAGGGTCCAATCGGGTTCTTTCGGAATTTCTAGGCTTCCAAGTGGGCTTCTCCTAGAGATATCTATTCACAAAAGAAAAGGTGTTAGAAAACTTATTCTACCCATGTTAAACTATCTATGCACTTTTGACATCCATTTGAAAAAGAGTAAAATTTTTAAAAGCCGCACATGTCATAAGTATCCTAATAGCTTCTAATCTAGCAACCGGGGCAAAATTCACATCAAAATCAATTCCTTCTGCTTGATTATAGCCTTTAGCTACTAGTCGAGCTTTGTTCCTAGTTACTATTCCATTTTCATGAAGCTTATTTCTATAAACTCATTTGGTTCCAACAACCGGTCTATCACTAGGTCTAGGTACTAATTCCTAAACATCATTCCTAGTGAATTGATTTAATTCTTCTTGCATTGCTTGTATCTGAAATTTGTCTTTTAAAGTTTCATTTGTATTTTTGGGTTCAGTTTGAGATAAGAAAACTATAATCCCTCGTTTTCTTAGCAAACTGAACTTGGTTTCGAAAATTGAAACCAAAACCCTAAAAGAATACCATAGGGGTAGTTTGGACCTAAGAACTCTAAGTCTGGCAATACCGAGAACGAAACTTCGGAACAATAAAAATGAGTTAGCTTTAGAATATAAGCCTAAATAATATATCAAAACATAAAAAACATCAAATTTCAAAGAAATTCATTCGTTTCGAACCCGATCGGGATCTGTTCTCGAAAATTGGTCCTCAGGACTCGAAAATAGAAAAATATTATATAGACTCTTTAGAACCAAAATTTAATAAAGAATTCAAAAATATAATTATAAGAATTTTTTGGTTTATAAAAATTACAGTTATAGCCTTTTATCGTATTTTCATTACTATCGGTAATTTAATTGTCTAATCTACTTTTTTATTTCTAATCACTCTATTTGCAAGTACAACCAACCATGCCTATTCTTACATCTTTACAATCTAACCTTACCTCCTTGCATTTACTTTTCCAATACATTTTATTATTCAAATTACTTTTAAATTTGAATTTTATTACACAAAACAAATCTATTTCTCTCTCTCTCTCTCCCCCTAGCCCTCAAAACTGGCGCCCCTCCCCCTTCCTCTCTCTCTCTCTCAATCTATTTTATTTTCCTTTTTTTATTCTACACAAACCCTAATCTAATTCTCTATATAAACTCCTTATTACCTTTCACTTTACACTTTTCCCTTTTTTCACCAAATCAAGCTTTAAATTTTTTCACTCAACTCTCTCTCTTTTTCCCCCTATTGTCGTGAGCTCCCCCTCCCTCACACACTCACACATAACTTTTTATTCTTCAAGTTTTCTAGTTCCAAACACTTCCTAAGTAATAGATCTAAACCCAATCACAATAAAACATGTAATGGCAAGATCATACATGTGTGGTTCCACCAAAATCCCCATGAGCTTTATGCTAGAGATGTGGAAACACTTAAGCATGATATTCTTGCCATCACAATGTTACAGATCTCGTTATTTAAGTTGTTTTGTTATTGTTTTGCTATATTATTGTCATATGATGTTCTTAATGATATTTTGTGCATATATTCTCTCTTTAACCTCATCTACATAATGTTCATATTACATTTGCATCCATGACATGAATAACATAATAGATCTATTTGTTTTGAGTATATAAATGCCATGAAAACTTTGTTTTATGTGAATAAAGACTTGTAGTAGTATGATAATAATGAGAATATGCCAAAAAGTTCAGGATCTATTTTAGTTTCAACAAAAATGATTTTTGGAAATTCAGATGGAAAAAGATACCTGTTTAGAAAACCTATTTTCCAACTCTAAAATGAAGATTTTACATTTAAAATGAAGGAATTAGGGAATAGGTATCATAAAGGATTGATTTTGATGGGTTGAGCTTAGTTTTACTAAGAGAAATTTTCAAAATAAGAAAAAGATTATAAAAGTTAAGTTAGAACTTGTTTCAACCCCAACAAGAACTTGAAATTTGTAACTACGGTGAGATGCTAGATAAACACCTATTTTCCAACCTTAAAATAAAAGTTTTATTAAAAATATGGAAGCCTTAGGAGTAGGTTTGGTTAGAACTTAATTTTAGAAAGATTAAATGAATTTTACCCAAGAAATAACCTTAAAACAATTTAGCAAAATTAGGATCTAGAAATGACCCCCACTTAAACACTTATTTCCAAATGCCAAAATGAGGATTTTAATAGAAAAATAGAGGTTTTGGAGAATATATATAGTAAGGACTTAATTTTAACAACAATAAATAGATTTTATCAAAGTATATTCCTAAAACAAAGGGAAGGTTTCAAGACATAGATCAAACAATGTTTTCATTCCTTAAAATTTTGTAAAATTCGTAACTAAGAAAAACCCTTATTTAAACATCTATTTTCCAACTCCTAAATGAATAATTTTATTAAAATAATGAAGGTATTAGGCATATAGGTCATCAAGGCTTTATTTTAGTAAAAACAAGGGTGATTTTGCAAGAAATAAAACTAGTTTGTCTAAGTCAAGTATTCTTGAAATTTTTGCAAAGTAAAAGTTGCTAAAAATTATTTTTAATCAAATATAATCAAGAATATACATATAGATAACTCATATCATTTCATTCATGATAATAACTTGTTGATATTCCATGCACATATAATATACTTGGTAGAAACAATGCAAATTGCACAAAACAATTTCGGAAATACTTTTTCTTAGCTACTGATCATATCTGATCCGAGCATTCCAAGATCTAAAAGTTTTCAAAACTTATGAATAACATCATAAATATATAGATCTTTCAAAGTAGATAGATATCGATAGCTTATTTGCGAAATTCCGAGTTAAAATGACCAAGTTATAGCCGTTTTAAGTTGAAACTTCCATTTACCACGAAAATTACGAACTTCAAAGTTTTTGTTTAATAAGATGGAATTAGTTATGGTTTGAAATACTCATTTGGGTATTTCTTTCATTTAGGTAACTTTGAATCGGAGGAACTCTTGCCCTCGGATTACTACGACTAGAGACCAGTGTCCATGGCGAAGTGAGTCGTACTTCCTACCTACTATTCTATATTGTGCTTGTAAATTATAGTTGCACTAAAATGATAGGCAAAGATAAAAATTGGAAATGCATGATGGGTAAATATGGGATTATGTGTGCTATCTTGATGTGTTGAGAAAAATGTGCTAAGAATATTGAAACCGGATGATAAATCAATGTATATTTATATGCCATGATTATGAGTGTCTGCTAATTGATTGGTCACCTATGAACTTGAATTAATAATTATTCGAACTAACAAGTAATATGGATATATTCATTTCACGATGGGGATGGTGCATTTAATCATGGTTGGTTCTCCGTGATCCATAAAAGGTATAAATGAGATGGGTTGCCCGTGAGCCATAAAATGATACGGTTGATGGGTTGCTCGTGAGCCATAAAATGGAACAGTAATTCAAAGTAGTACCAAAGGATTCGTTAATCTACTAACCCCGAATAGAGGGCATAAATCCATTTAACATATGATTTCTGGTTGATCATATGTCTTGTTTGCCCATGTGGTTTTTGTATTTCATTTGGATGATTAATCAACATGCCTGTATGTATGTAATTGTGGGATATGTGTATTCTGCAAGTATTTACTCACTAAGCTAGCATAGCTTATACCCTCACAGCTTCTTTTTGATGCGGTTCCCATATCTATGGTTGTGTCGAACTTAACCAACTCAGGTAATGCGAAGTTAGGAGTTTCCTCTAGAAGTTTATGATTAGCTTTCTATACACTTCCATAGGAAACCTTAAATGCTTGGGTTGTTATTAAAAACTAATAGCTGGACTGATTATTATTTTACGAGGGAATGCCCTTTAGTATTTTGTATATGATCTTGAGATATCTATGGTTTATATTTTTTTTCTTATTCTATTAAGTTCAACTATCTATCTCCAATTGCATACGTACTATATTGTCGTAAGTGAACACCTTGCATCTAATATAAGACTTTTGAATAACTGTGGTAGTAATTCCTAAGTCTCATTTTGCATGTGGCGGACTGTTACGTTTAGGGTACCCTTTGGGGCATGATAAAAACTAGATTACTTATATTTCTCGAAGATGATCTTGTTTGGACCCTATTTGATGGTTCACCAATAATTAGATCCCTAGGATGTGATTTAGCATACTTCCATTCCTAGGGAAGATCATGGTTTGTTTGTTCGTTCAAAACATCTTCTCTACTATCATTCATTTGATTTGAGCTTTCTTTAATGAGATCATCTTTTTCAAAGAGAATTTGTCTAAGTTAGCACAAACATCATTCACATCATCAAGAGGACATGCATGGCATCATAAAAAACTTTATGAATAGATTCTTCCACAACAAGAGTTCTTTTATTGAAAACTCTATAGGCTTTGCTAGTAAGGGAGTGACCCAAAAAAACACCATCGTCACTTTTTGCGTCAAATTTAGCTAGTTGATCTTTTCCATTATTCAAGATGTAACATTTTGTGCCAAAAGAATGGAAATATGAGTCAGGCCTTTTTCCTTTCCAAAGCTCATGGGGGTTTTCTTAAGAATAGGTCTAATGAACACTCTATTAGATATGTAGCAAGCGGTATTCACGACTTTAGCCCAAAAATATTTAGGTAAGTTATTTTCACACAACACAGTTCTAGCCATTTCAATTAAAGTCCTATTTTTCCTTTCCGCTACTCCATTTTGTTGTGGTGTTCTAGGTGCCAAAAAAGTGTGTTTAATACCAAATTTATCACAAAAATCATTCATTTCATAATTTTCAAATTCTCCCCCATTATCACTTCAAATACCTACAATGGAAAGACCTTTCATCATTTTAGACTTTCTTGCAATATCTAAAAAAGACATTATTCGTTTCGTCTTTAGATGCAATGAAAAAAGTCCATGTATATCTAGTGAAATCATTAACAATTACTAAGGGATATCTTTTGTCACCCAAGCTTAAAGTTTGAGTTAGTCCAAATAAATCCATATGTAATAGTTCAAGTAGTCTAGAAATAGAAATGGCATTTTAGATTTGAAAGAATTTTTTTTTGTTTTCCTTGTTGGCATGCTTGATAAATGTTATCTTTTGAAAAATTAATTTTAGTAGTCCTTTAACAAGATTTTTTTTACAGGTTTTGAAATAATGTCCTTTCTAGCATGCCCCTATTTTCTATGCCATATCCAACTTTCATTATTTTGAGAATATAAACATGTTTCACTAGAATTTTAAAATCATTTAAATTAATTTTATAAATGTTTCTATGTCTATATCCTTCAAAACAAACTTGGCAATTGTCCATTCTTTCAATAGAGCATTTATTGGCATAAAAGTTACTTTAAACCCATTATCATATAATTGATTAATACTTAGCAAATTATGTTTTAGATCATCAACCGATAGAACATTCTTCATGAGAAGATTTTTGTTAATGAGGATGTTACCTTCACCAAGTATGGTTGATTTATGGTTGTCCCCAAAAGTAACATTTCCTTGATCCCTTAAGATTAGAGATGTGAATTTGGATGTATCCCGGTCATATGTCTTGAGCATCCACTATCCAAATACCATTTGTTGTTGCTTCTTGAGTGTTCCTACAAAACAAGGAGTTATTGCTTTGGTACCCATACCGGTTTAGGTCCTTTGTGGTTAGTTGCATTATGAGCTTGCCCCTTAGAGACCCAAACAAGCTTTCCTTTATAAACATCACTTCGAATAAAACATTTATGTGCTATATGTCCAAATTTCCCACAATAATTACAAGTTTTATTTGTTACTTTCACAAAATAACTTTTATAAGTCTTTTTTTAATTTCCTCCATTGTAACCAATTCCATGTTTATCTAGTGTGAATTTTTGTTGTCCTAACATGGTCTTTAAATTCTTTTCTCCTTGTACAAATCTTGCCATTGTTGCCTTAGACTCATTTAAGCTAGATTTTAATATAGCATTTTCAATTTTGAGTTCTTCTAGCTCATGCATGAGTTTCTCATCACAAACTTCTTCCTTTTGATTTTGGATTTTTAATTTTCCTACCTCAATACTTAGAGCTTTGTGGCCTTTTCATAGATTTTCATTTTCATTCCTTAGATTTTTACTTTCATATCTCAAAAATTCATTATCTTAATCTAAAACATTAATTATGGCTTCAAGTTTCTTATATTCATATTTAAGATCATCAAGTTCATTTCCAACGTTGATCATTATTTTTCTTTTGAACCTTTACCATTTCCTTACATAAATCATCATACATAGAAGCAAGCTCATCAGAAGGAATTTTGGGAGAATCACTTACCTCATCATCATGTGCCATGAAACAAACATCTTCATCTGAGTCACTAGTGTCTTCATCACTCCAAGTAGCAATTAGAGCTTCCTTCTTGGGTCCTCTAGATGTCTTCTTGAGCAGAGGGCAATATTTTTGAATATGTCCCGGTTTATGACATTTGAAGCATGTGATTACATCTTTTCTTTCCTTTTTATACTTTGAGGTGCCTCCTACATCATCATTTTTCTTTATCTTGTTGTTGAACTTCACAAATTTTCTAAACTTTTTAGCCATGAATGCTAGCTCCTCCTCCTCATCCTTATCATCACTTGAGTCTTTGTTCGTGGGTTTTAAAGTTATGGTATTCTTGCTTGACTATTCTCCTTGATTCTTGATTAATTCATGAGTTTTAAGAGTGCTGAGGAGCTCTTCTTTACTCATTGTATTAGATTACGTGCCTCCTCAATGGTGGTTCTCTTGGCTTCCCAATCTTTCAGTGAAGACCTGAGAAGATTAGAGTTAATTTCTACATTAGTGAAGTTCTTTCCAAGCACACTCAAGGGATTTATAATGTTTATGAATCTATCATGCATCTCATCTATGGTTTCATTTGGTTGCATCTTGAAGTTTTCAAATTGACCACAAAGGAGATTTATTTTAGTGTCACTTACTTACATGTTCCTTCATAGGTTTTCTCTAATTCATCCCATATTTCTTTTGCAGATTTACATGTGCAAACTCTATTGAAGTCACTTTCATTCAAACCACAATGTAGAATATTCATTTCTATCTCTTTTAAATCAAGTTTTTTCCAATCTTCATCATTATATTCTCCTTATTCTTTTCCTTCAATCTTAAAGGGACCTTTTTCTACAACATTCCAAATTAATCTATTTTGAGCTTTTAGGAAGATTTTCATTCTACACTTCCAATAGGGATAGTTTCCTACATTTAGAAGTGGTGGCCTATTAATTGCTTATCCTTCTAGAAAACCTAGTACATTAGATGCCATGATCTTTACTCTAAATGCAATTAAGCACATGAAATTAGAGACTTAGCTATGATACCAATTGAAATACCTTAATACACTAGGTAAAATACTCAAGAGGGGGGTAAATTGAGTACGTATGCAATTCTTTTCAAAACAAAACTAAATGACAATTCAATCAAGTGAAAACAAATAAATTAGCAATGTAAGATACAATAAAGAAAGAGAGTAAGGTTGAGAAAATCTAGCCCAGGATTTTTAACGTGGAGTTCGGCCCGTTTCCTAGTCTCTACAATCACAACAATGCATCCAATGAGTTCTTCACACACTTTATTGATCATAATGTTATCAATGCTAAAATGAACTACACCCACTCAACAATACTTGACAAGAATCACTTGAGTAATACTCTTTTACAATATTACAAATCACACTCAAGAGTATTACTCACTTTTGTCTCTCTTACTTGAAAGCAAATTTAATCACCTAGAGACAAATACAGTGAATTGAATAACAGCAAGACTTTAATACAAATTTTTCTACTCAACAACTAGTCTTCATATCAGAGAAAACATGTATATATAGGCTTCTTTTTTGACTTATCCGTTGTGCCTTGGAACAACAAATTTCATCTGCAATTAATGCTCTAACGGCTACTTTTCTGGAGCATACCATCCGAACGGTATGTCTGTACCGCCCAAACGGTACCAAGCGTCTCCACTAGCGTCTTGACCTTGCTAAGCATCCTGCATGTAAAACATATACCGGTCGGACGCTAAGCACTACCATCCGACTGGTGAACCAAAATTTCCAAAACTTCGCTCTCGACATGAATTTAAGACTCATGGCATCCGGACGGTAGCCATTTGACATGAAATCTTCCAATAAAACATGTAATGTTCCAACAAAGTAATTCTTTAATAACTATATGATAAAACATGTATTTTCAAATATTTGTCAAAGATTCAACATATTTAACTTTATAATATTTGTCTCATCAAAATAATACATAGATTTGAGTCAACAATATCGTTTCCTTTTTTAATGTATAAAAAATGTATGTCAAAAGCACTGACTTCTCTTAAATTTATTATCAAAATATGAAAATAGATTGGAGAAAAAAAATAGGATTATAGGTCAAATTTCGGATTCTAAATCAAACACTATAGGGTGGGTTTGGATATAGTATAAAAACTCTGTAGAGTTATAAGGTTAGGTTTAGTAGACCTTATAGGATAGAAGAATGGGTTTTGGGTTTATATGATCCATCTAAAACCTAACCCGGTTATATTCCTATATTTGAACAAATCCCATACTGCCCACAAACTTGAGGATAAGCGCATACACCAAGATACAAGGACCCAATCAAAATATCAGCTACTTCTTCCCAACCTGTAACTCCCCATTCATACGCCTTTAAATGCCCAACAGAACCTAAGTTGATGAATTGTGCTGATGCAGATTTGGGAATTTTTATCACATCTTTATTTTGTATAGAATTTAAGAATAAAGATACGCTTCCTTTCAGATACTCAACATAAATAGAATCATCAGTAGCATTTGCGGCAATCAAATGAATATGATTGATATGTTTGTGGAGGACTAGGCTCCACACGAGCAAACAATCCTTCATTTGACATGGATAAAGATATTATACTTTCTGATGAATTTGTCGCAGAAACATTAGCAACAAGTTTCTGTCCGGGGACTAAACTATCGGTAGGGTGATCAAACGATTGCCATTTGCCAGACTGTTGCATTGTTCTCATAAAAAAGCACAAGATTGCTCGTTCAGTCAAGTTCAGACCTGCAACATTTTTGCCACTAGTATTTGTACTCCAAGCATAGTTCCATCAGCATCCATCAATACCGAATCACCTTATGATATTAGCTCCGAGGCTGAATTAATTTAAACTGGCTTGTTTCTATTTGCAGGCCACACCAATTGTGGGAATCCTAAAGAAGGCAGAACACACTGCCACCACCATCATTTCCATTGGTCTGAAATATGAAAACCCCAAAAAGATAGGTAGCATAATTTATGCCATTACAGTAAATTCCACAAGCATACCTTGGACCAAATGTTCCTCTAAGAAGGAGTGCTCTCACTATTGATCCATCTGTAAAATTTACCGAATGTTTAGCAGACATGCTGCTGGTCCACAAAGTAGAGAAACGAAAAATACTTTTATTGTCTAACGTGTGATCATGAATTGAACAACGTAACATGAATCGCTAGCACTAACTAGAATAGTCACATGTGTAAACATATCTGTGGTCCTGTGGCCTGAAAGTATCATGTCATCATAATTAATACAAACGCAGCGGACTTCTCAGTATTGCAATATGCGAGGCAACTACTATATCAAGGAAAACAAATTCCTTTTTTACTCTTTTTAAATCTTTATTAAATGAAGTGCTCCAAGGCTGCGTACATGAAATTTACGTATATATATTTTACATTTAGTGATTTATCTTATATTTTGCAAAAAATAAATGGATAAATATATATAAATTTGTGTAAAGTTTATATTTGTGTTATACCTCTTACAAAAAGCTCTAAGAACACCATCAACATTTTGATAAAAAATATATATATATATATATATATTTTAGATGTGTGTGTATATATATATATATATATATTATGGGTGGAATTAATATTTTAGTATTATAAATAATAAGATCCCATTTGTATTCTCGACGTTAATGCAGACGATGGAATATGCACCAATATGTTATTGCAGGTTCATATATTTTATTCAAACTCTTAATATGCGCCAATATATTATTGCAGGTTCATATATTTGTTTGCTATTTGATGTGTCATGGTCAGTTGTGGGATCCTTCATCGCCGGTACGGTACGTTGTTTTGCCACTTGAAAGTCCTTTCTTAGGAGCAAGTCACCTTTATAATAGATTTGACAAGCCTTTATTGAAATGTAACATTCTAAGAATTGTAGGCTTGTTAGTTGTGATGTTTCGATCCAAGTTGGATTAATGGTTGTATTGGTTGAGTTAAAGTTATTAATGGGATCTGGTCGTTTTATTTATTATAATTAAACAAATTATATACACAAAAACTTTACATAATTTATTTCTTTATGTATTTTGTCATTAGACTATTTATCATCATCATTTTTATGATTATCATTATAATTAGTATCATTTTATTTATTTTCAATAATAAAAATCTCATAGGCCTACTTAAGACCCTATACATAATAAGCACAGTCAAGTAAATTATCCTAAACCCACACTTATGTCATGATAATATTCATTTCAATCATGGGCTCACCAATTGCTTCTTATATAAAAAAACTAGATATTGACAGCTTAACCATGTGAGACATGTTTTCTAGACTCCTACTCATCTAGCTCCTCCAAGGTCATCAAACTTCTTCCTTGTAAATTGCATGAGATCAAAACAAATGGATAATAACAACGCTTACTTGATGACATAAATACTACAAAACGGTCCAAATTACGTATAACATCATATGAAAATGGGCATCACATGCATACACAGTTCTCCCAAGTTCCTAGAATCCAATCATGCCATGTAACTTGAAGTCGCAAAAGCCAAATCCAAACCTAGCAGTACGTATTACGTCTACACAACTCTTACTTTGTAGATTAAAATACAAAAGTCCAATTTCACCTGCTATAGCATGTTGGACTGAGCTACTTTTGAATGAGCCAAAGCTTCTTATTTTGTGTGAGAGATAAGAAGCTCCAGAACAAAAAAGCCCTAGAACAAATAAATCTTCCACTCCCATTGAAATAACACAACATGATGATGACAACATAACAAGAAGTGTTACATAAGTAATCTCAATGAACTGCATTGCGGCTATAATATTAGTCCAGGGTCTTTAACGGTATACAATGGAGAAGTTCACATGGGAAGATACAAGGGAGAGTCCATACTGGGACGAGTTTCTTTTAGGGACATTTACTACACTCTAAAAGTTGTTTCGGGTCATCTAAAAATTTTAATCCACGTGCAAAACATTTTTTTATCATAATTAAGTGGCATAACTTGATAAATTGATTTATTATCTTGTATGAGCTAAGTTCAGAAGAGAGAGAGGAGGAGGAGGAGAAGAATTTAATTTACATGAAGAAACCTCTATATTTATAATTTAAATTGGTGGAATTTAAAAACTCATCCTCCAATATAAGTACAAATAGTTTAATAAATTAATAATTATTTTATAAAGGCTTACTTTCCATTGTAAAAATTTCTTCAATTGATATAATTTTTCCATTAATTCTGTGTGCAGTGAACTTCGTCAATGAAACAAATTTGTTATGATTAATCTATTTTTAACGTATTGTTTTTATTTTTTTTCTTTATTTCTTCCCCTTTTGACATGCACGATCTGTATTGTTTATGAAATTCTCCCTTCTTTAAACTATTGATCGTATAAATAATTTGATCTAGTTACTTGATATATTATAAATTTTACTGTACCATTCACATATTTTTTACATTCAATTTATAAGTACCCAATTTGTTTATATATGTATATACATATATCGAGATATGATTACATCAGGGGCCAAATCAAATCGATCCATCCAGCCAAGAAGGCCAGGGTACTATTCGACCAGCCAAGTTAACTAAACCAATACACACGGAATCTCCAGCATCTAAACCGTTGTGGAAGCAAACCAGTTGGAATGGACTAATTTAATTTCACCATCGTTCTTCGAAATTCGAACTATCGGACATACACTAACACACCATATAAGACGGAAGAACTCATATTGATGCATTATTTTTCCACGGTGCAATCGAAGCTTTCAATTTTTCTAGCAATTTGAAAATATACATGCAATGCACTTTTTTCAGAAGTCAAAGAAGTTTTGAGGATTCGTTCTTGATCAATAACTTTGATAGGTGAAATTGAAACACAAATGCACACCGTTTACTTAAATACCGCAGAGCATGAGATGAAATCGTAAACATCAGTCTTAAAACAAACGATCGTCACCACGTTAGAACTACCACTGTTAAAAGTTGTATAACCCTTCCGTCCTAGCAAACAAGTGTTAAACGCCACTTCTATATACAGACCTCATAGAATACTCATAACATGATTCGCAACTTTTACACATTTAAGTTATGAATACGGTGTAGATGCAGAAATAATGCCATGGCGAGATGGAAACATCTCCACTAAAGAGCATATTACCACAGCTAGCATTATTAAATGGAAAAAATAAAAAATAAAAATGAATAAAGACAGCATCTATGTTTTATATTATTATTATTATTATTCAGGCAAACTGTTAAAAGAGCAGGAAAATGACTATGATACAAATGAATGGAATGATACAAGCCACCTTCACCATGCATACGCAACGCATAGTACTGCAATCATCTTGAGTTTACTTCTTTTCACACACACACCATAAGCAAACCTAATGGGGATAGCATCTTTTCATATTCCACTGATCAGGCACTTCTTGAAATGCGTTCATTCTTCAACTCTGTATACTGTGCAGCAAGTACGTGACAATTGACAGCAAAGAATAAAGCTACTAGAATTTCATAAGCTGTTTGGTGGAACTGCACCTTGAAGATTTTTCACAGCACTATCATAATGAACCAAGCCCATGAACCAGAACTCATGGTTGTCAACTGAGATAATCTGGATGTATTTTTCTGCAGAATTGACTCTGCTAGTTGACGGGTTCACTGCCTTCAATTGACGTTGTGGAATAACCACCTATTTATAGATAAAAAAGACATACTCAGAACAGAAAAACGAAAAGGCAGAATAGTAAAAAAATAAGAAACAAAGATCACCGACTGGAGAGAGAACAATAAGCAGCCACATTCAACATCAAACCCTGAAAAATGCACTTGACAATTTGGATTCTCATGTTTGGTAATTTTGTTACCAACATAACCAGAGATGCTCAACCATATACCGGTAAGCACAAAACTAAATATGTATACGCATGATATTTCATGAAAATTATCCTCTACAAGATCCGATACACTATCACCGGGATGCTAATTACACCACGCACAAGATTCACTTTTCCTTTACTCATGTAACTAAAACCAAGTTCTTGGTATACTAGATGCATAAATCTTCATCTTGACATTCCTACAATTCTAGAAATCAAAAGCCAATATAAATTGTTGTTATTCTTTTTCCTTTTTCAGTGATAGACAAATGAGGAATAATAATAATAAGAAGAAGAATAAGAATAATAATAATAAAGAAGATAGATAAAGGGGTACAATAATTATTGTTATTCTTTCAGTGACAAACAAAAGGAGTAAGGTAAAAAGACCGTACAAGACCCACATGATAATGAAGTCTAGCTTTGCACAATTCAAGTAGCCCTGAAAGTGCACATAGTCAGATTCAGGGCAGTTAGTCAGATTTCAATAAAAAACTTAAACAATTTATCATGGTAGTACCTGAGCCTCAAACAGCAAGCTGATATGACATTTCAAAATTTGTGAATGTAATATAAATCCACATAATTACTCCATTATGTGTGATTGATTCCTTTTTACGTAAGTTATCATCAGCTCCAGAATGTGCTACAGCTACATATATGCAAAAGACTCATCCAACTGTTACCAACCTAAAAATATGATCCACTTATACCACTAAGCTATGATCAAGTCAGTACTAGTAAAACGAATATAGTAATTTATTTTTCAATGAGCAGAAAAGTTAGCAATTATTTTCCTTCCTATCACCTGCAACTTACAGTTGTAGAAGGCCCTCTCTGTCCATATGAATCACCTTACAAGATCCACATAATGGTTGAGTCAAACTTGCACAATTTAAATAGCCCTACAGGTGTATCTAGAGGGATTCAAACTCAACCTTATATAATTTGTCATTAAAATTATCCATGCTTTAACTAGCAAAACAATGTGACATTTGACAGGTTGTGACAATGCAAAATTAATTTACATGGCTTACTCCAATAAGTGCAATATAGCCATTCATTTCTTGATTTAGTAATTTGAAGTCAACACTGTCAGGCCCTATGGGTTAATTTGAAGTCAACTCTGTCAGGCCCTATGGGTGCATACATGCAGAAGACTCATCTTATGGTTGCCAACCTAAAATCACATCCCACATATGACATTAACCTGTCAGTCAAGTCAATGCTTATTCCAATACAAACATAGTGAATTATTTTTCATATACCGATTGAAATAGTAATAGTCTGCATCATCCTAAAACTTATAACTGTAGAAAGCTATCACTCCCGCTTGCAAATTGTAGATATCATGAGAATTAACTATCCCAAATTCCTCATCCATGTTCTCAATAAAACTGAGATAATCCAAGCATAGAATTTTTGCCAAAACCATTATCTCCTAATCATATTGAATTAACTAGGCAACATTAGTTACAAAGCTCATAAAGCCAAACCCAGTAGAATATACAGGAATATGATTTGTATTAGATGTCCCCTTGTGCTACTAAATTCCATTCAACCATTTAAAGTCACACAATAAAAAATTGCAAGACTGACAAAAATAACAGAAGTCACCAACTTTCTGTCATCATGAAGAGCTGCCAAATTCTCTTGTTGTCAATATTCCCTTCCACCACTGTTCACTCAGGACAGATTCTTTATGTACCTATGGAGATCTCTGTTGTTTATGGTCATCTAGAATATTGAACTTAATGAAAGCCACTACCATTATTTGATTATTGGTTTAATATTGAACAAATGCACAGGCATGATATATCCATCAACACTCCACAGAAGCCCATGCCAAGTGCACAGGGCACTGCACATCTAAAAATGTTGACATTACCAGAATTCAAGAGTCCACATTTTACTCCCTTTTTTCTTCAGCATATGCGCATCCTAGCTGCAATGATTGGAGGTCAGATTTTCCCGAAAAGATTACATGCATCCTTCATTACACCAAAGCATCATCTCAGATTCTCTTCATTAAAAAAGCCAAAACAATCTAACATTTACATTTACATTTACATGTAAGCCAGTAAGGGTCGTAAACATGGCTATTCCACTAGCAGATTCCCCTTTCACTTGTAGGGGAATTTTTTGAATTTGTTCCTGGCAAACATGGTGTTTCTGTTTGACTTTTCCACCTCATTACTGGACCAGCAATCAGATTAAGCCTAGCGCATGCTCTGAACATAAAAGGAACTAATTTTTAATTTCCACACTTGCATTCCAAAGATGAAAGCAGCGTATGTCTCAATGACATCACATTTAAGAAACAGTGAAAATGGATTACTAACAAACAAACACATAATATATACATTAATATCCATGCAAGCTGGTAAAAATAAAAAATAAAAAAATGCAAGTTCCATGTTAAGGCAATCTTTTAAACATATAGTTATAGACACCTTGTAAAGCATGTAGGAAGCATTTCAAATTTCAAAACATATCATAGGATGATGAAAGGAGGCCGGAAATACAAACCTTATAGTAACTCCAATCCTCATGATCACCAACTTTGTAAGAAAGAGGACTATCACTGCAAAATGCAAGCTTTTCTGATGATAGGTACAACGTTCCCATTACTGGACCAGCAGAAGTTGACAAGTAACATGCAAATGACTTCAAAAGTTGTTCTTCTGGGGCAACCTCAAATGTTTGACGAAAAACTTTCTCATAACCACCTTCTGCTAGGACTTTGGTTCCTTGAGCAATTCTACTTACAGCAGCATCAGCAAAACTGGGGCCAGTTTTCACTATTTAAAAGAAAAGGAAAAAATAAATAAATAACTATCAAATATCCCACCCAACTTAAATACCATGGAACCGCATGAAAGGAAATCATCATCAGCATCATAGTAAGGCAACCAATACAATAAGATGAGAGAGTAGAAGATGAGTTTACAAGTTTGCTCAAAGAAAACAAAAAGAATCACTAGAAAGCTGAGCTGATGTAGTCAAAGGCGAAAAGCACGCTCAAGGTGCAATCCCTCAAATCACCTGTGGCGAGAAGCGCAAAAAAAGCACACACCTAACTAATATAATGCACAAATAAATTTAATATATATATTTGGATGGAGCAAAATATCATCATTCATCAACATTGTTTACTATCAAACACTATTTAAGCAAGACAAATCACTATTGTAATATTACTAAAACATTATAGTAGTTTTTCTTTAATGGTCATTACATTTTAATAAGTCATTTTTTAAGTCTCTTATTTTAATATTGCAAAAAAATAAAGGAAAAAAAGTCAGACAAAAAGGAATTAAAAGAAAATGAAGAAAAAGCATAACATATATATGCCTAATAATTACTAATCACTCATTAATATTTTTTTATATTTACCATTCTTTGTTTTACTATTGAAAAATAAATTAAAAGAAACGTTAGATTAAAATTCTTTTTAGCGGCTTTTGCATTTAATAATCATATTTGCCAACTTATCCTTTTTAAATTGTCCATTAAAATTCTTTCTAATGAGAATTGAAGGACCACAAAGCAATCTGTTCAAAGTCATCCCTCTCCTCTCTGGTGGATAGTGGGACTCTCTCTCTCTCTCTGTCTCCCTCACCTTTCAGTTTCTGCTTAGTCCCCAGTCTCAATTTCAATACTCAAAGCATCTCCACTGCCACTCTCTCTCTCTCTCTCTTCTGTTTAGCACGTAGTCTCAGTTCCGACACTCAAAGCATTTCAACCACCAATCAATCACTCCCTGTCTCTCTCTTTCTCTCTTTGCGTTGTTCGGGTGGTTGTCTTTTAGCATGCATATCTTTAAATTGATGCTTTAATTTCTAAACCTAATAATTCTCTTTAACACCAATTGAGGTGCTCACCCAGGCGCATTGTGCACCTTGCGCCTTGACCAAAGAGGTGTGCACCTCATTGAAGTCGCCTCACCTTGGATGCCCAAAGGCACAATGGCTTGCCTCACCTAGCCTTTGCGCCTAGGCGCTCGAGGCGAGCGCTTTCAACAACCTTGAGCTGAGCAATAATAGAAGATCAATCCATGTGGATATGTCTATAAAATTTGGAAGCAATTAGGAGATGTTTCTAGGGACATTGATTTTATGACTGAAATTAATAAGAAACACCGGTTTTACCCAAAAAAGTAAATATATAAATATAAGCAATACAGGATCATGCACCGAAATTCCTGGCTGAGTATATATGCAATCACTTGAAAGGATTACTTTAATAGAAAATTTGAGTAAGGAAAAAAAAGATTTAGGAGAAAGAATACAACTTGGAGCAAGATGATAATAGTGAAGCTTCCCAAAGAGACACTTCTCTAGAAAAAGAAGATAATTTAAGAACTGCCCATTAACTTCGCTAGATAAAGAAGTGGGGGGGGGGGGGGGGGGTTGGTGGGGGTGTGGTGTTGCCATTCATTATAATAGAATTGTTATTGCTTAAAAATATAATAAAACTGTAATAAGACTTTCATTTGTTAAATTTTCATTTAAATGAAGCTATTTAAAAATAGAAAACAATAACGATTATATTACAATCAATTAAACATTGAATTACTATTCATAAATTTAAATAATGAATAACTATCTTTTTTTTTTTTTTTTGTAATAGAAATTATTTATGGAATCACTATTACCATCAATTAGACATCATAGTAGTTCTTCATAATGAATAAAGCTTTAATGGAATTATTAGTACAACAAAGTGAATAAAAGTTTCCACACTAGAATAAGAGTGTGTGTGTGCGTATATATATTGAAGGATAAGAACACCAAAAGTCCGCTGTGTATGTGTGCAAATTCAAATAAGTTGTTTATATTTTACATGAGCCATTTAACCTCCTTATGTTTATGATTAAGTCACCAAATAAGTCATCTATATTTATAACTTCCAAGTCATAAAAGATACAGATAGAGGAACTTATATGGTGCAAAAGCACAGACCTGGAACCCTTGAATTTTGACAATACATAGGTTTTAATTCAATTTCAACACAAATATAAGGTACTTCCACTCAACCATAGAACCATCACATATACTTATTTAAAATATATATAAGTGCGAAGTAACTTGATAGGATATAATCAACAATCTCACACTTCTTTTCATCCAGTTTCAAATACTTACAAGAAATCATACAAATAGTTACTTGATTGCAAAAATCTCCACACTCTCACTAGTTGAAGAAAGTTTTACTAGGGATCACATTCAACATCCATGGGGTGGATCTATTAATGCAATGTTTTCTCCGCTCCAACGAGCACATGACTCAAGTCACTCTATACATAAGCAAAGGCAGCTGTTATATGCCCTCTTATGCGATATTTGATCTTTGGTGAAGCCAAATGGATTAGTAACGATCCTATCATTTGACTAGTTTAGCAATAAACGTCCAGCTAATGCGCCATCCAATAAGCTTATAAAACAAGAACCCACTCTCATATTGCATCTATCTAGTCGCGCTCATAGACAACAACGAACAAGCAACGTTGCGTCGTCCTTTCTATTAATTCATTAACCAATTATCGAAGAACATAGCACCAATCATGTTTATTCTACAAACACGTCAATCTAATACACCGATTCACGCAATTATAAGCAAAAACCAATCATGAAAAGACAATGAAACAATGGGATAAATCGGTCTCACAGTGCTGCCACATGTTTCCAGCAAGATCCTCAGCCTTCTTAGCCGATTCAGCTGCCTTCTTTCCCCATTTACCAAACATATCCTTCACCGTATCCATCGTATCTGTAACATACAATTCACAAGACATTCAATCTCAATTCTCGATACTTCATTTCCAAAACCAATCGAAACAAAAGACAGTTAGATAAAAGATCGAATTTCAAAAACATAGAGATTATGTATCGATCGGGACTTGCTTTTAACTGAAGATTGAGGGGCGGGAGAAGGAGAAACGTAGGGGTTTGATTCAGGGGGCATAGTGGTGGCTGGATTAGAGGAAATGGGAGCACGGCTGGCATCGTCTGAGACGGAAGACCAATTTTGAGGTGGAGGAGTGACGTCGGAGGGATCAAGCTTAGGGTAAGGAGCGTAATCGGAGGAGTGAGAAGGAGGAGGAGTTTCGTGCTTGTCGTCGGAGGGTTTGGATGGGTGACTTTGTTCCGCCATTAGAGTTTTTTTAGGGTTTTTCCAGATTATCTATGAATTGAAAGAGAAGGGTGGGGAAAGCAAAAATAGGCTTTGATGAGAACGGTAAAGAAAAATTGGATTAAATGGGTGGAGTCGGGAAGTTCAACGGAATCAGTATCCACATGGGTCTGTTTAGATTACTCGGTTTTTACCATGCATCATATTTTATTTACATTTATAACTTATCTTATATATTTAATATTATTAAATTAATCTTTTATCATCGGTATCAAAAAAATATTAATCTTATATTATTTTTTCAGCTCTTATTTTATGATGGTTGTAGATAACGGTTACTCTTCCCCTTTTTCTCTCTCTCTAGATTAAAAACCTTCTTACTTTCTACTTTTTTTATAATTGTTCCTATCTTTTTTTTCCTACACCCGTATTTTTTAACTTTTTTTTTTACACACACAACATAGGTGAGACATACACTAATCTATATTATATCAATTTGATTTGATCAATTTTATGAATAAAACAGTTTGTATCCATAACTTATCTAATCAAATCTATATTATATTCATTTTATTTTATCAGTTTATGAATAAAATTATCAACTTTATGTTTATTTCAAAACAATAAAAATATTATGTCTAAATAACCAAAATATGATAAAATAAAGAAAACCTTAGTATTTCTTCTAAGTATTAATTATGATGGAGTTGTTGCATGTGTTCTTTTTTTTTCGATGGATAAAACATATTCATTAGGCAAAAAGCAAACAAAGTTCAAACAAGAAGAGAAAACAAAACATAACGTAGCCACAGCAGAGATCAACCCACATCCCAGCTATAAGCAGACGCACGACTACCATGAACACCATAGTTACCGACGACACAACAAGAAGAACAGGTGAAAATAGCACCTTCCTTGGAAGGCTGAACAAGAAAGTTTCAAGATTTAGATGACAAAAATTGAGAAGCAGCAAGTGGAATATAATCCTATAAGGTAAATTCTTGATGTGAAGATTCTCAACTTGCGCCTGGTCATGAGCAAGATAATTTGTTTCATGATTAGTCCACATCAAAGATATCCTCTTGTTGTTCCTCAGTAGCATCCGCAGCATGTGCCAACAAGCAATTATTATTTCAAGTCCAAAAGTAATGTCAACGATTTCATTAGTAATCCAATCAATAGCCTCTCGAGAATTGTTCTCAGTTATTTCACTCTCTATATGTTTCTCCTCCAAAAGTTTTAGACTCCGATATGTTGCCTAAATTTCAACTGGTAAAGGAGATGTGGTTGACACTTTCTTAATGCTAAAGGACATTTTCCATAAGAACTCCTCGCTATTGCTCCAACAATCGATTTATGTATATTAGCCTGATAACAAACACCATAGGTAATTTTCAAATTCCTACTAATGGATGCATCCAATTGTCAGATGTGGTCAAATGTAGCAGAGAAGACTTTTCCTTGATGTAGCTTTAGAACTCGTTAGTAGCAATTCTAGCCATAGAAGACCAACTAGGGTCCAATTTTTCTTCGAAAATGAGTTTGTTCCTTTCACATAAGAGATTCAAAATGACAAATTGAGTGAGGAGTTGTTTTGGACATGAATGGGATTTTCTCATGTCGGTCTTCCAACTAGTGTTTTCTCTTAACCATTTTTCAACAGTCCTATTCGCACCACAGTTTAATCCAGTTAAATTCAATAACTCCTACATACGTGCAATTTCAAGACATTCCATGAGGAAATGTGTGACAAATTCATCTCTTCCACAAAAGACACAATAGGATAGGGTAGCCATTCCTCTTTTTATTAGAACATCTCTTGTTGGTAAACCATTCCAAGCACACTTCCAAATGAACAATCGTATCTTCGGGAGGGTTTTCAAATTCCAAATCCATGCTATATTTTTCTTATGCCCAGTTATCATATTAATTTTCCATGAGACTGATATATGCTGAGCGTATGGAAAACTATCCACTACCTTCAGACTCCAAGTAATGACATCATCTAGATTCTCATTTGTTGGAATGACAATACACAGCTTGTTATAGATAACATGTCATGACCTGCTACCCCAGGCTCCATCGCACCAGAGAGGGTACCCCTAGTGTCACAGTCTAGGGCTTTAGCTAACACACTTAAACCGTGCGGTGCTTACTATCTTAACCCCGTAGTATTAAGCAAGCCTAAAATCTATAAGTAACATACACAAAAGCAACAAGAAGTAACTAACAACAAGTAAAAAGGGACATAGGCAATAAATCAATATATGAATAACACACTTATCATTAATATCAAATGTACGAGGCTATAGAAAAGTATATGTGTGTGTGGGGGGGTGGGGGAGGGAGGGGGGGCTGGTGGGTATATTGTGTAAGATAGACTATCATTGACTATGGACAGTCAACCGGTGAGTAAAAGCTTCAATCCATAAGAGTACTCACATCCCCACAAAGAGCTTAATATGTATTTTTTACTCTGGTAGGAGGAGACATTAATTTTGATGAGGAGGCAACACCTCTAAATTAAAATAATAATAATAATATTTATAAGTTCCCCCCCTATATACCTACATTACAAGAGATTGTCATACCTTCCCCCACTTAATCTATTGATGCCCTCGGCAAGGTGTGCTTGAGCTTAACCCTAGTGCTTGAATCATCTTGGCTTAAGCTGTCCTCCATTTTGCTAGAGGTACAAGGTCTTCTTCTATCTCCCAGCTGTTATCTTCTTCTCCACGATCTTTCCACTTCACTAAGTATTTTATATGTGCTGCTCCAGTGGTTGGATTTTGACACTTCTTTCAGCAAGGATGTCTTCGACGGCTTCAGTAACGTTGGAGTTGAACTTGACATTCGGCCGCTTTGACTTATTGTGTGCTGGATCTTCTATGTCGAAGAGTATGACTTCAAAACGCTTACATGGAAGACAGGATGAAATTTCAACCACTTGGGTGGTTCCACTTTATAGGCAGCTTTTCCGATCTTGGCAACAATCGGGACTGGACCGATATATTTTTGCATGATTCTCTTGTCCTTATGTCTCAATGGTCTGATCTGATCTAGAAAAAGCCTGATGAGGACCTGATCTCCAACATTGAATCCTCTAGGTCTACGCCTCTCATATGCTCTCTTCTTCATGGGCTTGGAAGCTTTCTCAAGATAAGCCTTAGCAACTTCAGTTGTCTGCTTCTAATCCTTTGCAAACATATAAGCCTTTAGCCATTTCCCAGTATATGGTGTTACCACTGTATGGGGCAATAATGGTTGTCGACCCATAATAATTTCCATAGGGCTTTTGTTAGAGGAAGAGCTTCGTTGGATGTTGAACCAAAACTAGGCAATATCCAGTAACTCCACCCAATTCTTCTGATTGGCACCCACAAAGGGTCGCAAATATTCCTCTAGCATCTTATTAAACAGTTCCGTCTGTCCATCACTCTAAGGGTGGTGGCTAGAAGACATGCTAAGTTCGGACCCTAAAATGTTGAACAACTTAGTCCAAAACTTCCCTGTGAATCTAGCATCCCGGTCACTTACAATGTTTTGAGGCACACCCCAAATTTTGAGTACATTCTTGAAGAAAAGCTGGGTAGAGCTTTTTGTGGTCGGAACGAAGGTGGCATACTTCGAGAATCTGTCTACCACAACAAAGATGGATGAAAGCTCCCCCACTTTTGGTAGGGAAGAGATGAAATCCATGGAGACGCTCTCCCATGGGCGAGAAGGCACTAAAAGGGCCTCCAATAGACCTGCAGGTTTCTGCCTCCCAATCTTGTCCTGCTAACAAGTCAAACATGTTATGGTGTAGTTCATCACATCTTCCTTCATATCCGACCAGTAGTAGCCCTACTTTAACAAGCTCATCATCCTCTTCCACCAGGATATCCAGCCTACAATGTATCATGGCACTCCTTCATGAGCGCCCTCCTTAAGTTTCCTGCCTTTGGAACATACAAACGATGGCCTTCGGTATAAATCAGATCACCCTCAACCCAAAACCTGCGAGTCTTGCCCTCATCAATCAATTGCTTCAATTTTTTGGCCAACAGGTCTTGGCCTAAGTGTTTTTTAATCTGTTCTTGAATAGTAGTGGAAACTCGATTGGCAGATTATTGGGCTATTTGGGCTAAAGAAGCCAAATCTACTCTCCTACTTAAGGCATCAACTTCTTGATTAGTCCGCCCACTGTAGTACGCAATCTCCATATCAAACTCTGCAAGGAACTCTTACCATCTTGCTTGTTTGGCTAAGAGCTTGTGTTAAGTAAGGATATGGCCGGTAGGAGAGTTATCAGTTCTTACAAGGAACTTAGACCCCAACACGTAGTGCTTCCACATTTTGAGGCTGTGCACAATGGCTAGAAGCTCTTTCTCTTATGCTAAGTATCTGTGCTCAGTAGGGATTTAGCTTTCAACTCTCATATGCCACTGGATGGCCATCCTGTATCAGCACTCCACCCATAGCAATGTCGGAGGCATCCGTGTGGACTTCAAATGGTTTAAAGATGTCAAACAGGGCGAGGACTAGCTCCTCTATCATAATACGCTTTAACTCTTCAAAGGCAGCCTGACACACCTCATCCCAAGACCATGCTCGATCCTTCTTTAATAGATCTGTGAGAGGAGCAACCCTCTTGGAATACCCCTCCACAAATCGTCTGTAATAATTGGTGAATCCAAGGAATGAGTGTAACTCAGTGACACTCTTTGGGACAGGCCAATCCTTGATGGCTTCCACTTTGGCCTTATCCATTTGAATCTGCCCCTCTTTAATTACATGCCCAAGAAAGTTGATATACTTCTGAGCGAAGGCACACTTCTCTCACTTCACATATAGATGATTCTCTTTAAGCTTCTGAAAGACTATCTACATGATCTTCTAACGTCCTGCTGTACACTACAATGTCATCAAGGTAGACCACCAAAAATTTATCCAAGTACTCAAGGAACACATTGTTCATTAGAGTACAGAAGGTTGCAGGGGTGTTGGTGAGACCAAAGAGCATCACTAGAAACTCATAGGCAGCATAGCGGGTAACACAAGTGGTCTTGGGCTCGTTACCCTCAGCAATGCGGACTTGATGATACCCCAAGAAGATCCAATTTAGTGAAGCATTTGGCCCCGCTCAGTTGATCAAATAAATTGGCAATTAGAGGAATTAGATAATGATTCCTCACAGTCAACTTGTTGAGAACCCGATAATCAATGCATAGTCTCAAACTCCTATCATGCTTCTTCTAAAACAGGATAAGAGTCCTATATGGTGCTTTTGAGGGTCTAATGAAACCCGCCTCTAATAGGTCATCTAGCTGCTTTCTCAATTCAGCAAGCTCTAGGGGCGACATTCGGTATGGAGCTCTAGCGGGTGGCTTAGCCCCTGGGATCATCTCAATCTCATGATCTACAGTCCTTTTTGGGGGTAGTTCCATCGGGAGTTTGTCTAGCATGACAGTATTAAACTCCTCTAAGAAATTTTGAATCACCCCTGGTATCCCTTCATTCCTTCCATCCTCTTTCTCTGTTAAGATCGCAAGGAATGTAGGCTCCTGACGTTTGAGCCCTTGCTTAAGTTAGAGCGCAGATAACATCATTACCCCGATACCCTTCTCATTATCACTTCCATTGCCTGTCTTCTGCCTTTGTACAAGCACAAAACATGGTTTGTCACCCATGAATAGCAAGCAATCCGTCGCTTGTATGGAAGCAACTTTGGCATTTCTCCAAAAGTCTATCCCCAGGGCTATTCTAAAGTCATCTAAGGGAACCGCAATGAAGTTAACATTTCCACTCCTATCTCCCACCTTCACTTCTATACCTTTGGCAACTCCTTTGACTCGACGTGCCTTAGAGTTTACTGGTTTGATTTGGCTACTATCATTTGTCAGCACTAACCCTAATCTCTCGGCTTCAGGCACATCAATGAAGTTATGTGTGGCTCCCGAGTCTACCATTGCACTAGCACTCTTGCCATTGATGTGCAATTGAACGTACATTAAATCGTTGTTGGTCTTGGCTTTGTTGCGCATTACTAAAGCCTTCCCCACTGCTGACAACATGTGAAGAGCTCCCATCCGGGGCTACTATTCGCACTCCTCTTTAGACACTTCATTTTGACAAATGCTCTCGGCCTTCTTTACCATAGCATTAAGTGCTACCCTGTGTGGGCACTCTACTACCTTGAGCGATCCATTGCACAAGAAGCAAGAGAATGTGGGCTTCTTGCTGCTGCTCGATGCTCCACCTTTCCTCGACTGGTAAGAGCCATAGAATTTCTTTTGGCCCCCGCTAGTATTATTGTTACTTGAACTAGGGGCTCCCCCACTCTTAAGTTTGCCCTGGTTGTTAGATCTTACACCATCGTGTCCTGGTGACACGTTCTTCCCTCTAATGTCACTGGTGTAATATGTCAAGCGCTCTGCTGCTGCTTGTGCTTCAGCCAAGTTTGCTACCCGTTGTTTGTGCAACTAATTCCTGGCATATTGCTTCAACCCCTCTAGAAAAAAGAATAGCTTATCGTTCTCATCCACGCTCTTGATGTTGAGCATAAGCATTGAGAACTCTCGAACATACTTTCGAATGTCATCGCCCTGTCTAAGCTCACGCAGCTTCTTTCTAGCATTATATTCAACATTTTCTGGAAAGAATTGAGCTCTCAATGTAGCCTTCATCTCTTCCCATGTATCAACATGTGCCATTCCATTTTGGATCTGCTCATAATTGGTGCGCCACCACAACTTGGTATCACCTGTTAGGAACATAGCTGTCATGAAGACCTTTGTTCTTTCATCAGTCTGTCCAATAGCTACATAGTATTGTTCCAAATCAAAGATGAAATTCTACAATAATTTGGCATCCCTCACACCAGTGAATGCTTGAGGATCTGGCACCTTTAGATGGGCGACGTGTACGGGAGTTGGGGCAGGAGCGTTTGCAACCGCTCTAGTCAACAGGGCAATTTGCTACTTCAACTCATCTAATGCTTCAGCAGTTGCATAGTTGGCCCACTCAGTTCTCATCCCTTCGGTCGATACTTGTACCTCCTCTCTGAGTTTGCCTATCGTCTCTTGAAAATTATCAGCCAATTCATCAACCCTCGCATTAGTCACTTCATTGGTTGTCTCAAGGACTATCACCTTTACATTAAGTGCATCCCATGTTTCTAGTTGCTTCATAACTGTTGCCATCTTTTCTTCGAGGTTGTCCACTTTCTTGCACAACTCGTATTGTTGTGTCATGGTTGTTCCCGCTGGAATAACATATGCTCTGATACCAACTGTTACGGTCTAGGGCTTTTGCTAGCACACTTAAATCGTGCGGCGCTTACTATCCTACCCTTGTAGTATTAAGCAAGCCTAAAATCTGTAAGTAACACACACAAAAGTAACAAGAAGTAACCAACGACAAGTAAAAAGAGACACGAGCAATAAATTAATATATGAATAACACACTTTTCATTAATATCAAATGTACAAGGCTATAAAAAAGTGTGTGGAGGGGTATTGTGTAAGATGGGCTATCATTGACTATGGTAGTCAACCAGTGAGTAAGAGCTTCAATCCAGAAGAGTACTCACACCCCTACAAAGAACTTATTTTGGCTATAGTAGGAGGAGACATTAATTTTGGTGAGGAGGCAACACCTCTAAATAAAAAAATAATAATAATATTTATAAGTTCCCCCCCTATATACTTACATTACAAGAGATTATCACACCTAGGCCCTCAGGCTACTCTGAGTAGGGATCATGATACTAGGTACACTAGCCCCTCTCGGTGCACCTCAAGCACAACCAAGATACCAAAGATACCGTGTAATGACTCAAAACTCTACCCACTAAGATATTGTTTGCTTTGGCCACACGTCGCATGGTTCTGTCCTTTGATGCCAGTGCTTCCCGGAAAAGAGGGGGGGGGGGGGGGGTTTCCCATCATAGAATTGCTCTGCCCATAGTATGCTTAACTTTGGAGTTCTTACACCGAAAAGCCGTATCTGTGATTAAAGTTCCACCATCTATATTTGAGGGGTATTCCATACTCTCCCACTTATAGAACTGACGTCTCCGTCAGTTTCATTACACTAGTCCATAACCACTGCTTTGATACCATTTGTCATGACCTGCCACCCCAAGCTTCACTGCAGCGGAGGGGGCACCCCTAGGCCCTCAGGTTACTCTGGACAAGGATGGTGATGCCAGGTACACTAGCCATCCCAGTGCACTCTCAGGTACAAGCAGGATACTAGAGGCGCTGTGTAACAACTCGGAACTCTACCCTCCAAGCTATTATCCACTTTAGCCACACACCGCACGGTTTTATCCTTTTGTGCCAGCGCTTCTCGAAGAGGTCACCCATCATGGAATTACTCTGCCCAGAGCATGCTTAACTTTGGAGTTATGACAAATTCTAAACCATTATACCGAAAAAGCATCTCTATGATTAGAGTTCCACCATCTATATTTGATGGGTATTACAAAACATCATCCAAAGGATACTCGATCACACTTTCATCCCATTCATTAGGCTCAATCCATGCATCAGCGAGGGATATACACAAATAGTTTTGTGACAAAGGACCATAAAGAAGTGTTGCCATGCTATGGTTTTCATTCCAATTATCAAACCAGAAACTAATGTGTTTTCTATTTCTTGGTTGCTATCTGCATTGGTTACCATAGACCTTTTATGATGTCTAATTTCTTGAACAATTTTTGACTCTCCACTAGTTCATCTATTTGTCCTTCTTCTCTTCTTTATATTAAGAATATGTGTCCATCGCCCTTGTTGCTTTCTCCATCTCCAAAAAAGCTTCATTATAGTGGCCTTATTCTTTAATCTGATATCCCGCAATCCTAACCTGCCTTTGTGTTTAGGGAGTTTAGTTTTATTACGGCTAATAGGAAAGAATCCATTTCTGTTCTCTTCAAAACCCCATAAGAAATTATGCATCATTTTTTCTATTTTATCCATGATAGAACGGGGGATAGTCATGGCTTGCATGAAATAATTGAGAATGACATTGACCACTGATTGTAGAACCACTTTTCTACTAGCCATAATGAGTAATCTCAACTTCCACCTAGTGAGTTTATTTCTTAGTTTATCCACTTTGCATGTATTAGTTAATAGTTAGCATTTACATCTAGAAAAGAAAATAAATAATAATTTTTCCCTTAAAATTAAGGAAAAGTATGTTTTTAGTCTTTAACATTTCAATACTTTTCTATTTGAGCTTTGAACCTTTTTTTTCCGGTCTAAGTCCTTAACATTTTCAAAAGTTTACAAAATTGGACTTTTTTTAACACCATTAGATTCTCTGTTAACTTTTAATACATGGTGTGGTTTATTGGGAAAAAATTATTAAATTAAGATAAATTCAACATCTTGATTTAAAATAATAAAAAATTGGTAAAGATTTTCAAGAAATGAAAAGAAATTTACAAAAAAATCATTTCGGTCATCGATATGAAATTTGAAGCAATATGACGATCAATCAGATTGAGCGCTTGTTCTACAAATTCTCATTACTTCATGTTGCCATGTGACTGTTATTTTATACACCAAGCAACCAAATGTGCCTAAAATTGCAACTCTTCGTTTCCTCACTAGGTTCTATATTCATCTCAACAATTACACCCAATACTAAATTTTTAGATTGGGAGTTTCTTCAAAAAAAAAAAAAAATTCAAACTCATAACTTACGACGAAATGTACAACTCGTTCACTGTTATATCATCTTTTAGGGAAAAAAGCTACAAGAAAGTAAAAGAAAAAAGAGGGAAAAAATAAAGTATAAATCGATTAATTTGGAATATAGCCTATCAAGCATCAAATGATCACAAGAAACAACAAAGGCTATAATGAAAAGCAAAGATGGATATTTTATTTTGTCCACCTAATGAAAAGAACGACCGAAAATTAGAATACAACAAGAGAGAGATATCTAGGTGTGTTTTATTTTTGTTGTCATGTCTCTTCCACAATCCAAATAGATCTCTAGAACTAGTTATATGGGGTAAGGGGATAATTTTTCCATAATATATATTTTTTAATTGTGGAATTTTTTCAATTTGTAGTTTTTTATTATTTTAAATTAATATGTTGAATTTATTTTCATTTGATATTTTATTTATTTAAATTAATAATATTTTTCCAATAAAATCATGCCACATATTAAAAGTTAACGGAGAATCTAACGACATTTAAAAAAGTCTAATTTTGCAAACTTTTGAAAATGTTAAGGATTTAAATATGAAAAATAAAAGGTTTAGGACTAAAATAAAAAAAAACATTAAAACGTTAAAGACTAAAAACGTATTTATCCCTTTAAAATTATTAAATATACTATCAGAAAGAAAACAATCTTAACATAAATTAGGCTTTAAATGATCTCTTCTTTATATGAGTTTAGCCAAGTCTAAATAAATATATATATATATTAAGATATCAATAAATATAAAATAAACCAATGTAAAATTTCAAAAAAGTAAATAATATTAAATGTTATATTTTTACCATATAAATAGAAATTAGTTATGATTTATTCACATTATTTAATATGTCATTAATAACAACACACTAAACAAATATAATTAAAGAAGAATCACACTTCTGAATATGTAAGAAAAAAAAAGACGTTTTTTTTCAATTAAACATAGAATCCTCCGATATTTTGTCCTAAAAATTGAAGAACGGATCAATAACGATACAACACAAAACACACAGATCCATAATTCTAGCAATAATTCAAAATAAAACATGAACATATTCAAACCCCAACATGTACTCAACAAGACCAATCATATTATATATATATATATATATATATATATGTTAGATCAAAAGTAAATAACAAAGGATACAATTTGGAGAAGGAACAACAGCCACCATAAATTTAAACTGAGAGGACCATAATAAAGAACCATTGATCTTCAATTTACTAATGGAAGAATACTAAGAAAAAAGGAACCTAAATATATGATAATACAACAACCTATAAATAAACAATTTTACTACTAAACAAAATAGACATGTTTTCCTAGAAGTAGATTGTTTGGAGGGGTGCAGGGTGTTTAGACGTGGTAGTCTTCTCTTAGTTGTATTGTATATTAGTGTGTATATATATATATATTTATTATACATTTATTATGTAAGGCCCATTTTAGTCTTTGCAGTTATGGTTTAGGGCTCCAATCTTTATATATATTGTAATATATAAGTAAATAATACATAAAGAAGGATAAAAGTGTCCATTGATATAAATTATAAGGTTTAAATTGTCAACAAAGTCTAATTTTAGTTAAATTTTGATCACATGACAAACACATGACGGATGATGAAAAGTCACAAATCCTTATATATTCTTTCTTTGTTCTCTTCTCCAACAAAACCTTAAACCTAGCAGATATCCTCTGAAGTGTTCTTAGCCGTCAAGAGAAGTTGATATTCAAAATCAAGTAATGGAATCATCAAATTTGTTCTAGTTTCATAGATTTATCAAAGTTCTTAGGGATTTATACATTGTCTTAAAGGAGAATTGGAGAAAGATTCTAATTTTCTTGGAGATCCGAAGAGTGGGTGTTTAAAGAAGATCGAGGACCAGATCAGGTAATCGAATAACCATTTTTCCTTTAAGATAAACAATTTTATAGTTCCTTAGAATTTTTTGTTGTTTGAAGGGAGATTGGAGAAAATCCTGATTGTCTGTAGATCCGGTTTTGGAGTTAAAAAGATTTAGAATTGAATTTAGGTAAGTATTTTAAAGTTTTAATCTTTATGATTTTATAAAAATGGTAGTTGTTGATTTCTGGTATATATGGTGTTGAATGGAATTCTAGGGTTTGGAGAAGTGGTTGAGGAGATTTATTGAATTGAAGGATTTTGGTTTTGTGATTAAGAAATAAAGTATAGATTTGATATTATGTTGAAATTTGGGTTCTAGATATAAAGGGATTTAGGTTTATCTGATGAAATGTATTTTGAATTTTATCTATTCATGTTATCAGTTTCTGTTGAATTAGGAGTTGTGTTATAAAAACAGATTTGGTGATTTAGAGTATCGTTCCTGGAATTTGATACTGGTACGACCTTACCTTGTTTGTTGTATGTGTTTATAGGTTTAGATCTGTTTATTGTGTGTGTAAAATTAGAATATCAAATTAATCCAATTCTATATAACATATAAAATTGTTTTGTTGCTTGTGCTTGGATTTGGTTAGTAAAGATCATGCAAAGTGTGATACTAATAAGGCACCCTGATAATCTATGTGTGAGGTTGTCCCGAGTGGACTCGTGCATAGAAATAATTTTGGTAGATTAGGTTTTGGCAAAGGCTACGGTGTGTGGATAGTTCTCTAACACCAATATATTTATAATTACTTATTTTCTATATTGAATGTTTTTCAGGGGTCATGAGAAACTCCAGGTTTGGAACTAGAGTACTATAGTTCTAAACTGTGTTGTTTGCTGATTAATTAAAGATAGTAAATTGTGTTTGTTGCATTAGGATTAGTTACATGAAAATATATATATGTATGTTGTGTGGCATTTGTATTTTGTTTGTGGTTTGGCGTACTAGACGTTTTCGCTCATCCTTTTATTATTTTATGGAGCAGTTGAGGATCCAGTTATGCATTACATATCAGGATATGACATTTATGTGGATGAGGGAGAGGATGCTAGTCAAGTGGACTATCCTACTGACATTTAAGATGTTATAGATCTTAAAGATAGACTTAGAAGATGATGTGAAGTTTTGAAAATTTACTTTTTATAAAGTTTGATATTGTTATAAGTTTTATTTGAGTTTTTGGATTATTAGTTATGTTGGCTTTGGTTTATGCCAACAAGGTGTTTTCTTCAAAGGATTTGTTTTATGAGATAACTTAAACAGGTATCATTTATGAGAGTTTATGAAGTTTTATATTGTGTATACTTATGGTATAGATTTTTAGCCTTGGCGTGTTCTTAAAAGAGAAAGGCATGTGGCGGGTTGTGATGTCTTTATTTTAGGGCGTTACATATATATATATATATGTATGTATGAATGTATGTATCCAATCTCATACTGTAATATCAATCAAAATCAATAATATCATCTTTTCCTCTATATTTGTACATGATATCAGAGCACGGGTTAAATAAACCTTAATCAATTTTTCTTCCTAAGAGTGAAGCTTAAACCAACCCTTTTTTTTTTATTGGCATCACCTTCTTCAACAATAATTTATCTTCCAGTGATCAATCTCTGGCAACTTTTAATTTCTGAGAGGTTCCTTTCTCTCATTTCTCTCTCTAGCTCGCAGCTGCCTCTCCCTCTACTCTCTCCTCCCATCTCTCTAACTCCTCCCTATTTTTTTTCTTTCAAACTTTCTTCTTCCTTGGGACTGACTCCTCTCTCTCTCATAATCTAGTCATGGTCCCTCAGTCTCTGATCCCTCACTCTCTCATCTCATCTCACTCTTTTCTCTAAAAAAAGAAAAACCTGAACACCCCAACAATAAAAAAAAAAAAAAACCTGATTCACCATGACCAATCAACCACCATCATCAACCTCCACAATCAAGTCTTATGGATACCACAATGAGTATGGCCTTAGCCACTTTAAAGCCAGGGGGCGTCATCCTTCATATGATTCCATTTGATGCTCCTCCTCTAACATGAGTTCGTCTAGTTCTAGGCTTGCTTGCTAGATTTGCGAGAAATCTAGACACTCATCTCTGTCATGTCGTCACAGGAACAATGCTAAAGACACTCAGCCCTCAACATTTGCTACTTGCTTTAATGGTCCTCCTCGTGAAGCTACTTGGTATACAGACTCTGGCATTACACATCACATGACTCCTAATGTAGGTATACTCACTAATCTGACCTTCTATATTGGTTCTAATATGGTTTTAGTTGGTAATGGTGCCTTCATACCCATAACTAATACTGGTGACTTTTTCATACAAACCTCAAATCACCCCTTGCACCTCAAAAAAATTCTTGTTTTTCCCTCCCTTACACATAATCTCTTATCTGTTAATAAATTGTGTTCCAATAATAACTACTTTGTTAGTTTTGACAAAACCTCCATTTTCCTTAAGGACTCCTAAACAGGTTAACTTTTACTTCAACAAAAGACCATGTGTAGTCTTTACGCTATTAAGCTTGCTCAATCCACACAGGCTCTTCTTTCTTCTATCCTATCAAGAGAAATGTGGCATTCTCGATTGTGTCATCCGCATGCAGAGGTTCTCAATTATCTTGTCAAGAATAATCACATAAGTGTCAAGCTGTCTCATCCTCTTCCCCTTCCTGCCATGCTTGCAACATTCGCAAGTCTACTTGATTGCCCTTTCAATAGTCATCTCATCGAGCACAAAAGCCTTTAGAAGTTATACATTCAAACGTTTGCCAATCACCTGTTAGATCTAATTTGGGGTTCTGCTACCATGTTATTTATTTTTTATTTTTTATGATTGCACTCGCTACTCTCGGCTTTTTCCTATATATAACAAAAGTGATGTTTTATCTAATTTTCAACATTTCAAAACATTGGTTGAAAATTACTTTTTAAACCGCATTAAAGCATTCCTTTGTGATGGTGGTGGTGAATTCATAAACAATGTCTTCCCTAATTTCCTTTGTGCCAACGACATTCACCTCCAACTTTCTTACTCCTGTACTCCCCAACAAAATGGTGTAGTTGAATGTAAACATAGACACATTATAGAACTTGCATGCACCATTCGATTGCATCTAAACTTGCCACCTACATTATGGGTTGATGCTACTTTGATTGCAGTTTACACTATCAATTGCTTACTCTCAGCCACACTCAACTATAAATCGCCATTTAACCTTCTCCATCATACTCCCCCTAACTATAACTCTTACGCACCTTTGGATGTCTTTGTTATCCCAACACCACTCCTCAAGCCCTAAACAAACTCTTCCCCCCGCCCTCTACGTTGTATCTTCATTGGAAATTCCCCTCAACATAAAGGATATCAATGCTTGGATCCAATCTTAGGTCATGTCTACATCAGTCGTCATGTCATCTTCCATGAAACCATTTTTCCCTATAGCAATCTTGTCTCTTCTCCTAGTACTCCATTTAACACATGCTCTTCCTTACCCCTCTTATCTTCACCATTTCATCCCCCTCCCCCAACTCATCCAGTTAAATTTCACCCCCCTTATCTATTACTGAAGACAACTACACTGAATCATCTCACATCATACCACCTTAGTGCACTGACCTTGCCCCTACCCCTGCCCGTTTCACCAGCCCTGCATTTTCCTCTGCTCTAGCCCTTAAGCCTGTCTTTGATCCTATCCCTACTACTACCTCTGCCTTGGCTCTTATATCAACCACTCCTATCAATGAACATGAAAATTCACCTCTTACATGTTTATAGACACACTCGTTTTAAGCCCACTCTTCCACCATGGACCACTACTCCTCCTTCCCCTAGTAACTTACCTGCCTTGCTACCTTTACCATCCCTTCCCACATCATCCACCTCAACATCAATTTTCCACCTCTAGATCTACTCACTCCATGTACACCTGCTCTCAGTCTGACATCACAGAACCAAAAACTATTATCAACCTTTACACTACCACAACCTCATCTAAGCCTCGTCACTATACTGAATCCCTTTGAGGCCCCACTTGGGCTGCTACTATGAGAGAAGAGTTTAATTCCCTCCTCTAAGATCACACCTGGCTACTTATACCACCTCAACCCAATCAAAATGTTGTTGGTAGCACATGGAAATTTCGCATTAAATATAATGCCAATGCCCAAGTTGAGCACTATAAGGCTCGCCTTGTTACCCAAGGTATTCGATTTATTCTCTCTCTTGCGATTTCTTCTTCATGGACTATTTGTCAACTTGACGTCAAAAATGCTTTTCTCTACAATCACTTAAATGAGAGTGTGTTCATTAAATAACCTCTTGGGTTTATTTATCTACATCATCCCCACCATGTCTGTAAACTCAAGAAGTTCTTTGTGCTCTTAAGTAGGCTCCTTGTACTTGGTTTCATCGATTCAGTACTTTTCTCTCACACATTGGTTTCTGCCAAAGAGGGCTGATACGTTTATGTTTACCTTCTCTCATGGCTCAGACAAACTTGTTCTTCTTCTCTATGTTAATGACATAATTCTTACTGGCAATAACCCTCACCTTATAGCACATCCCATATATCTTCTCTCTCGATGGTTTGCAATAAAGGATATTTGGGATCTCCATTTCTTTACGGGTGTCAAGGCTAGTCGCATACCACATGACCTACACCAAAGCTAGTCTCACTCCATTCATGAACTCCTGAAACGCTATAATATGCATCTCAGCAAACCAATCAAAACACCAATGAGCCCTCATAGTTATCTTAGTGCCCATCGCTTTCCATTACTTTCCAACCCCACTTCATATCAAGAGATTATTGGGGCACTCCGATACCTTACTATTACTAGACTAGATGTCAACTTTGTAGTTAGTTAGTTGAGTCAATATATGCATCAATCGAATACTAACCACATGCATGTAGCTAAGCCAATTCTCCGATATCTTCGTGACACCATGACATTAGGCCTCCTTATTGGTCACATATCTTGCACATCATCGACTACCTATGTTGACACTAATTAAGCCGGTTATCCAGATACTCGTAGATCCACTATAGGCTATGCTATTTTTCTTGGATGTAATATCAACTCCTGGTGTTCCAAGAAACAACCTACAGTCTCTAAAAACTATACTGAAGTATAATACAAAGCCATTGCCTATGCTATTTGCAGAGTTTACTTGGATTTGTCACATTGCATGCGACCTACACATTTCTATCCAAAGACTTGTAATTTTGTGATGTGACAATCTTGGAGCTATTTACATGATAGATAATCATATTCATCACAACCGCATAATACATATTTGTAAACCCTTGAAATTTTCATAATTCTTAGAAAATAATCCAAGAAGTCTAACACAGAAACCGAAACCCCAAAAATCGACCCAAGTTAAAACCAAATTCTAAATAAGGCCAAACACGAGAATTCTTAATCTTGAGAAAAGAGAACCCTCAAAACGAAATAGAAAATTCAACTATCGATTGATTCAATATCCGTACATCAATCAAATCATCTATCCGATTCCTAACATGCAAATCAAGACGACATATCCAAATAATGCTTGATAACGAAATACTAATACCCTAAATCCTTAGGTGAATTTTAGAATAAAAATTTTCAATTTTCACCAAAAGTCAAACTGAGTCAACCCATAACCCGAAGACTTGGTTAAACGATCCCGATAATTGAAAAAATATTAAATAATCACAAATAAAATGAAATAAACCATAAACATTGGACTAAAAATCTAATACGGACAAAACCTCAAAATTTTATAATCATATGAATAAAATCAACAAGCCAAAAGTCAAACTGGAACCCTAAAGGTCAACAAAGCTTACAAATAACCCCAGTGTTTAAGATACGACAATCTCGTGCTCTTAAACCCTAAATAACAAAATGGAAATAATTGTTGATAATAGTTCGTAATAATATATGGAAGCTTAAAAATATTAGATTCGTAAATTTCTAGTGTCCTTCGGATCCAAACGAGATTAGTTTTTCAAAAATCGTATCTTGGTACACCGAATGGTAAAAATATTCCATTAATACCAATAGACTCGTAAAAATATAAGGAATCCAAAAATATCAATTTTAGAATTTTTCGGTGGCTAAAAATTATAAATATTGTATTTATAAGTGTATTTTTATTACTATCGGTATTTTATTTGTCTAGTTTACTATTCAAAGTACTTTTCTACTATTCATTACTATTCCTCTATCTCTACTTTTTCTACTACCTATTCTTACACCTGTATATCTATTTCTTATAATTTTCTTTTCCGATAAAAATTCTATACCATATATTACTAAACTTCTCTTACACTTTTCTTCTAAAATTAATTTTTAATCAATTTTCTATCTCTCTCCCCCTCTTTGCCATCCACCCCCTCTCTCTTCACTCTCATTTATTTTTCTTTTTCAATTAATTTAGTTACATCTAATTTTCACTCCAAAATTCTATAAATACCCTCTTCCTCCTTCATTCTTTCACACAACTCATCTTACTACCAAAACTCTCCTAAAATCTCTCCACAAATCCTCTCTCCAAAATTTCTTTCTACCAAAACTCTCTTAAACTAATTCTTCACAAAAATCCTTCCTTATACATAAACTATCTATCATATATCACTACCCATATAATACTCCATTCATCTACCATCTTCATACCACATAAACACTTTAGGTAAACTTCTTCCAACCATTTATTTACCCATGTCATGTAACTTAACATGACTATGGTGTTGTTTTGAAACTCATATGAGTAGTAAAAGTAACAACATGTTCATGTTTTGCTGTTGTACATGAAATTCAACTTTTATTATGTTGTTATGATGTTCATATATATGTTGATTTTATTGTTGTTATTATGCTAATGTCTTATTCATATCTAACTAAATATATTTATGTATTTATATATAATCTTTAGAGCATATAAGCTCAATTGTTATTTATTTAATTTCATGCTATTTTAAGACTAGTATTTCTAGTCTTTCTAGTCTTTCTAGTCTTAGACTTGTCCATATCAAGTCAAAACAACTTTTTCTTTATTTTCTTTATTCTTTTTAGGACTAGTCTATTCTTAATCCCGGGATACCTTGATGAAGCTAAGGCTCCTAATAGTTGATTGGGATACCTTGATGAAGCTAAGGTTTGCAATACTTGATATATTTTTTATCTTGCTTATTATTATTTGCTTCCAGTATCTTTCTCATATTTTTATTATTTTACATGCTCATATACATGCATAACCATAATGATATTGTCTCAACTAAATTTAAAAGTAAATTTTTCTTTAATAAAGGAACTTGAAACCAAATTTCTATTATGTGGCTTGTTATTAAATAACGGAGTTATTATCAACAACATAGAAATAGAGTAATATAAGTTTTCTCAAATAATAAAGATAGCTTTACCAAGAAAAAATAAGAATTAAACACTTTCTTATTATATTATGGTAACCTAAGTTTTAGTAAAATAATTTGTTAGTATTCAAAGTTTTCACAAAAAGCTTGAGATTTAGCTCTTTTTAACTCCATAACAAAACCAAGAAACAAACTAGTTTTCAAAGTTAAGATAAAATCAACTCATAAAGTTATATACCTACTTAGAAAAATAATGATTTTCAAGATTCTAAAGAAGGAACTTATTTTCAAAGAATACGAGTATGATAAGATCAAAAACAAAGGATTTTATCAATAAAAATGATTCTTTTCAAATAAAATTTATAGGGGAAATGAAATACCAAGTTTTAGAAAATAAGAACTTATACTTTAACAAGAAATATAAGAAGAAAAAACCAATTTTCTTCAAAAATTCTAAATGCAAATTTATAAATAGGTTATCAACAACTTAATAGATTTTTGATAACTTTGATCTTTTATCACTAGAAGTAAAAATTATAAAAAACCAAAGTTAAAGAAAAATTTACTTAATTTGAGAAAAGGAATGAGGAAAATAAAATAAGAATATACTCATTTATAATAACTTAGGAAAATACAATTTTCTTCAAAATACTTGAAAAAAATTTGACAAATGAAGTTTTAACACTTTAAAATGAATTATTTTAATGAAATCAATTGTTAAGACACTACCATTAGAATTTTTGCATATAAAGTGAGCTTATCTATATACTCAAAGGATTTATCAACCATATATATATCTATATATATTACTAAAGGATTTTTGAATGAAGTTGAGTTAGAAAATTGTTTCGCAAAATCTAGAATATTCATTTTGAATATGCACCATATGGTTTCGAAACTCAAATGACCTTATATTACAAAAATAACCTTAGAAATGGATAGATCTTTTCGAATAGGTAGAAAATGATATATTATATGCGAAATTCCGAGTTAAAATGAGCAAGTTATGGCCATTTTAAATTGGAACTTCATTCTATACAATTTTGACGAACATAGTGAAATAAAGTTAGAAAGTTTAAGTAGAATTTCTATGAAATACTCATCCCGGGTATTTCTTTTGTCTAGGTGACGAAGGATACGAGATTACCTTTCTTGAGGACTTCTACGACTAAGAAGATTGCGAAATAGACGAGTGAGTTATTGCTCTTAATTTCGTTACCTTGCTTGTGCTTGTAAAATAGTGATATTAGTATACTAAGAAAAGATAAAAATAGATATGTATGAGGAATTCGGGAATATGTATATATGTGATTCTATGCTTATGTGTGAAATAAGAATTAAGAATATCGCAACTTCAAATTGTCTGTTTAAGTGTTTTGTTTACTTACTTATATGATTGCTTATTGCTTGCCAAATTGATTAATCGCCCCCTAATATACCTTAATAAGGTTGGGCTTAAGAAAAATAAAACACTCACGCATTGCATCCATCGAGTCACATCACTTTTGGAAGGCTGCTACTCCTACGCGTAGAGTTGGATTGGCTGTTATCGTGGTAGGTCACGGGCCATGTTCCTTCCTAGAGAATCTAAATCGCTCAGGGAATGCAACTTTAGGTTTGGAGCCGAGCCAACCAAACGCTTTGCATGGGGACCTAGGGACTAGCAGTAGAAGGTCGAGGATCGTCATCAACAATTCCCTAACTTTTGATAGAAGGGTAAATCCGTTCTATATATGGTTTTCGGATAACTATATATATTTGTGAAATCACGTGATTGTTGCATTGTATGCATAGCAAATGTGTGAAAATTTAAATGAACTTATTTGAAACCATGGTGCGAATGAAAATGAATACCTCACTAAGCTAGTTGTAAGCTTATACCCCCATAGATTTTGTTGATACAGGTATACCTGTGGCTTTAATCGAAGATCATAACATTAAGGAAGTCGTGGGAGGATGTTAAACTTTTATGAAAGCAATGGGAACATAAGATGAAGTTATTTTTTAAGGTTCCTTATATGTAATGTATGATATGTTAGTGTTTTGGGAATTTCTAAGAAGTGTATTTATTTTGACTTGAAGACAATAGAGGAATATGCCCCTAAGAATTGTAATTTACCATGTTTATGTTTTATGATAAGTATTCTTCTTGCCTTGTTACTTAATTATTATCAATGTAAATTACATTACTTCGATGCGTTCCCTTGGTTGTGATGTACGCCTTGTACATGATATGTAAGCCTCTGCCACGTTTAGGGTACCCATCAAGGCGTGATAGTTTAAGTTGGTATCAGAGCAACAAGGTTTTGGGAATTGGGGAAAAGGGATACTAGAAGGTTAGAGTGATAGCATTTGATCTTATGTCTAAGAAAAGAACTCTACCTTAGAGAATATTAGAAGAAAGTAGGGAATGCTTATACAAGAACTAGAGGATATTTAGGAAGATACGATCAATAAAACGGAAGTATCACATAAAAAGGATTTACCCTAAAATGTTAACCCAAGATTGAGGAAGGTAGAAATGACTTAGAGATGGAACATAGTGGAATGATGTGGATAAAACATGAATGAGACAAAGAATTGAGATATAGGATAAAGTAAGCCTACCTTAGCAATTTCAAAAAGCCTCGATGCATAATAACCCTATTCAACTCTTAGCCGAGACCAATTAAAAACAAGATAAGTGTAATACCTCTTTTATAGATAAGACCTCTAGATAAATAATATTAAGTGCCTACGTCAACCCTTGAATCAAACGGATAAAAATCCGTAATGCTCCTCTCTCCTTTAAAAACAATAGCATGTGCGTAAAACCCGAATTGAAGAGAATATCTAATACGATCGCTTCGTTTGGTTCTAGTAAGCTACCCAAGGAAATTATGCCATGACCGTGCATCCCTCTCGAAGAACAACAAGAACAAGGTGCACCCCCACCACAAGATCTAATTCAAGAACTCTTAACCTCTATGAGACGTCTAGAAGAGATGATAAGAACATACATGTAACAAGTACCCAGGACCTTTGCACCAGCTCCAGTTATAAGACCCCAATTCGGAACAACACCAGTATCGCAAGCTCCTTCCTTCAAAGCTAATCCAGAACCCGAGGCTAAGAGGTATAAACAATTCAAACCTCTTAAGGATCCTGTGACTCCTAAGGTCAAATGCTAGAAGTGTAAGGGAGGACATTTCCCCAAAAGATGCCCACGACTGCGAAACAAGTGTTACTTTTGTGGAAACCTGATCATAAAATCCGTGGTTATCCTAAAAAGAATGATACGATTGCTTGGGTTACGGAAAGGGAAGACACGGTGCCAACAATTGCCCAACAACAATGAGAAAATGCTATGTATGTGGACGCCCCATTTGCAGGACCAGGAATTACCCCAGAGATGCCTAAGAAACATGCTACATGTGCAAAGTAAGGAACCTCTATATACGTGAGGATCTAAAGTCGCAAGGTCTATGTGACGACCCCATCCCATTCCCCAAAGGAGATGACCTATCCAAGAAAGAATGTGAAACTTTGTCTAAAGATCCTACCATAATATCTCACCACATAGGAAAAGAAGAAGTTCTTGATGATGAAGACGAGGGATCAATAGGCTCAAAATGTCAAGGAGATGTTCCTACCCTGTGAAGAGCAATTCGAAGCAGGGACGAAGCTAAAGCTTTCGTAAAAAGCATTAAAGTATTGATAGGAGTAACGCTTTTGTTAAAAGATTAACGATGATGTAAACATTGTCTAAGCAATGATTTGAAATTGTAACCATGTTTTGCATCCTTTCTTTGAACTTTTGTAAAAGGAAGAATTTAAGTCTTCCTTCTGTTTTCATATATTTGTTTTAATGATATGAATTTCCTTGTTATTACCTTAATTTCAGTCAGTTTTCAATATTTCTTATATATATTACCCATTTTCGTACTCGATCCCTATTAGCATGTTTCTTCAATGTTTTTCCGAAAAACATCTAAGACTTAATAAAATCCAAGAATTCACACAAAATTTAATAAAACCTGTAGAGCAAATAGGAGATGCACTTGTGCACAACACAAACTAGAAATACCCCCTATAGAACCTGAGAACCGGGAAAGACTTCAACAACCGAATCAACCAATAGTAGACCAGCTAACATCGAACAACTTGCTAACTTCATAAGGGATTTTGTGTGACAAGCTTATGCTATGCCAACATCGGTACTTGCGCAAGAAGCGGCACCAGAAGTTCCAACACCACATATTGAAATGGCACCAACTGAGCCGCTATAACCAAGACCTTATCAAAGTATGTTGCCATATTTCATCAAGTGCAATCGATATTTTGATGGAGCTTTTGGAAAACAGAATGAAGACGAGGATTGGTTAGCATAAATAGAGCGATCTTTCAATGCTTTTGAAGTGCCACAATGCCTTCAGCTTACTTATGGTACTTTTATGTTGAAATTCAATGCGTGGATATGGTGGGAATCTAAAAGCAGGGAGCTACTACCGCCAATCACATGGGAAATATTTAGGCATGAATTCTTGGAGAAAATTTTCCCGGAAGCTTGAGAGTCCAATATGGTGTGGATTCTTGAGTGTCTCTTAAGGAGGTCGTAGTCTTGAACAAAATGAAATAGAGTTTAGTAGGCTCTTGCAATATGCCCCTAAATCATATAAGAATAGCGAGGAACTCAAAAGGCAAGTATTCTTAGGAGGATTGGACGAAAACCTTTGTATCAAATTGATAGAGTCTGACATCAAAGGTTTTCGAGAATTAGTAGAAAAAGCACGAATTGTGAAATGTGCTATGAAAAGGAGAAGGACGGAAATGAATGTCATGATAATTGAGGAAGAACCTATAAGTGGACGTAGCTTAAGCCTTTAAATCAATGAGTTCAAATCATTGGTCAACCCGAGTAGAAAGAAGGATAAAAAGACACCAAATATCCAATGTTGGAAATGCAAGGGGGGACATCTACCAAGACAATGCCCTAAGTTACAACATAAGTGTTACTACTGCGGAAGTCCGAACCACAAAGTGTAGAAATGTCTAAAGAAAACCACCGCCATCTGCCTGATCTGTAAGGAGCCCGGACATATTGCCAAGCAGTGCCTTAAGAAGAAAGATACGGATAACACTAAAAATGGAAATAACAACAGGAACGGGAGATACTCGGTAATACCCCCACAAGGAGTACGTGTGCACAATCTACAAAGACAATGGGTTTGCGAGGAAACCAACCACAAAGAGATAGAATTCGCTACTTTGGAAGAGGACGATAGTCAGGCATGCCATTCGATATCAGGTTACCATCATACCCTTAGATGTTAGATTTCCTTTTTACACTGCTAGAACTAAAGAAACAGTTTGCTAGTAATGACCATAGATTACATAATCATCACCACCTAACAAAATGGATAGATATAAGATCGTCAAAAATTTAACTCATATCAAAAGTAGAAATCAAGTCAAATACCATCTACCTTGAACACATATAAAACAAAGTACATCAAAAGCTTAAATATTACCACGTAAAGGCTAAAACCAGTGATGATAAAATCTCAACATACAATTTCCAAATTTTTCCAAAATTAATGAAACATCTTAATCTCAAACCTTGTCAAGATGATCACGTAAATGACAAAACAACAATACCTTAAGAATGGAATGAGTATGAACATTGTATATTTTATACGTGCATGTCATATATATACTCACATAAGAATGGAAAAGCGAATTCACAACCTTCCTTTGTTGCGTGAATGTGCCAGTGTTATGTCATAATGAGTCGTCATTAGTCTAGAGTCGAGTCGAGTCGTCAGTTATCTATCATCTTTGTCAAGTTGAGACTCTTTAAAAAGTCAATTAAAGTGAATGTTGAATGTCGCTAAAACTAAATCTTATTGATTTTATATATGCTATATCACACATAAAATATTAAATGCATAGAATTAACGAAATTCCCAATGACACCGACTAAGAATAAACGAGAAACAGAAATTACGAAAGAAGAGATACTAAAATAATAATAAACTTCCAAACCCTTTTCGTGGAAGTGAAACTAAAAAAAGGTATCAAATATATGGAGACTAAAAAAAACATAATGTAATCATAATACCGTTCCAAATAGACTTAACAAATAAAAGTGCGATGAAATTCCAAATATCGAGAATATTGATGAAATACAACACACAATTTCTCATCAAGCTTTACAAGTCTATGTACGCGTAACAAGTTTTGAGGACAAAACTTTCTTTAAGGGGGATAGGTTGTAAACCCTTGAAATTTTCATAATTCTTCGAAAATAATCCAAGAAGTCTAACACAGAAACCGAAACCCCAAAAATCGACCCAAGTTAAAACCAAATTCTAAATAAGGTCAAACACGAGAATTCTTAATCTTGAGAAAAAGAGAACCCTCAAAACGAAATAGAAAATTCAACTATCGATTGATTCAACATCCGTACATCAATCAAATCATCTATTCGATTCCTAACATGCAAATCAAGACGACATATCCAAATAATGCTTGATAACGAAATACTAATATCCTAAATCCTTAGGTGATTTTAGAATAAAAATTTTCAATTTTCACCAAAAGTCATACTGAGTCAACCCATAACCCTAAGACTTGGTTAAATGATCCCGAGAATTGAAAAAAATATTAAATAATCACAAATAAAATGAAATAAACCATAGACATTGAACTAAAAATATAATACGAATAAAACTCCAAAATTTTATAATCATACGAATAAAATCAATAAGCCGAAGGTCAAACCGAAACCATCAAGGTCAACAAAGCTTACAAATAATCCTAGTGTTTAAGATTTGGCAATCCCGTGCTCTTAAACCCTTGTAGACACCCCATTTTTGCCCCCCTTTAGCCAAGTTTTAAATCTACAAAAAAAAAAAAAAAAAAATAGAAATCTAGGAAAATCCCAAAAAAAATAGAAAAATAAGAAAAACCTAAAAAATAGAAAAAATAGGAGATTAGAAAAAAAATCCCTAAAAATTAGAAAATAGGAAAAGATTCAAATTTTTAAGCTCAGTTTAATTTTTATCTCTCAAAATAGCTCATGAAATATGGAGATGATAGGTTCAAACTGGACCTCAATTGGAGTTAAAATGAGCTATTTAGGGATATGTAAAGTTTAAAGACTGGGTATTGTAGTTAGTGCGAAAAATTATCAAATTAAAATAGAAATAGATAAAAATAAAATAAGATTTTTCATTGTTAAATAGTTTTAGGAAAGATTAGGATTATTTATTTTAATCTAGAGTTAGATCGGGATCAGTTTTAATTTAGTTTTAATAGGTTAAAAAATATTTTTTGTGGAATATAAATCAAAGGGAACCCTTTTCATATTCAGATTCGGTCATTTTTAGAGATTAAATGGAGGATTAAAACCGTCGAATATTGACATTAAAAAATATTCCTAGATCGTTACAATCATTTTAATGGATGAATCCTTTGGGCTTCTGATTTTTCCCTCTGAATAGGGACCTGCTTCTCATCTCATCATCCAGAAATCAGAATCAAGCTCCAATCACTACATATGAGAGAATTTGTCGAAAGTTAGAATTTAGGGAAAAATCGAATTTTGAATTCGATTAGTGTTCTGAAGAAATTTCGAGTGCTTTTGAGGAGAGAAATAGGCTCACAGGGTCTAAAGCTTTCAATAAAACTTGTTTTTAAGCTCTAAGGTTGCTCTGCCGTGATTTACCACCGCGACCACCACTGCTTCGCTGTGAAACACCACCCCTTGCCACTATCCAAGTAAGTCGACACTTCCTGAGTGATTCCTAGTGCTTCATTAACCTCGTCGACATCGCCAGCTATCTTTTCCACCACCAGAACCGGCGGATTGAACCCCACCGGTCGTTTTCAGTCGACCGGGTCGCGATCGGGTTTTGACCCGGATCTTACCCGGTACCCTAATCTTAATCTAACCTGGGTCCCATCCTGTCTAGCCAGGCCATTCGGGCTTGTGTCCATTTAAAAAGAAAAACAATGCTGGGTTTAGCCTAGCCAGAAAAGAAAAAAGAAAATAAATTTTATTGTTATCTCTATTTATTTATTTATTTATTTAATTGTTTGCAATTGTTTGTTTATTTAGTGCTTTTATTGTTTTATCATGTTAGAAATTAAATTGATATGCTATATGGAATAATGATTAGTATAGTTGTTATTTTATACTTGTGGTATTAAGTCATTTACTATACATGTTATTAAAAAAAATTAAAAATAGAAATGATAAAAAATAAAAAAATAAATAGAGAAAAAGATAAAGAAATATATAAAAAAATATTTTTTTTAGGAAAATTTTTTGTTCTTTTTTATTCTTTTCGTCCCCCTTTTTTATGAGGTCTTTTAGAAGATAAAAATGAAATAAAGTGTTTTACCCTTGCAAATAAAATTTAATATATTTAAAGTGAAATAATGAATAATGATTAAATAAAAGACTTAGAAAGAAAGAAAAAAAAAATTCCTTATAGAACATTAATAATAAAAGTTAGATTTTCTTTATTTAGCTTTTATACTTTTAAAAATATTTTCATAAAAATCAATAAATTGTTAATAAACTTAAGCTTGGCTAAATTTTTCACAAAATCCACCAATAAAGATAAAAATTTTATCAAAAGATAGAATAGCAGAATTATGTGGGCTTAATTCTCAATTACTGGGATACGTAGGCACTTCGGGCAGCCTCAAATATAGAAAACTTATAGGGTCCTCTTTTTAAATTTACTTACTTTAAAAAATAAAAAAATAAAAAATAAAAAAAATAAAAAATAAAAAATTGAAAATTTAGAATAATTATGTAAATAATTTTTCTTTAATTAATTTTATAAGTAGCAAGAACATATAATTTAAATTAAAGTTTTAAGGTGGCACTGAAAGATTTAATAGGTTAGCCCCTTAACCCGGTATTCTCTGGTTTCTTAAAAAACGGCTTTATTCCGACTTTAAAAGCAGGCTAGTAGCTAGGCTAGAAACGATCAAACCCATCGGTTTCAACCTTCTTTCTAAACCTCGGTTGGGTGGCGACTCCAATTTTAGTTCTTTCGATTCTAGTCGAGGGTTTTTATTAGATGGGTACTGGTCTAATGGAAATTGAACCGAATAATACCTTTTCAAAAATTCAGGCTCGACAGTTTGGTGACTCCACTGGGGATTGAACTCAGAATCTCTTATTTTTAGTGGGCTAGCCACCTTTTAATTTTAATTTGAGATATATCTTTTTGATACTTATTTGTCTGTAAATATTTTATTGTTGATTTATTTGTAAATATGTTTGTATATTTATTTTGTATATATATCCTAAACACTAATTATTTGTTCAAGTCCTTGCAGATGTATATATTTGTAGATATTCAATAGATTGTATTTCATTTTTAGACTTTAATATTCTTTTGCATGCTAGATGTGGTTAGACCTAGGCTACCTTAGGAACCTATGTAGGGAGGCTGCTAGTAGGATTCGGGGGCTGTGGCATTCTACCCTTCGGTTCATGAAATTACTACCCGCTCCAGTTAGTGGAAGTCATGACTACTGATCGAGGAACCTTTTAGGACCTACCAAACAAAATTGCATTCATTATCAAGGGACAATGACCATTTTAAAAAAAATACAAAATATAAAAAAAAAAAGATGTCTAAAAAAAAGAAACCAGAGAAATTATGCCTTTTTTTTAAATGAGTCGTTTTCCCTGTAAATTATAAATATTTTTGTATAAAAGAAGTTTAGGTTTGTTTGTCATAGGAAAATGTTGGCATCATATGCAAGCTCTAGTTCCTGTGCCAATCTCTAGTCTCACCTCATCAGAGAACACCGAGTTGAAACTTTTGCTGATCCAATGTCTCTGTTGGACCGCTGGATGATCAGCTTCACTCCTGTCCAGCAATTCTTTGTCAAAGATAGACTTGGTCCAATTCTTTGCTTACTAAAGGTTCTTGTCCCTTTCACTCTGTTTCGGGCTCTAACTCACTTATGGGAGCCAGAAGAAGTAGCTTTCCGCTTGGGCTAGCATGCCCTCAGCCCAACCATTGAAGAGTACGTCGGGTTACTCCAAGCTCCACCAACTTCAGAAGGGATCTATGTTCCAAACATGAATCAAGGCTCAATCCGCATCATTTCAAAATTCCTGGGAGTGAAAAAAGGTCCAATAATTCAAGCTATGAAGGATTGCAATGAGCACTGTATTCGGGTATCCACCTTGATGGATTGGTTTAGGACTCCTGAAGATCTCAGAAAGAAGAGACACCTATTCTATGGGTTAGCTGAAGTCTGGAAAGACAACAGAGTTAATGCATTCATAGTTGCTGCATTTGCCACCATACTCTTTCCCTATGGGTATCTCTTCATTCACTTTAGAGTTATTGAACTGGTGGCTTAATATTTAGCGAGCAAATCATACATCCCTGCTTTGTTGGCTGAACAAATTCGAAGTCTCAACTATATCAAGTCTAAGGGTCGCGGCAGTTTCAAAGCCAGCATACATCTGTTGATTATCTAGTTTGCGAGTTACACGATGGACTTTGGTTGTGATTTGGCTAATGGAGCCCTTATCAATGTTAATTATAACCTGGTTCAATCCTTCATTGAGAGGATATATATTGAGGATAATGAACCCATTTGGAGTAGGATCACCGTGCTCGATGATATAAGGCCTGAAGACTACTTGTGGCAAGCTCGTTGGTTAATGTGCTCGACTACGATATTAGGTTGTAAAGAATATCCTGCAGTACCGCTCATTGGCATTACAAGTTACACAGATTATTATCCGTCCAACGTGATCAGGTGGTATGGTATGCTATAGGACATCACTGTCAAGCCTGATTTAGATCGAACCACGGTCGACTATATGGATCCAGCTATGAATGTTGCAACATTGAAGGCCCCGGTTGCAGGGATTAAAGCTCTATGGGATAGCAGAGAAGTTAAACTAGTTTTTGAAGTGGAATTAGAGAACAAGCAAACCAGGAAGTACATGGCTACTCAGTGGTACATAGCCAGCCAGATGAAGAAAAACAAGGGTATCCGATATGAAGTCCCTAATGTCCTGGAGCCAGCACCGCCCAAACCAAACCCTGAACTGCTAACTTACATGGAAACCGTAGAGGCTCGTCTGGAGCTTTGCTTTCAAGATTTTAAAGACAAAGAGCAAAAGATGAACCAAGAGTTACAGCAAGCAGGAGGCAAGATAGCAATCCTAGAAGCTCAACTGAGAGAAGCTCGTAAAAAGATCCAGAGGTTGGAGACTGAAGTTATTTGCCTAAGCAAAGTCAGAAGACTAGTTTAGGGATCTCTGTGTAATTTTCTTTTAAAATAAAACGATAAATAATATGTGAACTCTTTTTTAAAAGGCACAATTTCAATGAAAGTTTCAATGAAAATTTTGGTCAACGTCTCTTTGCATCCGTGTGTTGCATTGCATTGTATTTTTATTCTTTTATTAATGTTTATATTTATCTTTAAAAAAATGTTTCCTAATAAGTTTCAAAGTTGTTTTTAGAGGATAGGGAAGATAGCGTCCAATCCCCCAAGAAGTACCATTTACACCAGATCAACAACAAGGATGGTTAGTTCTGGCAACAACAACGATCCTTCCACTGAACAAAGACTCGACTCAATAGAACAAGTATTGTTGAAGGTCACAGATCAAATGAATACTCTGACCCAAAGCATGGGCAAGTTTAAAGACCCTTTACCTCCTCAATATGGTTATTCAAGAACCAAGAATGATGATCAAAATCTCGAAACAGGTGAAATTTAACCTGAAATCAACCCTGCTGAGCTCAAAAAGGAATGGGAGGCCCAAGCTAAAGAGATGGAAAGAAAATTATTTGAAAAAAATGAAAGCTTACGAGGGTTCAGATGGATTTGACAAAGTTGTGATTTTGAACTTACCAAAGTTTGGTGAAGGGGCATTCCTAGAAAAGTTCAAAGTCCCTAAGTTTGAGAAGTATGATGGAACTGGTTGTCCAAATCAACACGCAAGGATGTATGTGCGCAAGATAGGCTAGCATGTGAAGTTCAATCAATTGATGGTACAGATGTTCCAGGACAGCCTTACTGGTCCTGCATTGGCTTGGTATGCTTAACTAGACTTGAATGAAATTGACACATGGGACAAGTTGGCAAGAGCATTTTTTTATCAATATAAGTTCAACTTAGAAATGGCTCCATCAGTATGGGACCTTAGCAACATGAGAAAGAAGAAAGAGGAATCTTTCAAAGAATATGCCCAACGATGGAGATCCATGGCTGCCAGAGTCACAATTAATTTGCCAGAGAAAGACTTAAACTTCACCTTCATCAACACACTGGAGGAACCATTCTTTTCCCATTTAATAGGACACATCTCAGCAAGCTTCTCTGAGGTAGTGATTGCTGGATGCAAAATTGAGAACGCCATTTCGGCTGGGAAATTGCAAACGGAGAAAAAAATCCTCTGCTACAAGAAGTACTGCATACAAAAGGAAAGAAACAACCGTAAGCGTAGTCAATACTTCCAATTATGCTAAACCCCAGTCCACTACACCTAATAGTCCACATACAGGTTTGCAATTGAGACCTCTCTTGCAAAATCAGCAACCTAGTTTTGGTGGAAAAAGGAAGTTTGATAGAATACCAGTTCCCTTAAGTAAGGTATTAGCTAAGTTGCGGGCTGATAATCTAATCAACTTCAAGATACCAAGAGAGGGTTATAAACCAAGAAATTATAATTCAAACTTGAAATGTGAGTATCATATAGGGCAGTTGGGGCATTCTACAAATAATTGTTGGAGGCTCAAAAACAAAATTCAAGATCTCATTGATGCTAAGCTCATCCAGTTGGACTTTGTTGAAGCACCAACCCCTAACATCTCCATTAATCCATTGCTGAACCATGGCCACCCCATCAATTTGATCACAAGTGAAGAGCTAAAACATGCGATCGACTTAAATGAGTTACCGATCACCCTGGAGCAAATTGCCTAGAATTTGCACAAAATGGGGCACCTAGTCAACATCAACTTACGAGATCGTACTAAAACCAGGCCAGTTACTTACCAGCTTCTAAAGGAAGGAATTGTCAAGAAGGAAGATATATTGGAGATGTTGATTCCTAAGCCAAGGCAACCAAGTACCCAGGCAGAGTTATGGGAAAGATACCAAGCTGGAGATCCGACAGTAGACACTTTGGGAGAAGAAGGATCGTACCAGTATTTAGTGGATTATTGGGTTGAACCTAGAATATTTGAAGATGCTCCCCCAGCTGGATGGGGACCAGAGCTCGAGGAAAAAGATAAAGAGATGCAGAAGAAAGAAGAATTTGTTAGGATGATTAGTTCGAATCCAAAGATGATTCGAATTGAATGTTACACACAGAAAGAAGAGGAGGAAGACTCATCTAAAAAACCAAAAAGTCACACTTTCCATGTACCACTGGTTGCAACTGATTACAAAGCGGCTCCGTTTGATTATCGATCTATTAACCATACTGCTATGATTAGTAGATTGACCCGGTCAGGAAGAGTCTATGATCAAACTGAAAAAGCTGTAGTAATTGATCCAACAGATCAAAGAAAGGAGACTGAGAATGTAGCACTCGCCAGGCTAATGAAGGCTAGTGAATATAAAGTGGTGGAATAGCTAGCCAAGACCCCAGCTCAGATATCGCTCATGAGTTTGTTAATAAGTTCAGATACCTACCTTGAAGCCCTATTCAAGGTTCTTAAAGAGGTGAAAGTGCCAGAGATTGTTTTAGAAGAAGCTTTAGAACATATTATGAATTCTGTTCTTGTAATGGATCAGATATCCTTTTCACCTAAAGAACCGAGAGAGCAAAATGGACAACACACCAAGGCTCTGTTCATAGTTGTTAAATGCAATGGCAAGATTGTATCACGTGTCCTAATAGACAATGGGTCATCACTGAACGTATGTTCTTTGGCCACTTTGCATCTCTTAGAAGTTGATCCATCCAACATCAGGCCAAACTCAACTATTGTTCGAGCTTTTGATGGGTCCAGAGATATTATAGGAGAAGTTGAACTGGAGGTTACTATTGGACCACAAGCATTTCTCATTCCCTTTCAAGTGTTAGACATACCAAGATCATTCAATTTGTTGCTTGGTAGACCTTAGATCCATGTAGTAGGAGCGATCCCTTCCAGTTTACACCAAAAAGTCAAGTTCATGATAAATGGCCAGGTGATCACTGTTATAGGTGAACAAGATTATGCCATTTACAAAGAGATAGCCATCCCATACATTAGGAAAGAAGGGGAGGAGAATTTAGGATTGCAAATGTTTGAAGAAGCTTACATGTTGGAAGAAGATAAAGACAAGCAGATTGGAACTTTCAGGTTGGGGTATGCACCTACTTAGGCTGAGATGATGAAAATGAAGGACAAAATGAGAAGGACGAAGGCTAACAAGAGCTACGATCCAATAAGCAAGATTCTACACATCTAGGAATCATTCCCAGAAGCTAGCCACATTCAGCTTCCTGAATCCATTGAGAAAGAGGCAGAAGCCACCAAGATTAAAGAGGTTGAACTTAACAATTGGTTTGCAGTTCCTTGCAAAGACTTTAAGTCATCCGGGTAAGGGTTAAAAGGGATTGGGACTTTGTACTATTTTACATCTTTATCCTCTGCTTAAATAAATATAAATGAAACACCGCACATTGTCATATGCAATTATCAATGAAATCTTCTCTTTCCATCTAAGATCTAATTTCATTCATTTTCTCATTTGTTTCTTTTTCTCATCTGCTCAGATTTGATGTTTGTGATGAAAATCGAAGTTATCTTGCTCCCGTAATTAATGAAAATATCAATATCATTTCCGACCCTACTGGATTAGTTGTCGAAGGTGATATAGATGATCATAATGGAATACAAGAGAGTTAGCAGAGATACGAACAAGGTAGGATCAAAATTGATGACCCCATAGAAGTGGTAAACTTAGGAACATCAGAAAATCCTAAGAATTTAAGCATTGGGAGAAATTTACCTGGGAAAGAGAAAGGTAAATTAACAGGGTTATTAGTTGAATACTTGGGCATGTTTGCATGGTCCTATAATGATATGCCAGGATTAGATCCATCGATAGTGGTCCACAAATTGCTAACCCAAGGAGGTGTTAAGCCTAAAAAACAGAAGTTAAGGCGTTTCAAACCTGACTTGTTACTAAAAATCAAAGAGGAAGTGACAAAGTTGTTGGATGTTGGTTTCATTGAAGTATCAGATTATCCAGATTGGGTAGCAAACATTGTACCAGTCCTCAAAAAGAATGGAAAAGTCAGAGTCCGTGTGGATTTTAGAGATCTCAATCAAGTAACACCTAAAGACAATTTCCCTTTACCCCACATAGACGTCTTGGTAGATAATACTGCCGAAAATCATCTCTTTTCATTTATGGATGGTTTTTCGAGGTATAATCAAATAAAGATGGCAGAAGAAGACAAGACCAAGACCACATTCGTGACTACTTGGGGCAAATTTTGTTATAGGGTGATGCTATTTGGTCTTAAAAATGCCAGGGCAACCTATCAAAGGGCCATGGTGACGTTGTTGCATAACATGATGCACAAGGAAGTTGAAGTTTATGCTGGTGATATGATTGCCAAATCAAAAGAAGGGAAAGATCACATCGATATCCTGAGAAAGCTCTTTAAAAGACTGAGGAAGTTCCTATTGAAGTTGAATCAGGAAAAATGCACTTTTGGGATAACTTTCGGTAAACTCTTGGGGTTTATGGTTAGCCAGAGGGGGATTGAGATGGATCCTGACAAAGTTAAGGCCATAGTAGATTTACCTTCCCCTAAGACCCTTAAAGAAGTCAGAGGTGTGCTTGGAAGATTGAATTACATTGCCCGATTCATTTCACAATTAACTGATAAATGCTGTCCATTTTTCAAATTTTTGAAGAAGAATGCTCAGATACAATGGGATGAAGAATGTGAAGCTGCTTTCGAAGAAATCAAGCATTATTTGACAAATCCACCAGTGTTAGTAGCACCAACGCCAAGTCAACCTCTGTTTTTATACTTAACGATTCTACCTGAATCCTTGGGATGTGTGTTAGGTCAAAAGGGTCAAGATGGAAAAGAACGAGTGGTATATTACCTAAGTAAAAGATTCACAGAAGATGAACAAAAATATTTAGAGATTGAAAAGACCTGTGGTGCATTAGTATGGGTTATGCACAGACTTAGGCAATATATACGCTATTATAGGATTGAACTCTTCACAAAGCATGATCCTTTGAGATATCTAGCAAACAAACCAGCTTTAATCGGTAGAATTTCCAAACGGTAGATGTTGCTTTCTGAGTTCAACATTGTGTATGTGAACCAGAATCCAGTCAAGGGGCACGCATTGATGACCAAATTGCTGAAAGTCCGATTGATGATAGTCGATCAAAAGAATTGGCTCAATTTCCCGATGAAGGGATCCTGGTAACTGAATCGAATAAGGAAAAATGGAAGCTTTACTTCGATGGGGCAGCAAATGTGTATGGATGTGGAATTCGTGCAGTCCTTGTTTCACCAGAAGGGGCACAATTCCCAGCATCGGCTAAGTTGACTTTCCCTTACATAAATAACATAGCTGAATATGAAGCATGTATCATGGAGTTAAAGATGGCCATTGACATGAAGGTCTAAGAGTTGGAAGTTTTTGGAGATTCCTCATTGATAATTTTCCAAACACGAGGAGATTTCAAGACCAGAGACCCAAAGTTGGTGCCCTATCACCAACACTTGTCTGAACTGATACAAGAATTCAAAAAAATATTATTCACTTATGTTCCTAGAACATAAAATCAGTTTGCTGATGCACTGATGACTTTAGCTTCCATGATCCAACTTACTGAAGGAGTAACAATATAACCACTCCAAGTCAAAATAAGAAGATGAACCAACTTTTTGTACAACCATTGAGCCAGTTTCGGATAGCAAACCATGGTTCCATGATATCCAGGTTCTACTCCAAACAAGCGCATATCCAGAAAAAGCCACAGGGAAAGAAAGAAAAATTGAGACGTTTAGCAAATCAGTTTTTGTTGAGCAGTAACACATTGTATAAAATGTCATTTGACACGACTTTATTGAGATGTGTTGATGAAAAGGAAGCTGAGAAACTCATGAAAGGAGTTCATGAAGGGGTATGCGGACCACACATGAGTGGTTACCTATTGGCAAAGAAAATCACAAGAGCAGGATACTTCTGGTTAACCATGGAATCAGATTGTATCAAGTATGTAAGATGTTGCCATTTATGCCAAATCTATGCAAATAAAATAAATGCTCCTCCAAAGGAACTTCAAACAATGTCAGCACCATGGTTGTTCTCTATGTGGGGAATTGATATAATTGGGCTAATTTCACCCAAAGCTTCGAATGGACATCGATTTATATTGGTGGCAATTGATTATTTCACCAAGTGGATAGAAGCATCATCTTTCACCAATGTGACTAAAGGAGTCATAATACGGTTCATCAAGAAGGATATCATTGCACGGTATGGGACACCGGAAACCATCATTACTGACAATGGCACAAATTTGAATAACAAGTCAGTTAATGAGTTGTGTCAACAGTTCAAGATCAAGCAACGAAACTCCACTCCGTATCGACCACAGATGAATGGTGTGGTTGAAGCAGCCAATAAAAATATCAAAAGAATAATTGAAAATATGGCTATCACATATAAAGATTGGCATGAAATGGTTCTGTTCGCTTTGTTGGCATACCAATCTTCTATAAGAGTATCAATAGGGGCAACCCCTTACTCTTTAGTATATGGAACTGAAGCTGTGCTCCCGGTTGAAGTTGAGATTCCTTCACTAGGGGTGTTGGCAGAAGCAAAGCTGAGTGAGGCTGAATGGGTTAAGCAGAGAATGAACCACTTGAACCTCATTGATGAGAAGAGGTTAACTGCTTTATGCCATGGTCAATTGTATCAGCAGAGAATGACTAGAGCTTTCAACAAAAAGGTTAAGCCTAGAAGTTTTCAGGAAGGTAATCTTGTGCTTAGGAAAGTACTCCCTAATGTGTAAGATCCCAGAGGAAAGTTTAAGCCAAGTTATGAAGGGCCTTACATAGTATGGAAGATTGTGCCTGGTAGAGCATTAATCCTGTCACAGATGGATAGTCCAAACCTTAAAGACCTTGTAAATTCAGATGCTATAAAAATGTATTATGCATGATCAATAAAGATTTTTACCAAGTTCGAAAATTTATCGATTCTCTCCATTTTCATGTGATCTAATTTTCATTAATTACGAGCAAAGTTAATGCCTTTGGTAGTCTTCGACATCAAATTGGTATTGGACCAAACCCAAAAAGATAAGTTTCCTTATTCTTACACGAGTTAAAAAAAAAAGTGAGGAGGCCATTTAAGCAAAGTATAATGTTGTAAAATATGTATAATTTCTTATCTAAGACTAACCTCCATTAGAAAAATTAAGTTTTGCAGGCATTGCAAATCAAAAAACTCTAGCCTCTTTTTAAGGAACACATGGCTATTATAATTTTCTAGTAGCAGTTAAATGCCTCACTCTTTGCCAGATGCAAATGATGATTATTTGGATGTGATTTCCAATGGCCTTGCAAATATGATATCTGATTTTGTTTGAGATTATGTTGAAGCCATGAAGCACACCCATGAGTTGCTGGGTCAAGCAATGCAACACCTGTTGCAATGGTAGCTAAAGGTGTCTTGAAGGATCATCTCATTCTTCTTGCAAATAGGATGGCATGCTCGAGAAACTTGAACGACCTCGATTCTGCAAGTTATGAAGCTTTATATAGATTGATGTTGCAAAGTGACTCTCTTTTCCTCAAGGAATTATTTGAAGAGGACATCTGCTAAATGCCATGTTAATTCTTTGTTAGACATCGTGACCTCCTGTTCTTGGGGCAGATGGGATCAATAAAAAGGAGAGGACCAAAAAGAACAAGAGCATGAAGGATGTCTACAATTTCCTTCATATGGTAAGAAGAGACAAATTAGCAACTCCAGACACAGGCTGTCTTTGTCACACCCCAAAGTGTGCCCTACACACGACAGTCCGCCACACTCGACATTTAAACTCAAGTAAGACAACCTTACTCTTTTCATGAGTTTAAATATCTGGTGTAAGGCTCACTCTCAACATACGTAGACCATACTTTGATTCGTAGTAGCTTAAGGAGACATACATAGCAGCAAGAATGTAAATCATGACCGTCTTACAGAGAATTATTCTATTACATGAACTAGGGGGCATACCCCCGATAACAATACTAAAATTCTCAAGCTCACAAGATTCCTTGTATTATCCTTCAGATACTGGTTCCTGGAAACAGGATCAGAAGTCCATTTCTACTTTTAGGACCCGGCCATAACAAAAGCTCCTCAACTTTAAGAGCTGTACCTGATGTCCCCGGGTCCTTGGAGAGAGCTAAAGGTATTCATACTGCAAACAGGAAACTATTGGGGTATAAGCTACACTAGCTTAGTGAGTGAAGACTTCCGAATCACAATTAATATAAAACATTCAAGCAAGTAATTAATCAACCAAGTGAAATGCATCAAACAAGTGAGTTCAACAAACATAAGACCAACGGGAAATTATATGTGGATGGACTTACGTTCATCCCGGTTAGCAGATTAACGAATCCTGCGGTACGACGCCGTTTAAGCTCACGGTCAACTGAACAATATTTCGTTTTGTGGATCATGATCAACCAACATATTCGTTTTATGGATCATGATTAACCAACATATTCGTTTTATGGATCACGATTAACTAACATATTCGTTTTATGGATCACGAAAAACCAACCAATGCTAGTGCTCCATTCCCGTCGTGATATGAATGAGTCCATTTACAATTGAAGTTAAATATATATTAATCCGATTCTTTTAGATGACCAACAATTATTTGCAGACAATCAATATAAAATGCTAGCTAATCAATCAATAGCTTAACACCCAGTTTCGATAATTCTTAAGTTCCATTTCACACATCAACAGCAAACAAATATATAATTCCCATATACCCCATCATACATATCCATTTTTATCTTTGCCTACACCACTAGTGCCACTACATTACAATCACAATCATTAATTGAGAGTGGAAGTAGAACTCACTCAGCCATTGGACGCCAGTCTTTCTAGCAGTAATAATCGGGTGGTAAGGTGTCGTCTTGCTCGGGATCACCTTCCAAGTAAGAATAATTCTAATGAGATTCTCATCATGTAACTAATCCAAGCTATGCATCTAAGCTAGATGAATTCGGAATTCTCGCTATTGGTGGAAGCTCCGACTTAAAACGGCCATAACTTGGTCATTTTAACTCAGAATTTCACAAATTTTATATCGATCTCTATCTACTTCGAAAGATCTATCTATCTCTAATATTATTTTCAAGTTTTGAAGACATTAAGGTCACGGAACAGTAGGATCAGATCTGTTCCGTAAATCCTCCAATTCCGAAAATTGTTTCGCATTTGATCAAAAGGTTCCTAGTTGATGATTCATGTATAGATGGTATATGAATGAATTCCTAATATGAATATTATGTAATGAGCTCAATATATTCATGGTTTTGATGATCTTTGATGATGAACTCACATGAACTCCTAATTATCAAGAAATTCCATGATGATTACTTATAAGAAGCCACTCTTTCCAAGTTTACATTTCCTGGGGTTTTTATGATTTTGTTCTTGAAATTTACTTGTTATCTAAATAAAAATGAGTTCCCAACATCCATCTTCATTTATGCATAAAAATCCACATTTGTCATGGAGTAAATATGTTTTTGAACAAGCTACTTGTAGAAATCCGAATTTTAAATTCCATTTCCTTGCATTTTCTTTATGGGAAAACTTCTTTAATCCATCAAAAATTGAAGTTCCAATATATCTATCATCTAAAGACTTCATTTAACTCATAAAACATGCCATCTAAGCTTGGATACTAAGTGTTCATGTAGGCACCATCCTAAATTACGAATTCTACTTCTAGTCACATCTCAATATTTTTCATTCTAACTTTACTACTTGTTTTACATTTTCCTCATGCCTAAACTCATCTAAACTTATGAAAATCATTCCTTCAAGATACCTATTGCACATACTGTTGAGACTAATTGGCATGGAATCGAGTTCAAAAGTGGGCAAGGAAGTATAAAAGTTAGAAGCACCGGCAATTAAACGCTGCCAGCTTTGATCAGTTTATAACGAACACCGGCATTTTTAAAAGAACGCCGCCGGCGTTTGAGCCGGCCTTCAACATTCCAGAATACAAATTCTTAACGCTGGATGTCTACACCGCCATCGTTGAAGAATAACTGCCGCGTTGTGAATTCCACAGAAGCCTATTCCTTAACATTGATCTGAACGCTAGCAGTGTTGTGGATACTGCAACCTAGGCAACTTCAATGAACGCCGGCAAATTATGATTCAACGCCGCCGGCGTTGATACATTTTCTCAACCATCAGATTGCATTTGTCTAACGCCGGATGTCTACACCGCCGGCGTTGGAAAAGAAACTGCCGGCGTTTATGCTGGCAGTTGAACACTCCACGGGTCTGTCTCTTTTAAAAAAGAAAGAAGAGAGGAGAGAAAGGAGAGGATGAAAGTTCCAAATAGTTCTTTCTTAGAGTAGAGAGAAAAACAAAGAGTAGTTGCATAGATACAATTCCTTAGAGTAGATCTTGCATATATTGTTCGTAGAGAATTGTGGTAGACTTGACAGTGCATTTGGGACACTTTGTACTGTTTGAATTCTTAATTCTTAATTCGTTTTTAGTGAAGTGGGTTTATTTGTTTTAGATCACAAATATGCACTCAGTCATGATAATCACAATATTGTTAGTTATTATTATTTGTGCTAAAATTTTACGGTGAGAACTTAATAAAATCCATATTTGCTTAAGATTATATTAATAATGATTTTGGTTGTTATATTCATGTAAAAATTCATGTTTAATTCCTGTAAAGAACCGTGAATTCGGGAGGATCGTGGTAAATGAGAATTAGTTGAATCGGGAGAAACAACTGATTTCGTTGGAATTAAAGATTTAGATTTAATATCAAAATGCGAAAGCTGAGATATATATTTTTTTATCTGAAACTTTACTGTAATTAATGCAATGTTTTAAGTTGAATTTGAACTAAGGAATTAGGGAAAATTTAATTTAAGTCATTAGGCAGTTATAGAATCGGGAGATTCATGATGTTAAAGTAGATTTCTTAGATAATCTAAGTAGTGGAAGCCACTATATTGTTTTAAGAACAAAGTTTCACTTGAATTTTCATGAATCTAATTATAAATATAACATAGTTCAATTTGATTGGCAAATATGGGACTTTGTCTTAGTTCTCACTACTAGATCATATACAATTCTATTAGAAAAACTTAGTTGAATCTATTAAAGTAAATTAGAAAGTAGGAAATAGTGTCACTTAACAACTATTCTGAATTACATTGTCTAGATATTAATTGGAATCAATAATAATTGGTAATTAAGCTTCCTCATGGGAACGATACTCACCAACACTTTACTACTATTCGATCTAGTACACTGCTAGATATTCGCTTGTGAATTTTAAATAACAATTTTTAGCGTATCAAGTTTGGCGCCGTTGCCGGGAAAGATTAATATTAAACATTTATTGGTTCTATTAGTAGTTTCGCATTTTACGGTTTAAGTGTTTTTCTGTTACTTTCATGTATGCACAGGAGTAGAAGTAGGGAACTTCTACCCCTCAATCTTGAGATGAACGTACACTACGTTCATTAAGAAAAGTGAACAGACAAAGAGAACAAAGACAATCAAAAGTGATGGCAGAAGGTGAAAACAACAATAAATCAATCCAAGCCCCTGCCAGGGCATTAAGGGATTAACACATACCAACTGTGTCAGGAAATCCAATTAAAGACCAGTAGTCAAGCCAACAACTTTGAAATCAAGTCCGGACTAATTCATATTGATAGAAGCTCACCAGTTTGAGATATCCAAATGAGACACCTGATCAACATGCCAAATTCCTTCAGTATTGAACACCATCAAGATGAATGGTGTTACTGATGAAGCAATAAGGTTGCAGCATATCCTTTTTCATTAAGGACAAGGCTTTGGCTTGTTCAATTCATTACCCTAGGAGTCCATCACGAATTGGACAGATTTGTCCAAACAAATTTTGAGGAGATTTTTCCCACCGGCTAGGACGCTAGGTTGAGGAATGAGATCACCAACTTTGCAAAATTTCATGGTGAATCCTTGTATGAAGGTTGGGAATGATACAAAGAGCTACCAGGAAATGTCCTCATCATAGACTACCTGATAATCTCCTCATTGAGATATTCTATCTGAGTTTGGATGAAACTTTGAGATCACTTTAGACGCTGCTGCAGGAGGAGCATTAATGGTAAGAGTTATGATGAAGCTAGCTCTTTGATAGAAAAATGCTTCAAGTGCTCACAATTGAGTTGTGAGAGACTAAACTTAAGTACTGTCAAGATAATGAGCCATGCCTCAACTTACAACTCAGATTTCAGCTTTGGCAATCAAGTAAGTAAGCTCACTACTCAAGTTCTATTACTCCTAACCAAGTTTTGTGTTGTGAGATTTGTTCAAGTTCACATTCATTCCATGATTGTCCTCAAACACATTCACCACTTCACTAGTGGAGAGCAAATGAATTATGTGGCAATTTTCAAAGAGGAAATCAAGGACCTTATACAAACACCTACAATCCAGGATGGGCCAATCATCTGAATTCCTCATGGAGGAATGAGAATAATGTTTATCGACCGCCTGGATTTCAAAGACAAGTCCGATGATTCAAGTCCAGTGAGGAATGCCTTACCACCACCACCACCTCAACATCCACATCAGCAACAACAGAACCATTCTTCGGTTGAAGATCTGATGAAAACTTTCATGCAGAAGACTGAGACGTTGATTAATAATCAACAAGCCACTATTCGGGATCTTCAAGGGCAAATAAGTCAGATTTCTCAGCAGATAAGTAGTAGACCTTCAGGGTCACTACCCAGCAAGACTGAGGAGAATCCAAAAGGAGTGAATGCTATCACTCTTAGGAGTGGTAAGGAGGTGGAAATCCCAAATGGTTTGGTGGAAGAGAAGGAGGAGGTGCAGATAAGAGATAAAGGAAAAAGAAAGCTTGAGGAACCGATGTTAATTTCACCTAGTGTGAAGCCTTATGTTCCTCCAGTGCCTTTTCCAGGAAGGTTGAAGCAGCAGAAGTTGGATGAGCAATTCGCTAAGTTCTTGGATGTGTTTAAGAACTTACAGATTAACATTCCTTTCTTGGAGGCCATTCAAGAGATGCCCTCTTATGCTAAGTTCATTAAGGAATTGCTATCCAAGAAGAGGAGGATAGATGGGAATGAACCGGTTGTTTTAACAGGAGAGTGCTCAATGATACTTCAGCAAAATCAAGGCTTGCCTACAAAGCAAAAAGATCAGGGAAGTTTCACTGTACCTTGCACTATTGGTAATATTTATTTCGATAAAGTGCTAATTGATTCTGGTGCAAGTATAAATTTAATGCCTTTCTCTATTTTCAGGAGACTAGGAATGGGAGAATGCAAGGAAACTCATGTGACTTTGCAACTGGCTGATCGGAGTATCAAATATCCTAAGGGTATTGTAGAAAATGTACTAGTGAAGGTGGACAAATTCATATTTCCTGTGGACTTCATAGTCCTGGAAATGGAGGAAGATAGAGAGGTGCCCATGATCTTGGGGAGACCATTCTTGGCTACAGGTAAGGCCTTGATCGATGTTGAGCAAGGTAAGCTTACTCTACGTGTTATGGATGAACAAGTTACATTTAATGTATATGATGCTATGCATAAATTTGATGAGAAAAGAACTTGTTTTAATATTGATGTTATAGAGGAGCTTACATGTGAATTTTGGGAAGATGAAGTAGGAATTGAGACTGTGGAGTCGGTTTTGAGAGAGTTTGATGACTGGAGTGATGAGGAGAAAGAAGTAGATTGTGAGGAAGTGTCTGAAATTCGGGTTAGAATGTATGAGGAACTTGGAACAAGTGAGAAGAAACAGGTTCCTTCCTTGACACAGCCTCCAGATTTGGAGTTAAAGCCATTACCTGATCACCTAAGGTATGCTTATCTAGGTCATGATGAAACTTTACCTGTAATTGTTTCATCGTTTTTGACAGAAAATCAGGAGGAGAAGTTGTTGGAAGTTTTAAGAGAACATAGAGAAGCAATAGGCTGGACGATTGCTGATATCAAAGGAATTAGTCCTTTGATTTGCACTCATAGAATTTTGATGGAAGAAGAGTGCAAGCCTACAGTGCAACCACAGAGGCGATTGAATCCTACCCAAGGAAGTAGTAAAAAAAGAGGTACTTAAGCTTTTAGATGCAGGAATGATCTACCCTATTTCAGATAGTAAGTGGGTTAGCCCTGTCCATGTAGTACCTAAGAAAGGTGGTATGACTGTAGTGAGGAATGAAGCGAATGAATTGATCCCTACTAGGACAGTGTCTGGGTGGAGAGTTTGCATAGATTATAGGAAGCTAAATGATGCCACCAGAAAAGACCATTTCCCACTCCCATTTATTGATCAAATGGTTGAAAAATTGTCAGGGCATTCATTTTATTGTTTTCTTGATGGGTATTCGGGATACAATCAAATCCCGATTGCCCCTGCTGATCAAGAAAAAACTACTTTTACTTGTCCTTATGGCACTTTTGCCTTTAGGAGAATGCCTTTTGGCCTTTGCAATGCACCGGCTACCTTCCAAAGGTGCATGATGGCTATTTTTTCTGACATGCTTGAGAATTTTATTGAGATATTTATGGATGATTTTTCGGTTTTTGGAAAATCATTTGATGCTTGTCTGGAAAATTTAGTCAAAGTTTTACAAAGATGCAAAGAGACCAACTTGATTTTAAATTAGGAGAAGTGCCATTTTATGGTGCAAGAGGGAATTGTAAACCCCGGAAATTCTCAGTAGCTAGAAAACCCAGGAATTGGAAACGAAACCCTAACCCGATCAGATTGAGTCTAGTGAATGGAGCCTAGGAACCCTAAATCCGGCTTTCCTTCGGTTTCATAGTAAAATAAATATTTTGGAGTGAATGAATTTGAATTGTTGTTCCAAAGTACATTTCAAACCTTTGAAAGTTTTAAATTCGGGAATTTTTCAATTCCGGGCCTTCCCGAGCCCAATTACGGAAAAGCGTGCCCCAGGCCACGGATTCAGAAAAATATTCCGGAATATTCATTAGAACCGTAATTTTATAAGGATTCCAAAAATATCAATTTCATAATTTTCCGAGCTATAAAAATTACAGTTATAGCTTTTCCCGTGTTTTCGGAACAACCGGTAAAGTAGATGTCTTGTCTACTATTCACAAGTACAACCTACACTACACACTACCCATACCCTATTCTTACATCCTTACAACTACTCATTTCAATTTTCTTTTCCAAGAAAATTTGTCTCTTAAATAATTATAACATTTATTACATTTAATTTACTAAAATACAAATATCAAAAAATTTCAAACACACACACACACACCCCTTGGAATGGCCGGCGCCCCGCCCCCCCCCCTCTTTTATTTCCTTCCATTTGATTTGTTTTTACAAATTTTATTCACTAATAACCCTAATGCCTTCATATATATACATCTTTTTCTCTCTCTCTCTTCATTTTCTTTTGTTTCAAAAATTTTAAAAGAACAAAACTCTCCCTCTTTTCTCTCTAAGGATGCCATGAGCCCCCCTTCCCCATTCCCTCTCATTTTCCACTTTGTTCCTTCTCTTTTTCACTTCAAGACTCATTTGGTATGTTGATTCAAGCCTTGTTTTTCCTAGTTCTTATCATGGCAAGACCATATCTTGTGTATTTCCTCATTAAAACCCCATGATGCTCATGCTACGGACATGGAAATGCATGAACAAGAATGTCAAGCCATCATAAGACATGGATCTAGTGTTTAGATGTATTTTGTTAAGATTTCATAATGTTCATGCATATAAAGTAGTGATCTTGTATTTATATTGTTGTTCATGCCATGAGATCCATGTTATATACATCAAATGTAGTAGATCTAAGGTTTAGACATTCACCACTTTATGTACATGCATGATCATAGGTTCATTTTTGTTTATGTGCCTTGTTGATCATAAAAATGAAGTCTTGTTCATGTATAGAGATGTTAGATAGTATATCTCCACATATAGATGGCAAGAACATTGAAAAAGGAAGGACTTTGTTAGATATGGAAAGTTGAAAATTCGGATGAAATGGAAACCCTACCCTAAAGACCTCCAAAATCATTTTTAAACTTATATTTCATAAGAAAAATGAAGGGTATGTGTAATAGACATGTTGAAGGGATTATTTTCATGAGTTTAGATGAGTTAGGCATAACAAAAATAAGAAAAACAAGAGGTGAAGTTAGAATGAAAAGTGTTGACTTTAATTGTGTAGTCAAATTCGTAACTTTGTGTAATGCCTAAACAAACACTTAGTATTTAAGTCTAAAATGAATGTTTTATAAGTTAAATGAAGTCCTTAGATAACGTATACATTGAAGCCCCAATTTTTAATGCATTAGACTAGATTTCCCTTAAGAAAAATGTAAGAAAAGGAAATTTGGAAAATTCGGATTTTTACAAATAGCTTAATTGAAAACATGTTTACCAAATGAAAAATATGAATTTTTGTGCATGAATGGAGGCCATGACTATTATAGACTTTGAGAACCTATTTTTAGTTAAATAATAAGTAGATTACAAGATTAAAAACCAAAGAAACCCTAAGGAGTATAATGTGGGAAAATAACTTCTTAGAATTAGTTTATATGAAACTTTCCCCAACACTTAGGAGTTCCTAAAAGTTTATTACTACAAAAATCATCATGACCATGCACATATTGAGTTCATTACATAGTATACACATTAGTAATTTATTCCCATATCATTCATGCATGAATCATCATCTAGGAATACTTTTTATCAAAGGCAAAGCAAATTTTCGAGATCGGGTCAATTGCGGGACAGAACTGATCCCACTGTTCCGTGACCCTATTATTTTCAAAACTTGGATTTAATACTTGAATTAGATAGATCTTTCGAAGTAGATGAAGATCGATATAAAGTTTGCGAAATTCCGAGTTAAAATGACCAAGTTATGGCCGTTTTAAGTCGGAACTTCCAAAAATAGCGAGAAATCCGAATTCAACTAGTCTAGATGTATAGTTTGATTTAATTATATGGTGAGAATCTCATTAGGATTATTCTTGATTGGTAGGTGATTCCGAGCAGGACGATACTCTACCTCCCGATTATTATTATTAAGAAGTTTGGTGTCCCATGGCCGAGTGAGTTTACTTCCACTCTCAATTAAAGCTTGTGAATGTAATGTAGTGGCACTAGTGATGTAGGCAAAGATAAAAGGAATTGTACAAGCATGATGGGATATGTGGGAATTATTTATGTTGTTGATTGTTGATATGTGAAATGGAGCTTAAGGTATATCGAAACCGGGTGTTAAGATATTGACTGTTTTACTAGAATCTTATGATGAATGTCTGCGAATACTTGTTGGTCACTTAAAAGAATTGAATTAATAACTATTCGACTCCGACTATAAATTGAGTTCATTCATGTCACAATGGGGTTGGAGCATTTGCATTGGTTGGTTTTTCGTGACCCATAAAACGAATGTGAGGTTAATCGTGATCCATAAAACGAGCTTTTAATCAGTTGACCGTGAGCTTAAACGGCGTTGTACCGCATGATTCGTTAATCTGTTAACCCGGGATGGAGGGCGCAAATCCATCCACATATGATTTCCGGTTGGTCATATGTTTGTTGATCACATTTGTATGGTGCATACACTTGCTTGAATAATCACTTGCTTGAATGATTGTATTTAATTGTGTTATGGAAGTATTACTCACTAAGCTAGTTAGCTTACGCCCCTATAGTTTCTATGTTTTGCAGCATGAGTTTATATGGCTTAGGCCAAGACAAGCCACAGCGCAGGTACCGGAGATAGGAGTTTCCTATAGAAGTTTAATTCATTCCTTTTTGTATAGACTTCCATTAGAAATTAAGGACTCTGGATGACTGTAATAGACTGTTATTCTTTTGCGGGGGAATGCCCCTTAGATTTTGTAAACTTTAACATTATGCGTTTTGATTTATTATCTATGGCTAATGCATGCCTCATTAAACTGTTTAATTCCATTTGTTGAAGTATTCTATTGTCGTAAAGGAACGCTTTACATCTACTTAAGACTTCCAAAGGCCCCGGGTAGGGAACTTGAGAGTCTTACTTAGTATGTGGCGGGCTGTTACGTTGAGGATACCCTACGGGGCGTGACAGTTTAAGTTGGTATCAGAGCACTAGGTTATAAAACAAGACAATAGAATTAAAAGAAACCGGACCTAGAAATCTAACTACTAGGTTAAATGGAGTTAAAAATGTTTTCTTGCTAAGTCTAATTAGTAGTATTGTTTGATGTAGGTCTCTCTGGGTGAGACTAGGGAAAGGGCAAGGAATTTTACAAAGAGAAACGATGAAACGATGGTAGAGTATAGACTGAGGCTAAGGGAATTGTGTGAGGATTTTGCCCTAGCCCGACATCCCCGGACCCTAGGGGAAATGTACAGGTTATGGAAGGATGGGCTGAGATATACCAGATGGCTTCAGTAGTGTCAATTGAGTTATGATCCTATGGGAAGAAGGAGCTGGACAAAGTTAGAGACAATCTATACTCAGAGAGGATCATGGTTGATTACGGGCGTGAGCCCATGACGAGAGAAGCCACATTTATCTTGAAAGGTGGAGGAAACCGAACCCCTCCAGATTTTAGGGTATGGATCCCCATAGGGCCCTTATATGTTTATGCTCATGATAACTTATATGATCACCATGACTGGAATATAGCTGATGCATGGAATCACATCACCTGGCATGCAATCTATTTGGACATCCTCCCCCCCCGTGTAATAGCTCCACCTCCAGCTATTGATATAGGTATGCAGCTGAATGGAGCACCTGTGATTGGAAGGATGAAGAGGAAGAGGAGGAGGATCCCGAGGAGGATCCGAACTGGGAACAAAATGAGGTACCTAGGACCCCTACCCCGCGTTGAACCAGAAGTGCAGGTAAACCCAGAACCCGATCAAATTATATGGGATTTTAACCGGATGTTGGAGATACCAGAGAGTGGGAGGGTAGAACCCGAGGTAGATTCCAGGCTATGGAGAGATGTGTATGTGGAGGGTGAGAACCCACCTGTGCTTGACCTAGCAGTAGTAGAACCCGAGGCCCCCAGTGCCTATGGAGACTGAAATGTGGCAGATGAGCCTGTGAGAGAGCCTGAAGTAGAGGTGAACCGCCTAGGTGAGCCCGAGATAAGAGGTGAGAAGAGGAAGTAAGCCCGCAAGAGGGGCAAGGGACTGAAGAAGAAGAAGAAGAGGAAGAAGAAAGTGAGGATCAGGAGCCTCTAGTCGACCCGCTAGGAAGCGGAGGATGACCACCAGGGAGTATCTTAGCTTGTTCGTCCGACAGGACGATGGTGGTTCTACCAGCAGGAGACGACTTCCTAGCCCGACCCCCGACAGCTCTAGTGATGATTAGAGACCGGGATGTTAGCTAACCCATAAAGTCCAAGCGGAATCCTGATTTTCTTATTTTGTAGTAGGCAATGCGGGATGCCAAATTGCCTTAGGATTTCAGGATAGTTAGTGTTTTATTGTTCTTTTTCCCTGTATTTTGTCATGTTTTCGGGAATAGGGAAATTGATTAGAATAGGAAGGAGCTTAGCTAGCCAAATTTTGGGAACTAAAAGTTGATGTAATATTTGTATGGCTCGCTAAAGAAATGAAAAGGATCACTTTTGTTTTAAAGAAATGGATTGTGAAAAGCACGCATTCTAGTCTGATACATAAGAGAACATTAACTGCATATAGATTGCATAAGCATTCACTCATTCGCATTATTGTTGTGAAATATCAATTGTTACATGTGTGGATTCTTCTATTTCCCTTGTGGTTCTTTTAATTATTCCTTATTTTCTTTTATGGATTGATATTTGACTCATCTTATGACTTTATGGAGTTATGTATTCCTTTTTCTTCTGAGTTTAAATTCAGATTCTCGCAACTTCTGAGCTTGTTATTAATCTATTCCTTTGAAACCTAAAAACCCTAAATGTACTAAAACTCCATTAAACATTGTGTAAACAGACGTAACCGACGAACTCGGAACCAAGGACAAGGGTCTAATCCTAATGAAGCCGATCAACCGGCTATACAACAACCTGACCCCCAAGGAGTAGCACCCCAAAACCAACAGGGCGATGTACTAATGCGATTGGGCAATTGGCCAATCTCCTGAACACTTTCATCAGAATCAAAATCCAGTACAGAACCCACACCCAAGTCAGAGTGCTCGGGATTCAGCACCACATCCGCCCCGCGCAGATCATCGGGAAATGACTGCGGAGGCACCTGCTCCACAGAGGAGCACTCCTATAATGTGCGGTTGCCGCCACCCCCGCCATACAGGAGACCCCACCGAAGCTCTTTACCGGACTTCATTAAGAGCAACCGGTACTTTGATGGGGCATTCGGCAAGCCGGATGAAGCTGAGGATTGGTTGGCTCAAGTGGAACGTTCTTTTGCTGCATACGAGATTCCACCTTACTTGCAGCTAGAGTATGGGACGTATATGTTAAGATACAATGCTCGAGTCTGGTGGGACTCCAAGAGAAGGAATTTGACCTCCCCGGCCACCTGGGAAACCTTCCGCCGGGAATTCTTGAATAATTACTTTCCCTCTAGCTTGAGGGTGAAGTATAGTGCGGACTTCCTTCATGTAAAGCAGAAAGGGAGAACGTAGAGCAATATGAAACTGAATTTGTTCACTGCTGCAGTATGCCCCTGAATCTTTCAGGGATAGTGAGGAATTAAAGAAGCAGGTATTTCTGGGAGGCTTGGACGAGGAACTGCGGATCAAGCTAGAAGAGTTCGGAGTAAGAACCTATCCCGAGATGGTAGAAAAGGCTCGGTCATTGAAGGGGCTAGAAAAGGAAGTATCAGGAGCCCGAAAAGAGAGTATTCGGGAAGAGGCCGTTTGATGCCTCGAGCTCAGGGTTCAAAGGTAAACGGTACAGGCCGTACCAAGGGTTTAAAGAGGAGTCTAGCAGCAAGCCGACCCAGTTCAAGCCAATGTCACATGTTGGAAATGTAAGGGACACATGCACCTAGGCAATGCCCGCAGTTGAGGAACAAGTGCTATTTTTGTGGCGATGCTGGCCACATGGTTTTTACGTGCCCGAAGAAACTGGCAGTAACTTGCTTCATTTGCAAGGAAAAAGGGCACTTAGCTTCCGAGTGTTCACAACGAAAGAGTGTGGCCACCCCGACCCTTCGGAGCCTCGAGTAATACCAACCCCTTGAGGTCTGGTAACAAGAGCGGAAGTCGAGCAGCTTCCGCGATGCACGGGATGAGGCTGTATAATTAGAAGGCCAATGGATGGTGGAAGAAGACGAAGATGAGGACGTGAGTTGGCAGCTTTGGATCAAGCGAGAGTTCTGATGGTGGCCTGGTGACAGGTTAGTAACGAAACCCTCCTAAGTTGAAATTAAGTTGTTTAAATTGATTATTGTTTAAATGAAATTGTATATATTATGGAAAGCTGGAAGTAGAGACCCTATGGATAGCCTTAAGAATATTTTAAGGTTCATATGATGGGTGTTTGTTGACCTCAGGACACATACAAGTAAATAGCGTGGAAGCCTATGCTTGTTTGACACGGGAGCGACCCACTCGTTCATCACATATAGTTTGGCCAACCGACTCGGATTGCCCATAGCCACAACCACGGTTAGCTTGAGGATTAAGACCCCCACGGGAGTGTTGTCGACCCGAGATCTGATAAAAGACTGTCCATTGGAAATCCATGATCACCACTCCAAAAGTGATCTAATTGTGCTGGAAATGAATAAATACGAAGTTATCCTCGGGATGAATTGGTAAGTAAGTAAAGGCAATAGTGGATTGCCAAAGAGGACTGTATGTTTTTATGATCAATCGGGAGAAAAAGTAGAATTTATGGGAGAGGCCTTAGTCCCAAGAAGGATTGATCTAAGCTCGTTCGAGTTGATGATGGAGGATGAGGAAATGATACCGATTGAGGATGTCTTGGATGGAGGGGAAAACCGTGAGGAAAGGAATATTCCAGTGGTAAATGAATACTTGGATGTGTTCCCAGAAATTTTGCCGGGATTACCGCCAAGAAGAGAGATCGACTTTGAGATTGTGTTGGCTCCAAATACCGAACCGATATCTAAAGCGCCATACCGGATGGCACCGGCTGAGTTGAAGGAGCTAAAGACGCAGTTACAAGAGCTCCTGGACCAGAAATTTATAAGACCAAGTGTATCGCCATGGGGCGCACCCGTCTTGTTTGTGAAGAAGAAGGACGGATCGATGAGGTTGTGTATTGACTACCGGGAATTGAATAAGGTGACTGTCAAAAATCGATATCCCTTACCAAGAATCGATGATTTGTTTGACCAGCTGCAAGGAGCTTGTGTATTCTCACGTATTGACTTACGTTCAGGGTATCATCAGCTAAGGATTAAGCCCGAGTGTTACAGAAGAGCCAACGGTCCAAAGTTTAGATCCGAATCAACATGAAGACCAAGTGGCAACCATGGAACCTCAAAGAAATTCAAGTCCAATAAGTTTTCCTCAAGGACCAATCACAAGAGCTAGAGCTAAGAAGATTCAACAAGCCTACAATAATCACTTCCAAGGCTTATTAGAGCATGCTAAGGATGAATCACAAGGTTATCAAGGCTTTGGAACAAGGATGGAGCAAGTATACTTCAATATTTTTCAAGTAATCATCAAATAGAGCCAAGGAAAGCTGATTTGTGCAGAGAAACAAGAATGGCCACCAGCCATTATCCCATGGCCGCCGGCCATGACTCCCCTGGCCACTTTTTCGAACTTTACAAATTTTGCTCCAGAATGCTCATGGCCGCCTGCCATCTTTGATTGGCCGCCAGCCAACATTTAGGACGTATTGAATTCATTGTTTTGACGTTTTGTTTTCCTTTGTTTGGTTATATAAACCTATTTGGTTGTTTGTAAAAGATAGATTATTGTTGAATGAAAAACCGAAGCTTTTGCTTGAAATCTTTGTGTTCTTGATAGAATACATGCTTTAGGAACATTCAAAGAAGATCGATCACCTTCTTTGTGGAGTGTTTCGCAATTAGGGTTTGTTATCCTAATTCTTTAAGATCAACAACCTAAGACAAATCTGATATCTAATCCTTCTTAGGGATTGAAATCAAAGGCATCCGTGGGTTTTCTATTCATTGTGTTGGGGGTTCGCAATATCCAAAGGGGTTCTCACGCGTGAATACGAAGGTTCTCGTATCACCGAGGATGTGCCTAAGATAGCTTTTCGTACTCGTTATGGGCACTACGAGTTTCTGGTAATGTCATTTGGACTGACTAATGCACCGGCTGCATTTATAGACTTAATGAATAGAGTCTATAAGCCGCTTTTGGATAAATGTGTGATAGTCTTTATAGACGACATCCTCATATATTCAAAGACCAGGGAGCAACATGAGGAGCATCTCCGTTTGGCATTGCAAACCTTACGAGATAACAAGCTGTACGCCAAGCTGTCCAAGTGTGACTTTTGGTTAGACAGGATATCCTTCCTCGGACATGTGGTAACGGGTGATTGGATATCAGTTGATCCCGAAAAGATCAAGGCGATAGTGGATTGTAAGCCACCACAAACAGTTACTGAAGTGAGGAGTTTCTTGGGATTGGCTGGCTACTATCGCAAATTTGTGAAGGATTTTTCGAAGATAGCTAAGCCGCTGACTCAATTGACCCAAAAGAACGAAAAATTCATCTGGACAGATAAGAGAGAACAAAGTTTTCAGGAACTAAAGCGACGACTGGTCTTGGCACCGATTTTGGTTTTACCAGATCCGAAAAAGTCTTACACGGTACATAGTGATGCTTCGAGAAATGGTCTTGGATACGTCTTGATGCAGGGATGAAAGGTCATTGCGTATGCTTCTCGGCAATTAAGACCGCATGAGCAGAATTACCCTACGCATGATTTGGAACTAGCTGCAGTTGTCTTTGCCTTGAAATTATGGCGACATTATCTGTATGGACAACGGTGTGAGATATACACAGATCATAAAAGTCTTAAATACCTATTCACACAGAAGGAGTTGAACATGCGGCAAAGGAGGTGGCTGGAATTAATAAAGGATTATGACCTGGGGATAAATTACTGCCCAGGGAGAGTAAATGCGGTTGCGGACGCCTTAAGTCGGAAGAATCACGGGGAGGTAGCCGCCTTGATTACAAACCAGAAGGAGTTGATTAAGGAATTTGAGAAATTAAGGATCGAGTTCATAGATCGAAGTGCCGAGCTTGAGATATCAAATTTGGTGCTGGAACCAACCCTCGTAGAAAGAATCAAAGAAGCACAAAGGTATGACGAAGTGATACAAAAGATAAAAAGGGAAACCCAAGCGGGAAAGTACCTTGACTTTGCCGTGGATGAGGAAGACGTGATCCGGATGAACGGAAGGTTGTGCGTACCAGAGGATGAGGAGTTGAAGAAGGAAATAATGAGCGAGGCACATAACTCCGGGTATACCATGCATCCGGGAGGCACCAAAATGTACCAGGATTTGAAAAGTTGCTATTGGTGGAATGGGATGAAGCGAGATATGGCAGATTATGTGATGAAGTGCACGGTATGCCAACAGGTGAAGGTAGAGCACCAGAGGCCGGGCGGATTGCTAAAACCTTTACCCATTCCTGAGTGGAAGTGGGATCAAATATCCATGGATTTTGTTTGTGGCTTTCCCAAACTCCGTCGGGTTGTGATGCGATATGGGTAATAGTGGATCGGTTAACTAAGTCGGCGCATTTCGTACCCATAAATATGACCTATTCAATGGAAAGGTTAGCCAAGATTTACATCAGAGAGATCGTAGGATTACATGGCATACCTGCGGGGATCATCTCAGATAGAGACCCAAGATTTGTGTCCAAGTTTTGGACGAGCTTGCAGAAGAGCTTGGGTACTAAATTGCATTTCAGTACGGCTTACCATCCTTAGACCGACGGACAGTCTGAGCGGACGATCCAAACTCTCGAAGACATGTTAAGGGCGTGTGCCCTGGAATTCAAAGGGAATTGGGATAGTCACGTACACCTAATCGAGTTTGCCTATAATAACAGCTATCACTCCACTATCCAGATGCCCCCGTATGAAGCTTTGTATGGACGGCGTTGTAGGTCCCCTTTGTTTTGGGATGAGGTGGAAAAGGTAGCAATTGGGCCGGAATTGGTACAGGAAGCCGCGGATAAGGTGAGGTTGATTCAGTGGAAAATGAAGGAAGCCCAGGATCGACAAAAGAGCTGGGCAGACTTGAAAAGACGGGAGCTTGAATTTAAAGTGGGCGATCATGTGTATCTGAAGATAAACCCGATTAAAAGTATCAAGAGGATGCGTACTCAAGGGAAGTTAAGCCCAAGATACATTGGACCTTTTGAGATCCTAGAAAGAGTCGGAGACCTGGCGTATCGGCTAGCCCTACCACCTAATTTGTCCGGGATTCACAATGTGTTCCATGTGTCAGTTTTGAGGAGATATGTTGCCGATCCAGAGAGGATTCTGGAACTGGAACCAATCCAGTTGAAGGAAAACTTGACATATGAAGAACACCCAGTAAAGATATTGGATAAGAAAACTCAAAGGCTACGAAACAAAGACATTCACTACGTGAAAGCATTATGGAGGAATCATGCCTTTGAAGAAGCAACCTGGGAAGCGAAGGATGAAATCCGGAGGAAGTACCCCGAGATATTTGAAGAACAAGGTACGTCAGTTCCGTTTTGAGGACAAAACTTTATTTAAGGTGGGGAGGTTGTAAACCCCGGAAATTCTCAGTAGCTAGAAAACCCAGGAATTGGAAACGAAACCCTAACCCGATCAGATTGAGTCTAGTGAATGGAGCATAGGAACCCTAAATCCGGCTTTCCTTCGGTTTCATAGTAAAATAAATATTTTGGAGTGAATGAATTTGAATTGTTGTTCCAAAGTACATTCCAAACCTTTGAAAGTTTTAAATTCGGGAATTTTTCAATTCCGGGCCTTCCCAAGCCCAATTACGGAAAAGCGTGCCCCAGGCCACGGATTCAGAAAAATATTCCGGAATATTCATTGGAACCGTAATTTTATAAGGATTCTAAAAATATCAATTTCATAATTTTCCGAGCTATAAAAATTACAGTTATAGCTTTTCCCGTGTTTTCGGAACAACCGGTAAAGTAAATGTCTTGTCTACTATTCACAAGTACAACCTACACTACACACTACCCATACCCTATTCTTATATCCTTATAACTACTCATTTCAATTTTCTTTTCCAAGAAAATTTGTCTCTTAAATAATTATCACATTTATTACATTTAATTTACTAAAATACAAATATCAAAAAATTTCAAACACCACACAACCCCTTGGAATGGCGGCGCCCCCCCCCCCCCCTCTTATTTCCTTCCATTTGATTTGTTTTTACAATTTTATTCACTAATAACCTAATGCCTTCATATATATACATTTTTCTCTCTCTCTCTTCATTTTCTTTTGTTTCAAAATTTTAAAAGAACAAAACTCTCCCTCTTTTCTCCTAAGGATGCCGTGAGCCCCCTTCCCATTCCTCTCATTTTCCACTTTGTTCCTTCTCTTTTTCACTTCAAGACTCCTTTGGTATGTTGATTCAAGCCTTGTTTTTCCTAGTTCTTATCATGGCAAGACCATATCTTGTGTATTTCCTCATTAAAAACCCATGATGCTCATGCTACGGACATGGAAATGCATGAACAAGAATGTCAAGCCATCATAAGACATGGATCTGTGTTTAGATGTATTTTGTTAAGATTTCATAATGTTCATGCATATAAAGTAGTGATCTTGTATTTATATTGTTGTTCATGCCATGAGATCCATGTTATATACATCATATGTAGTAGATCTAAGGTTTAGACATTCACCACTTTATGTACATGCATGATCATAGGTTCATTTTTGTTTATGTGCTTGTTGATCATAAAAATGAAGTCTTGTTCATGTATAGAGATGTTAGATAGTATATCTCCACATATAGATGGCAAGAACATTGAAAAAGGAAGGACTTTGTTAGATATGGAAAGTTGAAAATTCGGATGAAATGGAAACCCTACCTAAAGACCTCCAAAATCATTTTAAACTTATATTTCATAAGAAAAATGAAGGGTATGTGTAATAGACATGTTGAAGGATTATTTTCATGAGTTTAGATGAGTTAGGCAATAAAAATAAGAAAACAAGAGGTGAAGTTAGAATGAAAAGTGTTGACTTTAATTGTGTAGTCAAATTCGTAACTTTGTGTAATGCCTAATAAACACTTAGTATTTAAGTCTAAAATGAATGTTTTATAAGCTAAATGAAGTCCTTAGATAATGTATACATTGAAGCCCCAATTTTTAATGCATTAGACTAGATTTCCCTTAAGAAAAATGTAAGAAAAGAAAATTTGGAAAATTCGGATTTTTACAAATAGCTTAATTGAAAACATGTTTACCAATGAAAAATGTGAATTTTTGTGCATGAATGGAGGCCATGACTATTATAGACTTTGAGAACCTTTTTTAGTTAAATAATAAGTAGATTACAAGATTAAAAACCAAAGAAACCCTAAGGAGTATAATGTGGGAAATAACTTCTTAGAATTAGCCTTTATGAAACTTTCCCCAACACTTAGGAGTTCCTAAAAGTTTATTACTACAAAAATCATCATGACCATGCACTTGAGTTCATTACATAGCATACACATTAGTATTCATTCCATATCATTCATGCATGAATCATCATCTAGGAATACTTTTTATCAAAGCAAAGCAATTTTCGAGATGGGTCAATTGCGGGACAGAACTGATCCCACTGTTCCGTGACCCTATTATTTTCAAAACTTGGATTTAATACTTGAATTAGATAGATCTTTCGAAGTAGATGAAGATCGATATAAAGTTTGCGAAATTCCGAGTTAAAATGACCAAGTTATGGCCGTTTTAAGTCGGAACTTCCAAAAATAGCGAGAAATCCGAATTCAACTAGTCTAGATGTATAGTTTGATTTAATTATATGGTGAGAATCTCATTAGGATTATTCTTGATTGGTAGGTGATTCCGAGCAGGGACGACTCTCTCCCGATTATTATTATTAAGAAGTTTGGTGTCCATGGCCGAGTGAGTTTACTTCCACTCTCAATTAATGCTTGTGAATGTAATGTAGTGGCACTAGTGATGTAGGCAAAGATAAAAGGAATTGTACAAGCATGATGGGGTATGTGGGAATTTTTATGTTGTTGATTGTTGATATGTGAAATGGAGCTTAAGGTATATCGAAACCGGGTGTTAAGATATTGACTGTTTTACTAGAATCTTATGATGAATGTCTGCGATACTTGTTGGTCACTTAAAAGAATGAATTAATGACTATTCGACTCCGACTATAAATTGAGTTCATTCATGTCACAATGGGGTTGGAGCATTTGCATTGGTTGGTTTTTCGTGACCCATAAAACGAATGTGAGGTTAATCGTGATCCATAAAACGAATTGAGGTTAATCGTGATCCATAAAACGAGCTTTTAATCAGTTGACCGTGAGCTTAAACGGCGTCGTACCGCAGGATTCGTTAATCTGCTAACCCGGGATGGAGGGCGCAAGTCCATCCACATATGATTTCCGGTTGGTCATATGTTTGTTGATTCACATTTGTATGGTGCATACACTTGCTTGAATAATCACTTGCTTGAATGATTGTATTTAATTGTGTTATGGAAGTATTACTCACTAAGCTAGTTAGCTTACGCCCCTATAGTTTCTATCTTTTGCAGCATGAGTTTATATGGCTTAGGCCAAGACAAGCCACAGCGCAGGTACCGGAGATAGGAGTTTTATAGAAGTTTGATTCATTCTTTTTGTATAGACTTCCATTGGAAACTAAGGACTCTGGATGACTGTAATAGACTGTTATTCTTTTGCGGGGGAATGCCCCTTAGATTTTGTAAACTTAACATTATGCGTTTTGATTTATTATCTATGGCTAATGCATGCCTCATTAAACTGTTTAAACTCCATTTGTTGAAGTATTCTATTGTCGTAAAGGAACGCTTTACATCTACTTAAGACTTCCGAAGGCCCCGGGTAGGGAACTCAGAGTCTTACTTAGTATGTGGCGGGCTGTTACGTTTAGGATACCCTACGGGGCGTGACAGGAATCGTTTTAGGGCACAAAGTGTCAGAAAAAGGGATTGAAGTAGATAAGGCAAAGGTTGAACTCATAGAGAAACTGCCTCCACCAACAAATGTTAAAGGAGTCAGAAGTTTCCTAGGACATGCGGGTTTTTATAGACGGTTCATTAAGGACTTCTCTAAGATTTCCCGACCTTTGTGTAATCTACTTGAGAAAGATGCTGTGTTTGTTTTGATGATAAATGTGTGCAGGCATTTGAACTTTTGAAGGAGAAGCTCATCACTGCTCCGGTGATCATAGCACCAGATTGGGAGCTTCCTTTTGAGCTGATGTATGATGCCAGTTATTATGCTTTAGGAGCAGTATTGGGACAAAGGCGAGGTAAGATCTTTCATACTATCTACTATGCAAGTAGAACTTTGAATGAGGCACAACAGAATTATGCAACTACTGAGAAGGAGTTGCTAGCTGTGATTTTTGCTTGTGATAAATTCCAGCCTTATTTAATCGGTTCTAAGGTGATAGTATACACTGATCATGTTGCTCTTAGATATTTATTTGCTAAGTCTGATGCTAAGCCTAGGTTGATCCGTTGGATATTACTATTGCAAGAGTTTGATTTAGAAATTAAAGATAAAAAAGGAGCTGATAATGTGGTAGCTGATCACTTATCACATTTGCAAAATGATGAATCAAACTTGCCTATTAATGAAAAATTTCCTGATGAGCAGTTGCATGCAATAGATATCCAAGGCTTACCATGGTATGCCGATATAGTTAATTATTTGGTCAGTAGAATTATACCATATGGTTTGTCTTATCAACAGAGAAAAAAGTTTTTACATGATGTAAAGTTTTATTTTTGGGATGAACCATATCTTTTTTAAAAAATGTGCTGATCAAATAATTAGACGATGTGTACCAGAGACTGAGCAAATAAGCATAATTGAACATTGTCATACAAGAGAGGTAGGAGGTCATTTTGGAGTTGAAAGGACTGCAGCTAAGGTACTATCTTGTGGATTTTATTGGCCCAATTTGTTTCATGATTGTAGAAATTTCATCAAAGTGTGTGCTCAATGTCAAATCTAGGCAACATTTCTAGAAAACGAGTTACCATTAAACAACATTCTGGTGATTGAACTTTTTGATGTATGGGGAATTGACTTCATGGGTCCATTTCCTTCATCTTTTTCAAATAAATACATACTTGTAGCAGTGGATTATGTATCTAAATGGGTTGAAGCTATTGCTTTGCAAACCAATGATGCTCGAGTAGTGACAAAATTTTTGAAAAAGAATATTTTCACCAGATTTGGGGTGCCTAGGGCAATCATAAGTGATGAGGGTACTCATTTTTGCAATAAACAATTTGACAAGCTTTTAGCTAAATATGGAGTTATCCATAAAGTAGCTACCCCATATCACCCCCAAACAAGTGGTCAAGTTGAGATTTCCAATAGAGAAATTAAAAGGATTTTGGAAAAGACAATTAGTGCATCGCGAAAGGATTGGTCTTTAAAACTGGATGATGCATTATGGGCATATAGAACTACTTTTAAAACACCTATTGGAATGTCTCCTTACAAGTTAGTTTATGGTAAATCGTGTCATTTGCCTGTTGAACTTGAGCATAAGGCCTATTGGGCTATAAAATTCCTCAATTTTGATGGAAAAGTTGCAAAGGAGACAAGAATGCTTCAATTAAATCAGTTGGATGAGTGGCAAAATGAAGCATATGAGAGTGCTCGAATTTACAAAGAACGAGCTAAGAAGTGGCATGACCGAAACATTTTGAAAAGAGAGTTCTTACCTGGACAACAAGTGTTGTTATACAATGCTCGTTTGAAGTTGTTTCCTGGGAAATTAAGGTCAAGGTGGTCTGGAACATTTGTTGTTAACAAGGTTTTTCCTTATGGTGCAGTTGAATTGAAGACTAAAGATGACAGGACTTTTAAAGTCAATGGTCATTTGCTTAAGCATTTTTATGAAGGAGAAACAAAAGATAGTGAGACCACTATCAACATTGACCTAAAGGAGTAAAATTCATGATGGAAGTCGGGCTGAGCGACTTAAAACCTAAGCGCTGCATGGGAGGCAATCCATGAGAATATAGGATATAGATAGTCTTAGTATATTAGGTCATAGGCATAGTTTGATGTGTAGTTTTCACTTAGAATTAGAGTAATAGATTAGATTGAGTTGGGTTTAGCATGTTGTACATGTGTGTGTTAAGTAGTGTGTTGTGTTTACCTTGTCTGTCTTAGTCAAGAATAGGAACCGTACAATTTAGCAAGTGAGTTTTTAGCAGGAAAAAGGGAATCTGTCAACTTGGCATAGAGTTCAACGCTGGCATTTAGCAATCCAACGCAGCCAGTGTTTGAGACGGCGTTGATGATGGCCAGACGAGAAATGTTTAACACTGGTTTTGGAGATTCCAACATTGCCAAATTTTGGCGGTGTAAACTCCAAAAGTTCAAACGCCGGACTTTCATTAGGGTACGCCGCCGGCGTTGAAAAATGCATATACAAGTCAGAAGCAAATTTCCAAACACCGGCAATTGAGGAACCTTACACCACCGGTGTTGAAAATCCATTTCATCTTCAGTACTTATTATTCTAACGCTGGCAAAATTTCGCTTGAAAGCCGCCAGCGTAAATAATAAATTTGCCGGTGTTGCAGATGAATTTAAGGTATCAGTGCTTCATTTCTTAATGCTGGGGTTATACGCCACCAGCGTTAATATTAAATTTGCCAGTGTTGGGCTCTGATTCTCATGCATAGCAGAGTTAACTCTGCATTTCATCTTCTTCATTCATCTTTCTTCCCTCCCGACTCTCTATCACTCCAAAATCTCTCGTTCTTTCACCTTGAATATAAGTGTTTTTCGAGTTTGTCCATTCCATCATCAAGTCAAGGTACGATCCTAATCTTCACTACTTTTGTTTTTTTTCATGACAAGTTCAATATTGTTAGATAGTGTGACATGCATGTTAGAATTTCGATTTATCATCCATTGAACATGATTACTGCTAGGAAATGATTTATGTACTTGTCTTCCATGTCTGTGATAGTAGTTTAGATTGGGATGTGTTGTGATTATTGAATCAATCGTGGTCAAAATGCAATTAGGGCTCATGAGACATGATTTGGGGATTTTTGCTGTCATACAAAACATTAAAAAAAAAAAGGAGAGGGAAAATTTCAATTTGTGTGACTCACTTGTATTAAACAACCAATTCAAGGATGCCAGTGTACACCTGTAGAATGCAAGTGTTGGAAATATTCATGTGTGTGCATTAGCCTTGTTCTTTAACTGTAAACATGTTCTAATCATGTAGTCATCCAATGTTATTACCATGATGTCAAATACAATGATTATAGTGATTAGCATGTTTAATGAGGATGTAAAGCTTGTTTGAACCTTAGCAATGATCAATCATGCTACCGGTTTTCTATTGATTTGTAGCTTGAAACTTTGTTATATGATTCTTTGTTTAGTGTTTCCATATTCATTAATGAATAGTTATTCATAGGTATGGCACCTAGAAAGGGAAACAAAAAGCAAAAACGAATCGACCATCATCGAGTTAAACAAGAAATGTCCTATCTAGTCAACCATATGCTGTGGAGAAGAAAAGCAAACTCGAAGATAAAGAATTCTTAAACAGCTATTACTTGGATTGGAGTGTCATGGAGGATTATGGATTAAGTGAGATTTTACAAAACTTAATCGAAGACAAAAGGTGGTTCAAAGTTTTTAACATGACAGAACCAGCTTATCAGAACCTCACCATTGAAGTTCTATCCACTTTGAGGCATAGTAATGATAATAATGATGATGATGATAATGTGCAAAAAATCATCTTTCAAGCTTTTGGTGAAAAGAAAATAGTACCTCTCAGAAAAATTGGAGTTTATCTTGGGTACTATGACAATGAAAATGAAAATGCAAGATTGCCTACTAATTGGCCTGAAGATGAATCACAAGAAAAGTTGTGGCTTGAGTTGATTCATCAAGCAGAAATGATTTTAATCATTCAAAATCATTGAACTCCCACTTTGTGCGAACTGAGCACGAGTTGCTTCATCATATTATTGCACATACTTTGACTTGTAGAAGACTAGTCATAGTAAATTGACAACATTTGATATGTTTTTATTTATATAGTATAATAAAGAGGTATCAAATAGATTTGGGAGTTAAGTAGCTAATTTCATGTTGAGGCAATCTGAAGATGTACGTACCCAATGGATATTCTGTGGGGGTTATATCACCAATTGCTGAAGAGAATGGGTGTTTTCATGAGCACTGAATGATGTGAAAATTTCACCAAAGAAAATTTCCTCTACTCCATTCAGATCATGGGTTTAAGTAAAGTACTGGGGGTACAACATTTAGAGGAAATCATGCTCCTGCGATTGTACCTGCTGATGCACCATCAGATCATCCATCATCATCTACAGCACCACCACCTTCTCAGCCTCCGTTGGATTCGATTCAGCAAACTTTGCATAGGATTGAATTCAATCTAAGAGAGTTAGATGAAAAATTTGAACAGGAGAGAAAGAAAAAGAAGCAGTATAGAAGCACACTGTTCAATATGCTAAAGACTGCTATATCTTGTTTTAATCCTGCAGCTGCTCAAGATTTGAAGTATAGCACATATGAGAAAAGCGACTCAAGTTCTGAAACTGAAAGCTAGAGATCCTGCTAGCTTATTGTTATTAACTTTCCTAGTGTTTACTTCATTTTGAATTGTGAATGAGTTTCAAAACCCATATATGGGTAGACTTATCAGACTTATAGAACTATTGTTGTTGGTTTATCTATTGTCTTCTTTGTTAGTGCTTGTATTGTTTTGGATGTCTTCTGTTTTGTGAACAGGACCTATCACAATTATCCTTCCATCAGTTTGCTCCATATGATATTGGCATGGGATATCAGGGAAGTACCACTTGGCTAATTTTTGCTTTTCTATCCTATCCTATATTGTAATTGTATCCAACAAACAGTGAGGGCACTGTTTGATTCTAAGTGTGGGGAAGTAAGGGATAGAAACATATGAGATGAAAATGTACCTTGACTTCTTATGTCCATTTTATTAAAGAGTGCAAAATCTGTTGATATTTGAAGTCCATTTTATCAATCCACATTGGTAACTTATGTCCTTGAAAGAAATGTATATAATGAAAAAGTACTTGCTTGATGCCTTACTCACCAGCTAATGTGTTTGGTTTACTTAGTTTAAATTAAGTAGATAAATCTTTAATAAATAAATTTACCTTATGTTTAACTTAGGAAATAGAAGTCTGAGAGTTGATTGAGTTCCTCTGTAAAAAAAAATAAACAGGTTTACTTCTAAATATTTTTAGCTTCTATATAATTCTTCTAACACTTAAAGAAAGAGGTAAATGAAACTTTTAACTTAGTGATCTTTAATGAAAAGTCTAAATTTAGGAATATTCAACACAAAGTTGAAAGAACATGAGCTTTAACTCATTGACTCAGGTAAGTGAGTCATGAGTGTGTTTTGTTAGAGTAAGGGAGAGTTCGTAGGGGTCCCTTTAAAACCTGGTCACTTCGGTGATGAGCCCGGGATGTGCCGACTCTAGGAACTCCCTTTGACAAGATTTAATGGATTGTTTTTGAGCTAAAAGAAGCGGGTACACCCTGCCCAGAGGAAATAAAAGATGGAGGCAAAAACCTTCCCCTCTGAATTCATGTGAATAGTGTGCTAACAAAGATATATATATAGAGCTTGATAAAGACTTGAATAAAAGAATTATCTAAGGAGGAAGCAGATACCACATGCTTTCTCTTGGTGTTGTTAGAATTAGGTATTAGCTGAAAATATAATGAAGTTCAAATGGGTATTTTTTTTCTTTTGTGAACTGAGTTTTTACTTTTGGACCGAAATTGCTTAAGTTAAACACTAGGATTAAAGTTTATTTCGTTTAGATTAGCTATTTAATTTTGATTAAAGTAAACTAATCACATGAAAATAGATTAGTGTGAGTTGTGTGAGCAGATAAGGCAAGTTGTAAAATTAAACAAAGTTTTGCTTGAGGACAAGCAAAAGTTTAAGTGTGGGGAAATTGATAAACTCAAATTTTATACATTTTTCATCTCATAATTCGGGCTTAATTAGTACGAAATTGTTTCTAATTTACGAAAATTGGTACTTTGAGTTCTCAAATTGTTTTATATCAGGGAATGGAAGGTGTTGAGACTAATTGGCATGGAATCGAGTTCAAAAGTGGGCAAGGAAGTATAAAAGTTAGAAGCACCGGCAATTAAACGCTGCCAGCTTTGATCAGTTTATAACGAACACCGGCATTTTTCAAAAGAACGCCGCCGGCATTTGAGCCGGCCTTCAACATTCAAGAATACAAATTCTTAACGCTGGATGTCTACACCGCCAGCATTGAACAATAAACCGCCGGCGTTTGTGAATTCCACAGAAGCCTATTCCTTAACACTGATCTGAACGCTGGCAGTGTTTGTGGATACTGCAACCTAGGCAACTTCAATGAACGCCGGCAAATTATGATTCAATGCCGCCGGCGTTGATTCATTTTCTCAACCATCAGATTGCATTTGTCTAACACCGGATGTCTACACCGCCGGCGTTGGAAAAGAAACTGCTGGCAGTTAAACACTCCACGGGTCTGTTCTGCTTTTAAAAAGAAAGAAAGAGGAGAGAGAAAGGAGAGGACGACAGTTCCAAATAGTTCTTTCTTAGAGTAGAGAGAAAAACAAAGAGTAGTTGCATAGATACAATTCCTTAGAGTAGATCTTGCATATATTTGTTCGTGGAGAATTGTGGTAGACTTGAACAATGCATTTGGGACACTTTATACAGTTTGAATTCTTAATTCTTTAATTCGTTTTTAGTGAAGTGGTGTTATTTTGTTTTAGATCACAAATATGCACTCAGTCATGATAATCACAATGTTATTGTTAGTTATTATTATGTTGTGCTAAATATTTTACGGTGAGAACTTAATAAAATCCAGATTTGCTTAAATGATTATTGAATTAATGATGTTTGGTTGTTATATTCATGTAAAAATTCATGTTTAATTCCTGTAAAGAACCGTGAATTCGGAAGGATCGTGGTAAAGGAGAAATTAGTTGAATCGGGAGAAACAACTGATTTCGTTGGAATTAAAGATTTAGATTTACTATCAAAATGCGAAAGCTGAGATATTATATTTTTTTTATCTGGAAACTTTTACTGTAATTAATGCAATGTTTTAAGTTGAATTTGAACTAAGGAATTAGGGAAAATTTAATTTAAGTCATTAGGCAGTTATAGAATCGGGAGATTCATGACTGTTAAAGTAGATTTCTTAGATAATCTAAGTAGTGGAAGCCACTGATTGTTTTAAGATTTACAAAGTTCACTTGAATTTTCATGAATCTAATTATTATAATAACATTAGTTCAATTTGATTGGCAAATATGGGATTTTGTCTTAGTTCTCACTATTAGATCATACATTTCTATTAGAAAAACTTAGTTGAATCTATTAAGTAAATTAGAAAGTAGGAATTAGTGTCACTTCAACTATTCTGAATTACATTGTCTAGATATTAATTGGAATCAATAATAATTGGTAATTAAGCTTTCCTCGTGGGAACGATACTCACTCAACACTTTACTACTTGATTCGATCTAGTACACTTGCTAGGATATTCGCTTGTGAATTTTAAATAACAATTTTTAGCGGATCGCATACCCTTCATTTTTCATGTGAAATATGAGTTTAAAGTTGGTTTTGGTGGTTTTTAAGGTAGGGTACTAAATCCATCCGAATTTCCAATAAATCATTTCTAACAAAACCTTTTCTTTTTCAATCTTCTTGCCTTCTACACTTGGAGATCTACTATCTAACATATCTATACATAGACAAGGCTACATTTTTGTGATCATCCATGCATGAGAATCAAAATAATCATATGAACATGAATGGAGATGAAGATGTGAATGTCTAAACACTAGATCTACTAAATATCATGCATGATTCATGAGTCTCATGGCATGAACATGAATATCTATGCATGATCCCTACTTTACATGCATGAACATAACACTATCTTCAACAAAAACTCATTTAAACTTTAGATCCACTTCCTGTGATGGTTTTAGATTATTGTATTAGTGTTTTCTCATCCCTAACATATAATCATTGGGATTAAATGTGAGAAACACACAAGAATAGCTTTGCCATTGCAAGATCTAGAAAGAACAAAGCTTAAAATCATCACATTAATGGAGATTTAGAGTAGAAAAGAAGATGAAATGAAGTTGTGAAGGTGAGTGTGTGTGTGCTTGTCACGGCATCATGGAGGAGAGGAGGAGAGGTTTTCAACCTTTTACAAATTTTTAAAGAGTGAAAAATGAGAAGAGAGAGAGAATATGAGCTTATATAATAAGTGGATTAGGGTTTTAGTTGTATAAAATGAAAATAATTCAATTTGAGGAGGGGGGGGGGGGGGGGGGCGCGCGGTCGGCCACTAGGGCTTGTGTGTGTTGAAAATTGATAAATTTGAATTGTGTAATAAAATGTAATAAAGGTGATAATTTAATAGGAGACAAAAATTTCTTGGAAAAGAAAATATAATTGAGTAGTTGTAAGGATGTAAGAATAGGGTATGGGTAGTGTGTAGTGTAGGTTGTACTTGTGAATAGTAGACATGACATTTACTTTACCGGTTGTAACGAAAACACGGGAAAAGGCTATAACTGAAATTTTTATAGCCCGAAAAATTATAAAATTGATATTTTTGGAATCCTTATAAAATTATGGTTCTAATGAATATTCCAGAACATTTTTCTGAGTTCGTGGTCCCGGGGCACTCTTTTCCATAACTGAGCTCGGGAAGGCCTAGAATTGAAAAATTCCCGAATTTGAAACTTTCAAAGGTTTAAAATATGCTTTAGAACAATTTTTCATGTTCATTTACTTTATAAAACTTCTTTTATTATGAAATCGAAGGAAAGCCGGATCTAGGGTTTCTAGGCTTCTCTCACTAAGCTGGAATCGGACCGATATAGGGTTTCGTTCTCCGGTTTCCGAAGTTTGTCCAATTACTATCCTATCACTAGGAGAACTAGGGTATACCTTATAATAATAATAATAATCATAATAATAATAATAATAATTAATAATAACAACAATTTAGGTAACTAATAATATTAAATCGTACTGGAAGACTCACTAATTACCGGTAGTAACGAAATACAAATAGATTTGTAAAATCAAATAATTCTAGCTATTGAAAATTTGTAAAAACTAATAACTTAGAGATCATATTAGAAATATGAGTCTAACGGCATTAATGACATTTTTAACATTTCGAATCTAGGGCGCGCTTTTCGAAACTGGCACTAATCAGATTGGAATAGGTCGGAAATTCGTTGATCTCATCTTTCGAGTATCTATACTTATACGAACGATTACACCTTTTCTCTTGTTCCAACTCCTTGATTTAGGAATACGAGATTACCGAGTCTAGGCATGGAGTTTCTTGGGAGTTTTGGGGATCTCAGGTTCCCTGGTTGACCTTCGGTTTACCCCATTGCCAAAATAAACTAATATTTTATACTTATATGACTTGTCTGGTTGGTGAGACTTAATTTAAGGTCGATTTTCATAGTATTTAATATCTCACAACGTTCTCGGAATTCCTTTGGATTGAGTTGTATTCCGAAGATTAATCACTATTCACTTCTTGATAGTTTGTTTTTAGGGCTCTATTATATCCGAATTTATAAGTTGGGGTTAAATATAAAATTTGTCGTACATAGAGGTTTTACAATGGGAGTATATTGGTGGCTATTTTATTTCTGAGGTTCCTTATTTTTCTTCACAACTCAGAAATTTCCAGATTCGTTCGGAATTCGGGACTTATCGAAGTTCGGTTTTAATTTGGAGTGACTTTCAGGGTTTTATTTCCAAGGTTCATCTTTAGAATTATTTACTGAAATTTTCCAAGGCTTACAGTCTTAATATAAAGATTGACCCTCTTGATGTGATCAATGAAAATGGTGAATTTCTAAAATCACCAAAAGACAATTTTGAGAAGCCAAATTTTGGAGATAACAATTCATATGATGAAAACTGAGTTTGCTAACAGAGCTACATCGTCCAATTGGACAAAGAACTAAGTTTGGACTATTGATGCCTCTTCAAAAGAGCAAGAGAAGATTGTTGAATTGTTGAATCTAATGGGTAGAGTTCTGGTTCATGGCTTAGAAGAACCACAAATGATGATGAATTGGAGCCAAAGATGGCACAATCTAGTAGATGATTAGCTTGGGACATAGGAAAAGACTGACAAACAAGATAACAAATCCATGACATCATGCTACTTCCTGATAAAGCTGATAAAATGTCTTTTTGAAGGAAAACTGCTGTAAATAATTGGGGTAACAACAGTTACAATGCTAAGGTTGGTAAAAGCTGATGTAGTTTAGCAGATGTGAGGGATTCTAAGCAGTAGATGATAAAAAAAATCCCCAAGTGGAAACCCAGGAAAAGTCGCTTTCCCATGTCATCTAAACATGTCCAAGGACAACTCCAGTACCCTTTAGATGTTCACATTAACAAGACAGAGGTTGGATATGTTTACTTCTTCTGGAATAAGACATTTTTTCTAAAGTTGAGCAAATCGTCAAGAAGAATTATAAAAGTTCATTTTCTACTGAGAACCACTTTGAGATAGTGGATCATGAACTTAGATAGAGCAATTTCACTAAAAGTTGTTTCCACTGATGATTGCAAAGGGGACTTTTCTCATATCAAGTATCTCCAAAATTATATTAAAGAAAGATGTCCAAATCAGGATAGAGCTTTCAATGTCACAAAAAGGAAAATCAGAAGCATCGCCTTATGTTATTTATTAAAAGATCAAGATTAAAGCAAGCAATCATTAGATCAGAAAGACCGCAAGCCTATTGCCATCGCAATGTCAGAAAGGCCGCAAGCCCATTGCTATCACAATGTTAGAAAGGCCACAAGCACATCGCCATCATAATGTCAGAAACGCCGCAAGCCCATTGTGTCACATTATCAAAAGGTTACAAGCCCACTACTGTCACGTTATCAAAAGGCTGTAAGCTCATTGTTATCCTTGTTTGACTAATAGGTACTATCCTTAATAGTTGTTCATTAGCTCAGAGGAGCGCTTTCCAATCTCTCTCCAGTTGATCGTTAGCTCATAGGAGCGCTTTCCAATCTCTCTCCAATTGATTGCTAGCCCAGAGGAGCGTTTTCCAATCTCTCTCTGGTTGATTGTTAGCTTATAGAAGCGCTTTCCAATCTCTTTCCATTTAATCGTTAGCTCAGAAGAGCGCTTTCTAATCTCTCCCCAATTGATCATTAGCTCATAGGAGCGCTTTCTAATCTCTCTCCAATTGATCGTTAGCTCAGAGGAGTGCTTTCCAATCTCTCTCCAATTGATCATTAGCTCAAAGGAGCGCTTTCCAATCTTTCCTTAAAAAATCATTATCAATTGATCGTTAGCTCAAAGGAGTGATTTTTAGTCTTTCCTTCAAAAATCATTATCATCAGATCGCAAGCTCATAGGAGCGCTTTCTAATCTTGCCTTTAAAAAATCATTATCATCAGATCACAAACTTATAAGAGTGCTTTCCAATCAAAGGTCGTTTGCTCGAAGGAATACCATCCTGATCAAATGAACCATTAGCTATTTCTCTAATAGATCGTTTCAAAAAGCCTCAATCACAAGTAATTTCCCTTTAGGACAAAAATGAGGTATCTTTTTTTATCTTTGTGGCAAAATTTTACTCAAACTTCACCACAAAGAGGGGCAGCTGTAGACACCCATTTTTTGCCTCCCTTTAGCCAAGTTTTAAATCTAGAAAACCAAAAAAAAAAAAAAGAAATCTAGGAAAATCCAAAAAAAAAAAAGAAAAATAAGAAAAACCTTAAAAAAATAGAAAAAAGGAAATTAGAAAAAAATCCCTAAAAATTAGAAAATAGGAAAATCCCTAAAAACTAGAAAATAGGAAAAGATTCAAATTTTTAAGCTCGATTCAATTTTTATCTCTCAAAATAGCTCATGAAATATGGAGATGATAGGTTCAAACGGGACCTCAATTAGAGTTAAAATGAGCTATTAGGGATCTGTAAAGTTTAAGGATTGGGTACTGTAGTTAGTGCAAAAATATTCAAATTAAAATAGAAACAAATAAAAAAAAAAAATAGGATTTTTCATTTTTAGATAGTTTTAGGAAAAATTAGGATCATTTATTTTAATCTAGAGTTAGATCGAGATCAGTTTTAATTTAGTTTTAATAGGTTAAAAAATATTTTTTGTGGAATATAAATCAAGCACCCTTTTCATATTCAGATTCGGTCGCTTTTAAAGATTAAATGGAGGATTAAAATCGTCGAATATTGATGTTAAAAAATATTCCTCGACCGTTACAATCATTTTAATGGTTGAATCCTTTGAGCTTCTAGTTTTTCCCTATATATAGGGACTCCTACTTCTCATTTCATCATCTAGAAATCAGAATCAAGCTTCAATCACTACATTTGAGAGAATTTATCAAAAGTTAGAATTTAGAAAAAAAATTGAATTTTGAATTCGATTAGTGTTCTGAAGCAATTTCGAGTGCTTTTGAAGAGAGAAATAGGTTCACATGGTCTAAAGCTTTCGATAAAAGTTGTTTTTAAGCTCTAAGGTTGCTCCGCCGTGATTTGCCATCGCGACCACCACTGCTCCACCGTAAAACACCACCCCTGCCACTATCCAAGTAAGTCGACACATCCTGAGTGATTCCCAGTGCTTCATTGACCTCGCCAACATCCTCTAGCTGTTTTTTCCACCACCAGAACTGGCGGATTGAACCCTACCGGTCATTCTCAGTCAACCAGGTTGCGATCCGGGTTTTGACCCCGGATCCTACCTAATACCCTAACCTTAATCCAACCCGGGTCCATCTAGTCAAGCCAAGCCATTTTGCCTTGGGTCCATTTAAAAAAAAAAAGAAAGAAAAACAATGCTGGGTTTAGCCCAGTCGGAAAAGAAAAAAGAAAATAAATTTTATTTTTATCTTTCTTTATTTATTTCTTTAATTGTTTGCAATTGTTTGTTTATTTAGTGCTTTTAATTGTTTTATCATGTTAGAAATTAAATTGATATGCTATATGGAATAATGATTAGTATAGTTGTTATTTTATACTTGTGGTATTAAGTCATTTACTATACATGTTATTAAAAAATTTAAAAATAAAAAAGATAAAAAAAAAATAAATATAGAAAAATATTAAAAAAAAATTTTAGGACAAATTTTTTTCTTCCTTTTTTATTCTTTTTGTCCCTTTTTTTAGGAGGTCTTTTAGAAGAGAAAAATGAAATAAAGTATTTTACCCTTTCAGATAAATTTAATATATTTAAAGTGAAATAATGTATAATGATTAAATAAAAGACTTAGAAAGAAAGAATAAAAATTTCCTTATAGAACATTAATAATAAAAGTTAGATTTTCTTTATTTAGCTTTTATAGTTAGAACTTTTAAAAATATTTTCATAAAAATCAATAAATTGTTAATAAACTTACGCTTGGCTAAATTTTTCATAAAATCCACCGACAAAGATAAAAATTTTATCAAAAGATAAAATAGCAGAACTACGTGGGTTTGATTCCTAATTAGTGGGCACTTCAGACAACCCCAAATATAGAAAACTTATAGGGTCCTCTTTTTAAATTTACTTACTTTAAAAAATAAAAAAATAATAATAAATTGAAAATTTAGAATAATTATGTAAATAGTTTTTCTTTAATTAATTTTATAAGTAGCGAGAAGATATAATTTAAATTAAAGTTTAAGGTGGCACTGAAAGGTTTAATAGGTTAGTCCCCGAACCCGGTATTCTCTGGTTTCTCAAAAAACAGTTTTATTCTGGTTTTAAACGCAGGCTAGTGGCTAGGTTAGAAACGATCAAACCCATCGGTTTTAACCTTCTTTCCTAACTTTGGTTGGGTGGCGACTCCAATTTCGATTCTTTCGGTTCCGATCGAGGGTTTTTATTAGATGGGTACTAATATAATGGAAATCAAACCAAATGATACCATTTCAAAAATTCAGGCTCGAAAACCTAAACAACGAAATGGAAATAATTGTTGATAATAGTTCGTAATAATATATGAAAGCTTAAAAATATTAGATTCACAAATTTCTAATGTCTTTCGGATCCGAACAAGATCAGTTTTCAAAAATCGTGCCCTGGTACATTGGACGACAAAAATATTCCATTAATACCAATAGTCTAATAAAAATATAAGGAATCCAAAAATATCAGTTTTAGAATTTTTCAGTAGCTAAAAATTACAAATATCGTATTTATATGCGTATTTTTATTACTACCGGTATTTTATTTATCTAGTTTACTATTCACAGTACTTTTCTATTATTCATTACTATTCCTCTATCTCTACTTTTTCTACTACCTATTCTTACACATGCATATCTATTTCTTACAATTTTCTTTTCCGATAAAAATTCTATACCACATATTACTAAATTTCTCTTACACTTTTCTTCTAAAATTAATTTTTAATCAATTTTCTCTCTCTCCCCCTCTTTGCCATCCACCCCTCTCTGTCTTCACTCTAATTTATTTTTCTTTTTCAATTAATTTAATTACGTGTAATTCTCACTTCAAAATTCTATAAATACCTCATTCCTCCTTCATTCTTTCACATAACTCATCTTACTACAAAAACTCTCCCAAAATCTCTCCACAAATCCTCTTCAAAATTTCTCTCTACCAAAACTCTCTTAAACCAATTCTTCACAAAAATCCTTCCTTATACACAAACTATCTACCATATATCACTACCCACATAATACCCCATTTATCTACCATCTTCATACCACATAAACAATTTAGGTAAACTTCTTCCAACCATTTATTTACCCATGTTATGTAACTTAACATGACTATGATGTTGTTTTGAAACTCATATGAGTAGTAAAAGCAACAACATGTTCATGTTTTGTTCTTGTACATGAAATTCAACTTTTATTATGTTGTTATTATGTTCATATATATGTTGATTTTATTATTGTTATTATGCTAATTTCTTATTCATATCTAACTAAATATATTTATATATTTATATATAATCTTTAGAGCATATAAACTCAATTGTTATTTATTTAATTTCATGCTATTTTAAGACTAGTCTTTCTAGTCTTAGACTTGTCCATATCAAGTCAAAACAACTTTTTCTTTATTTTCTTTATTCCTTTTGTGATTAGTCTATTTTTTGTCTCGGGATGCCTTGATGAAACTAAGGCTACCAATACTTGATCGGGATACCTTGATGAAGCTAAGGTTCCTAATACTAGATATTTTTATTATCTTGCTTATTATTATTTGCTTCCAGTATCTTTCTCATAATTTTATTATTTTACATGCCCATATACATGGATAACCATAATGATATTGTCTCAACTAAATTTAAAAGTAGAATTTTTCTTTAATAAAGGAACTTCAAACCAAATTTTCTATTATGTGGCTTGTTATTAAATAATGAAGTTATTATCAATAACATAGAAATCGAGTAATATAAGTTTTCTCAAAGTTATCTCAAATAACAAAGATAGCTTTACCAAGGAAAAATAAGAAATAAACACTTTCATTGTATATTATAGTAACCTAAGTTTTACTAAAATAATTTGTTAGTATTCAAAGTTTTCACAAAAAGATTGAGATTAAACTCTTTTCAACTCCATAACAAAACCAAGAAACAAACTAGTTTTCAAAGTTAAGATAAAATCAACTCATAAAGTTATAAACCTACTTAAAAAAATAATGATTTTCAAGATTCTAAAGAAGGAACTTATTTTCAAAGAATACAAGTATGATAAGATAAAAAACAAAGGATTTTATCAATAAAAAGGATTCTTTTCAAATAAAATTTATAGGGGAAATGAAATACCAAGTTTTAGAAAACAAGAACTTATATTTTAACAAGAAATATAAGAAGAAAAGACCAATTTGCTACAACCATTCTAAATGTAAATTTATAAATAGGTTATCAACAACTTAATAGACTTTAGATCACTTTGATCTTTTATCACTATAAGTAAAAATTATAAAAGACCAAAGTAAAAGAAAAATTTACTTGTTTTGGGAAAAGGAATGAGGAAAATAAAATAAGAATATACTCATTTATAATAACCTAGGATAATACAAAGTTTCTTCAAAATACTTGAAAAGAAATTTGACAAGTTAAGTTTTAACACTTCAAAATAAATTGTTTTAATAAAATCAATTTTTGAGACACTACCATTAGAATTTTTGCATATAAAGTGAGCTTATCTATATACTCAAAGGATATATATATATATATATATATATATTACTAAAGGATTTTTGAATGAAGTTGAGTTAGAAAATTGTTTCGCAAAATCTAGAATATTCGTTTTGAATCTGTACCATACGGTTTCAAAACTCAAATGACCTTATATGACAAAAATAACCTTAGAAATGGATATATCTTTTCAAATAGGTAGAAAATGACATATTATATGCGACATTTCGAGTTAAAATGAGCAAGTTATGGCCATTTTAAATTGAAACTTCATTCTATACAATTTTGACGAACATAGTGAAATAGAATTAGAAAGTTTAAGTAGAATTTCTATGAAATACTCATCCCAGGTATTTCTTTTGTCTAGGTGATGAAGGATATGAGATTACCTTTCTTGAGGACTTCTACGACTAAGAAGATTGCGAAATGGACGAGTGAGTTATTGCTCTTAATTTCGTTACCTTGCTTGTGCTTATAAAATAGTGACATTAGTATACTAAGAAAGAGATAAAAATAGATATGTATGGGGAATTCGGGAATATGTATATATATGATTCTATGCTTATGTGTGAAAATGAGAATTAAGAATGTCACGCCCCAAAGGGTACCTTAAGCGTAACAGTCCGCCGCATCAACATTTAAACTCAAGTATGACAAACCTTAGTCATCAATGAGTTTAGATACCGGGTGCAAGGCTAACTCTCACAAAGTAGGGAACCTTACTTTGAATCGAAATAGTTCAGAAGATATTCATAAGCAATAAGAACATAATCATTTATAAATTATCAAAGAAATGACAATAATATATATCTAATTGATTATGCATGGGGTTCAAGAATCCACTTGTTGCTTATGATTGCATTTGATTGATAACTCACTAAACCATGAGGGGAAAACAATTGTGTGGTGTTAATTGTGATTTATATAATATTGATTGTTTGAAAATGATATGTACCTCAACTAATAAGACATAATTCTTATTTGGCCTTTAAATGAATCAGACATGCATTGCATCATATAACGTTTGCATTGGTAAGGGTTCACGTCACGTATTAATATTTCGATTCTATAGCAGTACTTGATTGGGACCAGTGGGTCTACATGGAGGCCACTAGTAGGGTTGTTGACTTCATAGGAACTAAGCAGGCACTAAAGGATGTCGCCCATGTTGGAGTCGGCTTTACAGATTAATACTTAGGGAGTTTCTGTGGTTCTGAAGGAAGTGGAGGGTTGGTAACAGAGTAAGGGTTATTTTTTATTTTTCCTTATAAAAATAAAATACAATTATTTCTTTGATTATAAATGAACTTAAATAATTATAAAATTAATTGTAGATGTTGGGATTCTTTGGTGCGTGGGATTGTTTTGATACATACACAAAATGAGTTCAAAATGAAGTCTTCACTTTTTAGTCTTATCTAAGGAGTAGTTAGAGGCTATGTCTCCATAAAATGAATTTTAAAGAAAATCCTCTCTCTTTAGCTAAGTCTAAGGGGAAGTTACAGGTTATTTTTCAATAAAAAAGTATTTCAAAATGAAATCCTCCTTCCTTGTCTATATCCAAGAGGTAGTTGATGGTTATATTTGTAGTATAAAAGAAATGATTTTTATGCTAAGAAAGATATGAGCTGAAAGCTTAAGGTTGAGTATGCACCCCTTTCCTTAGTTCATAATTCTCCTGAGCATGAATGACCTATATTTTGTCCTTCAACCCCTAAGAGAGAGTATAATCTCCATTGGTTTGGATTCTGGTTATCCAAGCTGTGCATATCATATGGATGAGTGTGCATTGCATATGTTTGTTAAATAAAAACTTGTTTGACACTTGTTTGTAATGTGATTTGGTTTCGTTATCCACTGAGCTATGATTAAGCTCACACCTCTATAGTGTTTTTATAGGAATAGCTGAAGCATTGGTTTTGGGGATAGGTTTGTAGAGGAGAATCCTTTAAGATAGAAGACGAGTTTGATATGAGAAACAAATAGATAGTATAGTTTATTTAAGTTTCAATTATTGTAAAAAGAGTTTAAATTATGGATTAGATTTGTAATGTTGTAGTTTTAAATTTGTAAAACATAGATGATTTATTCTATTTTACTATTTGGTAAGGGATACCGATTCTCTGTGGTTCTAGTGGACTATAGGAAATGAGATTTCCTTTATTTATCATAAATGTAATTTTATATTAGATGTTTATAAAGTAATTATTCAGGTAAATTCTTACAAACTCTGACTTGCAAGATGGTTATCATATTACGGGTGCATACGTTATATGACAACTTCAAGATATCCTTCTAGGCCCATTTTTAGGGTATGATAGGCCCACCAATCTGAAGAGAACCTATCACGCCCCAAAGGATACCCTAAACATAGTTGTTCGCCACATACGATATTAAAATTTAAGAATGACTACCTTTGCCATGCGAGAGGTTTGATATCATAGGTAAGGCGCACAATTCTGCAATAGGAGATGCTGGTGGGTAGTTTAGTTTAAGCAAGTAATGTAAAGCATGCTAGAATCTAGATAAATATTAACCCACATAATATAATTCATAAGTTCATTACAAAAGCCTTAGGGGCATTCCCCTACTAAAATCTTCAAGGATCAAATCATAAAATCTAAGTGTTATAATAAACTTAAAAAATATCACCAAAAGACTTTAAAGGAAGTCTAATCTAGGTCCATGATTGGATTTCCCCCCAGTGTAAGCGGTACTAGCTTAGTAAGAACATTCCCAGTTTGTCATATTTAGAACAAAAGATATCAAACAAGTTTAATTATTCAAGCAAGTGAAATGCAACAAACACATGAGCATACAAACATATGGTTTTCCTGGAACCATATATTCAATGAATTTAATGCCCTTTATTCGGGGCTGGGTATACCGACCAATTACGACCAACAAATAAATTTTATAGCTCTTATCGGCTACTATTTGCCATAAAAAATATGTAATCTTACCAACTATTAGTTGCCACATGCAGATACTACCGGTTATGCCGACCACCACTATTATACACTTGTCCCACCAAATGTATAATAGCGAATGCAATGTGACTCGATTTGTGAAGTGCATGAATCAATTTTATTAAAGTCTATCATTTAGTTATATTATTTTAAGGGTGATCATACAATTTTCAGATACTTCAACATGGTAGTAGAGCATACAATTCATTATATGCAATTCAAGTCTCGATATGCTTAACATGAATTCACTAATCATTATAAATCATATGTAATTTTCCATTTTATCTTTCTTCTATTTCTAGTGCTACTAAATTACAAGCACAAACATGAGTATGGAAAATAAGGGAAGTCAACTGCCATGCCTCGAGGGGTATCCTAAATATGGCAGCCCATCGTACACAATATCAAAGCCTAGGAATATCTTCCATAGTCACACAAAGGCATCCATATCTTACACAAGGCGTATAACACATAAGAAGGAACACACCGGAGTAATGTAATTTACTTTGATAACAAATAAGAAACAAGGCAAGAGGAATGCTTAACGTAAAACATATGTAAAGTCAATTCCAACTCTTAGGGGCATACCCCCGCTAATGTCTTTAAGATTACACAAATACATTTCCTAGTGATCTCTCAAAAATATATAATTCATAAAGAAGCTTCATGAAAGTAAATCATCTTATGTTTCCACTTCTTTCACAATAGCTCAAGGATTCGCCAATGATTTCCTTAATATTCCAATCCTCGAACGTGACCACAAACATACCTATTTCAATAAAAGCCTATAGGGATGTAAGCTTACAATGAGCTTAGTGAGATATTCCCTTTTTATTCGCATCATGATTTCAAACAAGTTTATTTATTTTCATGCATACGCTATGCATGCTATGCAACAATCACATGATTTCACAAATATATATGGTTATCCGAAGACCATATATAGAACGGATTTACCTATTTGTGTCAAGGGTTGGGGAATGGTAATTGAAAGTCTTCATGATCTTCTGCTGCTAGTCCCTGGGCACTTTGCTCTCAGCGATCGATCTACGCGACTCATCTTTAGAATGTATCCCCGGTACACCTTAGTTTCCTAAGAATGAGCACAACCATGAGCTATTTTGTCCTTAGACCTTTCGGTTCTTTGCGTAGGAGTAGCAACTTTTGACATATGACTCGATGGATGCAATGCATGTCCATTTAATTTATATCGAAGTTAAGTATGATTAAAGTATACTTAAGGGCGATCAAACAATCATCATACACACATAAACAACATGTAATATTAATGATAAACTCACGCAAACATTTATGGGTTCCGATAAGCTTAGCATTCATTGTCATACATATGTAAGAGCATATACATATAAACCCATGCCCCATGTATGTTCATTTTATCTTGTACCTATAAATCTAGTACAACTATCTACAAGCACAAGCAAGGTAATGAAATTAGGAGGAAAACCCACTCGTTCATATCGCAATCTTCTTAGTCATAGTAATTCTCAAGAAGGGAAATCTCGTATTCTTCATCACTTAGATAACAGAAATACCTGGGATGAGTATTTCATAGAAGTTCTACTTAGAATTTCTAATTCTATTAGCTTATTTTCGTCAAAAATTCAGATTATGTGAAATCTCAACTTAAAATGGCCATAACTTGCTCATTTTAACTTAGAATTTTGCATATAAGATGTCGTTTTCTACTTACTCGAAGATATCTATCTATTTCTGAGATTATTTTAACATTTGAAGTCATTTAAGTTAGAAAACGAGTTGGCACAACTCTAGCACAAAAATTCTAGCCTCAATTTTATTTTTTTCTCAATTTTATTTCATCCAAAATTCTATAGCAAACATATAAATATTTATATAGTTGAAAAATCCTTTTATATATATATATATATATAGACTCATATTATATGCATGATTTTATTGATGTTGTCTTAGAAATAAAATTTGTAAATAATTTTTATGAAAGTTAGAGTTTAGTGAAGTGTTATTCTTTGACTTGTAAATATGTGATTCGATTAACAAGAAAAATCATAGTTTAATATATGTATTTTTTTAAAGGTCTTATATTTATTCACAAATTCTTACTTAACGATTTGTTTTATATAACATGGTTTTGGGATAAAAACCCAAGTGTAGTTTTATTTAAAGAATTTCTCAAGTTTGATTTTTTCAACAAAATTCTAATTCTTAGATTTGTAAATGTGAAACTCAATTAAAGACATTCATGTTTCCATATTTATTTTGAGTTCATGAATATCTTATTTTTATGCTAAACTTTTTTAACTAATTATTTTATGAAACATGAACCTTTATGTGATTGCGAGGAAAAATCATCTTAAGTTATATAAAAACATTTTAAGTTCTAGCTTATGAGAAAAATTAAAAGAATAGCTTATTTTAAATTCTTATTATCATAACAACTCTTTTTTAAATCCACAATTTTTCAATACATGGACCTTTGTTGGAAAAATCCCATTTCCTTAATTTCATAAAAGAAAATGGATTTTTACTTCATAAAACTTAGTTCCTAAAGCTTTAAACCGATTTATTCTTAAGTGGATTTTTAACTAGTGAGTTGATTTTAAACATGACTTAGAAAAATTGTTTGGTTCTTAGGGTTTGTTAAAGTGTTGGTGAAAATCTTATAAATAAGTTTTTAGAAAAAAATTGTACATAAAGAATTTTCAACCTTAACGTTTTATATGAAAATTTTATTTTGGTAGTTTGAAAAGAGATTAGAGATCTACTTAGTTAAACTTTTAAAAAAGTCATAATAACAACACTAAAATCTATTATGAACTTGTCTAAAACTTTTGAAAAGAATTGTGTTAAAATATAGATCTAAGTTTTAATGAAAATTTTAAAGAGTTTAATTCTTATTTTCTTTATTAAAGAAAGAAATACTTTTATTTTACTTAGACAACAACAAGATGATCGTGCATGAATATGAACTTGTAGTTAAGTACCATGAACAAAATAGTTCATATAAAAGATAAAAAACATATATATTAGATAAGCGCATAACAAAAGTCAGGTATTGGGAAGTCTTAGCTTAACTAGTGAGTTGATTTTAAACATGACTTAGAAAAATTGTTTGGTTCTTAGGGTTTGTTAAAGTGTTGGTGAAAATCTTATAAATAAGTTTTTAGAAAAAAATTGTACATAAAGAATTTTCAACCTTAAGGTTTTATATGAAAATTTTATTTTGGTAGTTTGAAAAGAGATTAGAGATCTACTTAGTTAAACTTTTAAAAAAAGTCATAATAACAACACTAAAATCTATTATGAACTTGTCTAAAACTTTTGAAAAGAATTGTGTTAAAATATAGATCTAAGTTTTAATGAAAATTTTAAAGAGTTTAATTCTTATTTTCTTTATTAAAGAAAGAAATACTTTTATTTTACTTAGGCAACAACAAGATGATCGTGCATGAATATGAACTTGTAGTTAAGTACCATGAACAAACTAGTTCATATAAAAGATAAAAAACATATAAATTAGATAAGCACATAACAAAAGTCAGGTATTGGGAAGTCTTAGCTTATATCAAGACTTCTCGGACTTAGGCATAGGCAATTTTTTTAAGAAAATAAGAAAACAAATAAGAAAATCATGGAAGTCTTAGATTTATTTCAAGACTCCCTAGGCTTAGATTATAGAAAAGTCCAAAAAGAAAAAAAAATTATTTTGACTTAATGATGACAAATCTAAGACTAGAAAGATTAGTCTTAATGAAATTGCATGAAATAAATAAATAAATTACAATAAAGAAATAAATAAATTGCATGAGCATAAATAAAAGTTATGTTAGTGAGCTTATATGCTCTAAGATATATTTATATATATATATATATGTTTACTAACATATAGGAGTTAGATTAAAAATAAGAATAAATTAATATAACATAATAGCAATAAAATTTTTGCATGAAAAAGAACAAGAACAAGACATGAATATAGTATTGCTTTCATAACACTCATAGGTTTAGGAAACACACACCATAGTCATGTTAAGTTACATGACGTGAAAAAAAGATTTTGGGAATTTTTACCTAAGGTTAATGGAGGATTTGAAGGTAGAAGAAACAAATGGATAGTATGTTTGATTTTTTTCTTAAAGAGAAGTGGATGGTAGAGAGTGTTTGTGAGAGAATTTTTAGAGAGAAAGTTGAGAGGAGAATTTGGTAGAGTTTTGGTATGTTTTATGAGATTTGTAAAAGAGATGGAGGGAAAATGGGGTATTTATAGATAAATGTGGAGGGAAGTTGTTGTAATAAAATAAATTTAAAAGAAAAAGAAGTTGAGAGAGAGAGGGGAGGGTGGCTGGCGGTATAAGAGAGGGAGGAGAGAGGAGAGAAAAAAAAATATTTTGATAATTAAAAGTAAAGAAGTGTAAGAGAAGTTTAGTAAAAAGTTGTATTGAAAATAAAAAATTATAAGAAATAGGAGTATAGGTTGTAAGAGTAGGTAGTAAGAAGAAATAGAAAAAGATTAATAGTCGTGAATAGTAGACTAAACAAATAAAATACCAGTAGTAATAAAAATACGCACAAATGAGTTATATAAGATATTTTTAGATTCCGAAAAACTCTAAAACTGATATTTTTGGAATCCTCATATTATTACAAGTCTAACAGCAAAATCGGAATATTTTTACTTGTCGGTGCACAGAGACATAGTTTTTTATATTTGTTCCTATTCGGGTCCAAAACGAACTAAATTTTGACGAATCTGATATTTTTAAGCTTCACTATATTATTATGAACTATAACCTATTATTACCTTAAATTTATTGTTTAAGGGTTTAGAGCACGAGATTGCTGGATATAGTCTTACTAGGGCTTGCTGCTGGCCTAATTGGCTTAATTGACCTTTAGGGATTCAATTTTAATTCCGGCTTTAAGTTTTACTCGCAAGATTATAAAATTTTAGGATTTATGATTGTTTCATATTTTTGGTTCAAAATTTAAGTTTTTACTTTATTTTTATGATTTATTTAGTATTGAACAATTCTGGGGATTGTTTAATCGAGTCTAGGGTTATGGATTGACTCTGTTTGACTTTTGATGGCAATTGAAAATTTCTATTCTAAAAATTCACCGAAGGATTTATGATTTTAGCATTTTTTCACTGAATGTTATTTAGATATATCGTCTTGATTTGCGTATTAGAGATCAGATAGATTATTTGTTTCACGTACGAATTTCGAATAAGATAATTATTAAATATTTATTTTTATTTTTAAAGGTTCTCTTTTTCTTAAGGTTTTAGAAATTTCGTATTTTGATCTTGTTTAGGATTTGGTTTTAACCTAGGTAAGTTTTTAGGGTCTTGGTTTCCGTATTTAAACCTAGGATTATTTTCTAAAAATTTTGAAAATCTTAGGGGTTCACATAAACTCACTCGACCTTGTCTTAATAGTAGCTTTCTTAATCAAAATAATCATCGGGGTAGCAAACGTCGTCCTCTTCGTTTCCTAGACAAAGGAAATACCCATAATGAGTATTTCATAAAATTTCTGCTTTAATTTTCTAAATCTGTTTTCTGTTTGCAGTAAAGTTCGAATTTGTGGAAATTCCAACATAAAATGGTCATAACCTGCTCATTTTAACTTGGAATTTCGTATATTATATGTCATTTTCTACCTACTTGAAAAGATCTATCTATTTCTAAGGTTATTTTATCAGAAAAAGTCATTTGAGTCTTGAAATGGTTCAGTAAGAATCACCATGAATTTTCCAGCCCTTGACAACACAATTTTCTAAACTTTTCTTCACCAAAAAATCCTTAAGCAAAAATATAGATATGTACATGATTGGGAAAAAATCTTTTTTATACATAAATAGACTCATATTTCATGCATGATGCTATTGGTGTTGTTTAAACAATTATTTTTCATAAAACAACTTCTCTTATGGGTTTGAAAAATTGGACTTTGACAAATTTTCTTTAAGTGGTTAGAACGAAAACTATGAATTCTTAGGTTATTACAAATAAGTGTTTTTTTTATATTTTTAATTTCCTAATCCATCAATGATAAATTAACTTTCCATAGAAGATTTGATTCTTTAAGTTATCTACAAATTTTATTTCTAGTGATTGAAAATAGAGTTTTAAAAAATTTTCTTAAGTTATTAATAGTCTCTAATCTCATGAGTTGTGTTGCATGTATATTTTCTCTTCATATTTATGTTCTTCTATTTCTTAACAAATAAGTTTATCATTTTTAAAACTCCTTTCTTTAGCCAATTTTATTACTCTAAGTAGGTTTATAAACTAGTGAGTGGATTTTACCTTAACTTTGAAAGCTTGTTTAGTTCTCGGTGTTCATCATGAAGCCGATAAAAATTCTCATAAATAAGTTTTTATGAAAAATTTGTATAGCAAAGAATTATCAACATTAAAATTTTAAACCAAAATTTTCATGTTACCATTTAAAAAAAAAGTATCTATTTGTTTAGCTACATCGTTGAAAAAATCATTATTATTAGTACTTTTAAAATTCATGATGAGCTTGCCTAAGTTTTTGAAAAGAATTTATTAAAAACAATCTTTAAATTTTTTATGGGAAAATCCTTGCTAAGTGACAAAAATTCATCCTAAAAGAGAGTTTAATCTTGTTTTTCTTTATTAAAGAAAAACCCCTCTTTATTTTTGTTGGGACAATATCAATATGGTTATGCATGAATGTGAATATATAGTTATGAGAAAGATAAGAATATCACATAATAAGATAGAAAGAGATATAAGAAGCATAATAATAAGGTCAAGTATTGGGAGCTTTAGCTTCATAAAGGCATCCAAACTAAGAAAAGGCTAGTTCTAAAAAGAAAAAAAAAAAGCACAATAAGAGCAATAAGAGTAAGAGTATATTAGTAAGATGTTAGATTAGTGAGCTTTCATGCTCTAAGAAATATAGATATATATAATGATATATATAGAGTTAGATTAGGAGCAATAATAACAACAACCTAATAATAACAAAATAATAACAATAATAACATAATGAGAGTTTAAGCATGAACAAGACGAAACCATGAACATATTGTTGCTTCTTTAACACTGTGGTCATGTAATGTTGCATGACATGAAGGAGAAATATTATAAATATTTACCTAAGGTTTAGGTATTGATGGATGAAGAAGAAATTTTCTTGGTGGTTGTGTGGAGATGGTAATGGAATAAGAGGAATAGGGAGTTGGGAAGGATATTGTTTGTAGAGAAATTTTGTAGAGAGAGTTTTGTAGAGAGGATTTGGTAAAGTTTTGTTATGCAAAACGAAATGTATAAAAAAAATGGAGGGAGAGGGGGTATTTATAGATTTGTGGAGGAAAATTAGATGTAATAAAATAAAATAAAAAAGAAAAGAAAATAGATAGTAAGAGAGAGAGGGGGGTACTGGACTTGTGAGGAGGGAGGGAGATAATTTATTGAATTTGTATTTTTATAATAAAAAGTGATTAAGATGTGAGATGTGGGTGATGTAAAGTTGTATTGAAAATAACTGTATGGGTAGTAAGAGTAGGTAGTAAGAAAAAGTAGAAATAGATGAATAGTAATGAATAGCGTAGAATAATAACATGAATAGTAGACAAGTTAAATTAATATTGTTAGTAAAGAAAATACGCGTAAAAGTACGATATATGATATTTTTAGTAACCGAAAAATTATAAAACTAATATTTTTGGAATCCTTATAATATTATGAGTCTAACGGTATCATCGAAATATTTTACTATCCCAAGCCCCGAGATACGTTTTTTGAGAACTAATTCCGTTCAAGTTTGGAACGAACTAAATTTTGACGAATCTAATCTTTTTAAGATTTTTTATATTATTACGAACTATAATCTATAATTATCTCAATTTTATTGTATTAGGGTTAGGAATACGGGGTTGTTGGATCTAAATACTAGGGTCTGTTATAGACTTTATTGACTTTTAGGGTTTTCGGTTTACTTTTGATTCTAATGTTTAAGCATAAACTTAGCATAGAAGCTAAGGGTTTACAACCTACCCTTCTTAAAGAAAGTTTTGTCCTCAAAACTTGACTTGCATACCTGATTTGTTAAATAACTTCGGATATCTCCATTAAATCTCCCCCTTAACTTCCCAAGTGGCTTTTTCATAGGAATGATTCCTCCGCAGAACTTTGACGTACTTAATTTCTTTGTTCCTCAACTTCTGAACCTTTCGATCCAAGATTTGAACTAGGTGTTCTTCAAAGGTAAGGTTTTCCTTCAACCGTACCAGTTTAAGCTACGATCCGATCAGGGTTAGGTACATGTTTTCTCAGCAATGAGACATGAAACACATTATGTACACCTTGTAAGCCCCGAATTTTTCGAGAATGGTTTTGGAATACCAAATCGAAACCCTAAAGTTTGACCCAAGTTGAAACCAAACTTTAATCAATTTCGACATGGGATTTCATAGGAGAATTTTCAAAAACAAAAATAGAAAGTCCAATAATCGTTCAATTCGAAAATCCAAACATGAGAAGATCCATCTATCCGATCCCTGATATAAACCTCTTAAATTCTAAGGTAAAGTTGGATTAAACCCTAATCCTAGTCAAACCGGAACTTCAAAAGTCAACAAAGACTAAGACAATCAAACAATTTCAACTCCGGCAATCCCTCGTTTTCAAACCCTAGAAAACGAAACTAAGTTAGTGGCTTAAAATAGTTCGTAATAATATAGGGTAACGTAAAAATATTATATTCGCGAATTTCGAGTGTCTTCGGACTCAAATAAGATCAGTTCTTGAAAAGCATGTCCCGGAGCTCAGAATAATAAAAATATTTCTTAACACCAAAAGACTCGTAATTAAATAAGGATTTTAAAAATATCAGTTTTAGAATTTTTCGGTAACTAAAAATAACAGATATAGCTCATTTACGCGTATTTTTATTACTACCGGTATTTTATATGTCTAGTCTACTATTCATAGTACTATTCATACTATTCATTACTATTTCACTATCTCTACTTTTTCTTATACCTATTTCTTACTACCTACATACCTATTTTCTTACTTTTTACTTTTCCAATACAACTTTATTCACATTAAACCTTACACATTATTTCTTTTCTTTACAAAAAATCGCAAAACAAATAAAAATCCTCTCTCTCCCTCTAGTACATGCGCCGGCCTCCCTCTTCTTTTCTTATTATTATTTTCTTTTCTATTTATTTTATTACATCAAAAATTCACTCCAAAAAATCTATAAATACCCCCTTCTTCCTTCATTCTTTCACACATCCATTTTACATAACAAAACTCTACCAAAATACTCTCTCGAAACCTCTCTCCAACCATTCCCTCTCAAAATACTCTCTATCAAATTCTACTCTTCAAGAAAAGCAACAAAAACATACTACCCATTCATCTCTTTTCAAATCTTCCATTAACCTTAGGTAAAATCCTACTTAAATTTCTTCATCATGTTCATACAACTTAGCATAAGCTTAGTGTATATTTCTTAGGCTCATATGAGTTAAAGAAGCAACAATATGTTCATGTTTTGTTTTTCGTTCATGTTCCTATTTTACATTATGTTGTTGTTATTATTGTTATTATTTTTGCTCTAGTCTAACTTATATAATATTATGTATACTACGTATATATATTTATTTAGAGAATATAAGCTCATTTGTTATTTATTTATTTTTAAGTCTTGCAATTTATTTATTTACTTGTTTTATACAATTTATTAAGACTAGTCTTTCTAGTTTTAGACTTGTTCATATCAAGTCAAAACAACTTTCTTTTCTTTTCTTTACTTTTCTTTTGGGATTAGTCCATTCTTAGTCCCAAGTTGCCTTGATGAAGCTAAGGCTACCAATACATTACTGTGATACCTTGATGAAGCTAAGGTTCCCAATGCTTGACTATTTATGTTCATTTACTTACAAGTAATTCTTTTTATCTTATTATGTATTATCTTTACTTTTACATTGGTACATATTCATGCATGATTATAATATTGTTGTCTTAAGTAAAAATAAAAATGGGTTCTTTCTTAAATAAAGAAAAAGAAAACTAGATTTCTTGACAAAAGAAATTTCAATAAAAAAGATCTAAGTTTTGTTTTTAACTCTTTTCAAAGGATAAGCTAATCATAATTTCTAGAAGAAGTAGTAAGGTAGATTTCTTCAAAATAATAAAAAGAATTCTTTTCTTTTATAAACCAAACTTAATACTCCATAAAGATAAAATTTTTAGTCTTAAACTTAAGATTTTAACTCAACCATATCTTTTATAAGACTTAAAAAGGTTCATTATAGACTTTGAAAATCACATACTAAGAAAGCCTCTTCAAAACTTAATTTTACATGTTATTATTCTCTTTTCAAAATCAAAACAAATTCTGTTAAGTTCTAAGGTTAACAATTCTTTATTAAGAAAGCTTTTCTTATATACTTTTCCAAGGAGATTATTCTACCATTTAACAAATATTAAGAATAAAACAAGTTTTCAAACAAAGATAGAATCAACTCACTATTTTGAAAACCAACTTAGAAAATGAAATTTGCCAAAAAGTAAAGTTTTAAAGGTATATCTATTTTCTAAAGAAGAGAAATAATATAAAAATATGAGGAAAATATACATTTGACACAACTTCAAATATTTGAAACTTAAAGAATATTTTGAAAAGCTTATTTTCAATCACTAGAAATAAAGCTTGTAAATAACTTAAAGAACCAAATTTTTGAAAATGAATTTACTTTGAAAAATGAGAAAATGAAATTATAATAAGAAAACATTTACTCATAACAACTCGGATATATTTTTTTCCTTCTAAAAATTCAACAAGAAGAAACTCTCAAAAGTTTTATCTTTTAAAATCATCAAGGACAAATTGTTTATGAAATATCAATATTGAGACAACACTACAAAAATCATGCATACAATATGAGTGCCTATATATGATCAAAGAATTTTTCAACTATATATATATCTATATATTTTGCTTAAGGATTTTTTAGTAAAGTAAAGTTTGGAAAAATCATATTTTATGAACGATAAATTTGTAACTATTTTGTAACGTAGTATTTTCCAACCCAAATGGCTTTTTATGACAAAAATAACCTTAGAAATGGACAGATCTTTTCGAGTAGATAAAAAACGATATGTTATAAGCGCAATTCCGAGTTAAAATGACCAAGTTATGGCCATTTTAAGTTGCAATTACCTTCTATGCGAATTTTGACGATCTTATGACATAAGTTTTGATATGTACCATAGAATCAACAAGAAATACTCATCATGGGTATTCTTCTTGATTAGGTGAACCCGAGGAGGAGTATTCATACCCGGAGGATTATTTTGGTTAGTGGATTTACCGATCGACTCATCCATAATAAAGATAGATCCTCATAGCCAAGTAAGTTCGTTTTCTACTTTTTACGTACTTGGTTGTGTTTGTAGCTGGAGGCACTAGAAGTAGGAAAAGATGAAAATGAATTATGTATGATAATATTGGTTGAAAGAATGTTAAGCATACCGAGGCATGAATCGTTGTTAATTATCTTATATTTTACTATTATACTGTTAGAGTGTGTGTAAATTCTATGATCACCTTTAAATTACTCTAAATCATATACTACGAATTATATTAACTGATTCATGCATATCACGTAGTTAGTTTCATTGCATGAGCTGCTATTCTCGATGGGACAACAGTGTAGTAGCCAGGTATGCAGTATCTAGAAAGCTGCAAGATGGGCGAATAGGAGCCTGAAAGAACTATTTGATGGGCGAGTAGGCGCCTGAAATAAACTACATGAGTTGGATTTAAAGATGGGTTTTAAAGAGCCTGGAAAACCTAACTCTGAATGGATGGGTAAATCCATTCAAACATATGATTTCCGGTAGATCATATGTATTGCGTAATTACTTACTTGATGCATTCATATGCTTGTTTAATAACTTGTTTGAAATTATTTATACAAGTACGTTGATTTAGGAATATTCTCACTAAGCTAGTTATGCTTAAACTCCGATAGACCTTTGTTGTAACAGGACTATATCCTTCATGACCGATGACTACATATACCCGAACGGAATTTTGATTTAAGGAGCTTCTGGGAATCTTCTGAAGATCTTAGGTTAATTATCCTTTAATATCTTTTGGTGTTAGTATTATTTGGTTGTGGGAAAGATTAAGTTGTTATTATGATTGTTTGGAGAATTATAAGAGAAAACCCTTAAGATGATGTAAGGATTATATTCTCTTAATGATAAATTTGATGTTTATTTAGATTCTTGTATTGCTGTATTTACTATCTCAATCTATACATCCCATCGGTGTCTCCTATTGTTGTGATAGACGCCTTACATATGGTGTTGAAAACTTTCGCATGACTTCGGGAAGTCATTCTTAAGTTTTAATACCGTATGTGGCGAACTGCCACGTTTAGAGTACCCTTCGGGGCGTGACACACCTGAAAAATTTGGTGGCAAAACTAAGCGGTAGGCTAGATCTCCCACTCTTTCGAGAATCTCAAAAGGCCCAATCGTAAACCCCTGAATTTCTTCTTAACTCTTAGAAGATAATTCTAGAATTAAAATACCGAATCGATACCCTAAAAGATAACCTAAGTTAAAACTAAACCCTAAACAATATTAAATACAAAATTTTATGTCCTTAAGAAAAAGAGAACCTTAAAAAAAATAGAAATTCAATAATCGTTCGACTCAAAATACAAACATAAAACAATTCATCTATCCGATCCCTAACACATAAATTGAGATGGAATATCCAAATGATATTAAAAAATAAAATTGTAGAACCTTAAGCCTTTCAGTTAATTTTGGAATAAAAAATTTAAATTAATACTAAAAGTCAAACTGAGTCATCACATAATCCTAGACTCGATTAAACAATCCCGAGAATTTTTAAATACTAAATAAATCATAAAAATAAAGTAAAAACTTAAATTTTAAACCAAAAATATAAAAACAATCATAAATCCCAAAGATTTATAATCTTGCGAATAAATCTTGAAGTCGGAATTAAAACCGGATCTCTAAAAGTCAACTCAGCCAATAACAAGCTCTGTGAGATTAGATCCGACAATCCCATGCTCTTAAGCCCTAAACAATAAATCGAGATAATTGTGATTCGAGATAATTGTGGATTAAAGTCCATAATAATATAGGGAAGTTTAAAAATATCAAATTCGTCAAAATTTAGTTTATTTCGGATCCGAACGAGATTAGATATCAAAAACCATGCCCTGATACATCGAATGGTAAAAATATTCTGACAACACTGTAGACTTTTAAAAATATAAGGATTTCAAAAATATTAGTTTGATAATTTTTCGGTATCTAAAAATATCTGATATAGCCTGTTTATTCGTATTTTTATTACCACCAGTAATTTATTTGTCTAGTCTGTTATTCATTGTATTATTTCTACTATTCACTACTATTCATATATTTATACTTTTCCTTACTATTTACTCTTACTACCTAGACATCTACTTTCTTACAATTTACATTTCCAGTACTACTTTATATCTTTCATATCTTATATATTATTACTTTTCATTACAAAAATTACAAATCAATCAACTCTCTTCCTCTCTTTCTTCCCAAACCAACGGTACAACTCTCCCTCTCCCTCTCAATTTTATTTTTTAAATTTATTTTATTACATCAAAATTCCCTCCACCTTTATCTATAAATACCCCTTCCTCCATTCACTTCTTACACACTTTTTTTTTACCATAACAAAACTCTACCAAAATCATTTCTCAACTGATCTCTCTAATTTTCCTCTCTAAATTTCTCTTCCCAACTCTCTCTTTTCTTTACATCCCATTACTATCTCCATATAACCAACAACAAAATCCTTCTTCCTTCCTCTCCATATAAACATTAGGTAAAAATTCATAATGTTTCTCCTTCATGTCATGCAATAATACATTACCATAGTGTGTGTTTCCTAAAACTATGGTGTTGAGAAAGCAACAATATGTTCATGTTTTGTTCTTGTCATGTAATATTTTATTGTACTGTTATGTTATATTATTCATGCTTATAATCTAACTCTTATATGTTACTAAATATATTTATGAACATATACTTCTTAGAGCATATAAGCTCACTAATCTAACTTTTATTTATTCATGCTTTGCAATTTATTTATTTATTTCATGTTATTATATTAAGACTAGTCTTTCTAGTCTTAGACTTGTCCTCATTAAGTCAAAACAATTTTTGTTCTTTCTTTTTGGACTTGTCCATAATCTAAGTTTGGGAGCCTTGAAATAAATCTAAGACTCCATGAATTTCTTATTTGTTTTCTTATTTCCTTAAAGGACTTACCCATGTCTAAGTCCGGGAAGTATTGATACAAGCTAAGATTTCCCAATACTTGACTTTTATTAGGTGGTTATTTAATTTCTATGTCTTTTATCTTTTATATGAATTATTTTTGTTTATGGTACTTAACTACAAGTTCATATTCATGCATGATCATTTTAATGTTGTCTTAATAAAATAAAAGATTCCTGTCTTAAATAAAGAAAATAAGAATTAAACTCTTTATAATAAAAAGATATTTATTACTTAGGAAAAATTTCTATTGAGACTTAGAAACTTTGCTTCAACAAATTCTCTTAAAAAATTTAAACAAATTCATCATAAATCTTTAAGTATTAATAGCATAGACCTCTTTAACATTTAATTAAATAGTGTTAATACACACTCCCTTTTCAAACTACTAAAATAAAATTTATTACAAAACCTTAATATTGATAATTCTTTATCATGCAAATTTTTCTTAAAAACTTATTTATAAGATTATCGCCAACACTTTGACAAACACTATGAACGAAACAACTTTTCTAAATTAAGTTTAAAATCAACTCACTGGTTAAAAATCCACTTAGGAATAAATCAATGTGTAACTTAAGGAACTAAGATTTATGAAATAAAAATACATTTTCTTTTATGAAATTAAGAAATACAAATAATTAGATATTTCTAACAAAGATCTATGTATTGAAAAATTATGGATTTAAAAAGAGTTATTATGAATAATAATCTAAAACAAGCTATTCCTTTAATTTTCCTCATAAGCCAAAATTTAAAACGTTTTTATACAACTTAGGATGATTTTTCCTCACAACCACATAAAAGTTCATATTTCAAAAGATAATTCATTAAAAGAAGTGTAGAATAAAAAAATAAAGTATTCAGGAATTCAAAATAAATATGGAAACATGAATTTCTTTAATTGAGTGTCACATTTACAAATCTAAGAATTAGTGTTTTGTTAAAAGAATCAAACTTAAGAAATTCTTTTAAAAAAACTACACTTGGGTTTTTGTCACAAGACTATGATACATTAAATAAATTGTTAAGAAAGAATTTGTGAATAAATATAAGATCTCTAAAAATTTTAAATGCATATATTGAATTATGATTTTTCTTGTTAATCAAATCAAATATTTACAAGTCAAAGAATGACGCTTCACTAAACTCTATCTTACATAAAAATTGTTTACAAATTTTATTCTAAGATAATATCATTAGAATCATGCATATGATATGAGTCTATGTATATATTAAAAGGATTTTTCAATTATATAAATATTTATGTGTTTGATATAGAATCTTGGATGAAATAAAATTAAGAAAAAAAATACAAATTGGGGCTAGAATTTACGTGTTAAAGCTGTACCGACCCTTTTTTGAACTTAAATGACTTCAAATGTTCAAAATAACCTTAGAAATAGATAGATCTTTTCGAATAGGTAGAAAAGACATCTTATAAGCAAAATTTCAAGTTTAAATGAACAAGTTATGACCATTTTAAGTTTAGGTTTTACATAATCTGATTTTTGACAAGAATCATGAAATAAAACTAGAAAGTTTGAATATAACTTCCATGAAATCTCATACCGGCTTATTTCTTTTGTCTAGGTAACGAAGAATATGTGATCTTCCTTCATGAGAACTACTACGGCTAAGAAGTTACGATATGGACTAATGAGTTTTACCTTACGTTTTATGTATTCGCGCATGTGCTTGTAGAATAGAGCACTAGATATTAGGGAAAGATAAAAATTGATATGCATGTGGGTTATTATGGGTGCTATGTATGTGATTCGTTATGTATAATCAATAAATGATAAGCATATTGGAGCTCAATTGGTTGATTAATATAAGTTGCCCTTATGTATATTGTTGTGTGTGCAAATATTGATTGATCACGTTAAATGGATTAATGTCGAATTGCAAATTTCTTATAACTAAATTGCTCGTGCATATTACTTAGATTATCTTCGCATTTTGCTACTACTCCTCAGTGTGAGACCGAAAAGGCAAGTTGCTTAGCTACATCTTGAGAATTAGGACGTTCGAGGAATACAGTCTCATTGTGTAGCCGAGCCGAATCGATCGCTTTGGGTAAGTAAAGCCTGGGGACTAGTAATATGGTTGATTAAAAATCCAACACGAGCTCAATTTCAAGGAGGTTGATTGTGATCCATTCAAAGCATTCCCTAACCCAGAATAGAGCGGTAAATCCATTCTACATACGAAACCGAATAGTCGTATGTATTGTTTGATCATATTATTGTGCATTTCATATTCTTAATTAATGGACTTGTTTGATTGCTTTGTTATGATTACTTTTGCGTAAGGAATATCTCACTGAGCTAGTTATGCTTACCCCTTAATAGGTTTATAATGCTACAGGATCATTATTTTTGTACCGAAGTCCATCCTGACCATCTGAGTAGAACGTACGTTTTTGGAGAGCTTTTAGAGGGATTCTATTTTGAAGATTTTATATTAGATTTCCTTCAAAATCTTTCAGTTTTAGTTATTTTCTTAGTAAGACTATGTTATTATGGAGATTTATCAAGGAATGCCTCGTAGAAGATGTAAAACATTTTATTTTGATGAATCATAATAGTACTGCCTTGAATGTTCCCCTGCCACTATTTTCACATGCATAACTCCACCGGTCTCCCTTTACTGTGAACGTACGCCTTGTACCAATATGAAAGCTTTCGAGTAACTAAGATAGTCATTCTCAAGTTTTGATATTATGTACGGTAGCTTGTCACGTTTAAGGTATCTGTTGGGGCATGACACCAATATATCTCAGCTCAGCTTCCCTTAAGCCTATACACAATGGATACTCTTTGTAAGGTTCCTTCAAATACACATGATCCCCCATATCAAACTCAAGAACTAGACGTTTTTTATATGCCTAACTCTTTTGTTTATCATGGGCTTCTTTCATCCTTTGCTGGATGATCTTAACTTTTCTTGCTGCATCTTGGATAAGCTCAGGTCCGATGGCCAACTTCTCTACATCATCCCAAAACAGAGGTTATCGGCATCTTCGTCCTTATAAAGCTTCATAGGGTGGCATCTTGATGGTTAAATGGTAGCTATTGTTGTAAGCAAATTCAACCAAAGGTAAGTACGCTTCCCATCTACCTTGGAACTCCATAACACATGCCTGCAACATATCCTCTAGGTTCTAAATAGTTCACTCTGACTATCCATCGGTTTACGGGTAGTAAGCAATACTGAAATGTAACTTAGTCCCCATACACTTTTGCAGACTTATCCAGAGCTTTGACACAAATATAGGGTTTTAATCAGATATGATTCCTGCTGGAACTTCATGTAATCTCACAATTTCTTTTACATACAACCTTGTTAGCTTGTCTATTGAATCGATCATATTGATAGGTATGAAGCGCGTCGACTTGGTAAGTTAATCCACTATGACCCATATGACATCACATCCAGCTGGTGTTCTGGGTAAACCACACACGAAGTCTATCGTAATCTGATCCCATTTTCATTCTAGTATGGCTAATGGTTTTAGTAGTCCTCTTGGTCTTTGGTGCTCAATTTTCACTTGCTGACATGTAGGGCACTTCATCACAAATTCAGTTATGTCTCTTTTTCATCCCATCCTACCAATTGTGGCTCTTAAGGTCTTAGTACATTTTGGTCCCACTGAGATGCACGGTGCATCTCGAATTACGAGATTCACCCATAATTTCCTTTTTTATCTCCTCGTCATCTGGTACACACAATCCTCCCTTCATTCTTACTACATCCTCCTTATCTATCTCAAAACCAGCATACTTCCCTTCTTGTACCTCTTGCTTAACTTTCTGAATTGCTTCATTATATCGTTATGCTTCCTTGATCCTGTCTATTAAGGTAGGCTTCATAACCAAGTTGGAAATTTCTGCCTCTACACTATGTCCCACAAATTCAATACTTAGCCTCTCAATTCCTTTACTAACTCCTTCTGCATAGTAAGCATGGTAGCAACTTCTCCATGGTTCTTTCGACTTAAAGCCTCTACTACTGCATTTACTTTTCTGGGACAATAATTTATTCCAAGATCATAATCCTTTATAAGTTCTAACCATCTCCTTTGCCTCATATTCAATTCTTTCTGCGTAAACAAATATTTAAGGCTCTTGTGATCTATATATATCTCGCATCATTGTCCGTAGAGGTAATGTCTCTAGGGCTTGAGGGCAAAAACAATAGCAACTAGTTTAAGATCATATGTTGGGTAATTCTGTTCGTGTGGCCTTAACTGGTGTGAAGCATATGCGATCACCTTTCTTTCTTGCATAAGGACACACCCTAAGCCATTTCTTGATGCATCGTTATGGATTATATATGGCTTTTTAGGATATGGCAAAGTCAAGATTGGAGTAGATACCAAACATCGCTTCAATTCTTGGAAACTTTGCTCCTGCTTTTTGTTCCAAACAAACTTTTCATTCTTTTGGGTCAACTAAGTTAGTAGGTTGGCTATCTTTGAAAAATCTTATATGAACTTCTTATAGTAGCCGGCTAATCCAAGAAAACTTCTAACCTCAGTTACCGTCTTTGGTTGTTTCTATTCCATCATAACTTTAATCTTTTCGAGATCTACCAATATTCCATTTATTGATACTGTTATTGTTTTTGCCCAAGGCCAAATATTTGATATTTTAATTTTATAATTTATTAAGAACAATAAAATGATTATTCCCAATCGGATTAATAATTCTTATGTTTATAAATTATTTAATAATTTATTTCGTAAATTATTTTATAATTTATTATTATCCCTAATAAGATTATGGGACTAAAGTTATTATTCGCATGAATAATAGACTTTTGTATAAATAGAACATAAGACGCTCTTCTAGGGAAAATGACATGTGTTGTCAAAAGAAATTTTCGAAACCCTAGAGAGAGTATGAGAAATTCGTATCTCTAGGAGCCCCTTCGAAACCAAATCTAGAAGCGTTCTAGATTGCGCTAGCACGCAAGAGGAGAATCCAAATCAAGGTTATTCTCGTGTGGATACCGTAGAGGGCGTTCGCAACGTGGCAACGTCTACAGATCCGTATCATCAAATAGCTTTTTGAAATTTGAAAAAGGTATTAAAACTTGAACTTTTATTTTCGTTTTTGTATCTAATAAAAAACACATGGATATTGGAATTAGGGTTTTAATTTTAAAGAAAAATTCCGCTGCAAAACTGATAATAAAACCCAACAGTAGTATCAGAGCGACTTGTGTTTTTGATTTGATCGAAATTATGTTATGATTTGCATGTGATGCAAATATAAATTGCCTTCTTGTTTATGATTGAATTCGTATTCTATTCATATGATGATATGAAATTGTTTTATTTGAAAATTCGAATCTTTTATGTATTGCATATGATGATATGCATAAATCATTTTATTTGATATTCGAATCTTGTATATATTGCATGTGATGATATGAAATCGTTTTTGTTTGAAATTCGATTAGATCGAATCTATTGTGGTACACGGATCAAAATTTGTTTAGATAACATGTAATCTGTTTTGGTCGTTAATGTTATGTGTCGAACAGATTAATAAAAATTTTATCCACACGATCTTGTCAATTGGATTGATAGAGGCTTGGTGGCGGTGGGGTTAATTATTCGAGAAAGTCGAAATAAAAACTAGGGTTCTTGGAGAGAAACCCTAATTGTTATGTAGACATAACATAATCCATGAACATATAGATGTTTATGACGAAACAAAATAACGTCCTTGAAAAATAAAAAAAAAATGTATATATAATACACAGACATATTGATGAATGTGTAACAATATACATTGACTTACCACGAGTATGCCCTGAGAATATAGTAAGTTCTGGACAATCCAAAATTATGTCGATATATGAGACATATGAATTTCTCAGAAAAATTCAAGGATATTCGTACTAGGAAATGTATATTTTAAGGACGTTTTTCTTAAGGCATTGAATGATTTTGCAAATATAGATTTATAAAAATTGTTTAGCTTTTGAAGTGTTTTATGTTACATGTTCTTGTAAGCGCTTAAGTTATATGTATGGTGCATAGCATGGCCCCTAGGACTAGTCTGAACGCAGGTTCTATTTATTCATTTCATGGGTTGTAATTTTATAAATACGACCTGCGTGTCGTTTTGATTATTGTAATTTAATTTTACTAGTTGTAGTAAGATTTTGTATCTTTTTCATCATTGTAATGGAAGACATGAAGATGTAATGAAGACCTTTCCCAATCCATGATGATGAAGTTAAAGCCTTGATGAAGATACAAGTTTTTCAACTCAGATCCATGTTGATGGATCTTTACCTTAAGATCGTGCTATTGGTCTTCATATTGGCTTATGAAGATCAATATAGATTAAGGGCCATGCTATGACACGTTTTTATGTTATGCATAACATGATAATATGCTGACATGTATGTGATACCATGTTTACAACCATATACTTAATATCCTTTACATGTGATAATAAGATAAAATATCACCCTTTTAAATCCCTCAAATAATATTAAGTCATGAAAATGCCTTCCATAGTTCGACACTTGTCAAGACTTAGATCGTCTAATTATAGGTTCTGCCAAAGCAGGGTGCAATAGACTATCCTAGTCACACAAGGTGAATAATGGTGGTATCCACATGTTGTAATGGTTAGACTTAAATAGGCTATCAAAACGGTTTTGGGCCTATGGCATTAGATGGGATTAGTAGGCCAGGACATGTGATGTCAATCCCATAACGAGAGTTACGTTTGATGTAATTGGAAAGGGTTTCCTACCTAAATAACTAAATTTTGGGTGTCATGCCATATGTGACTCAAGGTTTAGTGAAATATGGATCTTCACCCACTAAGAAACTTTATTTAATGGTTTCCAAATTAATACTAGAGGGTTATTAATTTGATAAAAATAGTGGGACTATGAAAATGGCTTAAATAAAGATAATTAACTTTGTATACCTCTATATGTAGATCATGGCAACCAACAACACAACCTTGTGATCAATTCTTGAAAAGGATAAGCTGAATAGTAAAAACTTCCTTGATTGGTATCGTAACTTAAGAATTGTTCTTAAGTACGAAAGGAAGTTGTATGTGATTGATGAGGCAATCCCTGATGAACCTGCTCTTGATGCTCCAAGAGCTGAAAGAAATGCTTTTAGTAAGCATAAGGAAGACTCATTGGATGTGACCTGCATTATGCTTGCCACCATGGAACCTAAGCTTTAGAAGCAAATGGAAGACATGGAGGCGTACGATATGATCGTACACCTAAAGGAAATGTTCCAAGAACAGCAAGACATGAGATTTGCAGTCACCAAGGAGCTGAATTCTTGTAAAATGGCTCTAGGTAGCTCTGTGAGTACACATGTACTCAAGATGAAGAGCTATATTGATAGACTTGAGAAGCTAGGCTCTCCAGTTTCTAGGGAGATGGCTACAGATTTTATCCTAGGCTCTTTCCCTCCTAGCTATGACCAGTTTGTGATGAACTACAACATGCACAAAATGGATGTGTCTATCATGGAGCTGCATGGAATGCTTAAGAATGCAGAACAAAATGTTAAAACAAATAACAATGTTCTGATGGTTCAAAAGGGACAAGGCAAAAAGAGAAATGCCAATGGTAGAGGCAAGGGCAAAGCAAAAGGTCAGCCCAAAGCTAAAAAGCCCAAGCCTCAACCTAAGGCCAAACCACCCAAGGAAGGGGTTTGCTTCTTGTGCAATGAACCAGGTCATTGGAAGAGGAACTGCAAACTTTATTTGGAGGATTTGAGAAAGAAGAAGGGTAGTGAGACTACTGCTTCAGGTATTTATGTCATATAAGTCAATCTATCTACTTCTACATCATGGGTATTAGATACTGGATGTGAGTCTCACATTTGTGTAAATGAGCAGGGATTAAAGCAAAGTAGAAAGTTGGCTAAGGGTGAAGTGGACCTACGCATGGCAAATTGAGCAAGGGTTGCTGCATTAGATATGGGAAATTTTGAATTAACTTTGCCTTCTGGACTTATTCTGATTTTAAATAATTGTTATTATGTGCCAGCTATGAGCAGTAACATTATTTCAGTTTCATGTTTGGACAAGGATGGTTTTAGATTTATTATTGAGAATAATACAATCTCCATCTATCGTGGAGACATCTTTTATGGTATTGCTCATTTGATGAATGGTCTCTATATTCTAAAATTTGATGAATCTGATCATAAGTCCATTTATAACATTAATACCAAAAGGTTCAAATCTAACAGTTTGAATCCAACTTACTTCTGGCATTGTCGTTTAGGCCACATTAATGAGAAACACATATCAAAGCTTCATCAAGATGGGCTTTTAATTCATTTGATTTTGAATCATATGAATCATGCGAATCTTGTTTGATGGGAAAGATGACAAAGGTTCCTTTCACAGGACAAAGTGAGAGAGCTAATGACTTACTAAGCCTAATACATACCGATGTATGTGGAGCATTAAGTTCACCTGCTAGAGGAGGTTACTTATACTTCATAACTTTTACAGATGACTTTAGTAGGTATGGATATGTTTACCTAATGAGGCATAAATCCGAATCATTTGAAAAGTTCAAAATGTTCAAAAATGAAGTACAAAATCAACTTGGCAAAAATATAAAAACGCTTCGATCAAATCGAGGTGGTGAATTTAAACCAAGATTTCTCTGATTATCTTAAGGATTGTGGGATAATCTCACAGTTGACTCCTCTAGGAACACCACAATGGAATGTGTTCTGAAATAAAATCGAACTTTATTAATATGGTTCGATCAATGATGAGTCAGACGATCTTCCAATATCCTTTGGGATATGCCTTAGAAACTGCTGCGTTTATATTGAACAGGTTCCATCAAAATCGGTCGAAAAGACACCATACAGTTATGGAATGGGAATGTCCCAGTTTGTCTTTTCTAAAGATATGGGGTTGTGATGCTTATGTTAAACGACAGGTGTCTGATAAGCTAGCAGCTAAATCTGACAAATGCTTCTTTGTGGGATATCCTAAAGAGACAAAAGGATACTACTTCTACAACCAATCTGAGAACAAAGTGTTTGTTGCTCGTAATGGTCATTTTCTAGAAAGAGAATTTGTCTCTAAAGGAATCAGTGGGAGTACGATTCAACTCGAAGAAGTTCGAGAACCACAAACTAGCATAGAACCCATGATAGATGTTCAATCAGACTCGCAATTAGTTGCTGAGCCTGAACCACTAACTGAAGGCCCACGTAGGACTGGTAGGATTCGTCACGAGCCTGAGAGATATGGATTTCTCGTTACTGACAATCGCGATGTCATGCTCATAGACCAAGATGAGCCCACATCATACCAGGAAGCAATGATGGGCCCCGACTCTGAGAAATGGTTATTAGCCATGAGATCGAAATGCAATCCATGTATGAAAATCAAGTATGGACTTTGATTGATCCACCCGATGGTGTAAAAACTATTGGATGTAAATGGGTTTTCAAGAAGAAAACTGACATGGATGGCAATGTGCATACCTAAAGCACGACTAGTTGCAAAAGGTTTTAAAAACTCATGGTATAGACTATGATGAAACCTTTTCGCCTGTAGTCATGCTTAAGTCTGTGAGAATTCTTCTTGCCATAGCTGTATTATGACTATGAGATATGGCAAATGGATGTCAAGACAGCCTTCTTGAATGGAAACCTCATTGAGGATGTGTACATGACACAACCTGAGGGATTTGTTAACCGAGGAATTCACATAAGGTATGTAAGCTTCAAAGGTCCATTTATGGATTGAAGCAAGCATCTCGAAGTTGGAATCTTCGTTTTGATGAAGCAATCAAAGAGTTTGATTTCATCAAGAATGAAGATGAACCTTGCGTTTATAAGAGAGTTAGTGGGAGCGTAGTAGTTTTCTTGGTGCTTTACGTAGACGACATATTGCTCATTGGAAATGATTTCTACATTACAAAAGGTCAAAACATGGTTAGGAAATTGTTTCTCAATGAAGGACTTAGGTGAGGCTGCCTATATTCTAGGCATCAAGATCTATAGAGATAGATCTAGAAGGATAATTAGCCTAAGTCAGAGTGCATACATTGACAAGGTACTAAAAAGGTTTAGTATGGAGAATTCCAAAAGAGGATTTCTGCCAGTATCACATGGAATTAAATTGAGTAAGACTCAATGTCCACTTCAAAAGAAGAACGGGAACGCATGAGTAGGATTCCATACGCCTCAGCTATTGGTTCCATCATGTATGCCATGTTATGCACTCGACCAGATGTCGCTTATGCTTTAAGCATCACAAGTAGGTACCAATCAGATCCAGGTGAAAGTCACTGGATAGCAGTCAAAAACATTCTAAAGTACTTAAGAAGGACTAAGGATGTGTTTTTGACATATGGAGGTCAGGAAGGTGATCTTGTAGTAAATGGTTACACAGATGCCAGCTTCCAATCTGATTCAGATGATTTTCGATCGCAATCTGGTTATGTGTTTTGTTTGAATGGAGGTGCTGTAAGCTGGAAGAGTTCCAAACAGGACACAGTTGCAGATTCTACTACGGAGGCTGAGTACATAGCAGCATCGGATGCAGCTAAGGAAGCAGTTTGGATCAAGAAGTTCATTAGTGCATTGGGAGTTATTCCTAGCATTGCAAATCCAGTGGACCTTTATTGTGACAATAATGGGGCCATTGCACAGGCTAAGGAACCAAGATCACCAGCGATCCAAACACATACTCAGGCGTTACCATCTCATTCGAGAAATCATTGAAAGAGGAGATGTTAAGATATGCAGAGTACCCACAAATGACAATGTTGCAGATCCATTGACTAAGCCTCTTCCCCAGTCTAAACATGATAGTCATACTAGAGCACTGGGCATTAGACTTATGATTGAGTAGAGCTAATGCAAGTGAGAGATTGCTAGTGATGTGCCATAGCACATATGGATTTTATGTCATTTGGATATTTATTATCTTTATAAGCCATTCTATTTTTCAAGGTTTATTATTACCTTTTTACCTTGATAAAATAATTCCATGAGTAATTTTGTTATTCCTTATGTCATTAAAGTATGTGACTTTAATAGTAAAACCATAAAGGAATAAATAACTTTATTCTAAATTATCCCTAATCGTTCATTATATGGAATAATAATGAATTAAGATTAGTATGTAGGCTGGATGATGGTCATGTTTTACTGATCATGGATATAAGATATCATTTCAGCACATAGATACATGTAAGAGTACATTGTATTGGAATGACCAATTATGAGAATACTATATGGATCAATATGATAAGTATTTCTCATTACAGTAATTATTTAAGTCCTTTGACCTGATGACACCATAGATTCCTACATAACAAACTCCATATTTTAATTCAGTTCTTTATCATCTTTAATCAGATGATTATAAGACTGATATTGGATAGAATAAGTTATGTGGAGGAATGTGAGTGTTCATGAGGAATTTGTCCCTCTCATTAAATTGAGAGAGATATCTTTTGGGCCCCTTGTTGAGTAAGACTGAGATATGCATGGCCGTGCTCAAATGAATTGATAAGGAGTTATCAATGTTATTTGTTTAAGTCAGTCAAACTCTGGATTCAAGAAATAGGTGATTAAACAATATAAGTGTGTATTGATCCACACCTTATGTTTAATCATAAGATATCATGACAAAGGGACTAAATAATTAACTGTCTATAAGGTAAAATCGGATCACCGATCTTCACTTAATTTGGGTAGGCATAATGTCTTGCTAGAGGCCGCTTATGTCTCGTAGGTCAAAAGGGTTTTTGATCTACTGCAACATTAAGTGAACCTACAGGGTCACACACAAAAGAATGAACTAAAAGGATCAGGGACTTGATATAAATAAGTCTGATGGGAATGATAAAGTCATTTATTAATCTTAATTTGTTAAGATTGATAAATAATTATTGGGCCTAGTGCAAGTGGGAGATTGTTAGTGTTTTTGCCCAATGCCAAATATTTGATATTTTCATTTTATAATTTGTTAAGAACAATCAAATGATTATTCCTAATTGGATTAATAATTCTTATGTTTATAAATTATTTAATAATTTATTTCATAAATTATTTTATAATTTATTATTATCCCTAATAAGATTAGGGGACTAAAGTTATTATTCGCATGAATAATAGACTTTAGTATAAATAGAACATAAGACGCTCTCCTAAGGAAAATGACATGTGTTGTCAAAAGAAATTTTTGAAACCTTAAAGAGAGTGTGAGCAATTCGTATCTCTAGGAGCCCCTTCGAAACCAAATCTAGAAGCGTTCTAGATTGCGCTAGCTCGCAAGAGGAGAATCCAAATCAAGGTCATTCTCGTGTGGATACCATAGAAGGCGTTCGCAATGTGGCAACGTATACAGATCCGTATCATCAAATAGCTTGTTGAAAAAGGTATTAAAACTTAAACTTTTATTTTCGTTTTTGTATCTAATAAAAAACACATGGATGCTGGAATTAGGGTTTTAATTTTAAAGAAAAATTCCGCTGCAAAACTAATAATAAAACCCAACAGATACAACATGTCCTAGGAAAGATATTTGATCCAACCAAAAGCCACACTTAGATAACTTGGTGTACAACTTGTGCTCTCTCGAAGTTTGTAATGCCATCTTTAAGTACTCTTCGTGTTGTCCCCGTGTTTTAGAATAGACTAAAATATCATCAATGAAGACAATTACGCACTTATCCAATAGTGGCTTATAAACACGATTAATGAAGTCCATAGAAGCTGTTGGTGCATTGACCAATCTAAATGGCATCACCAAGAACTCATAATTTCTATACCGAGTTCTAAAAGTGGTCTTTGACACATTTTTGGGTCTAATCCTTAGCTGATGATATCCCAATCGCAAATCAATGCACGAGAATACGCTTGCACCTTCCAACTGGTTGAAGAGATCATCAATCTACAGTAACGGATACTTATTCTTGATGGTGACTTTTTTGAGCTCTCGATAGTCAATACATAGCCTCATAGACCCGTCCTTTTTCTTTACGAACAACATCGGAGCTCCCCAAAGTGAGACATTTGGTTTAATAAGTCCTTGATCAAGTAACTCCTATAGTTGTTTCTTAAGTTCCTTGAGCTCAACGGATGCCACTTGACACAGTGCCTTTGATATGGGTTCCATATTTGCAATTAAATCAATCTCGAAATCGATTTCTCGTTTTTGGGGCAACCTAGGCAACTCTTCTAGAAAACGTTAGAAAACTCATTAACAATGGGGATTGTCACACCCCATAGGGGTATCCTAAACGTAACAGTCCGCCACATACTATATAAGACTTTCGAATTATTATCCGAGCCCTCGGGAGTCTTGTATAGATGTAAAGCGTCCCTTTACGACAATAGAATACTCTATTCAATGGAGTTAAGAAGTTTAATGTGGTATTCGATAGCTATAGATAATAAATCAAAACACATACATAGGTTACAAACTCCAAGGGGCATTCTCCCGCAAAAGAATATTAAGGTCCATTACAATCATCCAGAGTCTGTTGGTTTCCAGAGGAAGTCTAAACAAAACCGAAATAAACTTCTAAGGGAAACTCCTAGCTATGGTACCTGAGCTGTAGCTTGCCTTGGCCTAAGCCAAATGAACTCGTGCTGCAATAAGTAAAAACTATAGGGGCGTAAGCTAACTAGTTTAGTGAGTAAAAACTTCCATATCGCAATTAAGACATAACATTCAAACAAGTGATTATTCAATCAAGTGAAATGCATCAAACACGTGAATTTAACAAACATATGACCAGCCGGAAATCATATGTGGATGGACTTGCACCCTCCATCCCGGGTTAGCAGATTAACGAATCTTGTGGTAAAATGCCGTTTAAGCTCACGGTCAACTGAATAATAATTTGTTTTATGGATCACGATTTACCAACATATTCGTTTTATGGATCACGAAAAACCAACAAATGCTAATGCTCCATCCCCATCGTGATATGAATGAGTTCAAATTTATATTGAATGTCTAATAATCGATTAATCCAATTCTTTTAGGTGGCCAAGCAATATCAGCAGACAATCAATTCTAGCTCCTCTATATACAAGCAATGAATTATCATCCGGCTTCGATATTCTTTGAATTCAACTTCACATATCAACAGCAGACAATTATAATTCCCAACTAACCCCATCATGCATAATCATTCTTTTTATCTTTGCTTAGCAACTAGTACAACTATCATTACAATCACAAGCAATAATTGAAATCGGAAGTGATACTTACTCGACCATGGTATGCTGGTCTCTTAGTAATAGTAGTCAGGTGGTAGGGTATCGTCATTCTCGGGAATCACCTACCAAATAAGAATAACCTAATGAGAATCTCATCACTTAACGAATTCAAAGTATGCATCTAAACTAAATAAAATCGTGATTCTGCTATTTGCGGAAGTTCCAACTTAAAACGCCATAACTTGGTCATTTTAACTCGGAATTTCGCAAATTTTATATCGATTTCTAACTACTTCGAAAGATCTACCTATTAATAATATTATTTCCAAATTTTGAAGACATTTAGTTCATGGAATAGAGGGATCAGATTTGTTCTGTAACTTTTTCCATTTCCGAAAAAATTGTTTTACATTTGATCAAAATGTTTCTAGTTGATGATTCATGTATAGATAAAATATGAATGAATTCCTAATATGAATGACGTGTAATGAGTTAAATATATGCATGATCTTGATGATTTTTGATAATGAAACCTTAAGAACTCTTAATTCTTACAAGACTCCAACCATAGTCACTTCTTAAAAAAATCCACTTTTTCCAATTTTGCATCTCCTTAGTGTTTTGGGGTTTTATTCTTAGAAATTCATTGTTATCTAAGTAAAAATGAGTCTTCATCATCTATACTATCCAAGACCTTCATTTCTACATAAAAATTTACATTTTTCACTTTGCAAGTATATTTTTAAATAAGCTTTTCATAAATCCGAATTTTGGAAAAATTCATTTCTTGCATGTTTCCTTTGAGAAAACTTGTTTAATGCATCAAAATTTAAAGCTTTACTATATCTATTACCTAAGGACTTCATTTAACACATAAAACATAAAATTTGAGCTTGAATACTAGGTGATTACACATGCATCATCTCAAATTATGAATTTGACAAATTGAACACTAACTCAAAAGTTTCCATCTTAATTCCACTACTTGTTTTACACATTACTCATGCCTAAACTCATTTCAACTTGTAAAAATCATTCATTAGAGATACCTATTACATATACCTTTCATTTTTCATGTAAAATATGAGTTTCAAAGTAGTTTCAAGGGTTTTTAAAAATAGGTCTTGAAGTTTATCCGAATTTTCCATTACACATTTCTAACAAAAACATTTTCTTTTCAAGTTCCTTGTCTTATATTCATAAAGATCTACCATCTAACACATTTATATATGCAAGACTAAGCTTTTATGATCATTAATGCATGGAAACACAAAATACTCACATAAACATGAATGTCAAGAAAAACATGAATGTCTAAACACTAGATCTACAACTTATAGTGCATGACAATGAGTTTAAAGACATGAATATAAATTTTTCATGCAAAATCTCTACTTTTATATGCATGAATATAATGATACTTCAACAAAAGCTTGTTAAACACAAAATCTACTCTTGTAATGGCTTGAGATTCATGTATTAATGTTTTCTCATCCCTGGCATTTGCTCATTGGGATTTCAAGATGAAAACACACAAGAATACTCTTGCTATTGCAAGATTAAGTAGTAACAAGGCTTGGAATCATCACCTAAATGAAGTTTTGAAGAAGAAAAGAAGAGGAAATGAGCTTGTGTGTGTGAGTGTGAGGCGGGGGGGTGCGCTTGGTCACGGCAGCAACAAGGAGAGAAAAAAAGAGAGTTTTGATTTTGTAAAAATTTTGAATGAGTAAAAATGAGGAGAGAGAGATAAAATGAGCTTATATATTAAGGGAATTAGGGTTTAAATGTATTAAAAAGAGTAAAAATAAAACAAATAGAGGGAATTGGGGGAGGGGGTGCGCCGGCCATACAAGAGGGAAGAGAGAGGGAGTGAATTGAATTTGATATATTTTGTAATTGAAGTAATAAAATGTAATAAATGTAAGAATTAAGTAGGAAACAAAATTATCTTAGAAAAGAAAATATAATGAGTAGTTGTAAGGATGTAAGAATAAGGTATGGGTAGTGTGTAGTGTAGGTTGTGCTTGTGAATAGTGATAAATAGTAGACAATACATCTACTTTACCGGTAGTAAAGAAAATACGGGAAAAAGGCTATAACTGTAATTTTTATAGCCCAGAAAATTATAAAATTTATATATTTGAAATCCTTATAAAATTTCGGTTCTAATGAATATTACGGAATATTTTTCTGAGTTTCTGGTCCCGAGGCTTGTTTTTCTGTAATTGAGCTTGGGAAGGCCCAGAATAGAATTTTTTCCAAAATTAAAACTTTCCAAGGTTTGAAATATACTTTAAAATAATAATTCACATTAATTTATTTTATAAAACTTCTTTTGTTATGAAACCGAAGGAAAGCCGGATTTAGGGTTTCTAAGCTTCTCTCACTAAGCTTGAACTAGATCGATTTAGGGTTCTGCTTTTCGATTCCCGGAGTTTACTTGACTACTAAGAATACCGGGGTTTACAACCTCCCCACCTTAAACAGAGTTTTGTCCTCAAAAATGGACTGGCGTACCTTGTCCTTCGAATAACTCGGGGTACTTCCTTCGGATCTCCTCCTCAACTTCCCAAGTTGCTTCCTCAAAAGCGTGATTCCTCCATAATACTTTAACATAGTGAATGTCCTTGTGCCGTAGCCTTTGGGTTTTCTTATCCAATATCTTTATGGGGTGTTCTTTGTATTCCAGATTTTCCTTCAGCTGAATAGGTTCCAATTCCAAAATCCTCTCCGGGTCAGGCACATACCTTCTTAATACTGACACATGAAACACATAGTGAATCCCGAATAGATTTGGTGGTAAAGCTAGCCGATACGCTAGATCTCCAATTCTTTCCAAAATTATGAAGGGTCCAATATATCTCGGGCTTAGCTTTCCTTGTGTACGCATTCTTTTAATACTTTTAATCGGACTTATCTTCAGGTACACATGGTCACCTACTTTGAATTCGAGTTCCCTTCTTTTCAAATCTGCCCAACTCTTTTGTCTATTCTGAGCCTCTTTCATTTTCTGTTGGATTACCCTCACCTTATCGGCCGCTTCTTGTACCAATTCTGGCCCGATAGCTATCTTTTCCACTTCGTCCTAAAACAGAGGGGATCTACAGCGCCGTCCGTACAAGGCTTCACAGGTGGCATTTGAATAGTTGAGTGGTAGCTATTATTGTAAGCAAACTCGATAAGATGTACATGACTATTCCAACTCCCTTTGAATTCCAAGGCACAAGCTCTCAACATGTCTTCCAGGGTTTGGATCGTCCGCTTATACTGTCCATTGGTCTGAGGGTGATATGCTGTACTGAAGTGTAATTTGGTACCCAAACTCTTTTGCAGGCTTAACTTAGACACAAATCTTGGGTCACTATCCAAGATAATCCTTGCTGGTATGCCATGTAATCGCACAATTTCCCGGATGTAGATTTTAGCTAGCTTTTCCATTGAATAGGTCATATTTATGGGTAAGAAGTGCGCTAACTTGGTTAACCGATCCACTATTACCCATACAACATCACAACCTGATGAAGTCTTTGGGAAACCACACACAAAATCCATGGATATCTGATCCCACTTCCATTCGGAGATAGGTAAAGGCTTTAGCAATCCTCCCGGCCTTAGTGCTCTACTTTCACTTGTTGGCAAACCGGACACTTTATCACATAATCTGCTACATCTCTCTTCATGCCGTTCCACCAATAGTGGCTTTTCAAATGTTAGTACATCTTGGTACCTCCCGGATGCATGGTGTAACCGGAGTTATGGGCTTCACTCATTATTTCCTTTGTCAACTCTTCGTCATCCAGCTCACACAACCTTCCCTTCATTCTAATCACATCCTCATCGTCTACTGCAAAGTCCAGGTACCTTCCTACTTGGGTTTCCTTTTTAATCTTTTGTATCACCTCGTCATACCTTTGGGCTTCCTTGATTCTTTCTATTAGGGTTGGCTCCAATGCCAGATTAGTTATTTCAAGCTTTGCACTTTGATCTATGAACTCAATCTTCAGCTTCTCAAAATCCCTAATCAAATCCTTTTGGCTTGTGATCAAAGCGGCTATTTCCCCATAATTTTTCTGACTTAAGGCATCCGCAACTGCATTAACCCTCCCTAGACAGTAATTTATCACCAAATCATAATCTTTTATTAGTTCCAACCATCTCCTTTGCCTCATGTTTAACTCTTTTTGTGTGAACAGATATTTAAGGGTCTTATGATCCGTGTATATCTCATACCTCTGTCCATATAAATAGTGTCTCCAAAGTTTCAAGGCGAAGACAACCGCGACCAGCTCTAGATCATGTGAGAGAGTTCTCTCTTGTAATTGACAGGATTGTCAATACATGTTATGAAAATTAAGAATTATAATTTTTTTTTATTCTTCTTGCTGATTGAATTTTTATATTCCTTTAGCAATTCGTGAGAGTTTTTACAAATTGTGAGTTATATCGATTTGTGATTCCATTCACAAACCAGTTTGATTTTGGTTAGTCGTTGCACCTATCGACTAATAATATCATCCATATCATTTATTTCTGTTTTCCTTTAAAATCAGAAAACCCAAAAAGATTGTGAAAAATTGTTAACCCCCTTGGGAGCTTATCATTTGGTATCAGAACTTTTGGTTCGGCGCGCTTCATTCCGGTAAGTCGTCGTTTCATCTTGATTGGTATTTGTTTGGATTTAGGGGTTGTGATTGCTGCTTTGATAGTTGCGTAGTTGTTGTTCGACGCAATTTGTTTGGTTGTATTGAAAGATTAGTGTTTGTTGTGAATTTTGTGAATTTGGAGCAATGGAGAATAAATTCCATATTAGGGTTAGAATTGAGGATCATGGATATCTTGCACGTATTGATAATTTAAGTGGGAATTTGGTTTTTGAATATACGGTGGCAAGATTAGGATTAAAAGTTGAAGATCATCCATATCCATATAAGTTGTATTGTTACAATGAGAAATTTCGAGTAATGAAACAAGCATGGGCTGTTTTCTCATCAGGCTCTTTTAAAGATATAGTGTTGTGTGATGTTGTACCCATGGATGATTGTCACATACACCTAGGCAAGCCATGGAAACATTTAAATAAGGCTATGTATGATCCTGATAGAGATGTCTATCATATAAATTCTGGAAGAAAAACTTTGCAACCCATGAGTACGGATCAGGTTGTTCATGATATGGGTGTCGTCAAGAGAGTGGTCCAGAAGTGGTTGACATCACAGAGGGAGAAGTCTCATTCTAAAAGGGTTGGTGAGGTAAAAGTGGTTAGGGTTGAGCCAAAACAGGTAGTTGTTGATAACGTGAGTATTGAGAAAAATGAAAAGGCTGTTGAGGTTATTCCTGAAAACTTCCCACAAAAATGATGCACAGGTGTTGGAGATAATCTGAAGAATGTTGTTGACCAAGGGAAGAGGGTTGAACAGGTGGATGTATTGGTAATAGATATACCACAGGTTGAAGGGAAGGTGGAAAAAGCTGTTAATGTTGTTAATTCATCCATAGTGCAAGTAGCTGAGGTTGAATCTGTGGCAGTTAAGGAGGCCAACCTATTTGCTAAATCTAATTTACAAGTCAACGAAGATCCTACACCAAGGGCAAATTTATTCCAGGCCAGATGTATGATTCAGGATAAGATTTGTAAATTGGTTGTGCATGGGGGTAGTTGTCCTAATGTAATTTCACAAGATTTTGTGAAGAGAATGAATCTGCAGGTGATTCCACATCCAAGGCCATATAGCCTTCGATGGTTGAGTTCTCCAGATGTGATACATATTCATAAACATTCACAGGTTACTTTTGCAATGGAAGATTATGAAGATACAATAACATGTGATATAGCTCTTATGGATTGTGCACAGATATTGCTGGGTAAACCATGGCAATATGATAGGCGAGTTATCTATGATGGATATAAGAACACCTACAAGATTCATAAAGATGGAGAGATATTCTTAATGCTTCCAATGACTTTGGCTGAAGTTCAACAGGAGAGATATGAAAATGTTCGGGCTAAAGGTCAAAGGAGTTTATTTTTGTATCCTTGCAAGTCTTCCGAGAAAAGAAAGAAGTCGCCTCAAAAGTTTCAGGAGATTCAACATGTTCCACATGATGTTCCATCTAGATTAAATGCCAAGATTCGAGGTCGAATCTTTTCCAAGAAGGGGAGAATGATGTGAACGCATCAAGGCTAATTTATCAGTTAATTGTCATTTTTAATTTCTTTGTCAGTTACAGTCAGTTACTTATTTTTGTCAGTTACATGTCTTTAATTTCTTTGTCAGTTATATGTCTTTAATTTCTTTGTCAGTTATAGTCAGTTATTTATTTTTGTCAGTTACATATCTTTAATTTCTTTGTATGTAAAAGATTATATATTAAGCCTTGGTTATGAGAATTAGGAAGGTTTTAGTTGATTTCTATTTTGGTGAGTTCATGTGAGAGGTTCTCTCTTGTAATTGACAGGATTGTCAATACATGTTATGAATATTGAGAACTATAATTTTCTTTATTCTTCTTGCTGATTGAATTTTTATATTCCTTTAGCAATTCGTGAGAGTTTTTACAAATCGTGAGTTATATCGATTTGTGATTCCATTCACAAACCAGTTTGATTTTTGTTAGTCGTGGCACCTATCGACTAATAATATCATCCATATCATTTATTTCTGTTTTCCTTTAAAATCAGAAAACCCAAAAAGATTGTGAAAAATTGTTAACCCCCTTGGGAGCTTATCATTTGGTATATTAAACCCTAGGTATATTAAACCTAGAACCCTATAACCGTAAGGGAATCAAATCCCCAAAGGACCGTCTTGAACAAGCAATCATTCACCGGAACTAGACCCCAATCGAACCTGTCAATTGAAACCTAAGTTATCAAAGAAGAATTCCCTCAACCGTTTAGATTGAAGAAATCAAAGAGAGTTCTTTTGCAAAGAACCAAAGAGAGAGTTTTCCCCCAAAGAAGATTAATTTCATATCAATATTGTCAAAGTCTCTTTTTTTTTTTTTTTGTGACTAACAACCCTAGATCTAAAAAAATTGGAACTTTCTCCCTTGTAGATCTAAAAACCCTAGATCTCAAGATTGCAACTTTCTTTGTGTATATGAAACCCTAATCCTAAAGATTGCAACTTTTTTTTTTTTTTTTTTTACTTTTGAATTCTAACAAGATAATCAAAGAACAAACGAATAATTCAAACAGTAAATAAGATAAAGGATAGGTTTTTACTTGATTCAAGAAACCGAAGCTCTGATACCAAATGATGCGATCTATAGAACCCTAGGTATATTAAACCTAGAACCCTATAACCGTAAGGGAATCAAATCCCCAAAGGACCGTCTTGAGCAAGCAATCATTCACCGGAACTGGACCCCAATCGAACCTGTCAATTGAAACCTAAGTTATCAAAGAAGAATTCCCTCAACTGTTTAGATTGAAGAAATCAAAGAGAGTTTTTTTCTTCAGAGTAATTGTGGCATTCAAATATATGATCCACTTTCCTCTCCCACTCTAAATATGACTCAGGATCATTTTTCCCTGAAAGGAAGGAATTTTCATTTTAATGCTTCCTAAGTTGCTATCACGCCTTTGAGTGTCTCCTCTCCTCTGTATGTTTCTTCTCCCCCTCTGGAAACTAAACTCATCAGAATCAGTTTCCTCCTTCTCCTCTATCCTAACTTTCCTTCTTGGTTGCCATTCATGCCTTCGCCCCATAGATGGATTACTCGCCTGTTCCCTACTACTTTTTAGCTTATCAATCCTCTCATGGACTTGCTCCATCTCAGCACTCAACATCCTTTTCATCTCATTCAACAAAACATCCATCTCCAATCTATTACCTGTAATCCCCTTCTCCCCTTTAGTCGGATTAGATCCAGACATATTGTTGCAAGAAAAAGGTTAGTAGAATAACAGATAATATGCAAACCTCACAATTCACTTCCTCACTTGTTTACACTCACAGATGAAGATTCTCTCGTGTTTTCGCACACACACACAAAGATGATATTCCTCACAACTCACTCTTAAAGACTCTTTGATCAGAACTTACTTGAAAGAAAATTTCTTCAAAATAAATCGATAAGGCAATTCAACCTTTCAAACAACAGTTCCAAATCAACAAATAAGATTAGCAGTAATAAGGACACAGTTCTAGTATAATCACAGAAACACAACTCTAAATTTCTTATAGAAAACTGATATTGACACTTTCTTGTTCTCTTCTCTTATTTTTTTTTTTTTTTTTTTTTTTTGACTAACAACCCTAGATCTAAAAAAATTGGAACTTTCTCCCTTGTAGATCTAAAAACCCTAGATCTCAAGATTGCAACTTTCTTTGTGTATATGAAACCCTAATCCTAAAGATTGCAACTTTTCTTTTTTTTTTTTTTACTTTTGAATTCTAACAAGACAATCAAAGAACAAGCGAATAATTCAAATAGTAAATAAGATAAAGGATAGGTTTTTACTTGATTCAAGAAACCGAAGCTCTGATACCAAATGATGCGATCTATAGAACCCTAGGTATATTATACCTAGGGTTCTAAATATGACTCAGGATCATTCTTCCCCTGAAAGGAAGGAATTTTCATTTTAATGCTTCCTAAGTTGCTATCACGCCTTTGAGTGTAAACAGGTGAGGAAGTGAATTGTGAGGTTTGCATATTATCTGTTATTCTACTAACCTTTTTCTTGTAGCAATATGTCTGGATCTAATCCGACTGAAGGGAGAAGGGGAGTGCAGGTAATAGATTGGAGATGGATGTTTTGTTGAATGAGATGAAAAGGATGTTGAGTGCTGAGATGGAGCAAGTCCATGAGAGGATTGATAAGCTAGAAAGTAGTAGGGAAGAGGTGAGTAATCCATCTATGGGGCGAAGGCATGAATGGCAACCAAGAAGGAAAGTTAGGATAGAGGAGAAGGAGGAAACTGATTCTGATGAGTTTAGTTTCCAGAGGGGGAGAAGACTTTGACAATATTGAAATGAAATTAATCTTCTTTAAGGGAAAACTCTCTCTTTGGTTCTTTGCAAAAGAACTCTCTTTGATTTCTTCAATCTAAACGGTTGAGGGAATTCTTCTTTGATAACTTAGGTTTCAATTGACAGGTTCGATTGGGGTCTAGTTCCGGTGAATGATTGCTTGTTCAAGACGGTCCTTTGGGGATTTGATTCCCTTACGGTTATAGGGTTCTAGGTTTAATATACTAGGGTTCTAGGTTTAATATACCTAGGGTTCTAAATATGACTCAGGATCATTCTTCCCTGAAAGGAAGGAATTTTCATTTTAATGCTTCCTAAGTTGCTATCACGCCTTTGAGTGTAAACAGGTGAGGAAGTGAATTGTGAGGTTTGCATATTATTTGTTATTCTACTAACATTTTTCTTGCAGCAATATGTCTGGATCTAATCCGACTGAAGGGGAGAAGGGGAGTACAGGTAATAGATTGGAGATGGATGTTAAGCTTAGGTATTGCATTTGGTATCAGAGCTTTTGGTTCGGCGCGCTTCATTCCGGTAAGTCGTCGTTTCATCTTGATTGGTATTTGTTTGGATTTAGGGGTTGTGATTGCTGCTTTGATAGTTGCATAGTTGTTGTTCGACGCAATTTGTTTGGTTGTATTGAAAGATTAGTGTTTGTTGTGAATTTTGTGAATTTGGAGCAATGGAGAATAAATTCCATATTAGGGTTAGAATTGAGGATCATGGATATCTTGCACGTATTGATAATTTATGTGGGAATTTGGTTTCTGAATATACGGTGGCAAGATTAGGATTAAAAGTTGAAGATCATCCATATCCATATAAGTTGTATTGTTACAATGAGAAATTTCGAGTAACGAAACAAGCATGGGCTGTTTTCTCATCAGGCTCTTTTAAAGGTATAGTGTTGTGTGATGTTGTACCCATGGATGATTGTCACATACACCTAGGCAAGCCATGGAAACATTTAAATAAGGCTATGTATGATCCTGATAGAGATGTCTATCATATAAATTCTGGAAGAAAAACTTTGCAACCTATGAGTACGGATCAGGTTGTTCATGATATGGGTGTCGTCAAGAGAGTGGTCCAGAAGTGGTTGACATCACAGAGGGAGAAGTCTCATTCTAAAAGGGTTGGTGAGGTTAAAGTGGTTAGGGTTGAGCCAAAACAGGTAGTTGTTGATAACGTGAGTATTGAGAAAAATGAAAAGGCTGTTGAGGTTATTCCTGAAAACTTCCCCACAAAACATGATGCACAAGGTGTTGGAGATAATCTGAAGAATGTTGTTGACCAGGGAAGAGGGTTGAACAGGTGGATGTATTGGCAATAGATACACCACAGGTTGAAGGGAAGGTGGAAAAAGCTGTCAATGTTGTTAATTCATCCATAGTGTAAGTAGCTGAGGTTGAATCTGTGGCAGTTAAGGAGGGCAACCTATTTGCTAATTCTAATTTGCAAGTCAAGAAGATCCTACACCAAGGGAAAATTTATTCCAGGCCAGATGTATGATTCAGGATAAGATTTGTAAATTGGTTGTGCATGGGGTAGTTGTCCTAATGTAATTTCACAAGATTTTGTGAAGAGAATGAATCTGCAGGTGATTCCACATCCAAGGCCATATAGCCTTTGATGGTTGAGTTCTCCATATGTGATACATATTCATAAACAGTCACAGGTTACTTTTACAATGGAAGATTATGAAGATACAATAACATGTGATATAGCTCTTATGGATTGTGCATAGATATTGCTGGGTAGACCATGGCAATATGATAGGCGAGTTATCTATGATGGATATAAGAATACCTACAAGATTCATAAAGATGGAGAGATATTCTTAATGCTTCCAATGACTTTGGCTGAAGTTCAACAGGAGAGATATGAAAATGTTCGGGCTAAAGGTCAAAGGAGTTTGTTTTTGTATCCTTGCAAGTCTTCCAAGAAAAGAAAGAAGTCGCCTCAAAAGTTTCAGGAGATTCAACATGTTCCACATGATGTTCCATCTAGATTAAATGCCAAGATTCGAGGTCGAATCTTTTCCAAGAAGGGGAGAATGATGTGAACGCATCAAGGCCAATTTATCAGTTAATTGTCATTTTTAATTTCTTTGTCAGTTACAGTCAGTTACTTATTTTTGTCAGTTACATGTCTTTAATTTCTTTGTCAGTTATATGTCTTTAATTTCTTTGTCAGTTATAGTCAGTTATTTATTTTTGTCAGTTACATATCTTTAATTTCTTTGTATGTAAAAGACTATATATTAAGCCTTGGTTATGAGAATTAGGAAGGTTTTAGTTGATTTCTATTTTGGTGAGTTCATGTGAGAGAGTTCTCTCTTGTAATTGACAGGATTGTCAATACATGTTATGAATATTGAGAACTATAATTTTCTTTATTCTTCTTGCTCATTGAATTTTTATATTCCTTTAGCAATTCGTGAGAGTTTTTACAAATCGTGAGTTATATCGATTTGTGATTCCATTCACAAACCACTTTGATTTTTGTTAGTCGTGGCACCTATCGACTAATAATATCATCCATATCATTTATTTCTGTTTTCCTTTAAAATCAGAAAACCCAAAAAGATTGTGAAAAATTGTTAACCCCCTTGGGAGCTTATCATTTGGTATATTAAACCCTAGGTATATTAAACCTAGAACCTTATAACCGTAAGGGAATCAAATCCCCAAAGGACCGTCTTGAACAAGCAATCATTCACCGGAACTAGACCCCAATCGAACCTGTCAATTGAAACCTAAGTTATCAAAGAAGAATTCCCTCAATCGTTTAGATTGAAGAAATCAAAGAGAGTTCTTTTGCAAAGAACCAAAGAGAGAGTTTTCCCCCAAAGAAGATTAATTTCATATCAATATTGTCAAAGTCTCTTTTTTTTTTTTTTTTTTTGTGACTAACAACCCTAGATCTAAAAAAATTGGAACTTTCTCCCTTGTAGATCTAAAAACCCTAGATCTCAAGATTGCAACTTTCTTTGTGTATATGAAACCCTAATCCTAAAGATTGCAACTTTTTTTTTTTTTTTTTACTTTTGAATTCTAACAAGATAATCAAAGAACAAGCGAATAATTCAAACAGTAAATAAGATAAAGGATAGGTTTTTACTTGATTCAAGAAACCGAAGCTCTGATACCAAATGATGCGATCTATAGAACCCTAGGTATATTAAACCTAGAACCCTATAACCGTAAGGGAATCAAATCCCCAAAGGACCGTCTTGAGCAAGCAATCATTCACCGGAACTGGACCCCAATCGAACCTGTCAATTGAAACCTAAGTTATCAAAGAAGAATTCCCTCAACTGTTTAGATTGAAGAATCAAAGAGAGTTTTTTTCTTCAGAGTAATTGTGGCATTCAAATATATGATCCACTTTCCTCTCCCACTCTAAATATGACTCAGGATCATTTTTCCCCTGAAAGGAAGGAATTTTCATTTTAATGCTTCCTAAGTTGCTATCACGCCTTTGAGTGTCTCCTCTCCTCTGTATGTTTCTTCTCCCCCTCTGGAAACTAAACTCATCAGAATCAGTTTCCTCCTTCTCCTCTATCCTAACTTTCCTTCTTGGTTGCCATTCATGCCGTCGCCCCATAGATGGATTACTCGCCTGTTCCCTACTACTTTTTAGCTTATCAATCCTCTCATGGACTTGCTCCATCTCAGCACTCAACATCCTTTTCATCTCATTCAACAAAACATCCATCTCCAATCTATTACCTGTAATCCCCTTCTCCCCTTCAGTCGGATTAGATCCAGACATATTGTTGCAAGAAAAAGGTTAGTAGAATAACAGATAATATGCAAACCTCACAATTCACTTCCTCACTTGTTTACACTCACAGATGAAGATTCTCGTGTTTTCGCACACACACACAAAGATGATATTCCTCACAACTCACTCTTAAAGACTCTTTGATCAGAACTTACTTGAAAGAAAATTTCTTCAAAATAAATCGATAAGGCAATTCAACCTTTCAAACAACAGTTCCAAATCAACAAATAAGATTAGCAGTAATAAGGACACAGTTCTAGTATAATCACAGAAACACAACTCTAAATTTCTTATAGAAAACTGATATTGACACTTTCTTGTTCTCTTCTCTTATTTTTTTTCTTTTTTTTTTTTTTTGACTAACAACCCTAGATCTAAAAAAATTGGAACTTTCTCCCTTGTAGATCTAAAAACCCTAGATCTCAAGATTGTAACTTTCTTTGTGTATATGAAACCCTAATCCTAAAGATTGCAACTTTTTTTTTTTTTTTTTACTTTTGATTTCTAACAAGACAATCAAAGAACAAGCGAATAATTCAAACAGTAAATAAGATAAAGGATAGGTTTTTACTTGATTCAAGAAACCGAAGCTCTGATACCAAATGATGCGATCTATAGAACCCTAGGTATATTATACCTAGGGTTCTAAATATGACTCAGGATCATTCTTCCCCTGAAAGGAAGGAATTTTCATTTTAATGCTTCCTAAGTTGCTATCACGCCTTTGAGTGTAAACAGGTGAGGAAGTGAATTGTGAGGTTTGCATATTATCTGTTATTCTACTAACCTTTTTCTTGTAGCAATATGTCTGGATCTAATCCGACTGAAGGGGAGAAGGGGAGTGCAGGTAATAGATTGGAGATGGATGTTTTGTTGAATGAGATGAAAAGGATGTTGAGTGCTGAGATGGAGCAAGTCCATGAGAGGATTGATAAGCTAGAAAGTAGTAGGGAAGAGGGGAGTAATCCATCTATGGGGCGAAGGCATGAATGGCAACCAAGAAGGAAAGTTAGGATAGAGGAGAAGGAGGAAACTGATTCTGATGAGTTTAGTTTCCAGAGGGGGAGAAGACTTTGACAATATTGAAATGAAATTAATCTTCTTTAAGGGAAAACTCTCTCTTTGGTTCTTTGCAAAAGAACTCTCTTTGATTTCTTCAATCTAAACGGTTGAGGGAATTCTTCTTTGATAACTTAGGTTTCAATTGACAGGTTCGATTGGGGTCTAGTTCCGGTGAATGATTGCTTGTTCAAGACGGTCCTTTGGGGATTTGATTCCCTTACGGTTATAGGATTCTAGGTTTAATATACTAGGGTTCTAGGTTTAATATACCTAGGGTTCTAAATATGACTCAGGATCATTCTTCCCCTGAAAGGAAGGAATTTTCATTTTAATGCTTCCTAAGTTGCTATCACGCCTTTGAGTGTAAACAGGTGAGGAAGTGAATTGTGAGGTTTGCATATTATTTGTTATTCTACTAACATTTTTCTTGCAGCAATATGTCTGGATCTAATCCGACTGAAAGGGAGAAGGGAGTACAGGTAATAGATTGGAGATGGATGTTAAGCTTAGGTATTGCATTTGGTATCAGAGCTTTTGGTTCGGCGCGCTTCATTCCGGTAAGTCGTCGTTTCATCTTGATTGGTATTTGTTTGGATTTAGGGGTTGTGATTGCTGCTTTGATAGTTGCATAGTTGTTGTTCGACGCAATTTGTTTGGTTGTATTGAAAGATTAGTGTTTGTTGTGAATTTTGTGAATTTGGAGCAATGGAGAATAAATTCCATATTAGGGTTAGAATTGAGGATCATGGATATCTTGCACGTATTGATAATTTATGTGGGAATTTGGTTTCTGAATATACGGTGGCAAGATTAGGATTAAAAGTTGAAGATCATCCATATCCATATAAGTTGTATCATTACAATGAGAAATTCCGAGTAACGAAACAAGCATGGGCTGTTTTCTCATCAGGCTCTTTTAAAGATATAGTGTTGTGTGATGTTGTACCCATGGATGATTGTCACATACACCTAGGCAAGCCATGGAAACATTTAAATAAGGCTATGTATGATCCTGATAGAGATGTCTATCATATAAATTCTGGAAGAAAAACTTTGCAACCCATGAGTACGGATCAGGTTGTTCATGATATGGGTGTCGTCAAGAGAGTGGTCCAGAAGTGGTTGACATCACAGAGGGAGAAGTCTCATTCTAAAAGGGTTGGTGAGGTTAAAGTGGTTAGGGTTGAGCCAAAACAGGTAGTTGTTGATAACGTGAGTATTGCGAAAAATGAAAAGGCTGTTGAGGTTATTCCTGAAAACTTCCCCACAAAACATGATGCACAAGGTGTTGGAGATAATCTGAAGAATGTTGTTGACCAAGGGAAGAGGGTTGAACAGGTGGATGTATTGGCAATAGATACACCACAGGTTGAAGGGAAGGTGGAAAAAGCTGTCAATGTTGTTAATTCATCCATAGTGTAAGTAGCTGAGGTTGAATCTGTGGCAGTTAAGGAGGGCAACCTATTTGCTAATTCTAATTTGCAAGTCAAGGAAGATCCTACACCAAGGGAAAATTTATTCCAGGCCAGATGTATGATTCAGGATAAGATTTGTAAATTGGTTGTGCATGGGGGTAGTTGTCCTAATGTAATTTCACAAGATTTTGTGAAGAGAATGAATCTGCAGGTGATTCCACATCCAAGGCCATATAGCCTTTGATGGTTGAGTTCTCCATATGTGATACATATTCATAAACAGTCACAGGTTACTTTTGCAATGGAAGATTATGAAGATACAATAACATGTGATATAGCTCTTATGGATTGTGCATAGATATTGCTGGGTAGACCATGGCAATATGATAGGCGAGTTATCTATGATGGATATAAGAATACCTACAAGATTCATAAAGATGGAGAGATATTCTTAATGCTTCCAATGACTTTGGCTGAAGTTCAACAGGAGAGATATGAAAATGTTCGGGCTAAAGGTCAAAGGAGTTTGTTTTTGTATCCTTGCAAGTCTTCCAAGAAAAGAAAGAAGTCGCCTCAAAAGTTTCAGGAGATTCAACATGTTCCACATGATGTTCCATCTAGATTAAATGCCAAGATTCGAGGTCGAATCTTTTCCAAGAAGGGGAGAATGATGTGAACGCATCAAGGCCAATTTATCAGTTAATTGTCATTTTTAATTTCTTTGTCAGTTACAGTCAGTTACTTATTTTTGTCAGTTACATGTCTTTAATTTCTTTGTCAGTTATATGTCTTTAATTTCTTTGTCAGTTACAGTTAGCTATTTATTTTTATTAGTTACATATCTTTAATTTCTTTGTATGTAAAAGACTATACATTAAGCCTTGGTTATGAGAATTATGAAGGTTTTAGTGGATTTCTATTTTGATGAGTTCATGTGAGAGAGTTCTCTCTTGTAATTGACAGGATTGTCAATACATGTTATGAATATTGAGAATTAGAATTTTGTTTATTCTTATTGCTGATTGAATTTTTATATTCCTTTAGCAATTCGTGAGAGTTTTTACAAATCGTGAGTTATATCGATTTGTGATTCCATTCACAAACCAGTTTGATTTTTATTAGTCGTGACACCTATCGACTAATAATATCATCCATATCATTTATTTCTGTTTTCCTTTAAAATCAGAAAACCCAAAAAGATTTTGAAAAAAATTGTTAACCCCCTCGGGATCTTATCACGTAGGCAATAACTTTCCCTTCTTGCATTAATACGCATCTAAGGCCATTCCTAGAAGCGTCACTATGTACTGTATAAGACTTTTTTGGATCCGGTAAAACCAAGATCGGTGCTGATACCAGTCGCCGTTTCAACTCCTGGAAACTCTGTTCCCTCTTATCTATCCAAACAAATTTCTTATTCTTTTGGGTCAACTGAGTCAGTGGCTTGCCTATCTTCGAGAAATCCTTCACAAACTTGCGATAGTAGCCAGCCAATCCCAAGAAACTTCTCACTTCCATAACCATTTGCGGCTGTTTCCATTTTACTACAGCCTTAATCTTTTCAGGGTCAACTGATATTCCTTCTCCAGTCACCACATGTCCAAGAAAAGATATTCTATCCAACCAAAAATCACATTTGGACAATTTGGCGTACAACTTATTTTCTCTTAAGGTTTAAAACGCCAATCGAAGATATTCTTCATGTTGTTCCTTGGTTTTAGAATATATCAAGATATCGTCTATGAAGACTATTACACACTTGTCCAAAAGTGGTTTGTAAACTCTGTTCATGAGATCCATAAATGCAGCTAGTGCATTAGTCAGCCCAAACGACATCACCAAAAACTCGTAGTGTCCATAACGAGTACGAAAAGCTGTCTTTGGTACATCCTCAAGCTTTATTCTTAACTGATGGTATCCCAAACGTAGATCAATGCGTGAAAACACGCACGCCCCTTGTAGTTGATCAAACAAATCGTCGATTCTTGGCAAAAGGTATCGATTCTTAATAGTCACTTTATTTAACTCACGGTAATCAATACACAACCTCAATGATCCATCCTTTTTCTTTACGAACAGGACTGATGCGCCCCATGGCGACACACTTGATCTTATGAATTTTTTATCCAAAAGTTCTTGTAATTGTGTTTTTAACTCCTTTAACTCGGCCGGTGCCATCCGGTATGGTGCTTTGTATATCGTTTCGGTGTTTGGAGCTAAAAAAATCTCAAAATCAATTTCCCTCTTTGGTGGTAACCTAGGCAGAATCTCTGGAAACACATCTAAATATTCATTTACCACCGGTATATCCTTTTCCTCTCGAGTCTCCTCTTCGTCTAAGACACCTTCAATAGGTATTATCTCTTCATCCTCCATCATCAATTCAAAAGAGTTTAATCCAAATCTTCTTGGAATTAAGGTTTCTCCTACAAACTCCACTTTTCCTCCCGATTGATCATAGAAACACACTATCCTCTTTTGGCAATCCACTACAGCTTTTACCCTGCTTAACCAGTTCATGTCAAGGATAACTTCGTATTTGTTCATCCCCAATATTATCAAATCACTTACCGAGTGATGTCCTTGAATTTCCAATGGGCAATCTTTTATTACCTCCCAAGTCGACACAACACTTTCGATAGGTGTCTTAATTCTCATACTAACAATAGTTGTGGCTATAGGTAATCCAAGTTGATTAGCCAAACTAGTGGTGATGAACGAATGTGTTGCTTCCGTGTCAAACAAAACATAAGCCTCCATTTTATTCACCTGTATGTGTCCTATGGTCAAAAAACATCCATCACTTCTCAACCCTAAAACACTCTCATAGCTACCTACGTGGGGTTTTTAACTTCCAGCTTTCCCATAAACATAATTCAATTTATTTTAGACAACAATTAAATAAATAAATTAACTTTCAACTTAAGAGGGTTTTTATTACTAACCTATCACCAAACCGCCATCCACGCCGACACTTTGATCCATGGCTGCCAATTCCACTTCCTCATCCTCATCTTCCTTTACCATCTACTGGCCTTCGCAGTTATAAAGCCTCATCCCATGCATCGCCGAAGCTGCACGGCTCCCACTTTTACTTCCTGACCTCATGGGGTTGGTATCGCTCGAAGTCCCAAAGGGTTGAGCAGCCACACTTTTTCGTTGCGAACATTCAGAGGCTAAGTGCCCCTTCTCTTTGCAAATGAAGCAAGTCATAGCCATCTTCTTCGGGCACGTATAAACCATATGGCCAGCATCGCCACAATAGTAACATTTGTTTCTCAGCAGTGGGCATTGCCTAGGAACATGAGTCCCCTTGCATTTCCAACAAGTGACATTGGCCTTAAACTGAGTCGGCCTTCCACTAGCATGATCCTTAAACTCCTGATACGGTTTGCACCACTTTCCTTTAAATCCTGAGCTTGAGGCGTCAAACGGCCTGCTCCCAAATACTCTTTTGTCAGGTTCCTGGTATTTCCTTTTCCTGGCTCCTTCAATCACTCGAGCCTTTTCTACCAACTCAAGGTCGGTCCTCACTCGAAATTCTTCCAACTTAATCCGTAACTCCTCATCCAAACCTCCCAAGAATACCTGTTTCTTCAGTTTCTCACTATCCCTGAAGGATTCAGGTGTGTATTGCAGCAAGTGAGTAAACTCAGTTTCATATTGTTCCACAATTCTTCCCTTTTACTTAACATGGAGGAAGTCCGCACTATACTTTACTCTTAAGCTGGAGGGAAAATAATTGTCCAAGAATTCCCGGCGAAAAGATTCCCATGTCATCGGTGGAGCCAAGCTTCTCCTTTTAGAGTCCCACCAGACCCTCGCATTGTATCTCAACATATAAGTTCCATACTCCAGTTATAAATAGGGTGGGATCTCATAAGCTGCAAAAGATCGCTCAATCTAAGCTAACCAATCCTCGGCTTCATCAGGTTTACCAAACGCCCCATCAAAATACTGGTTACTTTTAATGAAGTCCGGCAAGGAGCTTCGATGAGTCCTTCGGTACGGAAGAGATGGTGGTAAGGGCACATTGTAGGAATGCTCTTCCTGGGGAGCAGGTGCTTCAGTAGTCACTTTCCGGTGATCTGCAGGTGGTGGTGGATGCGGAGCAGAATCCCTGACACTTTGTCCTTGGTGCGGGTTCTAATTTGGGTTTTGGTTCTGGATGAATGTATTCAAGAGATTGGCCAACTGTCCAATCGCATTCATCACATCACCCTGCTGGTTCTGGGGTGCCACTCCTTGCGGATTTGGTTGAGGTACGACTGGTTGGTCAGCTTCGTTCGGGAGAGATTCTTGCTCCCGATTCCGAATCCGTCGGTTTCTTCTGTTTACACATTTTTTAATAACTCGTAGTATCTTTTTAACATTTTCAACTTTGAAGGAGTTAATTTATCAAACAAGGTTTGCAACTTTATGAGAACTCGGAAATCAAAGTTTTTAAAAGGAATTGAATTTCATAAACTTCATATAATCATAAGGAAAAACAAAAGAATTCATACATAAAGAAATAATTAGCAATTTCAAAATAACAACATGAATGAATGAGTGCTCATGCAGTTTATATGTGGTTAGTGCTCTTTGTGTCTAATGTCTAGCATGCTTGATTCTCATAAACTCTTTCTTTTGAAATAAACATGATCCTTCATTACCTTCGCGAGCCATACAAAAATTTACATCGGAGATTTTTGTTCACAAAATTTGGCTAGCTACATTCTAGTTCCAATTCTAAACATTTTTCCCTATTTCCAGAAACAAAACAAAATACAAGGAAAAAGAAAGAACAACTTACTAAACTATTTAAAAATCCTAAGGCAAATTGGCATTCCGCATTGCCTACTACAAAAGAAAAGAAAGAAAAGACTTCACTTGGACTTCATGGGTCGGGCTATCATTTCAACCTTCACTCATCACTACCATCTTCAGAGGTCGAACTAGAGGGTCGCCTCCTACTGGAAGAGCCACCATCATCCTGTTGGACAAACAGACTAAGGTACTCTCTCACATTCATCCTCTGCCTCCTAGCGGGTCGGACTAAAACCTCTTGGTCTTGCTCTTCACTTTCCTCCTCTCCTTCTATCCCTTGTTCCTCTCTCGGGCTTATTTCTTCCTCTCTATCTCTTGTTTCAGGTTCACCCACTTGGTTTTCCATTATCTCAGGTTCTCTCCTAAGCTCATCACCCACATTTTCCACATCTATGGGCTCGGGAGCCACGGGTTCTAATACTGCCACATCAAGCACAGGTGAATGTTCACCCTCAATGTAAACGTCCCTCCACAATAGGGGATCTACCTCTGGCTTTACCCTCCCACTATCAGGAATCTCTAATACTCGATTAAAATCCCACACTAACTGATTAGGTTCCGGATTTACTTCCCCTTCCGGCTCTATGGGTAGGGTAGGGGTTCTGGGTACTACATTCTCCTCCCAATTAGGATCCTCCTCAGGGTCCTCTTCTTCCTCTTCCTTCTCCACTTCCTCATCAACCTCATTACTCAATCCAATCACATGTGCATCATTTAATTGCATGCCTATATCACTAGCTCATGGAGGTGGAATGATTACACGTGGTGGAATAATATTTAAGTAAACCGCATGCCATGTAATGTGATTCCATGCATCAGCTATGTTCCAATCATGGTGGTCATACAAGTTATCATGAGCATAAACATATAAAGGACCTATAGGGATCCATACTCTAAAGTCTGGAGGGGTCGGGTTTTTGTAAACCCCGGTATTCTTAGTAGATAAATAAACTCCGGGAGTTGCAAAGCGAAACCCTAATCCGGCCTAGCTTAAGTCTAGTGAGAGAAGCTTAGAAACCCTAAACTCGGCTTTCCTTCGATTTCATAATAAAAGAAGTTTTATAAAGTAAATGAATATGAATTATTGTTTTAAAGTATATTTTAAACCTTAGAAAGTTTTAAATTCGGGAATTTTTTAATTCCGGGCCTTCCCGAGCTCAATTACGGAAAAATGTGCCCCGGGACCACAAACTCAGAAAAATATTCCGAAATATTCATTGGAACCAAAATTTTATAAGGATTTCAAAAATATCAATTTTATAATTTTCCGGGCTATAAAAATTACAGTTATAGCCTTTTTCCCGAATTTTCGTTACAACCGGTAAAGTAGATGTCTTGTCTACTATTCACAAGTACAACCTACACTATACATTACCCATACCCTATTCTTACATCCTTACAACTACTCATTCCAATTTTCTTTTCCAAGAAATTTTGTTTCCTAAATAATTATTACATTTATTACATTTTATTACATAAAATACAAATTTTATCAAAATTCAAACTCTCTCTCTCTCTCACCCCCTCATGGCCGGCGCCCCTCCCCCCATTTCCCCTCTCATTTTTTTGTAATTTAAGTAATAAAATATAATAAATGTAATAATTAAGTAGGAAACAAAATTTTTTTGGAAAAGAAAATATAATGAGTAGTTGTAAGGATGTAAGAATAGGGTATGGGTAGTGTGTAGTGTAGGTTGTACTTGTGAATAGTGATAAATAGTAGATAAGACATCTACTTTACAGGTAGTAAAAAAAATACGGGAAAGGTATAACTGTAATTTTTATAACCCGGAAAATTATAAAATTTATATTTTTGAAATCCTTATAAAATTTCGGTTCTAATGAATATTTCGGAATATTTTTCTGAGTTTCTGGTCCCAGGACTCGTTTTTCCGTAATTGAGCTCGGGAAGGCCCGGAATAGAAATTTTTCCAAAATTAAAACTTTCTAAGGTTTGAAATATACTTTAAAATAATAATTCACATTAATTTATTTTATAAAACTTCTTTTGTTATGAAACCGAAGAAAAGCCGGATTTAGGGTTTCTAAGCTTCTCTCACTAAGCTTGAACTAGATCGATTTAGGGTTCTGCTTTTCGGTTCCCGGAGTTTACTTGACTACTAAGAATACCAGGGTTTACAGCGATGTCGTCAAGGTTAGGCCATTCCTTCTCTTCTTTCGTATTCCCTACACGACTTTTAACTCCTTCTTTGACTTCTTCAATTAACTCAAATGAGCTCAACTACCACTACCTAGAAGTCGTGAATTCTCCCAGAAATGCATCTTTCTCTCCGTCTTGTCCTATGAATTCTATCTTTTTGTTTCTTCCATCTATTACGGCTTCCACTGAATATAACCAACTCATTCCAAGAATTACTTCATATTTACTGATTTTCACTATTATGAGATCGGTGGTAACCTCGTATCCTTGTGTTTTCATGGGATAACCTCTTAACACTTTTGTCATGGCCACCACGCTACCCATGTGGGTTTTTATACAAAAGCTAGTTGTAGATGTGGTTATTAGTGATTCGATCTTCTTGGCTAGACTAACAATGATAAACAAGTGTGTCGCACTGGTGTTAAAAAGGGTATAAGCGGTTTGGTCCCCTACTTGTATGGTTACTGCGTTCAAGATGCATGGGTTACTAATCTTATTGTTTTATGGTGTTTCCTACGCATCTATATTTATCGACTATATCGCATATCTAGTGTTTTATACTTTAGTAGATATAAGAAAAGTATATATTTAAGGATTAAGGCTAACCTATAACCAGTCCACAATCATAATCTTCTTCATTGTCGAGTGTGGCTAACTCCACTCCATCTTCTTCAGTCTCCTCTTAGAGCAATTGCCTTTCAAGATTATAGATCCTTAGCCCATACATGGATGATCTTAGACAGCTTCCATTTCCACTTCCACTTTTTGTCGGAGCAAGTTCTCCTGACATTCCTGATAACCACACTAGTACTGTCTTTCATTGGGGACCTTCATTGGCAAAATGTCTTGTTTGTTTGTAGGCATAGCAAGTTGTAGAAGCCTTCTTTGGGCAATTAGGAATCTTATGGTTGGGATCGCCACAAAATTTAGCACTTGTTTTGCAACAAAGGGCATCTCTTTGGAAAGTGTGCATCTTTGCACTTCTAGAGATCTCTTTTCTTCCACTGATATTTCCTTTAAAGCTACCAACAGGCTTGAACTTCTTAGAAGAGTAACTTGAGCTTGTTCCATCTTGGAATTCCTTCTCGAAAACAAATACCTTTTTCACTGGAGCTCTAACCTTTCTTTTCTTTGCTCCTTTGATAATTCGTGCTCTCTCTGTCAGTTCTCTAAAAGTCTGAATGTTGAACTCCTCTAATCTCATCCTTAAATCTTCATCCAATCCATTTAGGAACACTTACCACTTCAACTCCTCACTATACTTGTAAGACTCAAGAGCACACTGCAAAAGCCTACTAAACTCCATCTCGTATTGTTCCATCATCCTTCCTTTATGAGATATGTGTAGGAAGTTAGCACTGTATCTTACTCTTAAACTGTCAGGAAAGTAATTTTCCAAAAACTCATGTCTGAACATATCCTAAATGATAGCGGTAACTCATGACTTTTTGCTCCGACCAAATTTTGGCATTAAACCTCAACATATACATCTCATACTTAAACGAAGGCGGTGCAGTGCTTCATATGCGGCAAAAGATCATTTTATTTGTGCTAACTAATCATCGGCTTCATCCGGCTTTACGAATGCTCCATCAAAGTAGTGATTGCTCTTAATGAAGTCCAGGAGTGAAGTCTTGCAAGGTCGAGGTGGTGGTGGTGGCGACAAAGGCATGGTGTGCTATTGAGCAACATATGGTGCGGGTCCTTCTACAAATGCTCGTGGTGCTTAGTAAGGCGGTGCTTGTGCTGGTGCTGGTGTTGGTGCTGTGCCGGTATGTTTATGTTTTGCACCAAAGCATTCAAAATCTGGTCAACTGACCGAGTTTTGCTTGGATCACTTTGCGGATTAGGGGATGGAATTGCTTGAGGTGCTTCTTGTTGATTTCTTTCATCGGGTGGCTTATTTGATGCACACCTTTCTTTTGCACATCCTCGTCTAGGTCAGCTATTTAAATTTTTAGTTACATGAGTTTTAATGACAATTATTAAGTCTTTAAGCATTTGAAATACGGAAATTATGGAAGTTATGGAAATTCCAACATAATAGAGAATATATCAAAATCACAAAAGAAGCTTAGGTAATCAAATCAAAAAATCAAAACTTTCAAACTAGAAATACTTCATCAATTGAAACATTCAAAGGCACAATACCCGTACATAAAGAGATCAAAGTCAATGACAACAGCTTACAACAAAACTCATAAAACATAACAAACAGAAAACACCTTTTTGAGAACATAAACCAAACTCCTAATCGATCTCATAACTTAGGTCGATCTTATTACTAAATTTGATTTGGACTTTCGAAATGTGCTCGGGTGGTTACTTTATCTCTTCGTCTTCCTTCATCTTTCAAGCTTCCTTTTAACGGCTTTTATGGGGAGGGGTTCATTCTGTGATGATCGAGGTTAAGGGTCATTATGGGTCTTTTCGCCACAAACTGCCTCAAGTAACCTCACACTGCCATCCTTTTACCTTTGTTAGAGGGATGATTCCTTGATGTGCTTGGTTCTCCTTGTTCACGAGTTCATTGTTGGGCATTCTCTTCATTTGATTCAACCATTATCACATCATTAGCTTGGTCTCTTAGTATGAGGGTATGCGATCGGCTTCTACTCGGAGCACTTGTGTTCGGGGTCGGGTCTGCTTGCATCCGGAGTCATGATTAATTCCATGGGGGTTGGAAACATGATTGTTCCAAAGGTGGTCTGTTCATGGTACCATGGGTTCTATTTCTTGGCTTACTTCCTCTTCTTCTTTTGCCCCTTCCATGTTTTCTCCCATTCCTACATACTCACCCCATTCTTCTTCTTACGGTTATGTCGGAGCTAGCACATTTGTATGCGATAGCACATTACGATACACTCCATACTAGTAGAAGTAGAATTCTCCATCTGCTTGGTTCCAGTCGGTATGGTCAACAAGCTCATCATGGGCATAAATGTATACCAAACATAAGGAATTCCAAGTTCTAAAGTCGGGGAGAGCCAAGCATCCGTCATTTCTGAATATGAATGTGGCCCCTTAGAGCATGGGAATGTTATATTAGTAATTCGTGAGTCATTCCATGCTGTAGATAACTTCCAAGTCTATCCAATTCACACGCCTTCAGCCACCATACCTTATGCCCTCAATAATGTGCACCCATATGGTATTACATAGTCCTCTCCTCCACATGTTGAACATTTCGCAGGCGAACCTAGGGTATCCTACAAGAGCAAAATCCTCACACAAAAGCCTAACCTTCTACTGGTATTCCACAAAGGTTTCATCATGTCTCATTTCCAGGTGATGGGCCTTCGCCCTTACTTCACCAAGGCTAAGCTATAAGAGACAAAGAAGGTTATTAGTCCTTTTAGGAAAATCTAGGCGTTTCTAGCTATCTAAAACTAAGCCTTGTCTTACTTATTTTTACTTATCTACCCTTTTCTTCTTTTTTTTTCCTAGATTCATTCCAATTATCTTATTCTCCTAAACTTGTTGCTCTGATGCCAACTTAAACTATCATGCCTCAAAAGGTACCATAAACGTAGTAGTCCGCCACATACAATATTAAGACTTAAAAATGACTATCTTAGTCATGTGAGAGCTTCGATATCATATGTAAGGTGCACAACACGGTAATAGGAGATGCCGGTGGGAAATATAGTTTGAGCGAGTAATGTAAAGCATTGCAAGAATCTAGATAAATATTAACCCACATAATATAATTCATAAGTTCATTACAAAAGCCTTAGGGGCATTCCCCTGCTAAAATCTCCAAAGATCAAATCATAAAATCTAAGTCTTTACAATAAACTTAAATAATATCACCAAAAGATTTTAAAGAAAGTCCGATCTAGGTCCATGATTGGATTTCCCTCAAAAGCTTTCAAAAGATGACTTACGTAGATAAACGGAGATTATGGATACAAAAGCAAATGATCCTGCGCATACAAAAATCTATAGAGGTGTAAGCGTTACTAGCTTAGTGAGAACATTCCTAATTTATCATACTCGGAACAAAAGATATCAAACAAGTTTAATTATTCAAGCAAGTGAAATGCAACAAATACATTACCATACAAGACATGGTTTTTTGGGAACCATATGTTGAATGAATTTACGTCCTTCATTTGGGGTTGGTATACCGGCCAATTACGACCAACAAATAAATTTTATAGTTCTTATCAGCTACTATTCGTCACAAAAAATATGTAGATCTTACTGGCTACTACTCACCATATGTAGATATTACTGATTATACTGACCACCATTATTATACACTTGTCTCACCAAATGTGTAACACCCTAACTAGATGGCATTACAACTCGCCACGTGCCTTTCACTTTATAAGAACACGCTAAGGCTATAGAACTCTAAACCACAATTAAATAAATTATAAATCTCCATAATTCTCATAAAAGGTATCTATTTAAGATACCTCATGAAAAAAAAACATCTTGTTGGCATAAATCAAAGTTAATTAAACATGAAATATAATAATAAAGGAAAAACTCTTAAACAATCTTAACTCATAAAAACACATAAAAAAATTAATTTTAATCTTCCACAACTATCTATATTCCAAAGCATCTCTAGAACTCAATTGGTAAATCGAATCCACTAACGTTCCCCCCATTATCTATAAAGATATCACATCCTAAAAGATCATAAATCACCTAATCTTCTTCTGTTCCTAAAAAATTGAAAGGAATGAGCAAGAAGCCAAGTACGCCAAACCACATACAAATACATATGCACACACCACATATATAATCACGTGCAACTATTTCTAATGCAATAGATACAAATTATTATCTTTTAAATTAGCCAACAAACAATACAGTTTAGAACCATCTACAGTTCAGTCCTAAATTTGGAGTAACTCATGATTCCATAAAAACAAACATATGGAAAATAGGTAATTATACATATATTGGTGTTGGAGAATCATCCACACATAGCGACCTCTACCAAAACTTAATATACCGGAATCATTTCTATAAACGAGTCCACTCGGGACAATCTCACACATAGATAATTACGGTACCTCGTTAGTATCAAACCCTGCGTGGTCTTTACTAACTAAAGCCAAACACAAGCATCAAAATAATTTAATATGTCATATAGAATTAACTTTATTTGATATTCTAGCCCTACACACGTACTACAAGCAGATCTAAACCTAAAAGCACATACAACAAACAAGGTAAGGTTATACCTGATCAATTTCAAGGAACAGAAACTCCAAATCACCAATTCTCCTTTAGAACACAACTCAATTTCACCAAAACCCGATATTACAAACGTAATAGCTTTCAATAGCATACACCATCATATATACCTAATTGCATATATCATCTAATACCCTAATGTAAAAAGGAACACATATCCCTACCTTTCTTCTCAATTGAAATACAAAATTCCTTTGAAGAATAGAATTCTCTCGACAAATCTCCGAAACCCTAGAATTCATTCAATCCAATTTCAAACTAAAAGTGAACAAAATTATTTCTATAATAACATAAAGGCTAGGAATATTCATCTTACCTAGAAATGATCCTTAATCCTTCTTGATTCTTCAAAATCTAGATCTCCCAATCAAGATAGGTCTTTCTTCAATTTCTCCTTCAAATCCAATTACAAACCCTAAGGAAACTAATAGATCTACAAAATCCTAAAGGGGAAATAGTGATATGATTATGTGACCTGGACTATTGAATCCTATTGGCTGCTATGAACACCTACAGAGAGAACTTTTAGGTTTAGGGTTATGTTTTGGAGAAGAGGAAAGCCTAGTTTATATAGAAGATAAGGAATAACTGTTTATCTTTAGTAACGTCTCTTCATCTTTAATAACGTCTTTTCATCTTTAATGACATCTCTTCATATTCATTCACACATTTGATAACCGACAAAAATTAATTTAACTTTAGGGTTGACTATAAAACCCTCTTATTTTATATCAAATGACATCATTGCCCTTCAATATAAAATATTTATTTGTATATTACAAAATGTATAATAGGAAATGCAATGTAGCTCGATTCGTGAAGTGCATGAATAAATTTTATTAAGAGTCTAGCATTTAGTTATATTATTTTGAGGGTGATCATACAATTTTCAGATACTTCAACATGGTAGTAGAGCATACAATTTATTATACGTAATTCAAGACTCGATATGCTTAACATGAATTCACCAATCATTATAAATCACTTGCACTTTTCCATTTTATCTTTTTTCTATTTCTAGTACCACTAAACTACAAGCACAAATATGAGTATGAAAAATAAGAAGTAAACTCACTTGGCCATGTCTCGATAGTAGCTTTCTTAATCAAAATAATCCTCGGGGTAGCAAACATCGTCCTCTTCATTTCCTAGACAAAGGAAATACCAAGAATGAGTATTTCATAGAATCTTGACTTAAATTTTCTAAATCTATCTCATTTGAGGTAAAGTTCGGATTTATGGAAACTTCAACTCAAAATGGTCATCACTTGCTTATTTTAACTCAGAATTTTACATATTATATATCGTTTTCTACCTACTTGAAAAGATCTATATATTTATAAGATTATATTTATCATAAAAATTCACTTAGGTCCCAAAATGGTTCGGTACAAAATCACCACAAATTTTCTAGCCCCTAACAATACAATTTTCCAAACTTTTCTTCACCAAAAAATACTTGAGCAAAAATATAGATATGTATATGATTGGAAAAAAGTCTTTTTGATACATAAATAGACTCATATTTTATGCATGATGCTATTGGTGTTGTCTCAACAATTATTTTTTTCATAAAACAACTTCTCTTATGGGTTTGAAAAATTGGTCTTTGACAAATTTTTCTTTAAGTGGTTGGAACGGAAACTATGAATTCTTAAGTATTATAAATAAATGTTTTCTTATATTTTTATTTCCTAATCCATCAATGATAAATTAACTTTCCAAAGAAGATCTGGTTCTTTGAGGTATCTATAAATTTTATTTCTAGTGATTGAAAAATAGAGTTTTAAAAAATTTTCCTAAGTTGTTAATAGTCTCTAATGTCTCGAATTGTGTTACATGTATATTTTCTCTTCATATTATGTTCTTCTATTTCTTAGCAAATAAGTTTATCATTTTTAAAACTCCTTTCTTTGGCCAAATTATTTATTTAAGTGGGTTTATAGACTAGTGAGTGGATTTTATCTTAACTTAAAAAACTTATCTAGTTCTCGGTGTTCATTATGAAGTCGATAAAAATTCTTTTAAATAAGTTTTTATGAAAAATTTGTATAGCAAAGAATTATCAACATTAAAGTTTTAAACCAAAATTTTCATGTTACCATATTGAAAACAAAGTATGTATTCGTTTAGCTACATTGTTGAAGAAATCTTTATTATTACAACTTTAAAATTTATGATGAGCTTGTCTAAGTTTTTATAAAGAATTTATTAAAAACAATTTCTAAGTCTTTAATGGGAAAATCCTTGCTAAGTGACAAAAATTCATTCTAAAAGAGAGTTTAGTCTTATTTTTCTTTATTAAAGAAAAACTCCTCTTCATTTTTGTTGAGACAATATCAATATGGTTATGCATGAATATGAATATATAGTTATGAGAAAGATAAGAATATCACATAATAAGACAGAAAGAGATATAAGAAGCGTAACAATAAGGTCAAGTGTTAGGAGCCTTAGCTTCATCAAGGCATCCCGAAACTAAGAAAAGACCGGTTCCAAAAAGAGAAAAAACATAAAGAAAAGAAAAAGCATAATAAGAGCAATAAGAGTATGAACATGTTAGTAAGATGTTAGATTAGTGAGCTTTTATGCTCTAAATATATATATATATATATAACAATATATATATAACAATATATATAGAGTTAGATTAGGAGTAATAATATCAACATAATAACAACAACATAATAATAACAACATAATAACAATAATAACATAATGAGAGTTTAAGCATGAACAAGAACAAACCATGAACATATTGTTGCTTCCTTCACACTACGGTCATGTAATGTTGTATGACATGAAGGAGAAATATTATGAATATTTACCTAAAGGTTAGGTATTGATGGATGAAGAAGAATTTTTTATTTTTTATTATTTTTTTTTGTGGTTGTGTGGAGTTAGTAATGGGATGAGAGGAAAAGGGAATTGAGAAGGAAATTGTTTGTAGAGAAATTTGTAAGAGAGTTTTGTGGAGAGAATTTAGTTGAGTTCTGTTATGTAAAATGAAGTGTATGAAATAAATGGAGGGAGAGAGTGTATTTATAGAGATTTGTGAGGAAAATTAGATGTAATAAAATAAAATAAAAAAGAAAAGAATATAGATAGTAAGAGAAAGGGGGTGCCAGACTTGTGAAGAGGGAGAGAGAGATTGTATTTAATTTTTATTTTTGTAATAAAAAGTGATTAAGATGTGAGATGTGAGTGATATAAAGTTGTATTGGAAATGAAAAATATAATAAATAGGTGTATAGGTAATAAGAAAAAGTAGAGATAGGTAAATAGTGTAGAATAGTGGCATGAAAGTAGACAAGAAAAATTAATATCGTTAGTAAAGAAAATACTACTCTCTATAGGTTAGTTTATGGAAAGTCATGCCACCTTCCAATCAAAATTAAACATAAGGCGTATTGGGCAATCAAAATTGTTACTTTGATTTAGGAGCTGTTAGGTTGAAAAGAAGGTTGCAATTGAATGAATTAGATGAGTGGAGAGGGCAAGCATATGACAATATGAGGATATACAAGGAGAGGACAAAGAAATATCATGATTTGCATATCTGCTATTCAAGGGAATTCAAGGAAGGGGACCAAGTGTTGTTGTTTAATTCCTTGTTAAAACCTTTTCTAGTAAAATTGAAATCAAGATGGTCAGGTCCTTTTGTAGTCAAGAAAGTATTCCAACATGGAGCTATGGAGCTTGAGCACCCAAATCATGATAATTTCAAAGTAAATGGCCAAAGATTGAAGCTCTATTTAAATGATGAAGCAAAAAGTGAGGATCGAGAGGAGCTTAAACTCTAATCATTGGAAATTTAATTGATGAAAGTGAAAGACGTCAAGCTAGCGACGTTAAAAAAGTGCGCTTCTTGGGAGGCAACCCATGACTAACCTATGTAAGTTAAGTTCCTTTTTGTTTTCACTATCCCAAGTCTTCTTGTTGTCAAAATTGCAGGTTTTTGAGAAGGAGATCAAGATTAATTGAAGGAAGTGACAGTGTATTTTTAAGTGTGGGGAAGCATGAAACATAAGTAAGAAACTACCAGCTATCATTTCTAAGTGTGTCAGGTATTTATATTTCACTTTTAGTAAGGTTAAGTGGCTTGGAGAATTTGGTAAATTTTTAAGCACCTACATTACCTTGCATAAGCAGTGTTTGAAGTGAGGCCCTTAAGTCAAAAAGTTTCTGGACAATAATTTGGACACAGCCTATGTAACACTCTAAAATAAGGCATTACAACCGCTACGTATCCTCTCTTATATAGGACACGCAAAGGCTCAAATATCCACAATAATACAATTATCACCTGTAAACACACATAGGGTATTTCATAGGATACAAAACCTAAAAACAATAACTTCATAAAGCATAAACTCCTAGTTCAAGCATAAAATACAAGTTGACATTATAGCCAACAAATTCAACAGAAACTAAAAACTGTTTGCATTAAAATTTTTTCATTTAAAACCAACATAAACATCCAACTACAACTCCAAATGATCTAAACATGTCTTTTATTTAGAAATACTGATATATGAAGACTACCTCTCTGCTGGTAGTCGGGTTCACTATCGCCATCCCCACTATCAAAGAATAACTCATATCCGAAAAGATCATAGACTATATCTTCTTCACTTGTACCTGAAATTTAAAAGAATGAGCGGCGATACCTAGTGCGATAACTCCAATCCAAAAACAAATGCATATGCATATACAACAGGCAGATAATTCATGCAACTTAAACTAATGCAAACAATCGTATTATTATCTTTCTTAAGCTAACAAAACAACACAGTCCAGTATTAGGTATACTCTAATCCGAACTTGGAGTTACTCAGACCCCATTGAAAATCAAACAACTCTTTGAAAATAATAATCATATACATATATGGATGAGTGGGTACTCCCTAAACATCCCAAATCCAAAACTCCTAATTCTACTGGAATCATATCAAGGCGTAAGTCCACTAGGGACAACCTCACACCAAGATCATCAGGGTACCTCACCAATATCACTGTCTACTAGGTCTTTACTGGTCAAAGCCAAGCACAACTGTCACGCCCCGAAGGGTACCCTAAATGTGGTAGTCCGCCGTACACAATGTTAAAGCCTAAGAATGACCACCCAAGTCACGCGAAAGCTTCCATACTATGTACAAGGCGTCTAACACATGGAGGAGACTCATCGGAGTGATACATTTGATGTTGATATAACTTAAATAACAATGTAAAGGAATTTCAATTTACCATACCCCAAATACAAAACATTATACTTCAATTGCATTCCTCCAAAGACTTCCTACATAAAACTATTACAAGGCAAATCATAAAACCTAGCTGATAACTTCAAACATTCTTATTCTTTGCCGAAATCCCGAAGTCATTCTCGGCTCCAACAATCACGGTCCCCACTTAGCATTCTTGAGATAACCTGTTCATTTAAACAACTATTGGGGTATAAGCTACACTAGCTTAGTGAGAATTTTCTTGATTCTGTACCATAACAAGCAAGTTATAATCATCCATATGCTAGCATGAACAAACACATGAACAAACAATTATGTATGGGTATCCGAAACCCACACACAGAACGGATTTACGCCCTCCGTATCTTGGGTTAGGGATGGTATTGAAGTCTACACGACCGCTGCTAGTCCCAAGCCCTTGGCTTATAGCACTCGACTCGGCTAGGCTCACCCATGGAATGCATCCCCGATGCGCCTTAGTTCCCATGAATGAGCTCTGGCACCGGTCTCGTTATCCAAACGAGTCATCATCGGACTATACCGATCAACCTGCATAGGAGTAGCACGCTACCAATGCAATATGTCCGATGCGATGCATGACCAATTTAATTTTTGCTTAGGTCAAAATATTCATACATTCTTTAGACTGATCAACCAATATCATACACATAACAGAAATAATATGAACAATGCAGTTATCCAATCAAATCATGGTTTCAATATGCTTTAGTATTCTTTGGCATACATTCATTACAGTCTCATCATATATCCCATCCCCATTCATATCGATTTTTATCTTGTTTCTATAATTCTAATGCAACTAGCTACAAGCACAAATAAGGTAACAAAATAAGAAGAAAACTCACTCGGTCATTGGATCACCGGTCTCTTAGTAAAAGTAATCCGGTGGTAGGAAATTATCGATTTCGGAATCACCTAAAAAGGAAGAAATACTTTAATAAGTATTTCAACTCAGACTAATCCAAACAATCTTATACAAACTATCAAATTCGTAATTCTCGTCCTAAGCTGGAATTCCAACTTAAAACGGCCATAACTTGGTCATTTTAACTCGGAATTTCGTAAATTATATATCGATTTCTATCTACTTCAAAAGATCTATCTAATTCTAATATTATATTTAAGTTTTGAAAACTTTAAAGCTTTGAAAAGGTTGGATCGGATCAGAACAGTAGCAATTTCAATTTCGAAAAAAATATTTTTTTAAATGTTTGTAATATTCCTATTATATATGAGATTAGTTTAATGTATGCATGATCTTGATGATTTTTGTTAAAAGAAAATTTTATAGCTTTTTATCTTCCAAGACCATAATAACAACTACTTATGAAAAATCTAGTTTTCTAACTTTGATCATTTCCATTTGTTTTGGATTTATTTCTTAAATATAATTATCTTTATTAAAATTGAGTCTTCATTATATCTATTACTTATGACCTTCATTTCTACATAAAAATTTCCATTATACTTTGTAAACATGTCTTCAAGTACAGTTGATTCCAAAATCCGAATTTTGTAAAAATTAGTTTTTGAATGATTCCTTTAAGTAAAAATCATTTGATATTTAGAAAATTAGGGCTCAACCATACATAACCACTAAGGACTTCATTTTTACATAAAAATTTGCATTTTGCACTTTGCAAATATGTTTTCAAATAGGATTTACTCAAAAATCCAAATTTTTAGAAATCCACTTTTTGAATGATTCCTTCGGAAAAAACTTGTTTAATGCATTAAAATTTAAGACTTTACTATACCTACTACTTAAGGACTTCATTTAATACATAAAAAATTTTATTTTGAACTTGGGTAATAGGTGTTTTCATGAGTATCATCCAAAGTTATGAATTTTACAAGTTAACTACTAACTTCAAATTTTCCATCTTGATTCTACTTCTTATTTTACACCTTAATCTCATCAAAACTCATTTCAACTTGTAAAAATCACTACTTAATGATACCTATTACCTATACCCTTCATTTTTCACATAAAACATGAGTTTTGGAGTTGATAAATGGGTTTTCAAAATTGGTCTTGGTTGAGATCTGAATTTACAAAATTTATTTGTGGACATATCTTTTGATAAAATCTATCTAAACTTATGAAAATCTATTTCTTACATATCATATCTTAAGAGCCTTTCATATCTTGAATAAAAACTTCATTTTTGAGTTGGAAAACATGTTTTTAAAATATGCATTGGCCTAAATCCCAAAATAAGATTTTTATTTTGAAAATAACTTTTGAAAATCACCTTTGATTCTTGTAAAAAGAAGTTTTGATATACATACATTAAGCCTTCATTATCTTAAGTAAAAATTTCATTTTGACACTTGGAAAGTGGTTTTTAAATAGGGGTCTTGCCAAAATACGAATTTCACCATTTTTGTTTAAGTTCAAAACCAAGATCTACACTTAATATGAACATAAATCTAAAAGAAACCCATGGTAGTAAACTATAAATTTATAGATCTAAACTTTACTCATCAAAATCTTTTATTCATGTTATCTATTCCCTAAGCCCTTCATTTTAAATGAAAAATACACATTTTGAAGTTGAAAAATAACTTTTCTAAATATAGGTCCTTTCATCCGAATTTTCAAAAATGATTTTTGTTGAAAATAAAATAGATCTTGAGCTTTCTAAAACTTTCCTACCATCATCATGCTACTACAAGTTGTTCATGAACATAAAACAAAAGTCTAATGCATTTTTATGAACTCAAAACACTGGATCTAGTTATAAATGCATGAATCATAAGCAATAACAAAAATAACAACTCAAATAACAAGACCTAAGGCATAAACAAAAATCAAAGCTACAAAAAGTTAGATCTACAAAATATAACTACTTTTAATCAAGAAAATAATAGTAATACAAGAGAATAATCATAGAGAAGTGGAGTATTTCATTTTGGTATCATCATCCTTAGCTTTTAAGCTAATGGAATGTCATTTGATGCATGAAACTCTCACTATACTTTACCCATATCACCTATGGAAGCTTTGGACAAGATTTTTATTCAAGAATCCTGAAGAAATATGTGGGGAAGCTTATAGAAGAAATAGGGGCAGCTTGTGTTCTTGAAAGAACAAGAGCAAAATGAAGAAAGAAAGAGAGGAAAAAGAGAGAGAAAAAGATAGGGAATTGTAAAGGGAAAAAGTGTAAATGAAAAAGAGAGAGAAGAGGAGTGTATTAAATGAATGAAAGAAAGAAAAAAAAAAATAAAACAAGGGCAGCAAGTTTGGAGGGCTGCATGTGAAAGTGGAGGAGTAGAGAGAGGGAATTTGTTGAATTTTGACTTGAAATTGAATTGTATAATTAATGTATAAATGTAGCTTCTTGAAGAAGGATTGAAAGAGGATTATTTTAATTAATTTTTAGAGTAATTCAAGAGTCAAGGCAGCCATAAAGGGGTCAAAATCTGCCATGAAGTGTGGGATAAAGTGTAGAAAGATTGAAGTGAAAAAGAAGTGATGTGTGAAAGGTGTACTTGAAGTATGGGTTGGAAAAAGTGCTTTTTATTCAGAAAAATACAAAATAAAATTAGGAAAAATATTTTTAAATAAGTGGCAGAATTTTCATAAATAAAATTAAATAATTATTTGAATTATTTTAGTATTTTAACAAATATATTACCGGTATGATCAAAATACACGAATATAGGCTATAAATGATATTTTTATAACCCGAAAAATTATAAAAAATTATTTTATGAAAATAAAAATATTTTTTAAATATTTTTTCAATTATTAAATTAATTTATTTTATTTTTAGTATCGGGACTTAAACAGAATATGATCTCGTAAAAACCCGAAACGAACTCATTTTTAGAAAAACAAAGTTTTCTATAATATATAAAATATTTATCTAAAAATATAAGGCTTTGTAAGAATAATAAAATTGTGTAATGAAATGGAAGTGATTAATGCAAAAGTCTAATTAATTACCGGTAGTAATGAAAATACGATAAAAAGGTTATAACTGTAACTTTTATAACCCGAAAAATTATATAACTGATATATTTGGAAATCTTATGAAATTACAAGTCTAACGGTACTAATGGTATATTTTTGATATCTCGAGCCCCCTGGACACGCTTTTCGAAGTCTGTATCCGAACGGGTTCGAAATAAGTAAAAAATTTACCAATCTGATATTTTTAAGCAAACTTATATTACTACGAGCTATTCTACACATTTAAACTACACCTCGGCCTCTAGGGTTAAGGGTGGTAGATTGCCGGACTTAAACTACTGTATTCCACTTAGGGATTCTGGGTGATTTTTCCGGTTTAGATCTTTACCAATTTGGAAACTGAAATTTTATGTTTATACAACATATTTAGTTTGAGAAATTTATTTTAAATTTGATTTTTTGTAAGTATTTAATATCTCTCGACGTTTTCAGAATTCTTTGAATTGGGTTTTATTTCCGAAGGTTAATCATTATGTACTTTTTAATAATTTGTTTTTGGGTTCTCTATTACCCGATTTTATAAGTCGGAGTTACATATAGAATTTGTCGTACGTAGTGGTTTTGGAATTGAAGTATGTTGAGTTCTTATTTTGTTTTTAAGGATTCTTATTTTTCTCAAGTTTCGAAAATTTCTGGATTCGCTCATGTTTTAGGACTAGTTGAAGTTCGGCTTTAATTTAGAGTGATTTTTAGGGTTTATTTTCGAAGTTCATCTTAGAATTATTTACTGAAATTTTTCAGGGCTTACAACAACCAAACATACAATTATTAAACCGAATAATGATTAGGTTTATTAAAAAATTCTGTTCCTACAGGCTACAACCATTCAGTCAATACTAAACTTACGGGCAAAAATAGTGGTCGTACCTTTCTCAATTTCAGAAACACAACTCAAATCCTCAAATTTGATATCAATAACAACAAAAACGATCCAAACTCCGTAAACTCCTATATCCACCCCAACAACAATTCCATAAACTCCAAATATCCTGTTACAACATATATATATATATCAATAGATATGAACACATTATCAATATTTTCTAATAGACATGAATCTTCCATAAATTCTAACCTGAAAAGAAATCTCCACTATCTGCACCGTCTATTTCGATCAAACTCCACAAATATCCTAAAAAACAACAACGAACTACACAAAACTCCACAAATTTCGAATATTTTACCGAAACCCTAATATTATATGACAATAAGAACATATAATGATCATCCAATCACACATTATTTAATTTCATCAACTAAAAGACGAAACTTACTAATTTGGGTCACCAAAACCCGACTTACATCCACAAATTCAGATCCCAACCAAATCTAGGGTTTCCTTCATGCAAACAAATCACAAAATCCTTAGAATTTGCATGAAATTCGTATAAATCTAATATGAGAACATTATACTTACTTGTTTTAATCACAAAAATCACTCCTTATCCAACCAAGATAGATTTAATTCGAGATCTAAACCTTTCCCATGTTTTTCCTTCAAAAACACAACAAAATTGTAAACCCCTAAAATTTTCGGTTAACTTTAAGCTTGATCTTAGAATTAAAAGTCAACCGGAACCCTAAGGTTAACAAGAGGCTAGTACAAACCCTAGAAATTTAGATATGGCATTTCCGTTTTCTTCAACCCTAGAAAACGAAGTTGGAATGATTAATGATAACAGCTCATAATAGCTTTAAGTTATATAAAAATATCAGAATTGCGAAATTCAAGTGTCCTTCGAACTCAATCGGGATCAGTCCTTGAAAATCATCCCAGAGCCCGGAATAATAAAAAAATTCCAATAACACTGATAGGATCGATTTAATATAAGGATTTCAAAAATATCAGTTTTGTCATGCCCCAACGGGTACCCGAAACGTGACAGCCCGCCGTACGCAATATTAAAACTTAAGAATGACTACCTCGGTCACTCAAAAGTTTCCATATCGGTACAAGGCGTACATTCATATTAAAGGGAGACCGGTGAAGTAATGCATTTTAAGATATTGGCAGCGGAACATACAAAATAACACTTAATATAATTCATAGAAACATAAGGTCTTTACAACTTCTAAGGGGCATTCCCCCGATAATAACAACATAGTTCTAATAAAGATAAAATAACTAAAGCTAGAAGATTTTTGAAGAAATCTACTCTTTGACTTCAAAACAGAATTCTTCCAAAAGCTTTCCAAAATAAAGATTCTACCTGGGGAATTAAGATGGTCTCGGGTGCAAAAAGATAATCCTGCAAAGTCAAAAGTCTATAGGAGTATAAGCATAACTAGCTTAGTGAGATATTCCTTACACAAAAGTACTCATAACAAGCAATCAACCAAGTTTATTAATCAAGAATATGAAATGCAACAACCATATGATCAAACATTACATACGACTATCCGGTTTCATATGAGTGATGGATTTACCCCTCCATCAGTGGTTAGGGAATGCTTTGAATTGGGTCCCAAACGACCTCCTTAAAGTTGCACACGTATTGGGGTTCCAACGAACTGTACTACTAGTCACCGAGCTTTCTTACCCAAAGCGATCAATCTGGCTCGGCTACAACTTGAGACCGTATTCCCCGAATGTCCTAACTCTCAAGGTTGTAGCAAGGCAGCTTACTTTTCTGGTCCCACACTGAGGAGTAGTAGCAAAATTTCGAAATGATATTCTAAGTGATGCATGAGCAATTTATTATATGGGGATTCCGATATGACATTAAATCATTTAAAGTGATCAAACAATATTTGCACACATAACAATACATACATGGAAGCATTTATATCAATCACAATTCGGGTTCCGATATACTTATTGTTCATTAATCTCACACAACGATTCACATACATAATTCCCATGATATCCCACATGCATATCAATTTTATTTTTTCCTAACATCTAGTGCTCTATTCTACAAGCACATGCGCGAATATATAAGCGTAAAGGAAACTCATTCGTTAATAGCGATCTAGGAGTCGAAGTAATCCTTGGAGAAGACAAGATCTTGATCCTCGACACCTAAACAAAAGAAATACCAACATGAGTATTTCAGCCAAGATCTATTCAAATTCTATAATTCTACCTTAGTGAATTCATAAAAATCGTATGAAATGGAAATTCCAACTTAAAATGGCCATAATTTGCTCATTTTAACTTGGAATTTCGCATGTTATATACCGATTTCTACCTAGGCGATAGGCTAGATCTCCCACTCGTTTAAGCACTTTAAAAGGTCCAATGTTCCGTGGGCTCAACTTTCCTTGTGAGCGTACTCTATGTATACTCTTGATTGGACTTATCTTTAAATATACATGGTCTCCTACTTGAAATTCAAGAACTCGCCTTTTCTGATCTGCCCAGCTTTTTTGTCTATCTTGGGCCTCTTTCATTTGCTGTCGGATTACTCTTACTTTATCTACTGCATCTTGTACCAAGTCAGGTCCAATGATGAGCTTTTCCACATCATCCCAAAATAGAGGCGACCTACAGCGTCGTCCGTACAAAGCTTCATATGGCGGCATTTGTATGGGCAAGTGGTAGCTGTTGTTGCAGGCAAACTCTATGAGCGACAACTAAGCATCCCAACTCCCTTTGAATTCCATAACACAAGCACGCAACATGTCTTCCAAGGTTTGGATCATTCGTTTCGATTATCCATCGGTTTAAGGGTGATAAGCCATGCTAAAATGCAACTTTGTCCCCATACATTTTTGTAAACTTGTCCAAAACTTAGATACGAATCTGGGATCTCGGTCTGACACAATTCCAGCATGTACTCCATGTAAATGTACTATTTCCTTTATGTAAAGCTTGGCTAGCTTGTCCATTGAGTACGTCATGTTGATTGGTATGAAATGAGCCGATTTGGTCAAGCAACCTACTACAACCTATATAGCATCATACCCTGCTGATGTTCTTGGTAATCCGCATACAAAATCCATCAAGATTTGATCCCACTTCAATTCAGGTATGGGCAAAGGCTTTAGCAATCTCTCGGCCTTTGATGTTCCACCTTTATTTTTGACAAATTGGGCACTTCATCACATAATTGGCTACATCTCGTTTCATTCCATTCCACCAAAAGTGGCTCTTAAGATCTTGATACATCTTAGTTCCTCCCGGATGTACTGTGTATCCTGAGTTATGAGCTTCACACATGATTTCTCTTCTCATATTCTCATCATCTGGCACACATAACCTTCCTTTCATCCTCACTACATCTTCTTCATCTATGGTGAAGTCGGTATACTTCTCTGCTTGAACTTCCCCTTTGATCCTTAGTATGACTTCATCATATCGTTGAGCTTCTTTAATCCGTTCCACAAGGGTTGGTTCCATCACCAAGCTAGATATTTCCTCCTCCACATCATTTCCAATGAATTCGATACTCAGCCTTTCGAATTCTCTTGCCAATTCCTTTTGGTCGGTCAACAAAGCGGCAACTTCCTCATTATTCTTTATGCTTAAGGCATCTGCAACGGCATTAACTTTTCCTGGACAATAATTGATTCCAAGATCATAGTCCTTTATAAGCTTTAACCATCTCCATTGTCTCATATTCAACTCCTTCTGAGTGAATAGGTACTTAAGGCTCTTGTGATCCGTATATATTTCGCATCTTTGTCCATATAAGTGATGCCTCCATATCTTGAGTGCGAAAACAATGGCAGCTAGCTTTAAGTCATGCGTCGGATAATTTTGCTCGTGCGGTCTCAACTGTCGCAAAGCATAAGCAATTACTTTTCCTTCTTGCATTAGCACACATCCAAGACCATTTCTTGATGAGTCGCTATGCACTGTGTAAGGCTTCTCAGGGTCTGGTAAAACGAGTATAGGTGCAAATACAAGCTTGTGCTTGAGCTCTTGGAAACTCCTTTCTCTTTTATCAGTCTAGATGGACTTCTCATTCTTTTGAGTAAGTTTTGTTAACGGCTTAGCTATAGTCGAGAAATTCTTTACAAACTTTCGATAATAGCCAACTAGACTAAGAAAGCTTCTTACTTCCATTACCGTCTTTGGTTGCTTCCACTCCATCACTGCTTTAATCTTTTCAGGGTCAACCGATATGCCACTTCCTGAAACAACATGTCCTAAAAACGATATCTTATCCAACCAAAAGTCACATTTGGACAATTTGGCATACAACTTATGTTCTCTCAACATCCGAAGTGCCATACGGAGGTGTTCCTCACGTTCCTCTCGTGTAGTTGAGTAGACCAAAATGTCGTTGATAAAAACTATAACACACTTATCCAACAAGGGCTTATAGATTCGATTCATCAAGTCCATGAAAGCGGCAAGTGCATTTGTTAATCCAAAAGACATCACTAAGAACTCGTAATGTCCATATCGAGTTCGAAAAACGGTCTTTGGTACATCCTCCGGCCTTACTCTTAATTGATGGTATCTAGACCTCAAGTCGATGAGTGAAAACACACTTGCTCCTTGCAATTGATCAAAGAGGTCATCAATCTGGGGTAACGGATACTTATTCTTGATTGTAACCTTATTCAACTCCTGGTAATCGATACATAACCTCATAGACCCATCCTTTTTCTTAACGAACAAGACTGGTGCTCCCCATGGCGATACAATTGGGTGAATAAACCCTTGATCCAGAAGCTCTTGCAATTGCTTCTTGAGTTCCTTCAACTCTACCAGTGCCATGTGGTATGGAGCCTTTGATATTAGCTCGGCATTTGGCATCAAGCTAATCTCAAAATCGATCTCCCTCTTTGGTGGCAATCCTGGTAATTCCTCAGGAAAAACATCAGGAAACTCATTGACTATAAGTATATCCTCCCCCTTTGGTCCTTCACTTTCTTCCTTTACAGCATTAATTTGTTGGTCGATGTCCTTCTCATTCGTTACTAACTCGAGCGAACTTAATCCTTGCCTCCTTATGATCGCAGATTCTCCTTTGAACTCAATATCCTTTCCATTTACATCTTTAAAATTCACCTTCTTCTCTCGACAATCTACCGTAGCTTTAACATGGGTCAACCAACTCATTCCAAGAATTACTTCATACTTATTCATCTTCAACACAATCAAGTCACTCGTCATATGGTGTCCTTAGATCTCTAAAGGCCATTCCTTCAACATCTCTCGGGTGGTTACGACGCTACCCGTGGGTGTCTTTATCTTGAAGCTGGTAGCGGTGGTGACTTTAGGTAAACCGGTCTTCTTAACAAGGTTAGGGGTGATAAACGAATGGGTGGCTCCGGTATCAAACATGGCATAAGCGGTCTCGTTAGCTATTCGTATACTTCCTGCGTTCAGCACGCACTATTTACTAACCATACTATACTTATCTAACTTTTCTAAAGCTTTAAGCTAAAGAGATATAGGGATTCTATTGTTACAAATTGATAACGTAAAAAGATACTACAAACAAAACGATAGCTCGAGGTTAAGGCTAACCTACAACGAGTCCATGATCATAGCTTTCATCTCCTTCCAAGGCAGCAAACTCACATCCTCCTTCCTCATCGTCAACTTCCTCGCACATCTACTGGCCCTCCAGACTGTAGACTCTCATTCCATGCACTGAGGTGCCAGAACGGTTCCCATTTCCATTGCCTATTGTTGGTTCTGACAAGGGTGATCCTCCCGAGGTTTGGACGACCTCACTAAAGAATTTTTCCTCTTTGGGCCTTCATTTGCAAAGTGCCCTGGCTACTTGCACACATAGCAGACACTGGTGTTCTTCTTCGGACACTCCAGGATTTTATGATCCGGGCTGCCACAAAAGAAGCACTTGTTTTGCAATTGTGGGCAAGACTTTGGATAATGCTTCCCTCGGCATTTCCAACATGTGACATCTACCTTGGTCCTTTCCATTTGTGGGGTTAGTGAAGCTGATTGACCTACCCACTCCATCACGGTATATTGCTCCTTTTAGAGGAGTTTCTACCCCTTTAGTTGCATCTACATCTAGAGCACCTCCTGAGAGTGAAATACAGAAATTAAGGAGACAATTTCAAGAAGAAAGAAAGATGAATTGGAAAGAGAGAAGTAAGATTAAGCTGTTTAGGGCTTCAGTTTGGGCATTTTTTGGGAGACTTGTTAGCTGTTTTTCCCTACCACTAGCTGATTTGTCTACATATGAGTCCTCTCCAGAAAAAAATTCTCCTGAAATTTATGATTTTGAGCATCCAAGAAGAGAAGGCAAAGCACTGGTTGTGTTTGAATCTTTTGAGGAGCTTGATGATAAAGAGGATAAAGAAGAAGAGGCTGATGACAATGAAGAAGTAGAGAATGCTGCTAATGGAGAGAGTGAAGATGAGATGATGATGCTGGAATAGATTGATTATTATTTTGCTTTTCTTTGATCATCATTTTCTTTTTTGTGATTATGGTCTTATTGAGTTCACTCTTGGTAGGAAAACTCTTATTTTCCCGGGACTTATATTTCTAAATCTTAGGATAGGCTAACTTCTTTTTAGCTTTCTGTTGCTGCTTTTGTTTTGATTTGTTTTTAGGCCTAAACTTGGATGGGTTCACAAATAGACTGATGATGCACTTTGTTTTCACATGACCGAATATGGAAACTCTTTGCTGATATCTTGAAAATTCGAGGAAGTTCTATGTCATTTTTCTTAATTTTCTTTCTTTTTCCTTTTTCCTTATTTGTGCTTGATTTAAGAAGACATTGAGGACAATGTCTTATATAAGTGTGGGAAAGGATTTATGGAAAGAAAAATCTAGGTCTTGGTTTACTTATTTTCTAATGCACTGGTTGATCAAAATTCCCCCATTTATGAGTTTGCAAATAACTTTAAAGTTGATATATTTTGAAGTTTAGAATCTTGAAATTATATTCATTCATTTGTGATTAACATTCAAAAGATAAAAGTATAGTGACTTGGTATGCCTTACTTATATATATTGAAATTGGTATACTTAGTTAAAGTTTTAGGATGAAACCTAAGTGGGGCAAATTTACTTGCTATTTAATGATTGAATCTAGATTTGTGGAAGAGGTTGAAGTCCCTAGTTTAAAGTTAAATAGTTGTGTTTCTAAGCTTGCCAATTAGTATATTTACTTTTCAACCACTTTGGGAGCTTTTCTAACCTTTACTGAAAGGTGCATGTAAAGTTGATCACTTAGTGATTCTCTTTGAGTAATCTCTTTGAAATCAATCAATTGTTGTGCTTAATTGCATAGTAAAAAGCTTAGTCAATCTAAGCGGGCTTTGGTCCTTCAGAAGAGTGAAGTCTAACTCCGCTATTGACTAATCAAAGCTTTTTATATACAGTTGATTTGAATCTTAGAAAAAAAAATCTTGAGCTGAAAAGAAATGGGCAAAAACCCATCTAGAGGAAAAGAAAAGAAGAGGGCTAAAACCCATCACTTTAAAGGCTATTAAAGATTTGGAGAGATTTAAATAAAAAACAAAAAAAAATCTAGGGGAATGATGGATGCCATATACTTTCATTCTAGGTCGTTATGCTTAGAGAGGTAGTTGAAAGGTTTATATGTTCTTTAGTAAGTGGTAAGATGTAACTAAGCCGCTTTTGCTTTATTTGACTTTGTATTTCTTTTATGACTTTGGAAGCGGTTATTAAATGGCGAGGGTAATAGTTTGATTTATGTAACGCCTTAACCTGAAGGCATTACAAGCCATTATGTATCTACTCTTATATAGGACACGCAAAGACTCTAATATCCACAATAATCAATAGACATGAATTATCTATGATTTTAATGGTTGATTAAGTATAAATTTAGGCATTGAGTTATGTTTTTATTTAAGAATTGATGCTTAATTCAACAATATTTTCATTTCAGGTAATTTTGGACCATAATAACACACTTTAGAGCAATTTGGAGCAAAGAGGACTCAATTATCTTTAAAGCATCATTGGATCATTCTCAATCACGAGTGAGATGAGAAATTTTTTTATGAACAGCAGAAATCACCCCCCTTTGGTTGCCCGTGATTTGAAGATGGAGAAGAGAAAATTCATCATAGCATGAATCCTCCTCGCCCCCTTCCCCCCCCCCCCCCCCCCCCCCCCCCCCCCCCCCCCCCCCCCCCCCCCCCCCCCCCACCCCCCCCCCCCCCCCCCCCCCCCCCCCCCACCCCCCCCCCCCCCCCCCCCCCCCCCCCCCCCTTATACCTTTTTACCAATTGACGTGATGAATGAAAATAACATCGTACCTATTCAAGGAAAAGGATAAAAAAGATGAGAATCAGAGAGATAAGGGAGTCGAAGAATTCAATTTTCTATTCTAAAGCACAATGTAGACTTTTCCGCTATTGACTAATCAAAGCTTTTTATATACAGTTGATTTGAATCTTAGAAAAAAAAAATCTTGAGCTGAAAAGAAATGGCAAAAACCCATCTAGAGGAAAAGAAAATATTTTTTTTTTTCTAAGTGATGTGTGAGTGTTGTGTGTGAGTGTATTGTAAGTGTAAGTGATGTGTGAGTGTTGTATTTATGATGATTCATCCATGGAACTCGAGAGAGACCAGCGAAGGATCCTCAATGTGTTGTTGTAGACAATTCTCAAACAATTTCATAAATGGAAGAAACGGGTTTTGTCTTTCTATCTTTCATCTCAATCTTATCATGTTTTGGTAATGTCTGTTGTATTGTATTCTGCAAATTTCATGATTCTCTATGTAGAAACGTGTTGAATTCATAATATTTTTATTGGACTTCTTAATTTCAATGGTAGTATATAGAAATCATTAGTTTATGTAGTGCAAGACATGGATTTTTGCCAGATTTCACTTGAATAGATTGAGAAATCATCTAAGTGAATAAATCTAGATTGTTGAAAGGGATTGCTCATAGTCTTAGAGATAAGATGATGAAATCTTCTGCAATTTTCTTTGGAATTCTTAAATTTAATGCGGTCATTGATTTACTATTAGCCTAGGAAGAGATTCCGGTAGATAAAATTAAGATTAGGCCTTGCTAATCTTGAGAAAGACTTTAAGGTAGCTTATTGAATTCCACAGTTAAGACTAATAAAAATATATTAATGGTTGAAACTACATGTTAGTCATGGTTTGTAGGCCTGTTTTATGTTTGCATTACATTGTTATGTGTTAATAAGTGTATTTGCATCTTTAGTTAATCAATAGTAATTAATAATTCAATACTATTATTAAAATATGATTTATTTTAGGCTAGATAATGAGAAGAAGGTTAGTACTAGTGTTTATTTCGTTCCCTGTGGGAGACGACCCTATGCTTAATCCTAGACTACATAACGACAGGTGCACTTGCTTGGCTTTGACCGTGTTTAGGAAAAGGAAATATAGGATTATAAATTTAAAACCCGATCACTCAATTAGAGAAATAGACCATCAAGTTTTTGGTGCAGTTACCGGAGAACAACATCATTAGGAAAACCAGAGGCTCGTTAATCTAGTCACAACTTTTGTTATTCCATTGTTATCATTGTGTTATTCCATTATATGTTTTGTATGTTTTATGAGTTAAGTGTTCTTGTTTGAAATTTGCTATTCTTTATGTGTTTGTCTATATAGTTTGGTAGAGTTTTTTCTTTTTTGTGCTTTTGGTATGAGTTAATCTGGCTTGTGAGTTTTTGGTGATTGTAGGGATCCTGTTCAAGTTATATGATGATTATCTCAACAGATATGTTTAGGGAAAAAGAAGGTTCATGAAAGGAGCATTCAAAAACTTCAAGTGGTGGGAAAAGAACATCAAGAAAAGATTTCTAGAGCTTTAAGTGTAGGAAAAGTCACCACACATGAAATTTTAGAAGTGCAAAATGCTCAAAAGAAGTACACATGCATTTACAGTCGAGATGGTAATGAACTTCATTATCTAAAGGAACATGGTCCTATGTAATGGCTGGGAGTTTCCGCACTGGTTTTGGTTGTACAAAAGCAATACGGATAAACCCCTTCAATTCACGCCCAATGTCCCAGGCGATAACAGCGGAAGGATTCCATGTCTCGTCCATCTACTCGCTCGTGACACGCCTAAAAGGAGCTTTGAACACACCCCAACAGCCATCCCACCTTTCATGGTTGACAGTGATTTTCATCATGATGATCACAAGAACATCTACAGCAGCAATATCGCCCCCATGCTCGCCTCTAAAGATAGTACAGAGGAGCTCCTTTTTGACACAAACTGAATCACGCCCCATTTCACGGGCGGTAGTAACAAAGGGATTCAAATCACAGCTCCCTGTTCGCACGTGACACACTTGGAGAGGAGCTTCGATCATCCACAGCCGCCTTTACAGTCCCCTGTTCACCCATGAACATGACCCTAGAGAGCATCCATAGACAAAATCTTGTGTTCCTGCTCGGTCGTGATGAAGTTTGACAGCTCCAAGTTATCTATAGAAGAAATCACTTTCCTCTTGTCGCCCGTGACATGCTGGGAAAGCCACTACACACAAATCTCAGCCGCCCTCACTCCCCCTTGTTCGCCGTGAAGAGTAGCCTGGTTGGTGTTAAATAAAAGTTACTGATCCATACAGGCATGATTTTGAAATGGGATTGAAAATTTTAACCCCGGAGGCTACTACGAAATGATGTATGTGCGTGATATGCACAAATGAGAAACCAATCTTATGCTTAGAATCTTCCAAGAGACAACTATCAATATCTCAGGGGAGTATTTCTGTTCTCAATTGCTTCAATTTCTTTATTCATCATGTTTTCCTTTGTTTTTATGGTTAGTTGAGACATTGGGGACAATGTCATCAATAAGTGTGGGATTACATGCATGATGGAGTCTGTTGAATGAATATGTAGATATAATTTTGATTAAGTTGTTGATTCAAATATTCCCTAAATTAAGTTGTTGATTCAAAATTTGGTGCTAATAGATAATTTTAATAATTTTATGGATGTTGAAATTGGTGACTTACATGTTTTTCATGAACGTTCTTTAATGATAAAGTTGAGATGATGGGGTAAAATTTTAGTGGAGATGTCTTACTTGCTAATTAAATTAGGAATCTAAGTTTAGAGTGGCACATGATTATGAGTAAGGAATTTAGTTGCTTTTATATATTGAAAAGAGAAAAGGAATTGGCATAAAAGTGAAGTAAAATAGAAATAAGAATCCTTCATGTTAAAGTTCAAATGAAATCACTCACTTGATGCTCTCTCCTTTGTTGGATTATTAATTATAAAGATATTGAAATGTGACTGAGGTTCAAAGGGGTCCTTTAAAACCTGGTCACCTAAGGTCGTCCGACCTGGGATCGATCGACCAAGGATGTCACTTATCAATCAAAGTACTAAAAAAAAAGAAAAAAAAGTTTTCAGTGAGTCTTATAACTTGAACAAGTAAGTCCGAGGGATGCCCTTTTTAAGGGAATACGTCTATTAACTTGAGTGATGAACTTGGGATTATCGACTGAAAGTTCGCTACATGGGTTGTGAGATTCTTAAAATCTTGTACTAAAAAAAAAAAGAGTAAACTTTAAAGGAGAGAAATTCAGGGGATAGACGGATGTGCATGCTTTCATTAAGGAAATATCTAATGTCAATAATGCTAGTGTGCATAAGCATAATAAGCAAATAAGTTTCTCTTGTTATTATGATCATGTGTTCACTTTTCTCTTGGAAGCTTACTTAATTGGTGAGGGTAAAGATTGGTCTACTAGGATTAACCTTGACATCTTAATTTGTCAATAGAATCATGAGAACCTTTACCTGTAGTCACTCACTTTCTGTGTTTTTAGTTTAGCACCAAATGATTTCTATGTTTTCCTAAGTTTATATCAGCATCTTGTTTGAGGACAACCAAGGCTTAAGTGTGGGGATATTTAATAGACATGAATTACTTATGATTTTAATGGTTGATTAAGTATAAATTTAGGCATTGAGTTATGCTTTTATTTAAGAATTGATACTTAATTCAACAATATTTTTCATTTCAGGTGATTTTGGACCATAATAACACACTTTGGAGCAATTTAGAGCAAAGAGGACTCAATTATCTTTAAAGCATCACTGGATCATTCTCAATCACGAGTGAGATATGAAATTCTTTTATGAACAGCAAAAATCACCCCCCTTTGGTCGCCTATGATTTAAAGATGGAGAAGAGAAAATTCGCCACAGCACGAATCCCTCCCCTTTTGGTTGCCCGCGATTATTAGTCTGCCCATTCGAAGTTGAAGTTTTTCATTTATTTAACTGATGTGTTGGTTCGGGCAAAATATACACATTCATCCAAGTGTTATACCTTTTACCAATTGATGTGATGAATGAAAATAACATTGTACCCATTCAAGGAGGAGGATAAAAAGGATGAGAATCAGAGAGATAAAGGAGTCGAAGAATTTAATTTTCTATTCTAAGGCACAATGTAGACTTTTCCTTCTCCCTGCAAAAGGAGTATGTGTGTGCGTGCATACGCGTGCGCGCGCGCGCGTGTGTGTGTGAGTGTATTGTAAGTGTAAGTGATGTATGAGTGTTGTATTTATGATGATTCATCTATGGAACTCGAGAGAGACCAGCGAAAGATCTTCAATGTGTTGTTGTAGACAATTCTCAAACAATTTCATAAATGGAGGAAACGGGTTTTGTCTTTCTATCTCTCATCTCAATCTTATCATGTTTTGGTAATGTCCGTTGTATTGTATTATGCAAATTTCATGATTCTCTATGTAGAAACGTGTTAAATTCATAATAGTTTTATTGGACTTCTTAATTTCAATGGTAGTATATATAAATCATTAGTTTATGTAGTGCACGACATGGTTTTTTGCCAAATTTCACTTGGATAGATTGAGAAATCATCTAAGTGAATAGATCTAGACTGTTAAAAGGGATTGCTCATAGTCTTAGATAAGATGATGAAATCTTCTGCAATTTTCTTTGGAATTCTTAAATTTAATGCGGTCATTGATTTACTATTAGCCTAGGAAGAGATTCCGGCAGATAAAATCAAGATTAGGCCTTGCTAATTTTGAGAAAGACTTTAAAGTAGCTTATTGAATTCCACAGTTAAGATTAATAAAAATATATTAATGGTGTGAAACTACATGTTAGTCATGGTTTGCAGGCCTGTTTTATGTTTGCATTACATTGTTATGTGTTAATAAGTGTATTTGCATCTTTAGTTAATCAATAGTAATTAATAATTCAATACTATCATTAAAATATGATTTATTTTAGGCTAGATAATGAGAAGAAGGTTAGTACTAGTGTTTATTTCGTTCCCTGTGGGAGATGACCCTATGCTTAATTCTAGACTACATAACGACAGGTGCACTTGCCTAGCTTTGACCGTGTTTAGGAAAAGGAAATATAGGATTATAAATTTAAAACCCTGTCACTTAATTAGAGAAATAGACCATCAATAATACATTTTTCACCTATAAACACACATAGGGTATCTCATAGGATACGAAACCTGTTTAAACTAAAAACATATACCTCATAAAACATAACCTCCTTGTTCAAGCATAAAATCCAAGTTGACATCACATAAACAACAAATTTAGCAGAAACTAAAAACCGTTTATATCAAAATCTTTTCATTTAAAACCAACATAAACATCCAACTACAACTCCAAATGACCTAAACATGTCTTTTCTTTAGAAATCCTGATATCTAAAGACTAGCTCTTGGCTGGATAGTCGGGTCCACTATCGCAATCCCCGTTATCAAAGGATAACTCATATCCAGAAAGATCATATACTATATCCTCTTCATCTGTACTTGAAATTTAAAAGAATGAGCGGCGACGCCCAGTACGATAATTCCAATCTGAAAACAAATGCATATGCACATACAACAGATAGATAATTCATGCTACTTAAACTAATGCAAACAGTCATATTATTATCTTTCTTAAGCCAATAAAACAACACGGTCCAGTATTAGGCATACTCTAATCCCAAAATCGGAGTACTCAGACCCTGTTGAAAATGAAACAACTCTTTGAAAATAATAATCATATACATATATGGATATATGGATGAGGGAGTCCTCCCCAAACACCTCGAATCCAGAACACTTAATTCTACCGAAATTATATCAATGCAGGAGTCCACTCGGGACAACCTCACACTAAGATCATCAGGGTGCCTCACCAATATCACTGTATGTCTGGTCTTTACTGGTCAAAGCCAAGCACAACCAAACAGACAATTATTAAGCCGAATATAATTAGTTTTATTATGAAATCTGTTCCTACAACCAGTCAAACAATACTGAACTTACAAGCAAAAACAACAAGCAGGATTGGTCGTACCTTTCTCAATTTTAGGAATACAATTCAAATCCTCAAATCCGATATCAACAACAACAAAGACAACCCGAACTCCACAAACTCCTATATCAACACTAACAAAAATTCCATAAACTCCAAATATCCTATTACAACATATGTGTGTGTGTATATATATACATCAACAAATATGAAAACATTATCAATATATCCTAACAGACATGAATTCTCCAAAAATACTAACTTGATAAGAAATCTCCGCTATCTACACCGTCTATTCCGATCAAACTCCATAAATATCCTCAAGAACAACAATGAACCGTACAAAACTCCACAAACACTAAATATTTCACCAAAACCTTAATTTACATAACATAAAGAACATATAAGGATTGTTTAACTCGTATTTTGTTTGAATCCATCATAAAGGAAATAAACTTATTGATTTGAATCGCTTAAACCCGACTTACAGTCATCAATCACATATCTCAACACATGTTAGGGTTTCCTCACAAGAAACTTCATGCAAAATCCAACCAAACCTTAAGAAAACTTATATAAATTCATATATAATCCCATAGGAGAAAGTTAAGCTCACTTACTTTGGATCAAAAACACCTTCTTGATGGTTCTCTAACCCTAGAACTCCAAGAACGCTCCAAAACTCTCTTATACGAAGGAAAATATAAATAAAAATATTTCTGTTGAAACCGTCTTCTCGCGTCTCGTATTTATAGAAATTGCTCATATGCCAGCACCTATGTTGGCAGCGTACGTCTTATTTTGTCGGCGTACACCCTACGCTGGCAAAAATAACACGAACACTGGTGGCGTTCATCGAGGCGTTGAATTCCCAAAATTTCAATCCAACAACAACATACGTCGAAAAATCCATGATCAACGCCGGCAATGTTCCTATCCAGCGTTAAAAGAAATGCTCGTGTACATCGGCAGCGTTCCACCCAACGTTAAGAAAAATGCTACTGTTTCCTTCCTACGCCGGCGGCGTAGATTCTCCAGATGGCAGCGTAGCATCTATAAAAAATTACAGAAATCCAAACTTCAATATTTATTCCCCAATCAAACTTAAACTTTTACAACTTACTTGTTTTGACCTTAAACTCATCCTATATCATCTTTTGATTCATAATCATTATATTTTTATCTTTATATTTCCGTATATTACAATTTATTTAGATTAATCTTAAAAATTTAACTACAGTATTCCAAGTATAAGTACAATTATGGTAGGTTTGAGTGGCAGGCATTAAGGAGTTACTTTGGTTTAACTGAATTAAAGAATGCTACTTGTGACATGATATCTATTGATGAGTATAATTGATGAAAGATTATTTTGTCCTCATTTTGTTTGCTTGAGGACAAGTAAACGGTTAAGTGTGGGGAAGTTTGATAAGTATCAAAAGATCATTATTCATAGTACTCATTGCATATAATTTTGCATAGATTTTATATGAATTTATTAAGGAAAGGATACTTAAGTATTTAATATTTTATTTAAGGGTTTAAAGAAGATATTTATAAAAATTAAGGATGATTCAAGTAAAAATAAGATTAAATTTGCTAAAGCTTACAAAAGGTTGATTTTCACTTGTGCACAACCTTCAACATGGCCATGCAGACACTAGTGCTGGACTGTAAAAAGTGACAAGAAACTATCTTAAATTGTACCGTAGTTGCTACCTAAGTAGTGTAGAAAATTGTGTTGAAGGAGAGAATTTGATCAGAAAAGGAATTGAAGACATCTTAAGCTGTATGGGCACGAGCATGACCTTACAGAAGGCCGTGCAGAATCAAGGACGATTATAGTTCTATAAATAATCATCCCAACCTCTCGGTTATTCATCTTTTCACATTTCTAAAAACCCTATGAGAGAAAAAGACACACTTGAGGGAGGAAATTGCTTGAGCATCATTGAAGATTACAAGACAATTCAAGGGTTTTATTGTTTAATTATGTTTTACTTCTCTAGATCTTTTGTTTTTATTGTCAAATCTACAGAGGAGTAATTCTTTGTACCCTAAGTCTTGTGAAACCCTAAACCCATATGATTTGAATTGCCTTTGATTAATGAAAATTTTATGCATTTATATCTATTCATGTGTTTTAACTTTCTTGCAATTGATTTATGTGTAAAGTTGATTGCTTGTATGATTCTTGTTAGATAGAAAGATGTTTCATCTAACCAGATAGATCTTCATGAATAGAGAGATTACATGTTTTACCTAAAGATAGGAAACTTTGATCTTCTACATAAAGATTTCATCTTTGTTTAAGAATCCTGATCTTTAATGCAATCTTGTGCGCGCGTTAGTGAAGGAGAGGTTTTCCACTATTTCATGTATGATTAGGAATTGATTAACTCAAGGAAGTAATTGATTTAATTATGTGATTCTGTAGTGCAAAGCATAAATAATACATTAATCAATATTTTATCGTAATAAATTAAGGTTTAAGATAGATAAAGATAAAATGTATGTCTTGTGATTGATTTCTAATCGATCAAGCATAACAATTGATCTTAGGGTTGTTAAATTAGTTAATTAATAGCCGTAATAGGTATTGCTTCAAAATTTAGGCTAAATAGTAGAAAGAGTGCGATATTAGTACGTGTTCCTTAGATCCTTGTAGGCGATACCCGTTTTAATTCTATACTACTTTAGATATGTATACTTGCCTAGCTTGATCGTAGGAGTCAACTTGGATTTATAAATTTTATAATTTGATACGATCAGTAGTAGCGCATCAGATCTTAGTGATGTTGTCTTAAAAATAAAACCTGTAAACAATCTTTGTGAAAGGTCATTCTTTAACTTGTGATTAAATTTGCTATTTTGTAAACATGTGACTTAACAATAAAAAAAAAAAAAAAACTTAGTTCAATATATATATTTTGGAATCTCAAAGGTTTTATATTTATTCAAAGATTCTTATTTAACAATTTATTTTATAAAACATGGTTTTACTTATTTGTGACATTAAACTCTAAGTGTATTTCATTTTAAAATTTTCCTAAGTTTGATCTTTAAATAAAATTTTAATTCATAAATTTTGTAAATAAGAAAATTAATTAAATAAATTATGGTTTTATATTTATTTAGATTTCATGATTACATACTAAACTTCTTTTAACTAAATATTTTCCACAACATGAATCTTTATGTGGTATGAAAAAAAAATCATTCTAAGTTTTATTATCTCTAAAATGTTTTAAATTTTAACATGAAGGAAATTAATTGAATGACTTATTCTAAATTTTTATTCTCATAAGAGCTCTTTTTCTATTAATAATTTTTCAGCATTTGGATATTTAGTGATTGTTGGAAGAAAACTAAAATTTTAGTTTATTACAAGTGCGTGTTTAGTTATTATAACTATTATTTTTATATTTCCTTAACTTTATAAAAATAAATTTACTTCTTAAAACTTGATTCCTTAAACTGTATACCGATTTTATTTCTAAGTAGATTTTAACTAGTGAGTTGATTTTTAAGTTTGTTTTTAGAAAAATTATTTTATTCATAGTGTTTATCAAAATACTGGCATATGCCTTATAAATAAGTTTTCAAGAAAAATTTGCACAACACAGGATTATCAGCATTATAAATTTATTTTAATATTTTAGAAAGAGTGTAGTCGAACAATTATCCTAAGTCTTAATGAAAATATTCCATATTATCATTTCTCTTGAGTTTAGCCCTATTTTTTTATATAAAAGAAAATAATCCATATTATCATTTTGAAAATTTTTTTAAGACTACAACATCATCATATGACCATGTATGAATATGAACCTAGTAGTTATATTATGAGATGATTTATAAATTCATGTAGAAAAATAAAAGAATAGAAAATCAAATATGCAAATATGATAACAAAATATAGAAGTCTTAACTTGTTATCAAGACTTCCTAAAACTTAAAAATAGATAAGTTTCATGAAAAAAAAAGAAAAAAACAAGATCAAAGGAAATCATGAAAGTCTTAGATTCATTTGAAGACTTCTTGGGATTTAGAGATGGACAAGTCCCTTAAAGAAATAAAGAAAAGCAAGAAAATAACTTTGGAAGTCTTAGGCTTCACTAAGGCCATGAGATAATTATATAAATAAAAAAGAAAAGAAATAGAGGGTAAAGAGGGAGAAAGTGGTAGGCCATGAGGGAGAAGAGAGAGATGAAGAGAGAGAGGCAGAGATTTAAAATTAATTTTAGTAAAAAAAAGTAAGTAAAGTATGAAAGAAGTTTAGTAAAAAGTAATATTGGAAAAATAAATATAAAAAATAATTATATAGGTTGTAAGAAAAGGTAGAGAAGGATGGCTAGTAGTGAATAGTAATTAGAATAGTAGACTAGACAAATAAAATATTAGTAGTAAGAAAAATTCGCGTAAATAGGCTATATCTGATATTTTTATAAGTAAAAAAATTCTAAAACTAATATTTTACGATTCCTCATTTAATTATGAGTCTAGATATGTTGTCAAAATAGTTTTACCATTTCGTGGGATGGGAGCTCGATTTTAGAAACTGATCTTGTTCGGGTTTGAATTGCGTGAGTTTTTCGTGAATCTGATCTTTTTAGGTTGTATTATATTATTTCGAACTATAATCTAAGGCTATCTCATTTTTACTATTTTAGGGTTTCGAGTGTAGGATTACCGGATTTAGTCTCACTAGGGCTTGTTGTTGTCCTAATTGACTCTTAGGGTTCCGGTTTCAATTCCGTCTTTAAGATTTACTCGTAAAATTATAAAATCAAGGGGTTTATGGCTATATTATATTTTGGTTCAAAAATTAAGTTTTACTTTATTTTTATGATTTATTTAATATTTTATAGTTCTCGGGATTATTTAATCGAGTTTAAGGTTATATGTTGACTTGATTGAACTTTTGGCATTAATTTTTAAATTTTGACTTAAAATTCACCGAAGGATCTAAGGTTTTATAATTTTTTTGTTAGATAAAATATGGACATACTATCTCGATTTACGTATTAGAGATCAAATAAATGAATTTTTTAGTATACAAATTTTGAGTTGAATGATTATTGAGTTTCTTGTTTGTTTTTTAAGGTGCTTTTTTTTTTTCTTGAGGTTATGAAATTTCATATTTGATCTTGTTTAGAGTTCAGTTTTAACTTAGTTCGATTTTTAGGGTTTAGATTTTGACATTAGCTCTAAGATTATTTTCTAAGAGTTTTGAAAAATTCATGGGTTTACACCACAGGAATTCACCACACTCTTGAGCATGTCCATGGGTGTGTTTGTCACCATGCCCTAGAGCATGGACATATCGATGAGTGTATCTAAGCTACAAAGTATTAAACTCTTCCTCTTTTTCCACTTGAGTGTAGAACAAACTATATTCCCCCATAAAATGTTTCAAATATCTATAAAAGAGATCACGTTCATCTTCTAATGGATCCTCTGATAATATCCACTAGACCAAAATTTATAAACCCTTAACTCTAGCTCGGGTAATACGACCAACCGAGTAGACACATGCTCAATAGACTTGCTTGTAGGCTTGTGGTCTATGGAGTTCAAGAGAATTTATATACATATGATGGATATATACATTCGAATTGCCTATGAACTTGTGGCTTATCTCTCCATTGATCTCTTAGATCAATCAACGAATGAAGACAAACTCTAAAATCCAAAATAGGTGTTTTCTCTTACTTATTTGACAAAATACTCAATCCAACCAAGAACACATAATTTCAACTCAAGAACAATGAAGTTGATGCCATAAACTCCTCCTCTTATCACACACATTACCTAACTATTGAAGTAGATGATCATACAACACATGTCATCGAATCAAAACTTCATATTAGTAACTCAAAGTGTGACACAATACACATACGATTAGTCTTTAATGACATTATCCCTACACTTTTTTTTTATTTATAATTTGGGATGATTATATATGCTCAATGTTAATTCTACATTTTAATTTAGGGCAAATGGCTTGATTAATTTTAATACAATCAATATTATGTTTTTCTATAATTCAAGGATAAATATGATATTTGATACCTAAACTTTATCAAAATTTAAATTAACTACCTAAAGTTGAGAATATTAATTTGGTACCTCCAATTTTTTGTTCTTATAATTTAGTGCCTGAATTTTTTTTTTCATTTTTGTAATTAATTATTTGAAAATGTTTTATTTTGTAATTAACAACCTAATTTAAATAGTATCATTGATATTGAAAAAGTTTGTAGGTAGTAAATTGAAATTAACTTCAAGGTGATTAATTATTAAAATAGATAAAATTTAAATATCAAATATGAAACTCAGAGAAACTAGTTAAATAAGCATCAATTATAAACTTTAGACTAAGTTCATCTCCTTTTATAAGACAGATAAATTCTTTTACGTTGGTAAACTAATTTGATTAGTTGGATAACAACAAACTAAACTTAAATTGTTTACTTTCTTTTTTGATATATAGAGCTCAAAATAAATTGTTCATTTACTTATTGTTGAGGTTGTGGCTGCCCTTATCGAAACCTATATCATATAAATACTATTGTTTTACTTGATAGATCCTAAATTACACAACATAGAATTGCCGGACTAAAAAGTATTATTCATTATAAACGCATTGATGTATCCCAAAGAAAACAAAAGAATAGTGAAAAAAATGAAATGACAAAAACATTACAGGAAAAGAAAAGAAGTTGACCAGAAGAAAAAGAAAAAGTCAGTAATGATAAAGAAGAGGAAAAAAACCGGAACAAATAATGGAATCAAAGGCCAGCACAAGAAGAGATCCACTATGTGCTATTGAATGGCAAAACATTTATCCTATCATCCATCCACTAAAAATTACATGGGCAAATGATAGATTTATCTTGAAATTAATCAAATATGCTGTACACCTAATTCAATATTTTATCATCATCATCATCATTATTACATCTTTCCATCGGAATACAATAAATGCAAATACATCGTATAAGGTAAAGAAGTGTAATACAAATCTTTTTGGGTAGTAAGAACAATTATTTAGATGTATTGGATGTATCCATATGAAAAAAATAAGTATTCATAGAGGAAAAATACAAACTCCTAGTTTTCTCTATTTTTAAACTTTATATTTGGAAAATGTATTACAAATTGAATAACATATGTATGTTAATGGAGATATACTTAAGCTAAAATTTTAGAAATTAAAGAATATAATATAATGATATTTATAATCCTTTTTCTATGATTGATCATTAAGGGATAAGGTGAACACATGTTTTAGATTTTTTAATAACTATAATGAATAAAAGAAAATCGAACCTGATGTATGTAAAAATGGATCAGTAATAGTATAAAGGGTAATGAATTTTTTTTTTTTTGTAAATAAAAAGATGGAGATATTCTTGGGAAACAAAATTAAAACACAATTATGATACATATTTTTCTGTATGTAATTAATAAGGAAAAGAAATGAAAAATTCTCTTATTTATTTATATATATATATATGTGTGTGTGTGTGTGTTTTAATAAAAGGACCTGTGAATAACTGCAGCATTTAAGTTATAATAGCATCTAATAATTTAGATTGACCTTTCTTTTTCTTTAGTGAATTGGATTGGCCAGTAGTGACTAGTGAGTGAGTACTGTCTACTGATGAGTTGAAGGAAGGGAAAGGGAAAGAAAAACTAAAAATAAAAAGAGCATCTGATCAGACAACTTACAAGAGAACACACAACACACACACACAACACAGCCCGATACAGTAGAGCAGAGCAGATAGCAGACCAGAACATCTCTGTTCTCCACCAATACCACATTCTCTCCCCTTCCCAGCCTTCAACTCTCTCTCTCTCTCTTGTTTTCTTCCTTTTTAGTTTTTAAATTATATATATTTTTCCAATTCTTCTCTTACATCACTCCCCCCATTTATCTATTCCTTCTCTCTCTTTCTCTCACATGGACATGATCCAAATCAAGATCCAATCTTTAAGTTCCTAGCCAAAATTCACACTACCAAATCCCCAATGAAAGACACAAACACCCACCATCAAAACCACCACCATCACCACCACCACACCCCCAACAACAACAACAACGACATGTCTGACGACGACGCGCCAACCTCCACCACCACAACCACCACCACCACCGCCAAGTCGCGTAGCCCCTCCCCCTGCCCCGACCAAGTCCTGGAGAACGTCCTCGAAAACGTCCTCCAATTCCTCACCACGCGCCGTGACCGAAACGCCGCATCCCTCGTCTGCAAGTCATGGTACCGCGCCGAGGCCCTCACGCGCTCCGACCTCTTCATTGGGAACTGTTACGCAGTATCTCCTTCACGCGCCACTTCACGGTTCTCGCGCGTGAGGTCAGTTGCCATCAAGGGCAAGCCCCGGTTTGCTGACTTCGATCTCATGCCTGACAACTGGGGGGCCCACTTCTCTCCATGGGTCTCCGCTCTGGGAAAAGCATACCCTTGGCTTGAAAAGATTTACTTGAAAAGGATGTCTGTGACTGACGATGATCTTAATTTGCTTGCGACCTCGTTTCGTGGGTTTAATGAGCTTGTTCTTGTTTGCTGTAATGGGTTTGGAACTTCTGGACTGGCTGTTGTTGCTTCCAATTGCAGGTAACTCGTTAACTACTTTAATTGGCTAGTGTAGTTTGTTTGCCTTCTATTTTTTTTTCTTTCTTTGCGTTAATTCATGGGTTTTTGGAGTTCTTGTTTGAGTGTCTTTAGATCTGTTGCGTTCTATTGGTATAAGGATTTATCTTACCTTTTATTCATGTGGTAAAATAAAGATATGAAATATACGTCGTTATGTAATCAAAATATAGTGATTGATGTTATGATAGATCTGTAATACTATGTTATTTCTTATGTGGGTAGTCTTTAAAAATGCTGATTTGTTATGGGTTTTCTAGGCAATGTTTTGTTATAGGTGATTTATGTGTGTGTTGCAGACAGCTTAGGGTTCTGGATCTGAGTGACACGGAGGTTTTAGACGATGATGTTGATTGGATATCGTTTTTCCCTGCTGGAGAAACTAGCCTCGAAGCGCTCATTTTCGACTGTGTGGAGTGCCCGATTAACTTCAATGCATTGGAGAGCTTGGTGTCCAGGTCCCCTAAACTGAAGAAGCTCAGGATGAACAGGCATGTTTCCATTGGGCAGCTCTACCGCATAATGGTGAAGGCGCCGCAGCTCACTCATCTCGGAACTGGCTCCTTCTGTCCATCTGTTCCAGAACCTCCTGGTGACCATGAATTTGATTATGTCTCTGCATTTTCTGCTTGCAAATCACTGGAGTGTTTATCTGGATTCAGAGAGATTGTACCAGAGCATTTGCCTGCTATCTATCCAGTTTGTGCAAACCTTACCTCCCTGAATTTTAGCTATGCCAATATCAATGCAGAACAGCTCAAATCAGTCATATGTCGTTGCCACAAACTCCAGATTCTCTGGGTACAATACAAATCACGATTTTCTTAACTTTGTCTATCCTTTTATACCTTAAGCTATGGATCTGCAAGGAGACTTAATCTTCATGGATTCATGCAGGTTCTTGATTCTGTGTGTGATGAGGGCCTTCAGGCTGTCGCTGCTACATGCAAGGATCTGCGGGAGCTGAGGGTTTTCCCTTTTGATCCTCAGGAGGGTGTTGAGGGACCTGTCTCGGAAGTGGGTTTGCAGGCCATATCTGAGGGTTGTCGGAAGTTGGAATCTATATTGTACTTTTGTCAAAGAATGACAAATTCTGCTGTCATTGCCATGTCAGAAAACTGTCTGGAACTTAGGGTATTTAGGCTTTGCATAATGGGTCGCCAGCATCCTGATCATGTGACTGGAGAACCCATGGATGAAGGATTTGGAGCCATTGTCAAAAATTGCAAGAAGCTGACACGGCTGGCCATTTCTGGTCTTCTCACAGATAGAGCATTTAGGTACATTGGTAAATATGGAAAGTTAGTCCGGACTCTGTCTGTGGCTTTCGCAGGAGATAGTGATATGGGTTTGAAATATGTGCTTGAAGGATGCTCCAGACTGCAAAAGCTTGAGGTCAGAGATAGCCCATTTGGTGATGCTGCATTACTGTCTGGTTTGCATCACTATTACAACATGAGGTTCCTATGGATGTCATCGTGTGGATTGACCAGACAAGGTTGTGAGGAGGTTGCAGGTGCATTACCCCGCCTGGTGGTCGAACTGTTTCATTCTGAATCAAGGGACTTTGACGTGCTTTACATGTACAGATCTCTAGATGGGCCTCGGGATGATGCTCCAAAATTTGTGACCATCCTTTAGAGGTGCACTGGAGTGAATTTCAGTTATGCAATTATGATTAAGGAAGTCCCACGTGCCACTTGAAGAAGTTTTTCATGGGTACTTTTTGTGCACACCCATAACAGTTTTCTAGTGCTGTTCTTAAACAATAGAGTCCTGCTTTATGCTGAGGTTGGGAGGGAACGAGAGCTCTGTGCTGCCTTTGAAGCGTCTTGCTTGTTTGTTGTTATATAGAGCTTCTTGATAGCCCAAATGCTGCCAACTACAATCAGAAAGTATTGGTGGCAGAATTATGTTGTTTGGGTGTGCATTTAGATTTTTATTTCATGTTTCATGGTTTCTGATTCATTTGTCATAAGGAAGGCTGTAGAAAGAGCAGAAGGGTGGAATTCAGGTTCTTCATCAACCACAAATGATTGATTTGATCTTATTATTTGATGGAAATCGTCTTAATGAAGAAGCAGAGATGGATCTTAGAAACAGGCAGATTAAGGAAGCTGAAACTGTTTTTTTTTTCTCCTTCTGATCGCACCACGTGTAGAGAAACTATAGTGAAAACAAAAGAGGCAAGAAAGCTGTATCTGAAGAAGAAATTAACCTGTTTATGTTTGGGATGCTTATGGTTGTAGTTAGCTTTGCGCTGTAGGTGGCGAGGACTGAATGCCTAGACTGATACATCTCTCTCTTTCTATGTTTGCGCTTCTTTTTCAGATGTGTTGTAGCAACTGACTGTTGAATTTATTATTCTTACTGTTAGCAAGCGAGATGGGTAATAAATGTCAAATATGCATGGACCATGTAAGTGGGTCTTTGTCTTGTGTTTTCTTTCCTTTTCTTTTTGTTTTCATTTTTATTTATTTCTTCCTTCAATGGGAAATTGTCGAATGTGGCCCATCAATGATGTGTGGAAAGTGTTGTACAAGTACATGTGGAAGGACCCCCTTCCTCTCTCCTCTCACGGGCAGATTTCCTGTGGTTTAATTTTCTGGTTGCCTAGTCCTTTAAAGGATGCTGAACAGCGTTGTTTGTCCATCCTATAAACCATTTTCCCCACAAGTGAACATGTCGTTTGAGTGTGTCTATTTGTAAGTTACGGGCATGAAAGTGGTAAATTGGCTAATTTTTTATTAACTCTCTTGAAATCTGCAAGGGAACTTTCTTCCATTTCCATTGTGTATTTGGAAAGTTAGTTTAATTGGGAAAGGAAACTAAAGGTATCCTTTTTTGGGTTGAAGGATTGCTGTCAGAAGTGGAACCATTTGACCAAAACTTTACCATGAATAGGAATCCCTGTAATGTTTTACTGTAGTAAAAAGGAAGTAAATGAAACATGTTTATCTGGCGGGACTATTCATAAATGTAGAGCTATTCCCTTGAAAGTGGAATCTGACAGTGCATTTGGGTGAATGAGAAATGGGTAGCAAAGGCAAAGCTTTGGTCAATCGCAAAGCTGTCTTTGGTAGTAGTGTAGAAAGTGGGCCAAATTTAAATGTTTTGTTCCTTCTTGTTGTCTTTCTCATAGCCAATGACAATGGTCTCATCTCTCTCAGATGTGTATAATTTTTTATTTATTTTTTTTTTTGGTAAATAATATGTATAATTTTTTCTGTAAAACAAAAATGCAAAAGGAAACATCTTATCTGGTGTCAAGAAGATTGGTGTTATCTGTGTTATGCATCAGAAAAATATTCCTTATGTGATATATAACTTCTAATTATATGTTCACATATGAATAATGTAGTGGATAATTTTTAAGATAATCATCATTAACGTATTCATATGTTAGAAAATCATTGATAGTTATATACTACGTATATATTACATATATCGTCATGCATCACGTTTACAGGTACAGTCATTGAGTATTTTCTCCTTGGATTGGCTTTGGCTTATCCACTTTGCTTAGGGTGGGAACAGTTTGTTGGATGACCAAATGAATTCTAGCCTTTGCTTTTTTCTGCATCTCTTATTATCTTCCTCTTGTTTTTGCGCCCCCGCCTTTTTTTTTCTTTTCTAAAGCAAAAACCATCTATCTATCATTGAAAGAAAAAGAAAATAATAATAAAGTTAAAAGAAAGACTGAGAGTGACCTTACATAAAGGACTAGGATTTGGCACCTCCCACTCTCAACCGTTGGATCAGTTTAAATGCCTTTTCCTTGATGGACCTATCTTCCTCTTACCTACTGGACACATCAATTCATCATTTGATGATCAGAAGACTAAAATTTTCTGTATAACTTAAAAATTAGATGACCTCTCCTTGATTCACGACATAACTAATAGCACAATATGTTTAGCACATGCACCACAATCTGCAACTCCCTCCTGTACCCAATTAGGCAATTACACATATAGACACAGTGTCGATTATTTGTGTGTATACATTTATTATTATTATTAAAGGGAAAATTGGATTGCTTTATCTTTTACATGTGGTGCACAAAAGTGCTGATATAATTGGGTTATGCAATATCAGAAATATTAAAATGTTTAGCTAGTGTGTGTATGTGTGTGTTTCTATATATATACATATAGAGAGAGAGAAAACCACAAGTTACTGCTTTTTAAAAAAATAAATGGAAATTTTATGGTTTCGTCATAATTTAACGACTTATATCATATCCAACCGTGATCGAACTATTAAAATAATTAATGTTTCAGTTATTATATTTATTTTAACGACTAGATGATTGACTAGATGATATCATTGATGGGATTGTAGAAACTCCAAAAAAAAAAAAAAAAACCAAAATATTTGTTCCAATTAAGGTTTGGTCTATTGCTCCTCCTTTTTTTCTTATATACAGGAAGCTCAACTTATTAACTGTCATGAAACGATTAAAAAACTAGTTGATTCCTGTAAATCTTGCACTTCCCGGCTAAAATTTATACCCTTAAAGAAATTTTTACTCCGTAGCAATAGCCAACGTAATTATATCTATTACCACACCAATAACCACTATAAACCCATGCCTAATAGTGTTGGTTTGGTTGCTTTAGGGGGTCTAGAGGAGGATGCTAGTTTGTTCATCTTCTTGTTTGTATTGTTAGACAATTTCTTTTCTTTTTTTTTTTTGTGCCAAAAATTGTCGGGCTATTCTAATAGGTGTATTTTTACCTTATTAGTTATTAGAGTTGGGTATTTGATAAAATATTTATTTTGTTTCTTTCTTTATTCTTTTATGTCATGTTTTAGTACGCAAGAATAAATATGGAATGGTATCGTCATTACAGTTTTATTCCATTTTGCATATTTGGATACGATTTTCAAAAATTAGAATTATGATTAAATGGAATTGTTTCGCCTTCTTAAAAGACATAATTACAATTTCATTTCAACTTCATTATAGATAACTTACTTACTCTTTTATCTTATCACATATTTATGATTGTCATTCAATTTCGCGAATGCTTCAAACACAAATGAATTTATTATCATATAACACATTTCGTTTTAATTCATTCCATTCAATTTCAAATCATTCCTATATAGCAAATGTGACACTATAATAACCAACCAAAGTGTTAGATTATATATAGTTAGCATACAAAAAACATGTAAAATAAAAAATACGGACTATGAATTTCGCCAAAACAAATGCGGTAGAATCTGTCTCTATATATGTATATTTATATACTTTGAATAATTATAAGTTCTCAAATAGTACCTATTAGCGGAATTGGTACCTTGCTACAGCTGCTAATGACAAATTAAAAAAAAAAAAAACAGAAAAAGAAAAAGAAAAAGCGGTAGAATCAGCCAACTGCAATGCTTGTGAAGTGGAGGCGATGTGCCATTGGAAGACTACCAATTAGTACGTTTGGTTTGCAACTTTAAGGCGGCTTCGATGTTGATATATTGGAACATTAGTAGTTACTTTGAATAGTTGCCTTTTTATTTGTTGTGGATGAGAACCCAAATTGAAGTATTGCAACTGCAACACAAGATTTTCGTATTTAGTTGGATGATACGAAAAGCTAGATGTAGTGCGGTGCTCAAGAACCTAGAGCTGACTTCCGATGAAGCCGTGAGAAATAGTTCGACAGCTCTCTCGGCAGACGCAGGAGATGGAGGTGCTACTGCTGCTAGCAGGGGTATGGAAGTAACCCACAAGATGATACTGTTAGAAAGAGTCAAAGACGGCATGGCAAAATTTACCGCAGCTTCATCCAATATTAGAGTGAGCGGGTAAAACACTTTACATCCATCCATACCAATACAGATTCTCTATAATTTGCACTTATAAAGTAGAGTACTGGCACAATATCTTCGTACCCTATGCTTATATTTTAATATATATATATATATAAGTATAGGTTCTCGATTACTATAAACTCATCATAATAAAAATTATAAAATAAAATTAATAAATAAGAAATAATATATAATAATCCATTTTTTATTTTATAATTACTTTTTTCCAAAGTTAATAGACTAGCTTTTGCAGATTTTTATTTTGGAAAAACTGGATCCATTTTATTTTGGAAGAGCTCCTCATTTTTTTTTAAGAACTTTTGTTGAGTGTACTTAAACTTCTAAGTTGTATAGAAGTTTTGTTGTTAATTAATGTAGAAGTATATCTAAAGTTTTTTATTTTAAAATTTGCTATAGGTTTCATAATTTTATTTAATATGACACAAAATAGATTCTATAAGTGTTTGTTACATGTTTCAATTTTCACACATAAACAAGTTCTCTATATTGTAGAATTTGTGATATTAAGAAGTTTTTTTTTAAATTATTTACAACTCACTATTTATTGTAATATATAAATAAAGATATTTATGTACTATTTGAAACTATATATATCACTACAAACTTAAAATTTAAAAAAAAAAATCGCAAGTTCCTCAGAGTATCTTGTATCCTATATGTATTATAGGGTATAAGATACATTGTGGGTACATGATGCTATAAGGTAGGTCTTTGGTACAAAACTTAGTTCTCTATATGTTATAGGTGTGAATAAGGTTTCATACTTTACCCATCCTGTACGTCATCTTATCCAATGTTATCATAGACTCTGGTACAATTGGTTCATAATTGAAACACCTCTTTCATTCTAATAAGAATAATCAAAATTACTATCAAAATATTTTTTTATAAGCTATAAGACCTAAAACTTTCTACATTCATTGAAATCTTTAAAAGTATTTAGGTTAATAATTCACTAAGTCTGTGAAGTTTGTAATGATCAATCAATGAAATGTTAAACAAGGGAAATTGTAAACCCCCGAAATTGTCCACATTAGTATACGACTCTAAAATAGAATATATGAACTAGCTAGTAAACTTAGAATCCAATAAAAACCTAAGAATATATCAATAACTCGAATTTAGCTAGATTAGGATCTAAGAGCCGGATAAAGAACTTATTTGACCCTAATTGATACCAAAAAAGAGATTTCGTATCTTGAATTAATAATTTAAGAAATGATTAAAGGAAACTCAAATTTTCAAACCCCGAAACGTGTCTTACAAATAGAATAGATAGAAAAATATAGATATAGAGATTAAATGACTACTATTGAACTCAACAATGATTTGAGACTAGAATAATGAGTAGTAATGAGCCTATACATGGATTTAAACCCTAAATTCAAGATTCTAGATAGTATTAAACACTACTAATAAGATTTCATAGTAGATATCAAAAACCAAAGATATATAGATAATTTAGCTTATATATCAAAAGCAATATCGAGTAGTTAACCAACTAAGCTTATAGATAGGAAATGATAACCTAAAGATAAACCATTAGGATTATAAATAAACAATAAAAACATAAACAGATGTATAACTAAAGATCTAGACTTCAAATAAATAATTGAATCACACCATTGTTCTAATTAGGGTTTTGCTTAAGTTATTGGAGCCTAAAATAAAAATTGACTTAATAAGCTTAGGAAACCCTAATCGCAGGAGATAAAATTCTAAAAACAATTAATCGCGTAAATTTAAAACTTAAAGTTGTATCGTTTGATAAACAAAACATTTTGGAGAATCCTATAAAAATATTTTTGTATAAAAACTCTCAAATATTAGCTAATTTGTACTCATTTAACTTATTAAACTATCCTAAAACTAAGATAATTAACTAACTAAATATTATTATATATTATTTTCTCAAATTTAAGGTGCAAATGGGGCAAGTTGAAGGCGATTAACACAATTTTCGTCATATCAATACAAGGATTACAATTTATTTATCAAACCTTCTTTCGATATTCTTAACTTATATTCAATCAATCATAATTTCAAGTCACACAACAATTATTCATTTATCTTTTTCTTAATTGCTAATACTACTACTACTTACAAGCACAAAACAAGGAAATGTAACTTAAGTCAAGAATTAACTCACTCCGTGTCGGTAGATCCTAATGAAGTAATCCTCTAGAAAAGTGATATTGGTCCTTCTCCACCTAAACAAGATGAAATACCCAAAATAAGTCTTTCATGAAGTTTCTATTATTGAAGATTCTAAACTTTTCTTAAAATCGCGGATAAAATCGTATAAGAGGTAATTCCAACTTAAAATGGCCATAACTTACTCATTTTAACTCAGAATTTCGCATATAATATACCGTTTTCTACCTATTCGAAAAGATCTATCTATTTCTAAACTTATTTTCATCAAACTAAGTCATTTGGGTTCCAAAAAAGTGGCGGACAGATTCACCACGAATTTTTATAAACTTGTTTTCCTTCTTTTATTCAAAGCTCATTTTGAAGAGATATGTAATATAATAGATTGTAAAAACTTGGAATGTATATTCCTATATTTATTGGTTCATAACAAATGTATGAAGTTAATGAAGTTGTCTCAAATTATGAAAAGTAAAGTCTTTAAGGATTTTGAAATTTGAGAGCTTTTGAAATATTCATTTTGCTTTGAAAATATCTTAAGTTTATTTATAATAAGTATTTCTTTTCTTTTCCTAAATTTTCATAATCTCTTTAATTTCCTAAGGAATGATTTTTTTATTTCCTAAGTTTAGCTTCTAACACTTTTTGGAATTATTAACACTTCTATATTTAGAGGAATAATTTCTTGATTTATCGAGATCATTTTATTTAATGAAAAATTTTTCTATCATTTGAAAAAAAAATAAAGTTGTTGTAAAATCTTTGTTTACTTTAAAAAGTCATTTCTTTGTCATGTATGTTTACAAAATTTCTTATGAACTCCTCTAAGTTTGTTAATATGATTCCTTAGTTTTTAGAAAAACATTAACTCTTATTTCTAGAGAAGAATCTTTATTTTAAGAAAACATTTCCTCATTTATTTTGTTGAGACAAAACCATTATGTTCATGCATGAATATGAATCATAAAGTTATGGAAACATAAAGAAACATAATAACTTGAAATAATAAGCTAATAAAAAATAAATCAAGTATTGGAACCTTAGCTTCATCAAGGCATCCCGAGACTAAGAAAAGACTAGTCAAAAAAGAAAAAGAAAATATTTTGACTTGATGAGGACAAGTCTAAGACTAGAAAGACTAGTCTTAAAAATAACATGAAAGTAAATAAATTGCAAGGAAAGTAAATAAATTGCAAAACAATGAGCTTATATGCTCTAAATAATGTATATAGCTATATAGATATATTAGGTAGTTATAAACATGAAAACAACATAAGGAATTTAGATTATGAACAAAAATAAATTATGAACCTATTGTTGCTTTCTTAACCTTCATGGTTTTAGAAAACACACACTAAGCTCATACTAAGTTAATAAACATATGAAATTCTTGAAGAAATTTTACCTAAAAGAGCTAATCTTGGAAGAGCTTCTTTAGAGGAAATTCTTGGAGAGATTTTAGTATAGTAACTTTAGTAAAGAGAGGTGTGAAAGAAGTGGAAGTATATGGGGGTATTTATAGGAAAATATGAGAGATAATTTGTGTTAATTAAATAAATACAAAATAAAACAAATGGGAAGAAGAAAGAGGGTGGCCGACGCTACTTTTGTGTAATGGGGAGGAGAAAAATTTATTTTTTTGTCTTTTGATTAATTAAAAGTAAGATATGAAAGATGCCGCCCCATATGGTATCCTAAACGTAACAGCCCACCACATACTATAAAGGACTCTCGAATTTCTATCCGAGCCCTTCGGGAGTCTTGTATAGATGTAAAGCGTCCCTTTACGACAATAGAATACTCAATCGATGGAGTTAAGAAATTTAATGTGGCATTCATTAGCCATAGATAATAAACCAAAACACATATTCATACTTTACAAAATCTAAGGGGAATTCCCCCGCAAAATAATATCAAGTCCATTACAGTCATCCAGAATCCTTTAGTTTCCAACGGAAGTCTAAACAAAAGCGAAGTAAACTTCTATAGGAAACTCTCATCTCCGGTACCTGAGCTGTGGCTTGCCTCGGCCTAAGCCAAATGAACTCGTGCTGCAACAAATAAAAGCTATGGGGGCGTAAGCTAACTAGCTTAGTGAGTAAGAACTTCCATATCACAATTAAGGCAATTCATTCAAGCAAGTGATTATTCAAGCAAATGGTATGCATCAAACAATTGAGTTCAACAAACATATGACCAGCCGAAATCATATGTAGATGGACTTGCGCCCTCCGTCCCGGGTTAGCAGATTAACGAATCCTGTGGTACGACGCCGTTTAAGCTCACGGTCAACTGAACAATAATTCGTTTTATGGATCACGATTAACCAACAATTTCGTTTTATGGATCACGATTAACCAATATATTCGTTTTATGGATCACGAAAAACCAACCAATGCTAATGCTCCATTCCCGTCGTGATATGAATGAGTCCAATTATATTTGAAGTCAAATATATATTAATTCAATTCTTTTAGGTGACCAACAATTATTCGCAGACAATCAATATAAGATGCTAGCTAATCAATCAATAGCTTAACACCCGGTTTCGATATTTCTTAAGTTTCATTTCACACATCAACAGCAGACAAATATATAATTCCCATATACCCCATCATACATGTCCATTTTTATCTTTGCCTACACCACTAGTGCCACTAACAATACAATCACAAACATTAATTGAGAGTGGAAGTAGTACTCACTCGGCCATGGTTCGCCGGTCTTTCCGTAATAGTAATCGGGTGGTAAGGTATCGTCTTGCTCGGGATCACCTACCAAATAAGAATAATCCTAATAAGAATCTCATGATTTAATTACTTCAAGCTATGCATCTAAACTAGATGAATTCAGAATTCGCGCTATTTGCGGAAGTTCCAACTTAAAACGGCCATAACTTGGTCATTTTAACTCGGAATTTCGCAAATTTTATATCGATCTCTACCTACTTCGAAAGATCTATCTATTTCTAATATTATTTTCAAGTTTTGAAAACATTAAGGTCACGGAACAGTAGGATCAGATCTGTTCCGTAAATTCTCCGATTTCGAAAAATTGTTTTGCATTTGATAAAAAATGTTCCTAGTTGATGATTCATGTATAGATGGTATATGAATGAGTTCCTAATATGAATGTTATGTAATGAGCTCAATATATGCATGGTTTTGATGATCTTTGATGATGAACTCCCATGGGCTCCTAATTATTAAGAATTTCATAATAACCACTTATGAAAAGCTAAATTTTCCCAACTTTACATTCTCTAGGGTTTTTATGATTTTATTCTTGGAAATTACTTGTTATCTAAATAGAAAAATATGTTTTTAAACAAGCCACTCATAAAAATCCGAATTTTGTAAATTTCATTTTCTTGCATTTTCTTTATGAGAAAACTTGTTTAATACATCAAAAATTGAAGCTTCATTGTATCTAGTATCTAAGGACTCCATTTGACTCATAAAACATGCCATCTAAGCTTGGATACTAAGTGTTTATGTAGGTACCATCCTAAATTACGAATTTTTACTTCTAATCACAATCTCAATATTTTTCATTCCAACTCCACCACTTGTTTTACGTTTTTCTCATGCCTAAACTCATCTAAGCTTATGAAAATCATTACTTAAGGGTGTCTATTACATATACCTTCCATTTTTTTTTATAAAAAATATGAGTTTTAAAGGGTTTTTTGGTGGTCTTTAAAGTAGGGTTCCAAAATCATCAGAATTTCCAACTTAGCATTTCTAACAAAATCTTTTCTTTTTCAAATTTCTTGCCTTCTATACATGAAGATCTACCATCTAACACATCTATACATAGCCAAGGCTATATTTTTATGATCATCAATGCATGAAAATCAAAATAACTATATGAACATACATGTGGATGAAGATGTGGATGTCTAAACATTAGATTACTAAATATAATGCATGAATCATGAGTTTCATGGCATGAACATAAATATATATGCATGATCTCTACTTTACATGCATGAACAAGATAATATCTCAACAAAAACTCTTCTAAACACTAGATCCTCTTCTTGTGATGGCTTGATATTCTTGTACAAATGTTTTCATGTCCCTAGCATATGCTCATTGGGATTAAAGGTGAAAAACACACAAGAATAGCTTTACCATTACAAGATTTGGAAAGAACAAAGCTTGAAATCATAACTTTAATGGAGATTTTAAGAAGAAAAGAAGATGAAGCAAGCTTGTGGGGGAGTGCATGTGTGTGTGTGTGTCACGACATGCTAGAGGAGAGAAGAGAGAGTTTTTTCAACCTTTTCAAATTTTTGAAGAGTGAAAATGAAGAGAGAGAGTAGAAAATGAGTATATATATTGTGTGCATTAGGGTTTAGTTGTAATAAATTGAATAAAATTAAACAATTTGGAGGGGATAGGGGAGGGGATGCGCCGGCCAAGGGGGGGGGGGGGGGGGGGGGGGGGGGGGGGGGGGGGGGGGGGGGGGGGGGGGGGGGGGGGGGGGGGGGGGGGGGGGTAAGTAATTAAAATGTAATAATTATTTAGGAAACAAAAATTCTTGGAAAAGAAAATTGTAATGAGTAGTTGTAAGGATGTAAGAATAGGGTATGGGTAGTGTGTAATGTAGGTTGTACTTGTGAATAGTAGACAAGACATCTACTTTACCGGTTGTAACGAAAACACGGAAAAAGGTATAACTGTAATTTTTATAGCCCGAAAAATTATAAAATTGATATTTTTGGAATCCTTATAAAATTACGGTTCTAATGAATATTCTGGAACATTTTTCTTAGTTCGTGGTCCCGGGGCACGCTTTTCCATAATTGAGCTCGGGAAGGCCCGGAATTGAAAATTTCCCGAATTTAAAACTTTCAAAGGTCTAAAATATACTTTAGAACAATAATCCATATTCATTTGCTTTGTAAAACTCCTTTTACTATGAAACCGAAGGAAAGCCGGATTTAGGGTTCCTAGGCTTCTCTCACATGACTTAAACTAGACTGGATTAGGGTTTCGCTTTTCAACTCCCGGGGTTTTCTTAACTACTAAGATTACTGGGGTTTACAAAAGATGTGAAGTTGTATTGGAAATGAAAATATGTAAAAAATAGGTGTATGGGTTGTAAGAAAAAGTAGATATAGATAAATATTGTAGAATAGTAGTAAATAGTGTAATGTAAAGTAGATATGATAATTTAAGTACCGGTAGTAAGAAAATACACGTATAAATGCGATATATGATATTTTTAACTATCGAAAAATTATGAAATTGATATGTTTGAAAATCTTATATTTTTACGAGTCTAACGGTATATGCGGAATATTTTTACTATTCTAAGCTCCGGACACGTTTTTCAAGAACTGTGTCCGATCGAGTTTAAAACGAGTCGCGGTTTTACTAAATTGATCTTTTTAAGCTTCCTTGGATAATGACGAACTATTCTACTCACTAAACTCTTTCTTACTCCTTAAGGTTTCTTAAACAAGAATGCCGTTTTTAAGAGGTTATGATAAACTAGGGTTTTGTTGACTTTCAAAATCTGGTTGACTTCTAATTAGGGTTTAAGCTTTTAATTTGAATTCAAAACTTCGGGGGTTTACAAATACTTAGGAAATCCTTTGTAAAAAAAATTTTTTTGAAGAAAAAAACCAATTTTCTATTTCCTTGAAAATGCCAACACATAGGCATAAATTTTAAAGATTTTTACAACTTGAAATTCTTTTCTTGAAAACACATTAAAAAAAAAAATCAATGTTTTGACATTAAGTTTTCAACTAAAAATTGAGCCAAGATTCACAAATAATAGAACAAAGTATAACATCTTATTCTATGTTTGAATCTCCCATTATGAAACCCTAAGAAATAAAATTTCACTAAAAAGTTTTCAAAGTTTATTTCTATGAGCCTAAGTTTCCCAACTTATTACAAAGGCTATTTTGTAGAAATTCTATTTTAAGCAACATTACTAAGATCATGCATGGATTACAAATTAGTGATTTTTTATTATGTTGGGTATGAGAATAATAAAAATACTTGCCTTAGAGAGTCTATAAGGGATGAAACTTGCAAAAAATTTCAAAATGAGCTTGAACACAAGTCTAGGTGCAATTTGACCCCTATAGTTCCAAGATCTATATAACCTTAAATGTTTGAAATAACCTTAAAAATGGATAGATCATTCGAAATAGGTAGAAATTGACTATGCATATGCAAAAATTGGAGTTAAAATGAGTTAGTTATAGTCATTTTATGATTTAAACTAAGTAATTGGAAGATCCATTGCAAATAGAGTTAATAGACTTAGAAAGTAGAGTAAGGATAATATGAAATACTCATTCTTGGTATTTCTTTGTTTAGGTGATGTGGATTTTAAGGCCCCATTCCAGAAGGATTATTTCGACTAGAGGATTTTGAAATGACTAAGTGAGTTCATCTCTATTACTTTACATATCTTGGTAATGCTTGTAAAGTAGTGCACTAGATCTTAGGTAAAAGATAAAATGAAATTGTGAGTAGGATTATCATGGTAATATGCTTGTGCTTCACGATGTTTGATAAAGGAAAGCTAAGCATATTGGAACTTGAATTGTTGATTTATACATTGTGTTTCTGTTATCATGTTGTTGTGTATGTGATTATCTTAGTGGTCACCTTTGATAAGTCTATTTTTACTCTATTCAATTCATATGAATTTAAGCTTAATTTGATGCATTTTTGATAAATTCCTATGAATATGGTGCTTTTATTGTTTAAATGTTGTTTTTTAACTCTAAAAACCAAAAGAAGAAGAAACGAAGACTTTTGATCACATTTGGAGCAAAACAAAGTGTTTTGATCAGATTTGGAGCAAAACAACAACTTTGCAAAGGAGAACTTGGCCGGACTCTGCAAAAGACCTATTGAGGGAAAAGAGCAAGGAAAAATAAGGCAAAATGGTCCGTTGCGCCCTATATCGAGCCCTCGACATGACCCTCGACTTCTGTATTGAGGGGATCGAGCCTTAGACTTCATGATATAGCGTCTATCGTGCCACAATGTTAAGCCTTGGATTCACCTTGCAATTGAAGCTAGACAAAAATCACATCTTTGAGGAGAAAATCACAGCTTAGGTTAAGCTTAACACTCAAGCCCGTTAACAAATTCGATTTATCCCTCGGTTAAATATGGACAAAAACTCGAGCTTTTTAGTAGATGAACACAACTTAAATCGAGCCTTAACATTTAAGCAACATTTGAGCACTTGATCTACCACACGAAAAGTGACCCTATGAGCTGGCACTTATGATGCACATGTGAAAATAAAGAATGAATTATATTATAAAGGATCTGCCATGTCAGCAAATAAAATTTTCATGATTTCTATGTCTAATCCTTAAATAAATGTGCAAAGGTATGTGATATGTATCATATTATACATAGAGAATTATATGTAAGATATACGATAGAGATTTTTAAACAACTTTTCTAACATAGAGTAAAGAGAGAATTCTTTAGCAAAAGAATTGTTTCTTTTTACTTTTGAAATCTCGAAGTTTTCTGGGTAAATGCATTATAAACCTGACATTTGTTTTCTATAAGGCTCTGTGCTTATTTTGTAATTGATCTTTAAGTCCATATTATTTCTTCAAGAATTTATGCTTAATGTTTACATCTATGGAGAAATAATCATTTAACTTAGGGTTTATTAATCCAATACTTGATTCACGTGATTTTAAAATGACTTAATGATTATTGCTGGGTATTTGTAATTAGTAGCTAAAATTTAAACTCATGGGTCTAAATGCGTGATGCACCTTTTAGATTCATATTTGATTTCAACAAAACAAATTGAGAGATCATTCTTTTGAATAGATATGAGCTACTAATAGAGTTGCTTATAATGACCCTGAGAGAGAGATGGTCAAACTTTCTGTCACTTGTTTTTAAAATTCATTAGGTTAGTTTTTAAAACAAAAAAAATCTTAACCTTTATAAGGACCTAGATTGTTGATAACTTGTGAAAAGATTTCGGTGGTCTGGTCTAGAGCTAGAGTTTCTAACCTTAAGAGAAGCTTTAACTTACATTTATGAATCCAATAGTGCAAATATACCAATGAACAACTCTATAAGTTTGTTGAGAAATCACATGATAAGGACTTGGTGAAGCAATCCCTAAGGCTTTTTCTTGCATTAAAACCTATGTATATTCATTAACTCTAGTATAACTTATGTTTTCATTATGCTCTTTTAAATTTTTTGGCTAGATAATAGATGAAAAGTGAGTATGGTAGATGCCAATGATCCCTTGGAATACAACCTAATATTTTCCATGCTATTTTGGTAGGTGCACTTGCTTAATATTGGTAATTGCTTCTGAAGTTGAACAGAACTTATTAACTTCATAAATTTTTGAAAACTTCAACTTCATGTTTTTTAAATGTTTTCAAAAACCAAATAAACCAACAAAATAACCTTTTAGATAGAAATTAACTTAGTTGGAAATTAATTAATAAAATGATCATGCATGGTATGTGTCGAGTCACATACATTTTTGCTACTACTCTTATGCGTGGGATCAAATGGGCAAGGTGCCCCTACTCCATCGTGAGGAACTAAATCATTTGGGGAATGTAACCTCATAGAGGAGCCTCGCCGAGTTGATCGCTTTAGGTAAGAATCCCAAAGACTAGTAGTAGTGTTTGTTTGGAACCCAAATATTTTATCTAAATCTTAGTGGTCGTGCATACCATTTTTCAAAGCATTCCCTAATCTTTGGTATGGAGTGCATAAATTTATTTTACATATGGTTTCCGATTAATCATGTGTATCTATTAATTATATGGATGTTGTATTTCATATGATTGTTTAACAAATTTGGTTGATTATATTTATATAAATGGGTATTTTATTATGAGAGTTTACTCACTAAGCAATTGTGCTTATACTCATAAAGATTTTATTGATGCAGGAATACTTATGGTCGTACCCCAGATGGATTTTGCATTACGTAATGACTACTGAGAATGGGGAGCTTTTGAAGAAAGTTTATGAGAAGGTTTTTAAGGGTAATTTCCATAGAAATCTTAACATGTACTTTTATGTTAAAACTCTTTTTAAAACGTGAAACTATCGACAAGTGTATCGGATGCATGTGCAGTAATAATACTGGTGGGAACCAGATCATGATTTGCACGGAGCTAATTGACTAAGTACCAGAATGTAATGACCTCCTCTAAGCTAAGCACAATGATATCAGGTTTTTGAGCTAAACTAAATGATCAAATTCTGCTACTAAATATTATAACTAATTTTAACACTAAAGACTATTGAGCATTGGAATAACTCTTGAACTCCTTCAAATCACAAGTGTAGGATTATGTAATGGTAAAAATAGGATTTCCTTTCATTGCCTTGTAATTATAATTGGATTTGTTCAATTGGATTTTGGCTAAATTCACAAGAATTTACTTCCTTTTCTGGTTTTAAAATTCTAATTATAGCATAGATATCCCTTTTGAGTAATCTATCTACAATCATCGACTAAATAACACATTTCTCTTACAAATAATGTTACTCTAATTGAAACTATAATTCAACCATTTGTCCATATCCTAAACCATAACTTCAATTGCATTAAGATCATGAATTTTAATATTTAAACCAAAATAGCATGTGTCCATGTCAATTTTGAAATGCTATTTTCTATTTCAATCGGATCATCATATCCCTTTTGAGTACCTCAAATCCTAATTCATAAGAAAATTCACAGACAAATATTTTATTTCATGAACATTGAAATAGAAAAAACCAAAATTCTAATTAAAAAAAGACCGTTATAAGAACAAATCAACTACTTAAGAAATCCATTAACCCATCACATAATCCCATTTAAACAAATTAGCTCATACTCAAAAACATACTTTCATTCATAATAATATTGTAAGCATAATCCATAACAATAGATAATGGAGAGATTACACATGAATACTAGAAATATCTTCCTATTGACTCTTTATCCAACTCCACTGTGAAAGTTTGTAATGAACAATGCCAAAAGTTAAGGTCGAGTGAGATGAGATCGGGTGGAATGAGGTGAGGTGGATGAATGAGAAATGGAAAATTGAATGTGGAACAGTGGAGAATGAAAGATGGATTCTGGATTATGAAAGGTAATGAATAATGATAATGGATGATGAAATGATGGATGGAAAATGGAAAATGGATAGAAAAGTGGGTTGTGTATAGGATGAATTGTCGAATAATGGAATATTTCTATGGGAAGGACAATGGGTTTTTATAGTGTATGGGGTCTAAATTCTATGTTGCTGTGTGTAGTTGAAAGGAAATATATGTATGTGAAAGATGGAGTGGACAAGTGAAGCGAACCCCTTAATTATAAAGAGAAATAAAAACTTCTGAATATTTACAAGGAAAGCAGCAAAAAAAAAAAAAAAAAGATGTTGCTGGAATTCAGCTGCACAAATCAGCTCATTCAACTAGTGTTTGTTGATTTAGAACAGGTCTAGATTGCTATTGCTGCTTCAATCTGTTTAGACTTGGCATCTCAGGATGATAGCTGAGATTTTAGAGAGACATAAGAGGTACTTGGCTAGATCGAGGCATGATCAGATTAGAGCGTGTGTTAGCAGTAGCTCAATTGATCAGTGTAACTTGCTATGTTCATGTGGACACTCTAGGAAACATTCTATTGCTGTTTGGTTATGGTCATGTTCTATCCCATGATTGGTTGGTTATGATTGTGCCCCATAAACAATTATTCAAATCCATATTACTTTAATCCAAGATGACTAATTCACCACCAAGAAACTTCATTTAGTAGCCTAATAGTCATGTTTTTAATCCCTTTTTGACAGATTTTTCATGTTAAACATAAGAAATTCTTATTCATGCAATTTGATCAATGTATACAAAATTTCTCCTCAAATGCATCACAATAGGCAAGAAAGTGTGAAATAAATGTGGGATAAATGTCATGCCCCGAATGATACCCTAAACGTGGCAGTCCGCCGTACACAATATTAAAGCCTAAGAATGACCACCTCAGTCACACGAAGGCTTCTATACTATGTACAAGGCGTCTAACACATAAAGGAGACGCATCGGAATGATACATTTTATGTTGATACAATTGAGTAACAATGTAAAGGAAATACAAATTTACTATACTTCAGATACAAATCACTATACTTCAAAATACAAATCATTCAACTTCGATTACATTCATCCACAGACTTCCCTACCTAACTATTATAAGACAAATCATAAACTAGCTGATAACTTCAAACATTTGTATTCTTTGCCAAAATCCTGGAGTCATACCCGGCTCCAACCAATTCAATCCCCATCTTGCATTCTTGAGATAACCTGCTCATTTAAACAACTGTTGGGGTGTAAGCTACACTAGCTTAGTGAGAATTCCCTTAATTTCGTACCATAACAAACAAGTTATTAATCAATCATATGCTATGCATGAACAAACATGTGAGCAAGCAATTATGTATGGATATCCGGAACCCACACACAGAACGGATTTACGCCCTCCGTATCTTCGGTTAGGGATGGTATTGAAGTCTACACGACTGCTGCTAGTCCCCAAGCCCTCGGCTCATAGCACTCGCGTCGGCTAGGCTCACACATGGAATGCATCCTCGATGCACCTTAGTTTCCTATGAATGAGCTCTGATCCCGGGTCTCATTATCCAAACGAGTCCTCGGACCATACCGATCGATCTGCGTAGGAGTAGCACGCTACCAAATGCAATATGTCCGATGCGATGCATAATCAATTTACTTTTGCTTAGGTCAAAATATTTATACATTCTTTAGAATGACCAGCCAATATCATACACATAACAGAAATAATATGAACGGTGCGGTTATCCAATCAAATCGTGGTTTCGATATGCTTTAGTATTCTTTGGCATACATTCATCACAGTCTCAACATATATCCCATCCCCATTCATATTGATTTTTATCTTATTCCTATAATTCTAATGCGACTAACTACAAGCACAACAAGGTAACAAAATAAGGAGAAAACTCACTCGGCCATTGGATCACCGGTCTTCTAGTAATAATAATTCGGTGGCAGGGAATCGTCGATCTCGGGATCTCCTAAAAAGGAAGAAATACTCTAATAAGTATTTCATCACTTAACTAATCCAAACTATCTCATTCAAACCATCAAATTCGCAATTCGCGTCCTAAACGGAAATTCCAACTTAAAACGGCCATAACTTGGTCATTTTAACTCGGAATCTCGCAAATTTTATATCGATCTCTACCTACTTCGAAAGATCTATCTATTTATAGTATTATTTTCAAGTTTTGAAAACAGTAAAGCCACGGAAAAGTAGGATCAGATCTGTTCTGTCACTTTTCCGATTCCAAAAAATTGTTTCGCTTTTGATAAAAATGTTCCTAGTTGATGATTTATGTATAGATGGTATATGAATGAATTCCTAACATGAATGTTATGTAATGAACTCAATATATGCATGGTCTTGATGATCTTTGATGATGAACTTTTATGAACTCCTAATTGTTATAAAATTCCATAAAGGTTATTTCTAAAAAGCTATTCTTCCCAACTTTACATTCCCTAGGGTTTCTACGATTTTATTCTTGAAATTTACTTGTTATCTAAATAAAAATGAGTTCTTAAGGTCTATATTAATCATGGCCTTCATTTGCATAAAAAATCATAAAAATCACATTTTTCATTTGGTAAACATGTTTTTAAACAAGCTTCTTGTAAAAATCCGAATTTTTGAAATTTCATTTTCTTGCATTTCCCTTATGAGAAAACTTGTTTAATGCATTAAAAATTGAAGCTCCAATGTATCTATTATCTAAAGACTCCATTTAACTCATAAAACATCCAATTTAGACCTTGATACTAGGTGTTCATGTAGGCATGGTCCTAAATTACGAATTTGACTATTAATCCACATATCAACATTTTTCATTCTAACTCCACTACTTGTTTTACATTCTTATCATGCTTAAACTCATCTAAGCTTATGAAAATCATTCCTCAAAGGTATCTATTATATATACCTTCAAATTTATATGAAAAATATGAGTTTTAAAGTGGTTTTGGTGGTCTTTAAGGTAGGGTTCTAATTCCATCCGAATTTCCAACAAATCATTTCTAACAAAACCTTTCCTTTTTCAATCTTCTTGCCTTCTATCCATAGAGATCTACTATCTAACACATCTATACATATGCAAGGCTACATTTTTATGATCATCAATGCATGGAAATCAAAATAACTATATGAACATGCATGTAGATGAATATGTGGATGTCTAAACATTAGATCTACTAAATATAATGCATGGATCATAAACTTCATGGCATGAACATCAACATATATGCAAGATCTTTACTTTACATGCATGAACAAGAGAATATCTTAACATAAACTCATTTAAACACTAGATCCATGTCTTGTGATGGCTTGATATTCTTGTTCAAGTGTTTTCATGTCCCTAGCATATGCTCATTGGGATTAAATGAGAAAACACACAAGATATAGCTTTGCCATTACAAGATTTAGGAAGAACAAAGCCTAAAATCAACATACCAATGGAGTTTTGGAGTAGAAAAGAAGAAGATTTGAGCTTGAGTGTGTGAGGGAGAGAGGGAGGGGGCTCACGGCATCAAGGGGGAGGAGGAGAGAGTTTTTCCACTTTTGTAAAAATTTGAAACAAGAGAAAATGAGGAGAGAGAGAGAAAAATGTGTTTATATATGAATAGATTAGGGTTTGTAATTGAAATATAAAATAAAAACAAAACAAAACAAAAGAGAGGGGGAAAGGGGAAGGGGGCGCCGGCCAAAGGGGGAGGGATGGAGTGTGTGTGTGTGAAATTTGATATTTTGTAATTTAAGTAATTGAAATGTAATAATTATTTAAGAGACAAAATTCATTGGGAAAGAAAATTGAAATGAGTAGTTGTAAGGATGTAAGAATAGGGTATGGGTAGTGTGTAGTGTAGGCTGTACTTGTGAATAGTAGACAAGACATCTACTTTACCGGTTGTAACGAAAACACCAGAAAAGGCTATAACTGTAATTTCTTATAGTCCGGAAAATTATAAAATTGATATTTTTGGAATCTTTATAAAATTATGGTTCTAATGAATATTCCGGAACATTTTTCTAAGTTGGTGGTCCGAGGCATGCTTTTCCGTAATTGAGCTCGGGAAGGCCCGGAATTAAAAAATTCCCGAATTTAAAACTTTGAAAGATCTAAAATATACTTTAGAATGATAATTCATATTTATTTACTTTATAAAACTTCTTTTGTTTATGAAACTGAAGGAAAACCGGATCTAGGGTTTCTAAGCTCCTCTCACTAAGTTTGAACCAGGCCGATATAGGGTTTCGCTCTCCGGTTTCCGAAGTTTACCCGACCACTTAGGAGAACCAGGGTATACGTATAATAATAATAATAATAATAATAATAATAATAATAATAATAATAATACATTAGGTAACTAATAATATTAAATCGTACTGGAAGACTCACTAATTACCGATAGTAATGAAATACAAGCAATTTGCAAAATCAAGTAATTCTAGCTATTTGAAAATTTGTTAAAACTAATAATTTAGAGATCCTTATAGAAATATGAGTCTAACAGCCTTAATAACATATTTTTAATATTCCGAATCCCAGGGCGCGTTTTTCGAAGTCAGCACCTAACCGAATTGGAATAGGTCGAAAACTCGTTGACCTCATCCTTTGTAGCATCTTAGGCTTAATACGAACCAATTACACCTTTTTCCTCTTATTCTGACTCCTTGGTTTAGGAACACGGAATTGCCGGATCTAGACTACGGAGTTTCTTGGGAGATTCAGGGACCTAGGTTTCCGGTTGACTTTCCGGTTCATACCTTTGCAAATTTGGAAACTGATATTTTATACCTTTACGACGTATCAGATTGGTGAGATTTACCTTAAGGTTGATTTTTATAATTATTTAATATCTTACCTCGTTCTTGGAATTCTTTAGATTGAATTTTTATTCCCTATGGTTAATCACTATTCACTTCTTAACAATTTATTTTAGGGCTCTATTTTACCCGAATTGATAAGTTATAGTTAAATAGAAAATTTGTCGTACATAGTGGTTTTGGAATTATAATATGTTGAGTTCTTACTTTGTTTTTGAGAATTCTTATTTTTCCCAAGATTCGGAAATTTTTCGAATTCGTTCGTGATTTAAGACTAGTTGAAATTCGATTTTAATTTGCAGTGATTTTTAGGGTTTATTTTCGAAGTTCATCTTGAAATTATTTGTTGAAATTTTCCGGGGCTTACAATAAATGTATAGAAAAAACAAATTTATCAACTATCCTAAACTTGGCTCTTTGCTTGTCCTTAAGCAATTTCTAAAACTCAATTTCAAGATCAAAGTTCACATTGGACAACAAGCACACTTCAATTCATTCTTAACAAATTACTCTTGACACCAACTCTGCTTCCATGCATCAAACAAAATCTGTAGAGTACAAATGGAACTAGCTACATTTTCCTTGTGACAATTTGCACTTCATGAGCTTAAACATCAAGATTTTCATGATTGTCATGCTTCTCATCACTGAACCAATCAACATGCACACAAATCACTAACAAGAGACTTAAACCACTAATCTATTGCTCAACAAAGTTTAATATCTTCCTTTAGTTTTAGATCATCTTATTTGAGATCAAGTTTAACATTAGGTCACTCAAAAAAGAGATTTTCACACTTTGTACACTAGACTAGCATGTATATTGTCACGCCCCATAGGGTATACTAAACGTAACAGTCCGCCACATGCCATACAAGACTCTCGAATTACTACCCAAGTCCTTCAGAGTCTTGTATAGATGTAAGGCATCCCTTTACGACAATAGAATACTTGACTCAATGGAGTTAAGGAGTTTAATTCAACATTTAATAGCATTAGATAATAAATCAAAACACATAATTAATTAGTTGCAAATTCTAAGGAGCATTCCCCGCAAAAGAATATTTAGAGATCCATTACAGTCATCCAGAGTCTCTTAGTTTCCTACGGAAGTCTAATCAAAACTAAATATAACTTCTAGAGGAAACGTCTAGCTCCTGTACCTGAGCTGTAGCTTGTCTCTGCCTAAACCAAATGAACTCGTGCTGCAATAAATAAAAACTATAAGGGCGTAAGCTACACTAGCTTAGTGAGTGAAAACTTCCATTATCACAATTATAACACATCAATCAAACAAGTGATTAATCAAACAAATGATATGCATCAAACACGTGAGTTCAGCAAACATATGACCAGCCGGAAATCTATGTGGATGGACTTGTGCCCTCCATCCCGGGTTAGCAGATTAACGAATCCTGCGGTACGATGCCGTTTAGGCTCACGGTCAACCAACTTATGAATTCGTTTTATGGATCACGATTAACCAACTCATTAATTGGTTTTATGGATCAAGATTAACCAACTTTTACACTGTTTAGGATCACAGAAAACCAACAAATGCTAATACTTCATCCCTATTATGATACGAATGAGTTCATATTTATTTTCAATTCCGAATATTCAGTTATGCCAATTCTTCAGGTGACCAATCAATAATCGTAGACAATCAATCCTAATCCATCTATACAAGCAATGGTTAATCACCCGGCTTCGATATTCTTATATTCGATTTCTCATATCAACAACAATCATATCTAATTCTCATTCATCCCCATCATGCATACCCATTTTATCTTTGCCAAGTATGTAAACCCCCCAATTTTTTCGGGAATGGTTTTGGAATACTGAATCGAAACCCTAAATTCTGACTTAAGTTGAAACCGAACCTTAATCAAATTCGATCACGGGATTCCATAAGAGAATCTTCAAAAACAAAAATAGAATCGTTCAATTCAAAAACCCGAACATGAGAAAGACCACCTATCCGATCCTCGATATAGACCCCTCAATTTCTAGGACAAAGTTGGATTAAACCCTATCCCTATTCAAACCGGAGTTTCAAAAGTCAACAATGGTCAAGACAATTAAACAATTTCAACTCCGGTAATCCCGCGTTCTCAAACCCTAGAAAAAAAAATTAAGTTAATGGCTTAAAATAGTTCGTAATAATATAGGGTAACAAAAAAATATCATGTTCGCGAATTTCGAGTGTCTTTCAAACTCAAACGGGATTAGTTCTCGAAAAGCGTGTCCCGGAGCTCAAAATAATAAAAATATTCCAATAACACCAAAAGACTCGTAATTAAACAAGGATTTCAAAAATAACAGTTTTAGAATTTTTCGGTAACTAAAAATAACAGATATGGCTCGTTTATGCGTATTTTTATTACTATCGATATTTTATATGTCTAGTCTACTATTCATAGTACTATTCCTACTATTCATTACTATTTCACTATCTCTATTTTTTCTTGCACCTATTTCTTACTACCTACATACCTATTTTCTTACTTTTTACATTTCCAATACAACTTTATTGACATCAAACTTTACACATTACTTCTTTTATTACTAAAAAAACAAAATAAATTATTTCCCCCCTCTACATGCAAGAACCGGCGCCACTTTCTCTCTCTTTCCCTCAATTATTTTTCTTTTTCAATTTATTTTATTACATCCAAAATTCACTCAAAAATTCGATAAATACCCCCTTCCTCCTTCATTCTTTCACACATCCATTTTACATAACAAAACTTTATCAGAATACTCTCTCAAAACCTCTCTCTAACAAATCTCTCAAAATACTCTCTACCATTCCCTACAACATCAAGAAGAAAATAACAAACACAAAACCCATTCATCTATTTTCAAACCTTCCATTAAACCTTAGGTAAAAATCCTACCTATATTCTTTATTATGTTCACACAACTTAGCATGAGCTTAGTGTATGTTTCTTAGACTCATATGAGTTAAATTTATGTTTTGTTTTTGTTCATGTTCATGTTCCCATTTTACATTATGTTATTATTATTGTTATTATTATTTTTGCTCTAATCTAACTTATATAATATTACGTATATATTTATTTAGAGCATATAAGCTCATTTGTTATTTATTTATTTTCATGTATTGTAATTTATTTATTTACTTGTTTTATGCAATTTATTAAGACTAGTCTTTCTAATCTTAGATTTTCCTATATCAAGTCAAAACAATTTTCTTTCTTTCTTTTCTTTTCTTTTCTTTTGGGACTAGTCTATTTTTAATCCCGGGTTACTTTGATGAAGCTAAGGCTCCCAATACATAACCGGGATACCTTGATGAAGATAAGGTTTCCAATGCTTGACTATTTTATTATGCTTATTTACTTACAAGTATATTTTTTTCTAACTTATTATGTATTATTTTTACTTTTACATTGCTACATAATAATATTCATGCATGATTATAATATTGTTGTCTTAAGTAAAAATAAAAATGGGTTTTAAACAAGGAAAATTGAACTAGATTTCTCGATAAAGGAGTTTTCAACAAGAAAGTCTAAATTTTGTTTTTCAAAAGCTTAGACAAATTGATCATAAGTTTTAAGTAATAGTGCGCAAGATTTCTTCAAATAAAAAGAACTCATTTCTTTTATGAGTTAAAACTAAATACTTCATAAAGATAGAATTTTTAGCATTGAACTTAATATTCAACTTAACCATATTTTTTATAAGACTTAAATAGATTCATTATAGACTTTGCAAATCACATACTATGAAAGTATCTTCAAAAAACTTCAATTTTATAATTATTACTCTCTTTTCAAAATTAAAATAAAATTTTTACTAAGTTCTAAATGTTAACAATTCTTTATTAAGAAAGCTTTTCTTATAAACTTGTCTAAAGTAGTTATTCTATCACTTGACAAATATTAAGAATAAAACAAGTTTTTCAAACCAAGATAAAATTAACTCACTATTTTGGAAACCAACTTAAAAAATAAAATTTGCCAAGAAAGTAAAGTTTTAAAGGTACACCTATTTCCTAAAGAAAAAAAAAGATATAAAAATAAGAGGAAAACATACACAACTTCAAATATTTGAAACTTAAAGAATATTTTGAAAAACTTGTTTTTCAATCACTAGAAATAAAAGTAGATAACTTAAAGGACCAATTTTTTTTTTTTTTTGAAAATGAATTTACTTTTGAAAAGTGAGAAAATGAAATTAAAATAGGAAAACATTTACTCATAACAACTCAAATATATTTTTGTTTTCCTTCTAACAATTCAAAAATGAGAAATTCTCAAAAGCTTTATCATTTAAAAACCATCAAAGATAAATGGTTTATGAAATATCAATATTGAGAGAACACTATCAAAATCATGCATACATATGAGTATCAATATATGTTCAAAGGATTTTTCAACTATATATATATATATATATATATCCATATAATTTGCTTAAGGATTTTTGAGTAAAGTAAAGTTTGGAAAAATCATATTTTGTGAACTATAAATTCGTAACTATTCTGTACTGTAGTATTTTCCAACCCAAAAGGCTTTTTATGACAAAAATAACCTTAGAAATGGATAGATCTTTTCGAGCAGGTAGAAAACGGTATATTATATGCGCAATTCCGAGTTATGGCCATTTTAAGTTGGAATTACTTCTATACGAATTTTAATGATCTTATGACATAGATTTTGATAAGTACCATAGAATCAATAAGAAATACTCATTATGGGTATTCTTCTTGATTAGGTAATCCCGAGGAGGAGTATTCATACCCGGAGAATTATTTTGATTAGTGGATTTACCGATCGACTCATCCGTAAGAAAGATAGATCCTCTTGGCCAAGTGAGTTTATTTCTTACCTTTTACGTACTTGGTTGTGCTTGTAGCTAGATGCACTAGAAGTAGGAAAAGATGAAAATGAATTATATATGATAATATTGGTTGAAAGAATGTTAAGCATCGGGGCATGAATCGTTGTTAATTAACTTTTGTTTTACTATTATACTGTTGGAGTGTGTGTAAATTCTTTGATCACCTTTAAATTACTCTAATCATATACTATGAATTATATTAATTGATTCATGCATATCACGTAGTTAGTTTCATTGCATGAGTTGATATTCTCGATGGGACAAGAGTATAGTAGCCGGGTGTGCAGTAGCCAGAAATTTGCAAGATGCGCGATTAGGAGCCTGAAAGAACTATTTGAGATGGGCGAGTAGGCACCTGAAATAAACTACATGAGTTGGATTTTAAGATGGGTTTTAAAGAGCCTGGAACACCTAACCCTCAATGGAGGGGTAAATCCATTCAAACATATGATTTCGGTAGATCATATGTATTGCTGATCACTTGCTTGATGCATTCATATGCTTGTTTAATAACTTGCTTGAAATTATTTATACAAGTACGTTGATTCAGGAATATTCTCACTAAGCTAGTTATGCTTATACTCTGATAGACCTTTGTTGTAACAGGACTGTATCTTTTATGCCCGAAGACTTTATATACTCGGGAGGGATGATGTTTTAGAAAAGCTTCTGAAAATCTTTTGAAGATCTTAGATTAATTATCCTTCAATATCTTATGGTGTTAGTATTATTTGGTTGTGAGAAAGATTAAGTTGTTATTATGATTGTTTGGAGAATTATAAGGGAAAAACCCCTAAGATTATGTAAGGATTATATTTGCTTAATGATAAATTGGATGTATTTAAATTATTGTATGCTATATTTACTAACTCGAACTATGCATCCCACCGGTATCTCTTATTGTTGTGATCGATGCCTTACATATGGTGTTGGAAATTTTCGTATGACTTCGAGAAGTCATTCTTAAGTTTTAATACCGTATGTGGCGGACTGCTACATTTAAGATACCCTTTGGGGCATGACAGTTTAAGTGGTATCAGAGCATCAAGATCAGGGAAGAAAATAATAAGTTTAGGAATGGAAGTTTTAGAGGCAGGATAAGCTTAAGAATAAATCATGAGAGTAATAGGGAGATCCTCGTGAAGTTATTAGTATTTAGATGAAAGATTAGTAGAGAAAAGATAGATATTTCATCATAAGATAAAGGAACCATAGGTAGAATATGGGGAAAACATAAGCATCATATAAGACCACCATGTACAATAAGATAAAAACAAGTTAGAAAGTTTTAGAACCATAGCAAGTGGGATATTATGATACCGAGTAGGAAAGATGCGTATTTTGCGATCTCACCTAAACATAAGTGTAAAACTAGTTTTTGACTTTGAATGAATTTTTCCCAAACCGTTTTTAATCTTAGGAAAATATCACTTTTGAAAATCCTGCTTTTTGATTAAAGAAACAAATAAAAGACTATATAATCTAGTTTCACAAGTTGACTAGTAACTCAAAATTTCCTATCTTGTTTCTACTCTTTGTTTTATACATTAATCTCATCAAAATTCATTTCAACTTATAAAAATCATTACTTAATAATATCTATTACCTATACCCTTCATTTTTCACATAAAACATGAGTTTTAGAGTTGATATAAGGGTTTTTAAAACATGGCTTTGAAGTCACACGAATTTTTCTTTGAACATTTCAAACAAAAACTTTTCCTTTTTAAGTTCCTTGTCTCATCTACTTAAAGATCTACTAACTACAATATTTATATATATAAGACAAAGACTTTATTAAGCATTAATGCATGAAAATACAAAATATTCATGAGATCATGAATGTCAAGTATATTATGAGTGTCTAAATGCTAGATCTAGTACTTATGATGCATGAAAAGAGGTTTAAAAGCATGAACATAGATTTTTATGCAAGATCTCTACTTTACTCTACTTTTATATGCATGAACATGAAAATATTTCAACAAAAACTTATTTAACACAAGATCTACTCTTGTGATGGCTTGATATTCATGTATTACTATTTTTTTGTCCCTAGCAAATGCTCATGGGGACTTAAAGATGAAAATACTCATAAATAATCTTGCCATTACAAGATTAAAGGGTAGAAAGGCTTAGGATTCATCACCTAAGGTTTAATCAAGTGGAGAAATGAAGAAGAAATGAAGCTTGTTGTGTGTGTGTGTGTGTGTGGTGGTGGGGGAGCTCATGGTTTGGAGGAAAAATGGAGAGGATTTTGTGAGTTTTTAAACAAATGAAATAAAGTGAAAGAGAGAGAGAAAAGTAAAAGACTATTTATATTAAGTGAAATTAGGGTTTGTTTGTATTATAAAAAGAAATAAAATAAAGCAATTCCGAGTCAATTGGGGGGGGGGGGGGGGTGTGCCGGCCTTACTTGGAGTGAGAGAGAGGGAGAGTTAAAATTGTTTTAATTTGCAATTTATGTAATAAAAAGTGTTATATGTAATAATTTGTTAAGAGACAAAAATTTCTAAGAAAAGAAATATAATGAGTGTTTGTAAGGATGTAAGACTAGGGGTATGGGTTGTGTGTGTAGTAGGTTATACTTGTGAATAGTAATAAATAGTAGAGAAGACATTTATTTTACTGGTAGTAAAGAAAATATGAGAAAAAAGCTATAATTGTAATTTTTATAACCCGAAAAATTATAAAACTTATATTTTTGAAATCCTTATAAATTTTGGTTCTAAAGAGTATTATGAAATATTTTTTTTAATTTCTAGTTTCGGGGTTTGCTTTTCGTAATGGAGCTCGAGAAGGCCCATAATAGAATTTTTTTTCGAAATCAGAACTTTTTATGGTTTGAAATATACTATAAAACAATATTCCACATTAAATTATTTTATAAAATTTCTTTTAATATGAAACCGAAGGAAAGCCGGATTCAGGGTTCCTAAGGTTCTCTTACAAGCTTGTACTAATCCGGTTTAGGGTTTTGGTTTCCGGTTTTCAACGTTTACTTGATTACTAGGAAAACTGGGGTTTACAACCTTCCCACCTTAAATAGAGGTTTGTCCTCAAAACTGAATTGACGTATGTTGTCTTTCAAACAACTCGGGGTACTTTCTTCGAATCTTTTCCCAGCTTCCCAAGTAGCTTCCTTGGAGGCATGGTTTCTCCACAACACTTTAACATACTGAATTTATTTGCTCCGAAGCTTTTGGGTTTTCCTATCCAGAATCTTTATCGGATGTTCTTCATAGGTCAAATTCTCTTTCAGCTGAATGGGTTCCTGTCACGCCCCGAGGGGTACCCTAAACGTGGCAGTCTGCCGTACACAATACTAAAGCCTAGTGTCACGCCCCGAGGGGTACCCTAAACGTGGCAGTCCGCCGTACACAATACTAAAGCCTAGGAATGACTACCTTAGTCATGCAAAGGCTTCCATATTACGTACAAGGCGTACATCACAACCAAGGGGACGCATCGGAGTAGCGCAATTTACATTGATAATAAATAAGTAACAAGGCAAAGAGAATACTTAATATAAAACATAAGCATATCACAATTCAATTCTTAAGGCATATTCTTCTATTATCTTCAAAAAATATACGTCCCTAATCATATAGGTTACATATAAAGAACCTTACAAAATTTCTTCATCGTATGATTCCATATCCTTAATCATCCGTCCATGACTTCCTTAATGTCATGATCCTCAAATTTAATCCACGAATACACCTGTTTCAACAAAATCTATAGGGGTATAAGCTACAACTAGCTTAGTGAGATATTCCTTTTCATTCGCACCATATTTTCAAACAAGTTTATTTATTTAATCACACATATGCATATACAATGCAACAATCACATGATTACGCGAATATATATAGTCATCCGGAAACCATATATAGAACGGATTTACCCCTCCGTATCAAAGGTTAGGGAATCGGGGTTGAAGGTCCTCGACCTTCTACTGCTAGTCCCCAGGTCCTCACCCACAGCGTTCGGTTGGCTCGGCTCCGAACCTAGAGTCGCTTTCCCCGAGCGATTTGGATTCTCCAGGAAGGAACATGGCCCGTGGCACCGCACGATCACAGCCAATCCAACTCTACGCGTAGGAGTAGCAGCCTTCAGAAATAGATGTGACTCGATGGATGCTATGCGTGAACGTTTTATTGTTCTTAGGTCAAACCTTATTAAGGTTTATTAGGGGCGATCAATCAATTTAGCAACAATAAACAATCATACAAGTAAGTAAACAAAATTATTTAAACAAGCAGATCGAAGTTGCGATATTCTTAATTCTCAATTCACGCATAAACATAGAATCTATAATACACATAATCCCGAAATCCCCAAATATATTCGTTTTTATCTTTTCTTAGTATACTAATGCTACTACATTACAAGCACAAGCAAGGTAACGAAATTAGAAGGAATAACTCACTCGTCCATTTCGCTATCTTCTTAGTCGTAGTAATCCTGGGTAGGGTATTCTCGTATCCTTCGTCACCTAGACAAAAGAAATACCCGGGATAAGTCTTTCATGAATTTCTATTCTTGGAGATTCTAAACTTTACTTAAAATCGCGGTAAAATCGTATAAGAAGAAATTCCAACTTAAAATGGCCATAACTTGCTCATTTTAACTCGGAATTTCGCATATGATATACCGTTTTCTACCTATTCGAAAAGTTCTATCCATTTCTAAACTTATCTTGGTCAAAAGGTCATTTGGGTTCCGAAAACGTCAGGTACAGATTTAAAACGAATTTTCTAAACTTTTGCAAAAATCCATTTTCTAACTCAACTTCATTTTAAAAAAATCCTTTTGTAACAATATAAATATATATTTGATAAACACTTTTGAATATATAGGTATGCTCACTTTATATGCAAAAATCCTAATGGTAGTGTCTCAACAATTTATTTCATAAAACAATTCATTTAAACTTTAACTTTGAAATTTTCTTTTCAAGTATTTAAAGAAACTTTATATTTTTACTAGGTTGTTATAAATGAGTATATTCTTATTTTATTTTCTTCATTTCCTTTTCCAAAACAAGTAAATTTTCCTTTTAACCTTAGTTTTTCATAAATTTCGCTTCTAGTGATAAAAGATCTATTTTTATCAAAAAGTATATTAGGTTGTTCAAAACCTTTTTATAATTTTGTATTTAGGATGGTTTTAGAAAATGAATTTTGTCTTTTATATTCATTTCTAAAATATAAGCTTTTGCTTTCCAAAACTTGTTCTTTCATTTCTTTTGAAAAGAATCATTTTTATAAAATCCATTATTATAAATCTTACCTCATTTATATTCCTTTGAAAATTAGTTCCTTCTTTTAGAAATTTGAAAATCATTATTTTTCCTAAGTGGGTTCATAACTTGATGAGTTGATTTTTGTCTTAACTTTGAAAACTAGTTTGTTCCTTAGTTTAGAAAAGAATTTAAGTCTTAAACTTTCGATATTAACGATTTATTTTTCTAAAAACTTAGATTACCATAAAATACAAGGAAAATATTTATTTATGTTTTCTTGGTAAAACTATCTTTGTTATTTAAGAAAACTTGAGAAAACTTGTATTATTCTATTTCTAGGTTGTTGATAATAACTTCATGTTTTTGTGGTAAATCATATAATTGGAAACTTAGCTTTGAGTTCATTTAGTAAAACAAGATTCTATTTTTAGACTAGTTGAGACATTAACATTATGCAAATGCAAGTATCATGAGCATATAAAATAATAAGAACATAAGAAAATACTAAAAATAATTAATGAGCAAGAAAATAAAATATCAAGCATTGGGAACCTTAGCTTCATCAAGGAATCCCGATCAAGTATTGGAGCCTTAGCTTTATCAAGGCATCCCGGGACTAAGAATGGACTAGTCCCGAAAGATTAAAGAAATAAATAAAAGATTGTTTTGACTTGATATGGACAAGTCTAAGACTAGAAAGACTAGTCTTAATAATTGCATAAAATAAATAAATTGCATAACTTGAATAAAAAAATAACAAATGAGCTTATATGCTCTAAATAAATATATATACATAATATACATAATACTATATATATATAAGCAAATAATCACAATAATAATAACAACATAATAAAATAGGAAGCTTATGTACAAGAACAAAACATGAACATGTTGTTGCTTTTACTACTCATATGAGTTTCAAAACAACACCATAGTCATGTTAAGTTACATGACATGGATGAATAATAGATGGAAGAAATATTACCTAAGGTATGTAAGAGGTATGGAGATGGTAAATGAAATGGGTATTATGTGAGTAGTGATATGTGGTAGATAGTTTATGTATGAGAGATGATTTTTGTGAGGAATTGGTTTGAGAGAGTTTTGGTAGAGAGAATTCTTGAAGAGAATTTGTGGAGAGATTTTGAGAGAGTTTTGGTAGTGTAAAGAATTGTGTGAAAGAATGAAAGAGGAAGGGGGTATTTATAGAATTTTTGGAGTGAATTTTAGATGTAATAAAATAAATTGAAAAAGAAAAAAAATTAGATGAATGGGGGAGGGATGGCGCCGGTTTGCTTTGTAGAAGAGGGGAAATTGTTTTTTTTTATTTGTTTGTGTAATAAAGAAGTAATGTGTAAAGTTTGATGTGATTAAAGTTGTATTGGAAATGAAAAAAGTAAGAAAATAGATATGTAGGTGTAAGAAATAGGTGTAAGAAAAAGTAGAGATAGGTGAATAGTAATGAATAGTAGAAAAGTACTATGAATAGTAGACTAGACAATTAAAGTACCGGTAGTAATAAAAATACGCGTAATAATGCGATATCTGTAATTTTTAGCTACCGAAAAATTCTAAAACTGATATTTTTGGAATCCTTGTATTTTTACGAGTCTATTGGTATAAACGGAATATTTTTAATATTCCGAGCTCCGGGACACGCTTTTCGAGAACCGATCCCGTTTGGGTCCGAAGGTCACTCGAAATTCGCGAATCTGATATTTTTATGTTATCCTATGTTATTACGAACTATTCTAGGTCATTAACTTAATTTCGTTTTCTAGGGTTTGAAAACGCGGGATTGCCGGATCTTAAACACTAGGGTTCGTTATAGGCTTGTTGACTTTTAGGGTTCCGTTTTGATTTCCGTTTTGTCGAGATATTCGTAAGATCGTATTTTTCGAGTCTTGATCGTTTTAGAATTTTAGCTCGAAATTTATATTTTATTTTATTTGTGATTATTTAATAGTTTTTATTTCTCGGAATCGTTTAACCGAGTCTAGGGTTATGAGTTGACTCAGTTTGACTTTTGGTGAGAATTTGAAATTTGTGATTTCTGAAATTTATCGAAGGTTTTAAGATTTTGCTGTTGATCGTTAGTTGGATATATTGTCTTGATTTGCGTGTTAGAAAACGGTTAGGTGATTTAATTGATGTACGGACGTTGATTAAACCGGTAGTTAGACTTTATATTTCGTTTCAAGGGTTCTTGTTTTCTCAAGATTGAGAAAACTCGTTTTTGTTCTCATTTGGAATTAAGTTTTAACTTGGTTCGAGTTTTAGAGTTTCATTTTCGGTGTTTGACTTGGTCTAGAATTGGGTTTTAATCTCAAGTTGATTTTTCGGGTTTTTGATATTTATACTTCTAGAATTATTTTTAAGGATTATGAAAATTTTTGGGGGTTTACAGTTCCCATTCCAAAATCTTTTCAGGGTCGGATACATATTTCCTTAATACCGACACATGGAACACATTATGGACTCCTGATAAGTTCGGTGTTAAAGCTAACTGGTATGCTAGATCTCCGACTCTTTCCAAGATTTCGAAAGGTCTAATGTATCTCGAGCTTAACTTTCCTTGTATATGTATTCTCCTTATACTTTTGATCGGGCTTATTTTCAAATATACATGGTCACCCACTTTAAAATCGAGTTCCCTTCTTTTCAAATCTGCCCAACTCTTTTGCTTATCTTAAGCTTCTTTCATTTTTTGTTGGATTACCCTCACCTTCTCGGCCGCTTGTTGTACCAATTCCTATAATGCCTCAAAGGATATCCTAAACGTGACAGTCCGTCTCACTCGATATTTAAACTCAAGTAAGACAACCTTAGTCTCTCCATGAGTTTGAACATCGGGTGTAAGGCTCACGTTCAACATATAGGGACCATACTTTGCTTCGAAATACTTTAAGGAGACATATATAGCAACAAGAATGTAAATCATAACAGTTACATTTAAATTTATTCCATTACATGGTCTAAGGGGCATACCCCCGTCGAAAACATTAAGAGTTCTCAAGCTCTCAAAGTCTCTTATGTTATCCTTCAATACCAATTAAGGAGACTCAAATAGAAGTCCATGTCTACGTCTAGGTCCCGGCCTCATCAAAAAGCTCCTTAGAGTCCAAAAGCTTTACCTGATGATAGTGGCTCCTTGGAGATAGCCATAAATATTCATACTGCAACAGGAAACTATTGGGGTATAAGCTTACGAGCTTAGTGAGATTTCATTTCCATAATAAGTAGTACTCGACAATAGTATATAATAGACAAGCTATTAACATCCATATAAAATGCACAAGTAAATGAGCATACAAGCATATGACTTTCCGAGAGTTATATGTGAATGGATTTACGCCCTCCATTCGGGGTTAGGATGGTCCTTAAGACATGCAACCATAAATTCCAATTCTGAGTGGGGTGGTCCATAAGTCATGCAACCATAATCTCGATCTCTTTCTCTTAGTTATACAACCTCTGTTGTTTTATTGTAGTAGTTTTATGTGCCTACTCCACAACCGTTAACTTAAGTGATCTCGCATCCTTAATGTTAACATAGGCCCCCTCGCCTTCCGCTAATATACTTTTGTCCTACCAAAGGTATATTAGCTAATGCAAAGTGACTCACTACGTGATATGCATGTACAATTTATGCATATAATCGTGGCACGTTAATTATGTAGATTAAATGCGATCATAGAGAATTTCAGACAATCCAAGTCTATACTAGCTTATACAATGGTTTTCAACAAGTCTCATCTCGATATACTTATTATTCATTCAACCACGATTAAATCACAACTCATCATGATTTTATCTTTTCCTAATTCTAATGCCACTACAATTACAAGTACATACATGAGCATAACTATTTAAGAAATGAACTCACTTTGCCATGGCACGGAAATCTACTTAATCGTAATTGTCCCTGGAAAGGTGTTACGCCCAAAAGTATGCCCTACACGTGACAGTCCGCCACACTCAACATTTAAACTCAAGTAAGACAACCTTAGTCCTTCAATGAGTTTGAACATCGGGTGTAAGGCTCGCTCTCAACATTTATAGACCATACTTTGCTTCGTAGTAGCTTAAGGAGACATACATAGCAGCAAGAAAGTAAATCATGAACGTCCTATAGAGAATTATTCTATTACATGAACTAGGGGGCATACCTCCGATACAATACTAAAAATTTTCAAGCTCACAAAGCTCCTTGTATTATCCTTCGGACACTGGTTCCGGGAAACAGGATTAGAAATCCATTTCTACTTTTAGGACCCTGCCTTAACAGAAGCTCCTCAACCTCTAAGAGCTGTACCTGATGTCCCCGGGTCCTCGGAGATAGCCAAAGGTATTCATACTACAACAGGAAACTATTGGGGTATAAGCTACACTAGCTTAGTGAGTGAAGACTTCCGAATCACAATTAATATAAAACATTCAAGCAAGTAATTAATCAACCAAGTGAAATGCATCAAACGAGTGAGTTCAACAAAGATATGACCAACCGGAAATCATATGTAGATGGACTTGCACCCTCCATCCCGGGTTAGCAGATTAACGAATCCTACGGTACGACGTCGTTTAAGCTCACGGTCAACTGAATAATATTTCGTTTTGTGGATCACGATCAACCAACATATTCGTTTTATGGATCACGATTAACCAACATATTCGTTTTGTGGATCACGAAAAACCAACCAATGCTAATGCTCCATCCCCGTCGTGATATGAATGAGTCCAATTACAATTGAAGTCAAATATATATTAATTCGATTCTTTTAGATGACCAACAATTATTCGCAGACAATCCATATAAAATGCTAGCTAATCAATCAATAGCTTAACACCCGGTTTCGATAATTCTTAAGTTCCATTTCACACATCAACAGCAGACAAATATATAATTCCCATATACCCCATCATACATATCCATTTTTATCTTCGCCTACACCACTAGTGCCACTAACCGTACAATCACAATCATTAATTGAGAATGGAAGTAGTACTCACTCGGCCATGGTACGCCGGTCTCTTACTAATGGTAGTCGGTGACAGGGTATCATCGTACTCGGGATCACCTACCAAATAAAAATAGCCTAATAAGAATCTCATCACTAAACTAATTCAAGCTATGCATCTAAACTACTCGAAATCGGAATTCTCGCTATTTGCGGAAGTTCCAACTTAAAACAGCCATAACTTGGTCATTTTAACTCGGAATTTCGCAAATTTTATATCGATTTCTACCTACTTCGAAAGATCTATCCGATTCTAATGCTATTTTCAAGTTTTGAAAACATTAGGGTCACGGAACAGTAGGATCCGATCTGTCCCGTAACTTTTCCGATTCCGAAAAATTGTTTTGCATTTGATAAAAATATTCCTAATTGATGATTCATACATAGATGGTATATGAATGAATTCCTAGCATGAATGTCATGTAATGATCTCAATATATGCATGGTCTTGATGATTTTTGATGACGAACTCTTATGAACTCCTAATTATTAAGAGACTCCATAATGATCACTTATGAAAAGTTAAATTTTACCAACTTTACATTCTCTAGGGTTCCTATGATTTTATTCTTGGAATTTACTCACCATCTATATGAAAATGAGTTTTCAACATCTATATTAATCATGACCTTCATTCATGCATAAAAATCCATATTTTTCATTGGGTTAATATGTTTTTAAACAAGCTACTCACAAAAATCCGAATTTTGTAAATTTCATTTTCTTATATTTTCCTTATGAGAGAACTTGTTTAATGCATCAAAAATTGAAGCTTCATTATATCTATTATCTAAGGACCTCATTTAACTCTTAAAACATCCAATTTAAACTTAAATACTAGGTGTTCATGTAGGCATGATTCTAAATTACGAATTTGACTATAAATCCATATGTCAATATTTTTCATTCCAACTCCACTACTTGTTTTACATTTTTCTCATGCCTAAACTCATCTAAACTTATGAAAATCATTCCTTCAAGATACCTATTGCACATATCCTTCATTTTTCATGTGAAATATGAGTTTCAAAATGGTTTTGGTGGTTTTTAAGGTAGGGTTCTAAATTTCTCCGAATTTCCAACAAATCGTTTCTAACAAAACCTTTTCTTTTTCACTTTTCTTGCCTTCCATACATGAAGATGTACTATCTAACATATCTATACATAAGCAAGGCTACATTTTTATGATCATCAATGCATGAAAATCCAAAATAACCATATGGACAAGAATGTAGATGAAGATATGAATGTCTAAACACTAGATCTACTAAATATAATGCATGAATCATAAGCTTCATGGCATGAACATCAATATATATGCAAGATCTCTACTTTACATGCATGAACAAGAGGATATCTTAGCAAAAACTCATTTAAACACTAGATCCATGTCTTGTGATGGCTTGTTATTCTTGTTCAAGTGTTTTATGTCCCTAGCATATGCTCATTGGGATTAAATGGGAAAACACACAAGAAATAACTTTGCCATTACAAGATTTAGGAAGAACAAAGCTTAAAATCAACATACCAATGCAGTTTTGGAGTAGAAAAGAAGAGAAAATGAGTTGTGTGTGTGAGTGTGGGAGGGAGAGATGGTCACGGCAATAGGAGGGAGGGAGGAGAGAATGTTTTGTGATTTTTGGAAAATGAAGAATGAAATGAAGGAGAGAGAAAGTTAAGGATTATTTATATTAGTGAATTTAGGGTTTGTATGAAGTAATAAAAGAGTTAAAATAAATCAAATTGGGGCATATAGGGAGGGGGATGGCGCCGGCCATGTGGGGTTGTGTGTGTGTGTGTGTTGAAATTTGATAAATTTGAAATTGTGTAATAAAATGTAATAAAAGTGATAATTTAATAGGAGACAAAAATTTCTTGGAAAAGAAAATATAATTGAGTAGTTGTAAGGATGTATGAATAGGGTATGGGTAGTGTGTGGTGTAGGTTGTACTTGTGAATAGTAGACAAGACATCTACTTTGTCGGTTGTAACGAAAACACGGGAAAAGGCTATAATTGTAATTTTTGTAGCCCGGAAATTATGAAATTGATATTTTTGAAATCCTTATAAAATTACGGTTCTAATGAATATTCCGAAACATTTTTCTGAGTTCGTGGTCCCGGGGCACGCTTTTCCGTAATTGAGCTCGGGAAGGCCCGGAATTGAAAAATTCCCGAATTTGAAACTTTCAAAGGTCTAAAATATACTTTAGAATGATAGTGCATATTCATTTACTTTATAAAACTTCTTTTATTATGAATCGAAGGAAAGCCGGATCTAGGGTTCCTAAGCTCCTCTCACTAAGCTTGAACCAGACCGATATAGGGTTTCGTTCTCCGGTTTCTGAACTTTGTTCGATCACTATCCGGTCACTAGGAGAACTAGGGTATACGTTATAAGAATAATAATAATAATAATAACAATTTAGGTAACTAATGATATTAAATCGTACTGGAAGACTCACTAATTACCGGTAGTAACGAAATACAAATAGATTTGCAAAATTAGATAATTCTAGCTATTTGAAAATTTGTAAAACTAATAACTTAGAGATCCTATAGAAATATGAGTATAACGGCATTAATAACATGTTTTTAACACTTCGAATCCCAGGGCGCGCTTTTCGAAGTCGGCACCTGACTGGATTGGAATAGGTCGGAAATTCGTTGATCTCATCTTTCCAGAGTATCTTAGACTTAATACGAACCGATTACACCTTTTCCTCTTATTCCAACTCCTCGGTTTAGGAATACGAGATTGCCGGATCTAGGATACGGAGTTTCTTAGGAGTTTTGGGGACTCAGGTTTCCCGATTGACCTTCCGGTTTACACCATTGTCAATATAAAAACTGAGATTTTGTACTTATATGACTTATCTGATTGGTGAGATTTAATTTAAGGTCGATTTTCATGAGTATTTAATATCTCACAACGTTCTCGGAATTCTTTTGGATTGAGTTTTATTCCCGAAGGTTAATCACTATTCACTTCTTAACAATTTACTTTAGGGCTCTATTATATCCGAATTTATAAGCTGGAGTTAAATATAAAATTTGTCTACGTAGAGGTTTTAGAATGGAAGTATATTAGGTTGCTATTTTGTTTCGAGGTTCCTTGTTTTTCTCACGATTCAGAAATTTCCAGATTCGTTGGAATTTGGGACTTGTCGAAGTTTGGTTTTAATTCGGAGTGACTTTCAGGGTTTTATTTCCAAAGTTCATCTTTAGACTTATTTACTGAAATTTTCCAGGGCTTACAAAAGGTCTATTCCGTCTCCCAAGATTCCTAATCAAAAGAAATAACGCTAATGAGTATTTTTACGGAGTTTGAATGAACCTATAAATTCTATTCTATCAAGTTTGTCAAAATTCGTCCAAGAGGAAATTCCAACTTAAAACGGCCATAATTGGTCATTTTAACTCGGAATTTCGCATATTATATACCGATTTCTACCTATTCAACGAGAGCTATCTATTTCTAGGGTTATTTTCAACAAATGAGGTCAGTTGGTCCATGAGCAGTAGGGTACAGAATACCACACAAATTTCTCATCCCACTATTTAACCTCTATCCTCAAAACAAACATCATAGGAAAGCTTTGGTAGATACTTGGCTATCAATATATCTTGTAAGACTCTTATATATATATATATATATATATATATATATCTAGATATAATGCATGATTCATGTATGTTGGGAATTCTAATCCCTCATGCACTTGGATACTACCAAATGAGAAGTATGTAACCCTAACATTGTTTATACAAGTGCTCCATGTACATATACAATACCTACAAGCTATTATCATAAAGGTCATAGAATGAACTATCCTTGTGAATATCCTTAATGTTATAATATCAATAATTCTTTTTGAAAAGGTTTTTACTTTGTGAAACTTTTGAAACTTACTAGGCTTAAGAAAAGTGATTTTCTTTATTGAAAAATCTCATTTGTTTTCATTAAACTTAACCTTGATAACTGTCATGCCCCGTAGGGTATCCTAAACGTAACAGCCCGCCCATACTAAATAAGACTCTCGAGTTCCCTACCCGAGCCCTTCGGGAGTCTTAAGTAGATGTAAAGCGTTCCTTTACGACAATAGAATACTTCGACATATGGAGTTAAACAGTTTAATGTGGCATTCCTTAGCCATAGATAATAAATCAAAACGCATAATTATAGTTTACAAAATCTAAGGGGCATTCCCCCGCAAAATAATATCATGTCCATTACAGTCATCCAGAGTCCTTAGTTTCCAATGGAAGTCTATACAAAAGAACTGGATTAAACTTCTACGGGAAACTCCTATCTCCGGTACCTGTGCTGTGGCTTGCCTCGGCCTAAGCCATATAAACTCGTGTTGCAATAGATAAAAACTATGGGGGCGTAAGCTAACTAGCTTAGTGAGTAATAACTTCCATAATTACAATTAGATACAAATCATTCAAGCAAGTGATTATTCAATCAAGTGTATGCATCAAACAGATGTGATCAACAAACATATGACCAACCGGAAATCATATGTGGATGGACTTGCGCCCTCCATCCCGGGTTAGCAGATTAACGAATCCTGCGGTACTACACCGTTTAAGCTCACGGTCAACTAACAATATTTCGTTTTATGGATCACGATTAACCAACATATTCGTTTTATGGATCACGATTAACGAACATATTCGTTTTATGGGTCACGAAAAACCAACCAATGCGAATGCTCCATCCCCATGTGATATGAATGAATCCAATTTACAATTGAAGTCGAATATACATTAGTTCAATTCTTTTAGGTGACCAACAAGTATTCGCAGACATTCATCATAAGATACTAGCTAATCAGTCAATAGCTTAACACCCGGTTTTGATATTCCTTAAGTTCCATTTCACATATCAACGGTAGACAACATATATAATTCCCATATACCCCATCATGCATATACAATTTCTTTTTATCTTTGCCTATACCACTAGTGCCACTACATTACAATCACATTCATTTATTGAGAGTGGAAGTAAAACTCACTCGGCCATTGGACGCCGGTCTTTCTAATAGTAGTAGTAGGGAGGTAGGGTGTCGTCCTGCTCGGGATCACCTACCAAGCAAGAATAATCCTAATGAGATTCTCATTATGTAACCAAATCAAACTATACATCTAAACTAGATGAATTCGGATTTCTCGCTATTTGCGGAAGTTCCGACTTAAAATGGCCATAACTTGATCATTTCAACTTGGAATTTCGCAAACTTTATATCGATCTCTATCTACTTCGAAAGATCTATCTATTTCTAATATTAAATTCAAGTTTTGAAAATAGTAAAGTCACGGAACAGTAGGATCAGTTCTGTTCCACAATTTTTCCAATTCCGACAATTTGTTTTGCTTTTGTTAAGAAATGTTCCTAGTTGATGATTCATGCATGAATGGTATAGGAATGGATCACTAACACGAATGCCATGACATGAACTTAATATATGCATAGCCATGATGATTTTGTGATAATAAACTCTTATGAACTCTTAAGTGTTGGAAAATCCCATAAAGGTTATCTCTAAGAAGCTATTCTTCCACTTAATGCTCCTTAGGGTTTCTTTGACTTTTAATCTTGTAATCCACTTGTTATTTATCTAAAAATAAGTCCTCAAGGTCTATAGTAGTCATGGCCTTCATTCATGCATAAATATCCATATTTTTCATTTGATAAACATCTTTTTAAACTAGCTACTTGTAGAAATCCGAATTTCATAAATCTCATTTCCATGCATTTTTCTTATGGAAAAACTTGTCTAATGCATTAAAATTTGAAGCTCCATTATATATATTATCTAAAGACTTCATTTAGCTTATAAAACATCCGATTTGGACTTAAATTCTAAGTGTTCTTGTATGCATGAACCTAAGTTACGAATTTGACTACACATCCATATTTCAATATTTTCCATTCTAACTTTATTCCTTATTTTTACATTTCTATCATGCCTAAACTCTCCTAAATTTATAAAAATCATTCCTTCAATATACCTATTACACATACCCTTCATTTTTCTTATAAAATATGAGTTCAAAAGTGGTTTTGGTGGTCTTTAAAGTAGGGTTTCCATTTCATCCGAATTTTCAACATTTCCTATGTGACAAGGTCCTTCCTTTTTCAATGTTCTTGCTTCCTATATGTAAAGATCCACTATCTAACACCTCTATACATGATCAAGACTACATTTTTATGATCATCAATGCATGGAAATAAAAATAACTCTATGATCATACATGTAAATGACAATGTGAGTGTCTAAACTTTAGATCTACTAACTACAATGCATGAATCATAAATATCATGGCATGAACATTAAATATATATTATAAGATCTCTACTTTACATGCATGAACAAGAGGAGATCTTAACATAAACACATCTAAACACTAGATTCATGTCTTGTGATGACTTGATATTCTTGTTCATGTGTTTTCATGTCCCTAACAAGAGCTCATTGGGATTTAAATGAGAAAACACCAAGATATAGTCTTGCCATTACAAGATCTAGGATGAACAAGGTCTAAAATCAACATACCAAAGGAGGATCTAAGGTGGAAATGGAGAAATTTTGAGTTGAAAATGTAAGATGGAGAGGAAGGGGGGGCTCACGGCAATATGAAGAGGAGAAAGAGAGAGTTTTTCTCTTTTGTGAAATTTTGAACAAGAAGAAATAAAGAGAGAGAGAGAAAAATAGGTTTATATATGAAGTGCATTAGGGTTTAGATGAATAAAATGAAGTAAAAATAATTGAATTGAGAGGAAAACAAAGGGAGGGCGCCGCCTCTCATGGTGTGTGTGTGTGTGTGTGTGTTTTGAAAATTTGATATTTTGTAATTTAGTTAATTAAAATGTAATAAATGTGATAATTGTTTAAGAGACAAAATTTCTTGGAAAAGAAAATTGAAATGAGTAGTTGTAAGGATGTAAGAATAGGGTATGGGTAGTGTGTAGTGTAGGTTATACTTGTGAATAGTAGACAAGACATCTACTTTACCGGTTGTTCCGAAAACACGGGAAAAGCTATAACTGTAATTTTTATAGCTCGGAAAATTACGAAATTGATATTTTTGGAATCCTTATAAAATTACGGTTCTAATGAATATTCTGGAACATTTTTCTGAATCCGTCGTCCAGGGCACGCTTTTCCGTAATTGAGCTCGGGAAGGCTTGGAATTGAAAAATTCCCGAATTTAAAACTTTCAAAAGTTGGAAATATACTTTAAAACAATAATTCAATTTCATTTACTTCATAATAATTATTTTATTATAAAACCGAAGGAAAGCCGGATTTAGGGTTCCTAGGCTTCACTCACTAAACTCAACCTGAATCGGATTAGGGTTTTGCTTCCAACTCCTGGGTTTCCTAGCTACTGAGAATACCGGGGTTTACAATAACCTATATAGCCATCACCTTCATTTTAGGTTTAGAAAATAGATGTTTAAATAGGTAGTTTGCCTTAGTACGAATTTTACAAAATTTTGAGGAATGAAAGCATTGTTTCACCTATTCTTGGAAACCATCTATTGTTCTAAGATTATAATTTGACAAAACTCTTTTATTCTTGTCAAAATTGAGTCTTGATTACATGTATCCCCTAGGACTTTCATTTTTCTATAAAAATTATCATTTTAGCATTTGGAAATAGGTGTTTAAAATAATGGTTATTTTCAAATCCGAATTTTGAAAATTTTATTTTGAGTTTGTTTTCTTTGTAAAACTCATTTAGTCTTTCAAAAGCTATTTCCTAATCAAACCTACCCACTAAGGCTTCCATTTCTTTAATAAAAATCTTGTTTTGGAGTTGAAAAATGGATGTTCACATTTCAAGCTTCTTTTATTACGAATTTAAAACTTATTTTTGAGATTGAAATATCATCTTTGTAAGCATGCCTTTGTTTTGAAAATATTCTTTAGTAGATCTAAGTTTTTCTCATCAAGATCAACTATTTAGGATACCTATTCCCTAAGCCCTTCATTTTAAATGAAAAATATGCATTTTGAAGTTGAAAAATAGGTTTTCTAAATAGGGTTCTTTTTTTATCTGAATTTTCAAAAGTTATTTTTGTTGAAACTACTATAGATTTTGAGTTTTCTAACACTTTCCTACTTCCATCAAACTATCACAAACTATTTAAGAACATAAAACAAAAACCTAATGCATGTAGGAACTTAAAACAACTAGATCTAGTATACTAAACTAATTATAAATGCATGAACACTATGATGGTTATGTGAACATGAGTAGATGATGAATATATGCATAAATCATTAATAATAACAACATAACTTAATAATAAAACAAGATAATAGCAAAATAACTCAAATAACAAGATCTCAAACATTGTGATGGCAAGATCTCATTTTCAAGTGTTTCCACTTCCCTAACTTGAAGGTCATGGGGATTTTGTGTGGAATCACACATGAATGAACTTGCCATTACCTATTTCAAGATCCTAAAGTATAGATCTATTACTATTTTTTGTGTGGAGGAAGAAATTTGAAGGAAAAACAAAGTGTGTGTGGGGGTAAAGGGAGGGGAAGCTCACGGCTAGAGGAGAGAAAAAGAGAGGGTTGTGTGAGTTTTTTGAACAAATGAAATAAAGTGAAAGAGAGAGAAAGTAAAAGGTTATATATATTAAGTGAAATTAGGGTTTGTGAGTATTATAAAAAGGGAATAAAATAAAAGAATTTGGAGCCAAATTGAGGGGGTTTGTGCGCCGGCCATGAGAGGAGTGAGAGAGGGAGAGTTTAAATTTGTTTTAATTTGTAATTTATGTAATAAAAAGTAGTAAATGTAATAATTGTTAAGAGATAAAAATTTCTTGAAAAAGAAAATGTAATTAAGTGTTTGTAAGGATGTAAGACTAGGGTATGGGTTGTGTGTGTAGTAGGTTGTACTTGTGAATAGTAATAAATAGTAGACAAGACATGTACTTTACCAGTAGTAAAGAAAATACGGGAAAAAGGCTATAACTGTAACTTTTATAATCCGAAATATTGTATAACTGATATATTTGAAATTCTTATGAAATTACGAGTCTAATGGTACTAAAATCATATATTTAATATTTTAGTCCCCGGGCACGCTTTTCGAAGTCTGTACCCGATCAGATTAGAAATAGATAAAAAATTCACTAATCTTATCTTTTAAAGCATCCTAGTATTATTATGGCTTAAACTACATCCTTTACTCATATTCTGACTCCTTGGTTTAGGAATATGGGATTGCCGGATTTAAACTACTAGGGTTTCCTAAAAATTGTTGACTTAGGTTTTCTGGTTGACTTTTCGGTTTAAGGTTTGAACTTGATATTACTCTAAAAATTAGGGGTTTACATGAGCTACGATATTCCACTTTTAAATTCGGTTTTATTTCTGAAGGTTTATCTTTTTAAAAATTTGTTTTTAGGTTCTATATTACTTGATTTCACATGTTAGGGTTAATCATAAAATTTGTTATACGTAATGATTTTGGATTTATAGACTATTAAGTTCTTATTTTACTTTTAAGGATTTTCTTTTTCTTCAAGATTAAGAAATTTCTAGATTTATTCATCATTTCGGACTAGTTGAAGTTCGGTTTTAATTTGGAGTCATTTTTAGGGTTTAATTTTGATGTTTATTTTAGAATTATTTACTGAAAATTTTTCGGGGTTTACAATTTCGGCCCAACAACTAATTTTTCCACATCATCCCAAAACAGAGGAGACCTACAACGCTGTCCATATAGGGCTTCGTAGGGTGGCTTCTAAATAGTTGAGTGGTAGCTGTTGTTGTAAGCCAACTTGATGAGAGGTATATGGTTATCCCAGCTCCCTTTGAATTCCAACACACAGGCTCTTAACATGTCTTCCAAGATTTGGATCGTCGCTCAGACTGTCTATCGATCTGAGGGTGGTATGCCATACTGAAGTGTAATTTGGTACCTAAGCTCTTCTATAGACTTGTCTAGAACTTGGACACAAATCTCAGGTCTCTATCTGAAATGATCCCTACTGGTATGCCGTGTAGCCACACAATCTCTCGAATGTAGATCTTAGCCAACTTGTCCATTGAATAGGTCATGTCTATGGGTAAGAAGTGCACTGACTTAGTTAACCGATCCACTATTACTTATACGGCATCACAGCCCAAAGAAGTCTTCAGAAAACCACACACAAAGTCCATGGATATCTGATCCCACTTCCATTTGGGGATGGGTAAAGGTTTTAACAATCCTCCTGGCCTTTGGTGTTCCACTTTCACTTGTTGGCAAATCGGGCACTTCATTACATACTCTGCTATGTCTCTTTTCGTGCCATTCCACCAATAGTGGCTTTTCAAATCCTGGTATATCTTGGTACCTCCAGGATGCATAGTATAACCGGAGTTGTGGACTTCACTCATTATCTCTTTTCTTAATTCTCTATCTTCCAGCACACACAATCTTCCCTTCATTCTAATCACATCCTCATCATCTATTGCAAAGTCCAGGTATTTTCCTGCTTGGGTTTCCTTTTTAATCCTTTGTATTATTTCATCATACCTTTGGGCTTTTTTGATCCTTTCAATCAAGGTTGGTTCCAATACCAGATTAGCTATTTCAAGCTCTACACTTTAGTCTATGAACTCAATCCTCAACTTCTCAAAATCTCTGATAAAATCTTTGGCTTGTGATTAAAGCAGCTACTTCTCCATAATTTTTCCAACTTAAGGCATCTGCAATTGCATTAACTTTCCCTGGATAGTAATTTATTCCCAAATCGTAGTCCTTTATCAGTTCCAACCATCTCCTTTGCCTCATGTTCAGTTGCTTTTGTGTGAACAAATACTTAAGGCTCTTGTGATCCGTATATACTTACACCTTTGCCCATACAAATAATCTCTCCAAAGTTTTAAGGCAAAGACAACTGCGGCAAACTCTAGATCATTCATAGGATAGTTCTGCTCGTGGGGTCTTAACTGTTGAGAGGTGTAGGCAATAACCTTTCCTTCTTGCATTAGCACACATCCAAGGCCATTCCTTGAAGTGTCATTATGCACCGTATAAGACTTTTTCGGGTTTGGCAAAACTAAGATCGGTGCCGATACCAACCATTGTTTCAATTCTTGGAAACTCCGTTCTCTTTTATCCATCCAAACAAAATTTTCGCTCTTTTGTGTCAATTGAGTCAGTGGCTTAGCTATCTTCGAAAAATCTTTCACAAACTTGCGATAATAGCTAGCTAATCCCAAGAACCTTCTTACTTTGGTAACTGTTTGTGGTTGTTTCCACTCCACTACAGCCCTAATCTTTTCTAGGTCAATTGATATCTTTTCTCCTATTACGACATGTCCAAAAAAAGATATTCTATCCAACCAAATGTCACATTTGGATAATTTGGCGTACGACTTGTTTTCTCTCAAAGTTTGTAACGCCATCCGAAGATGTTCCTCATGTTGTTCGTTAGTCTTAGAATATATCAAAATATCATCTATGAAGACGATTACACACTTATCCAAAAGTGGCTTGTAGACCCTATTCATAAGATCTATAAATGCAGCTGGTGCATTGGTCAGTCTAAATGACATCATTGGAAATTCATAATGTCCATAACGGGTACGAAAAGCCGCCTTTGGTACATCCTTAGGCTTTATTCTTAGCTGATGATATCTTGAGCGCAAATCAATGCGTGAGAACACACATGCTCCTTGGAGCTGATCAAACAAATCATCAATCCTTGGTAAGGGGTATCAATTTTTGACAGTAACTTTGTTTAGCTCACGATAATTGATACATAATCTCATAGATCCATCCTTTTTCTTTACAAATAGGACAGGTATGCCCCATAGCGACATTGTCACGCTCCAAACGGTACCTAAATGTGACAGTCCGCCATATATGGTATTAAAACTTAAGAATGACTTCCCAAAGTCATACAAAAGTTTCCAACACCATATGTAAAGCGTCTATCACAACAATAGGAGATACCGATGGGATGCATAGTTCGAGTTAGTAAATATAGCATACAATAATCTAAATAATCATCCAATTTATCATTAAGCAAATATAATCCTTACATAATCTTAGGGGTTTTTCCCTTATAATTCTCCAAATAATCATAATAACGAGTTAGTAAATATAGCATACAATAATCTAAATAATCATCCAATTTATCATTAAGCAAATATAATCCTTACATAATCTTAGGGGTTTTTCCCTTATAATTCTCCAAATAATCATAATAACAACTTAATCTTTCTCATAACCAAATAATACTAACACCATAAGATATTGAAGGATAATTAACCTAAGATCTTCAAAAAATTTCCAGAAGCTTTTCTAAAACATCATCCCTCCTGAGTATATGAAGTCTTCGGGCATAAAAGATATAGTCCTGTTACAACAATGGTCTATCGGAGTATAAGCATAACTAGCTTAGTGAGAATATTCCTGAATCAACGTGCTTGTATAAATAATTTCAAGCAAGTTATTAAACAAGCATATGAATGCATCAAGCAAGTGATCAAGCAATATATATGATCTATCGGAAATCATATGTTTGAATGGATTTACCCCTCCATTGAGGGTTAGGTGTTCTAGGCTTTTTAAAACCCATCTTAAAATCCAACTCATGTAGTTTATTTCAGGCGCCTACTCGCCCATCTCAAATAGTTCTTTCAGCTTCCTAATCGCACATCTTGCAGATTTCTGGCTACTGCACACCTGGTTATAATACTCTTGTCCCATCGAGAATAGCAGCTCATGCAATAAAAGTAGTATGCGATTTTTTCTAAGTTGGTTTCCAAAATAGTGAGCTGATTTTATCTTGGTTTGAAAAACTTGTTTTATTCTTAATATTTGTCAAGTGATAGACTAACTCCTTTAGACAAGTTTATAAGAAAAGCTTTCTTAATAAAGAATTGCTAACATTTAGAACTTAGTAAAAATTTTATTTTAATTTTGAAAAGAGAGTTAAAATTATAAAATTGAAGTTTTTTGAAGATATTTTCATAGTATGTGATTTGCAAAGTCTATAATGAATCTATTTAAGTCTTATAAAAGATATGGTTAAGTTGAATATTAAGTTCAATGCTAAAAATTCTATCTTTATGAAGTATTTAGTTTTGACTCATAAAAGAAATGAGTTCTTTTTATTTGAAGAAATCTTGTGCACTATTACTTATAAAATTATGATCAATTTGTCTTAGCTTTTGAAAAACAAAATTTAGACTTGCTTGTTGAAAACTCCTTTATCGAGAAATCTAGTTCACTTTTCCTTGTTTAAAACCCATTTTTATTTTTACTTAAGACAACAATATTATAATCATGCATGAATATGATTATGTAGCAATATAAAAGTAAAGATAATACATAAAAAGATAGAAAGAAATACTTGTAAGTAAATAAACATAATAAAATAGTCAAGCATTGGGAACCTTAGCTTCATCAAGGTATCCCGGTCATGTTTTAGGAGCCTTAGCTTCTTCAAGGCAACCCGGGACTAAGAATAGATGATGAACCAAAATTATTCCTATTTTATGAGTGCTAAAATGTATGTTCGATGGTCATTTTATTGATGAATATTGGGAATTTAGCACTTGAATTAATGGAGTTAAGCTTTTAGGTCTTTAAAGGAGATATTTTTCGAAGAAAGCGAAGACGGGTCAAAAATGTAAAGTTTGGATCAAGAAGAACTCAACATGACAAGAACAAGCCATGTCTTTCAACCATTACAAGAAAGAAGCAAAATTAAGGGCTAAATATCAAGCTTTTGGAAGACATTTATGAGACAGGACCTGTCCCAAACCATGTCAATCTGGAAAATTAACTTTGCAAGGGACATTTCTAGGACAAGCCGTGTCCCAAGTCATGTCAGTGAAGAAAAAAGTGCACAGTAAAGGACATGACCCTGGGACAAGCCGTGTCCCCAGTCGTGTCAATTTTTACATAGAGGAAAATGGCCAGACATGCTTAAGTGACACGACCTGTCCCTAAACCTGTCGATTTGACAGTCCGTTACTTTTTGAAAAACGGCTTTTTTAATGAATAGTAACCCCCTATTTATTAAAGAAACGTCTATTGGACATAAAATGGGTGTTTCTTTGAAAAGCCAAAAGACCCGTAACTCCCGTAACTTCCCATTTCCTCCATAATGAGCATTCAATTCCATTTATGTGAGACTTTGAAAAGCCAAAAGACCCGTGACTCCTGTAACTTCCCATTTCCCCCATCAATGAGCATTTAATTCCATTTATGCAAAGATCATTATAAATTGAAGATGGAGAAAGAATCAACAGCAGCAAGGAAGAAAGAGAGAGCACATATAGAATTCATACATAAAGTTTTTCAGAGTTTCAACAAGTCAAGATTATCTTGGATTGCAGATCCATAATTTTAAGCTTCATTTTCTCGGGTGATATCATGAATTCTAGTTTGTTTCTATAATTTCATGTATTTTCGTTAATTACTATGGAAGAGTAATTTTTCATATCCGAGTTTTGTTGAACTCTAATTTTATCTTGTGATGAGGATTTGGGTTTAATAAAAGATTGATGTTCTTTTGTTCAATTGCATGTTTCTTAACTGTTTCTTAAATTTGTATATCCGGAATGCAAATTTATGTTTAATTTTCATTTAAGTTAATTGAAAGATTGCTTTCATGAATTGATCTATGCAATTGATGGGATTCGTTTGTAATTCTAGACATAGAATAGCAAGAATTTTCTGTGACTATTGTAATTTCAATGAGTTTATGTTCAGGCTTAAGTTGCTATTGATTGAGGAGATATCCTAATTGATTAACTTAGGTTTAGAAAAATTGATAGATTTGAAAGAATTATCATTTTGCTTGAGAAACTCAACAGCTTAAGAAATAAATCAAATCTGTAAATTCCAAGGATACACAAGAATAAATTAGATGAAGATAAAACCTGGGTCGTTTGTGTTAATTGAATCTTGCTTGTTATTAGTGCTAGTGTATTTGTTTCTCATAGTAAATTAAATATAGTTAGCAGTATATTAGTAATAGGAAATCATCAAAATTGTCGGTTACATAGTAGAGAAATGGTAATACCAGTACTTGATATCCAGATCCTAGAGGACGACACCCGTATTAATTCTATTATGCAATCGATAGGTACATGCCTATTGCCTTTATAGTGAATTAAGAATGGGACTTTATAAATTTAAAACTACGCTTGAAGGCAATATCAAGTTTTTGGCGCCGTTGGGGGATCGATAGCCAATACTAGGAAAAGCTTTAGTATCTACTACTGTAACCATTTTTTTTTTATGCTTTTTGGGGTAATTTGTTTTGAGTGAAGGTGTTCTTGATTTTTCATGACTGTGTGAACTATGAATTTCATTGGATTTTTGTGTTTGTATTGTGGAGATGATCATGAGTCTTATAAATGCCCTAATCCATATTGTCATCCTTCTAACTCATGTTATACAAATGCATTATCCTCTATTGATTCATATCAACAATTTCCAGATACTGACCTTATGACTCTTAATGATATGATTTGCAAGGAGTGTGGTGGACGACATTGGACTTTTGAATGTCAAAGTGGGAGACCTGTCTCACATTTTTCTTCACATTCACATTATGACCATGCTCAAGCTACATTAAGCACACCATCTTCCTCCTTGAGCCATACTGAAAAAGATCCTCAAGAAAATCTATTTTAGAACGGATCATTGATTCAAGAAATGATAACATGGATTTGTTTGTTAGGATGATGCAAGCGCTTTTTGAAGCAGACTCATGGCAATCCTGTGCTCCTAAAATTTACAAACTCATAAGTTTAGAAGAATTGGCCACTCTTCTAGGACCATCTCAAGAGGTAAGTAGGTTGATTGAATCTTTAGAAACTCTTGGGAGAATGAGGAAGTACTGTGGAGATAATTACAAGTCCTTTCGATGCATCAGAGAAAATGATCTAAATATACAACTTGAGGAGTCATCAAAATTGAAGGATGAATTGGTAGAGAAGAAAAATGAAATGAAGATCATAGGGTAGATCTAAACAATCATGAAGATAAGTTGGAGTCTATTAAGGAAAAAGATGATTCTAGGAGACTAAAGTGTTGTATCTTAATCCTTTCCTTAGTACTCCAATTATTGAGAACACATATATGGAGGACATTCCTCAAGTTACCCCAGAAGAAGAGATGTTTAGAGAGATGGAACAAGAGATAGCAATTGAAGATATTAATTTCTTCCATCTGTTGAGATCATTGATGTTTGGGAGATCATGAGCCTATTGGATATATCATTGATTTTGTGATAGAACCAATTTTCCAATACCCCTCTCCCCATGAAAAATTTCTAAAATTTTTGCTGAATCTTGTTGTGCTTAAAAAGAAAACCAGGATGAGAAGTAAATTTCTACTAATTTTGATAAAAACTTGTGTCTGGGACACATTTGTTTGGGATCCTGGTGGATGAGAGTATCATTTTTGTTAATAAGTCGAGCCAACGACGTTAAAAAAGTGCGCTTCTTGGGAGGCAACCATGTCTAACTTTCCTTTTCTTTTTCTTTTTTTTTCTTTTTAGACTCATGATCTTATCATTTTCTGCTATTATTGATGGTTAAGTGTTGTTCTTAATGGTAGGATGGAAATTCAAGAGGAAACAAAGAGAAAACTCCAGCCCATGCCTTTGTTATGACTTGCTCTCACAGCTGCTCTATTTTGATGAAGAATATGACTATCTTGTAGCTGGATGTTGATTCTTAAACAGGAAGTTCATTTTTCCTTTCCTCACTTATTGCATATATTTTGACATTGGGGACAATGTCCCAATTAAGTGTGGGGAGGGATACTCTTGAGAAGGAATATTTGGTTTTCTATGCTTGTTTTGAATGTGAAAAAAACCCACTTTACACTTTGCTATTGTACTTGAAAATATACTCAGAAAAATGTTTAGAAATAGCATTCATAAAAAAAAAAAAAAAGAGACTTCTAGTACCTTACTCATCTATTTTGTGATTAGTATACTTAGTTGAAATTGTAGGATGAAATCTAGGTGTGGTAAACTTGCTAATTAGGGATGGAATCTAGAGTCTAAAAGTGGATCGAAGTCCTTAGTTGAAAGTTAAATAGTTGTGGTTCTAAGCTTGTTGATTTATATATTTTCTTTTCAAATATTTTGAGAGCCCTCCTAATCTTTGGTGAAAGAGCATATGAAGTTCATCACTTGGTGATCCTTTTTAGAATAAATCTCTTTGAAAATAATCAATTGTTGTGCTAAATTGAATACAAATAGCATGCTTCTTATATAAAATTGATGAAAAAATCAAAAGGCCTATACTCCAATGACTCAAGCATTTGAGTTATGAGTATCCTAACTTGAAGGTTAGAGTGAGTAGAGAGTTCGATGGGGTCCCTTTAAAACCTGGTCACTTGGGTGATGAGCCCGGGATGTGCCGACTCGATGAACTCACTATAAGAAGGGCGGAAAGGCAAAAGTTCATTAGATGAACTTGAAAAAGAAAGCTGAAAAGATGCAGGCTACACCCTGTCCAGAGGAAAAGAAAAGAAGTGGGCAAAAACCCGTCCCTCTGAAGGCTAAAAAAAAAAATTTTTGAAGAGATTTTTAAATAAAGGGAGAAAATCCAGGGGAAGAACAGATACAATTACTTTCACTTTAGATTGTTGTGCTTAGAAAAGTAGTTGAAGAGTTTATATATTTGTTAATAAGTGTGAGAGTATAACTGGTCTCTTTTGCTATTGTTTGACTTCGTGTTTATTTTGTGACTTTGGAAGCTATTTTTAATTGGTGAGGGTAAAGTTTAACTTACCTGGATTAGCCTTAGAATTTCGATTTTGGTATGCTAGTTACATATAAATGATAGATTTGAGCAATAGGTACAAAAGCAAGTTATTATGATCTAAAATGATTTATGAATGCTATGTAAGTTTTCACTTGTGAAAAATTCTGAGCATATTTGATGATGGTTTTTTCTTTGTTCTTAAATTGTTTGCTTGAGGACAAGCAAGTGTTTAAGTATGGGGGAATTTGATGAACCAAAATTATTCCTATTTTATGAGTGCTAAAAATATGTTTGATGGTCATTTTATTGATGAATATTGGGAATTTAGCACTTGATTAATGGAGTTAAGCTTTCAGGTCTTTAAAGGAGATATTTTTAAAGAAAGCGAAGACGGGTCAAAAATGTAAAGTTTGGATCAAGAAGAACTCAACATGACAAGAACAAGCCATGTCTTTCAACCATTACAAGAAAGAAGCAAAATTAAGGGCTAAATATCAAACTTTTGGAAGACATTTATGAGACACGACCTGTCCCAAAAACCGTGTCAATCTGGAAAATTAACTTTGCAAGGGACATTTCTGGGACAAGGCGTGTCCCAAGTCGTGTCAGTGAAGAAAAAGTGCATAGTAAAGGACACGACTGGGACAAGTCGTGTCCCCAGTCGTGTCAATTATTACATAGAGGAAAACGGCCAGCATGCTCAAGTGACACGTCTTGTCCCTAAACCTGTTGATTTGACAGTCCGTTACTTTTTGAGAAACGGCTTTTTTAATGAATAGTAACCTCCTATTTATTAAAGAAACGTCTATTGGACATAAAAGGGGTGTTACTTTGAAAAGCCAAAAGACCCGTGACTCCTGTAACTTCCCATTTCCCCCATCAATGAGCATTTAATTCCATTTATGCAAAGATCATTATAAATTGAAGATGGAGAAAGAATCAACAGCAGCAAGGAAGAAAGAGAGAGCACATATAGAATTCATACATAAAGTTTTTCAGAGTTTCAACAAGTCAAGATTATCTTGGATTGCAGATCCATAATTTTAAGCTTCATTTTCTCGGTGATATCATGAATTCTAGTTTGTTTCTATAATTTCATGTATTTTCGTTAATTACTATGGAAGAGTAATTTTTCATATCCGAGTTTTGTTGAACTCTAATTTTATCTTGTGATGAGGATTTGGGTTTAATAAAAGATTGATGTTCTTTTGTTCAATTGCATGTTTCTTAACTGTTTCTTAAATTTGTATATCCGGAATGCAAATTTATGTTTAATTTTCATTTAAGTTAATTGAAAGATTGCTTTCATGAATTGATCTATGCAATTGATGGGATTCGTTTGTAATTCTAGACATAGAATAGCAAGAATTTTCTGTGACTATTGTAATTTCAATGAGTTTATGTTCAGGCTTAAGTTGCTATTGATTGAGGAGATATCCTAATTGATTAACTTAGGTTTAGAAAAAATTGATAGATTTGAAAGAATTATCATTTTGCTTGAGAAACTCAACAGCTTAAGAAATAAATCAAATCTGTAAATTCCAAGGATACACAAGAATAAATTAGATGAAGATAAAACCTGGGTCGTTTGTGTTAATTGAATCTTGCTTGTTATTAGTGCTAGTGTATTTGTTTCTCATAGTAAATTAAATATAGTTAGCAGTATATTAGTAATAGGAAATCATCAAAATTGTCGGTTACATAGTAGAGAAATGGTAATACCAATACTTGATATCCAGATCCTAGAGGATGACACCCGTATTAATTCTATTATGCAATCGATAGGTACATTGCCTATTGCCTTTATAGTGAATTAAGAATGGGACTTTATAAATTTAAAACTACGCTTGAAGGCAATTATCAAGTTTTTTGGCGCCGTTGTTGGGGATCCGATGAGCCAATACTAGGAAAAGCTTTAGTATCTACTACTATAACCATTTTTTTTTTTATGCTTTTTGGGGTAATTTGTTTTGAGTGAAGGTGTTCTTGATTTTTCATGACTGTGTGAACTATGAATTTCATTGGATTTTTGTGTTTGTATTGTGGAGATGATCATGAGTCTTATAAATGCCCTAATCCCCATATTGTCATCCTTCTAACTCATGTTATACAAATGCATTATCCTCTATTGATTCATATCAACAATTTCCAGATACTGACCTTATGACTCTTAAAGATATGATTTGCAAGGAGTGTGGTGGACGACATTGGACTTTTGAATGTCAAAGTGGGAGACCTGTCTCACATTTTTCTTCGCATTCACGTTATGACCATGCTCAAGCTACATTAAGCACACTATCTTCCTCCTTGAGCCATACTGAAAAAGATCCTCAAGAAAAATCTATTTTAGAACGGATCATTGATTCAAGAAATGATAACATGGATTTGTTTGTTAGGATGATGCAAGCGCTTTTTGAAGCAGACTCATGGCAATCCTGTGCTCCTAAAATTTACAAACTCATAAGTTTAGAAGAATTGGCCACTCTTCTAGGACCATCTCAAGAGTAGGTAAGTAGGTTGATTGAATCTTTAGAAACTCTTGGGAGAAATGAGAAAGTAGCTGTGGAGATAATTACAAGTCCTTTCGATGCATCAAGAGAAAATGATCTAAATATACAACTTGAGGAGTCATCAAAATTTAAGGATAAATTGGTAGAGAAGAAAAATGAAACTGAAGATCATAGGGTAGATCTAAACAATCATGAAGATAAGTTGGAGTCTATTAAGGAAAAAGATGATTCTAAGGAGACTAAAGTGTTGTATCTTAATCCTTTCCTTAGTACTCCAATTATTGAGAACACATATATGGAGGACATTCCTCAAGTTAACCCAGAAGAAGAGATGTTTAGAGAGATGGAACAAGAGATAGCAATTGAAGATATTAATTTCTTTCCATCTGTTGAGATCATTAGATGTTTGGGAGATCATGAGCCTATTGGATATATCATTGATTTTGTGATTGAACCAATTTTCTAATACCCCTCTCCCCATGAAAAATTTCTAAAATTTTTGCTGAATCTTGTTGTGCTTAAAAAGAAAACCAGGATGAGAAGTAAATTTCTACTAATTTTGATAAAACTTATGTCTGGGACACATTTGTTTGGGATCCTGGTGGGTGAGAGTATCATTTTTGTTAATAAGTCGAGCCAACGACGTTAAAAAAAAGTGCGCTTCTTAGGAGGCAATCCATGTCTAACTTTCCTTTTCTTTTATCTTTTTATTTTTCTTTTTAGACTCATGATCTTATCATTTTCTGCTATTAGTTGATGGTTAAGTGTTGTTCTTAATGGTAGGAGGGAAATTCAAGAGGAAACAAAGTAGAAAACTCCAGCCCATATGCCTTTGTTATGACTTGCTCTCACAGCTGCTCTATTTTGATGAAGAATATGACTATATTGTAGCTGGATGTTGATTCTTAAACAGAGAAGTTCATTTTCCTTTCCTCACTTATTGCATATATTTTGACATTGGGGACAATGTCCCAATTAAGTGTAGGGAGGGATACTCTTGAGAAGGAAATATTTGGTTTTCTATGCTTGTTTTGAATGTGAAAAGAAAACCCTACTTTACACTTTGTTATTGTACTTGAAAATATACTTAGAAAAATGTTTAGAAATAGCATTCATAAAAAAAAAAAAAAGAGACTTCTAGTACCTTACTCATCTATTTTGTGATTAGTATACTTAGTTGAAATTGTAGGATGAAATCTAGGTGTGGTAAAGTTGCTAATTAGGAATGGAATCTAGAGTCTAAAAGTGGATCAAAGTCCTTAGTTGAAAGTTAAATAGTTGTGGTTCTAAGCTTGTTGATTTATATATTCTTTTCAAATATTTTGAGAGCCCTCCTAATCTTTGGTGAAAGAGCATATGAAGTTCATCACTTGGTGATCCTTTTTAGAATAAATCTCTTTGAAAATAATCAATTGTTGTGCTAAATTGAATACAAATAGCATGCTTCTTATATAAAATTGATGAAAAAATCAAAAGGCCTATACTCCATTGACTCAAGCATTTGAGTTATGAGTATCCTAACATGAAGGTTAGAGTGAGTAGAGAGTTCGATGGGGTCCCTTTAAAACCTGGTCACTTGGGTGATGAGCCCGGGATATGCCGACTCGATGAACTCACTATAATGAGAAGGGCGGAAAGGCAAAAGTTCATTAGATGAACTTGAAAAAGAAAGCTGAAAAGATGCAGGCTACATCCTGTCCAGAGGAAAAGTAAAAGAAGTGGGCAAAAACCCGTCCCTCTGAAGGCTAAAACAATACGAATTTTTTGAAGAGATTTTTAAATAAAGGGAAAGATCCAGGGAAGAACAGATACAATTACTTTCACTTTAGATTGTTGTGCTTAGAAAAGTAGTTGAAGAGTTTATATATTTGTTAATAAGTGATGAAGTATAACTGGGTCTCTTTTGCTATTGTTTGACTTCGTGTTTATTTTGTGACTTTGGAAGCTATTTTTAATTGGTGAGGGTAAAGTTTAACTTACCTGGATTAGCCTTAGAATTTCGATTTTGGTATCCTAGTTACGTATAAATGATAGATTTGAGCAATAGGTACAAAAGCAAATTATTATGATCTAAAATGATTTATGAATTCTATGTAAGTTTTCACTTGTGAAAAATTCTGAGCATATTTGATGATGGTTTTTTCTTTGTTCTTAAATTATTTGCTTGAGGACAATCAAGTGTTTAAGTATGGGGGAATTTGATGAACCAAAATTATTCCTATTTTATGAGTGCTAAAACGTATGTTCGATGGTCATTTTATTGATGAATATTGGGAATTTAGCACTTGGATTAATGGAGTTAAGCTTTCAGGTCTTTAAAGGAGATATTTTTTAAAGAAAGCGAAGACGGGTCAAAAATGTAAAGTTTGGATCAAGAAGAACTCAACATGACAAGAACAAACCATGTCTTTCAACCATTACAAGAAAGAAGCAAAATTAAGGGCTAAATATCAAACTTTTGGAAGACATTTATGAGACACGACCTGTCCCAAAAACCGTGTCAATCTGGAAAATTAACTTTGCAAGGGACATTTCTGGGACAAGGCGTGTCCCAAGTCGTGTCAGTGAAGAAAAAAGTGCATAGTAAAGGACACGACTGGGACAAGTCGTGTCCCCAGTCTGTCAATTATTACATAGAGGAAAACGGCCAGCATGCTCAAGTGACACGTCTTGTCCCTAAACCTGTTGATTTGACAAGTCCGTTACTTTTTGAGAAAACGGCTTTTTAATGAATAGTAACCTCCTATTTATTAAAGAAACGTCTATTGGACATAAAAGGGGTGTTACTTTGAAAAGCCAAAAGACCCGTGACTCCTGTAACTTCCCATTTCCCCCATCAATGAGCATTTAATTCCATTTATGCAAAGATCATTATAAATTGAAGATGAGAAAGAATCAACAGCAGCAGCAAGGAAGAAAGAGAGAGCACATATAGAATTCATACATAAGTTTTTCAGAGTTTCAACAAGTCAAGATTATCTTTGGATTGCAGATCCATAATTTTAAGCTTCATTTTCTCGGTGATATCATGAATTCTAGTTTGTTTTCATAATTTCATGTATTTTCGTTATTACTATGGAAGAGTAATTTTTTCATATCCGAGTTTGTTGAACTCTAATTTTATCTTGTGATGAGGATTTGGGTTTAATAAAAGATTGATGTCCTTTTGTTCAAATGCAAGTTTCTATTAACTGTTTCTTAAATTTGTATATCCGGAATGCAAATTTATGTTTAATTTTCATTTAAGTTAATTGAAAGATTGCTTTTCATGAATTGTCTATGCAATTGAATGGGATTCGTTTGTAATTCTAGACATAGAATAGCAAGAATTTTCTGTGACTATTGTAATTTCAATGAGTTTATTTCAGGCTTAAGTTGCTATTGATTGAGGAGATATCCTAATTGATTAACTTAGGTTTAGAAAAAATTGATAGATTTGAAAGAATTATCATTTTGCTTGAGAAACTCAACAGCTTAAGAAATAAATCAAATCTGTAAATTCCAAGGATACACAAGAATAAATTAGATGAAGATAAAACCTGGGTCGTTTGTGTTAATTGAATCTTGCTTGTTATTAGTGCTAGTGTATTTGTTTCTCATAGTAAATTAAATATAGTTAGCAGTATATTAGTAATAGGAAATCATCAAAATTGTCGGTTACATAGTAGAGAAATGGTAATACCAATACTTGATATCCAGATCCTAGAGGATGACACCCGTATTAATTCTATTATGCAATCGATAGGTACATTGCCTATTGCCTTTATAGTGAATTAAGAATGGGACTTTATAAATTTAAAACTACGCTTGGAGGCAATTATCAAGTTTTTTGGCGCCGTTGTTGGGGATCCGATGAGCCAATACTAGGAAAAGCTTTAGTATCTACTACTATAACCATTTTTTTTTTATGCTTTTTGGGGTAATTTGTTTTGAGTGAAGGTGTTCTTGATTTTTCATGACTGTGTGAACTATGAATTTCATTGGATTTTTGTGTTTGTATTGTGGAGATGATCATGAGTCTTATAAATGCCCTAATCCCCATATTGTCATCCTTCTAACTCATGTTATACAAATGCATTATCCTCTATTGATTCATATCAACAATTTCCAGATACTGACCTTATGACTCTTAAAGATATGATTTGCAAGGAGTGTGGTGGACGACATTGGACTTTTGAATGTCAAAGTGGGAGACCTGTCTCACATTTTTCTTCGCATTCACGTTATGACCATGCTCAAGCTACATTAAGCACACTATCTTCCTCCTTGAGCCATACTGAAAAAGATCCTCAAGAAAAATCTATTTTAGAACGGATCATTGATTCAAGAAATGATAACATGGATTTGTTTGTTAGGATGATGCAAGCGCTTTTTGAAGCAGACTCATGGCAATCCTGTGCTCCTAAAATTTACAAACTCATAAGTTTAGAAGAATTGGCCACTCTTCTAGGACCATCTCAAGAGTAGGTAAGTAGGTTGATTGAATCTTTAGAAACTCTTGGGAGAAATGAGAAAGTAGCTGTGGAGATAATTACAAGTCCTTTCGATGCATCAAGAGAAAATGATCTAAATATACAACTTGAGGAGTCATCAAAATTTAAGGATAAATTGGTAGAGAAAAAATGAAACTGAAGATCATAGGGTAGATCTAAACAATCATGAAGATAAGTTGGAGTCTATTAAGGAAAAAGATGATTCTAAGGAGACTAAAGTGTTGTATCTTAATCCTTTCCTTAGTACTCCAATTATTGAGAACACATATATGGAGGACATTCCTCAAGTTACCCAGAAGAAGAGATGTTTAGAGAGATGGAACAAGAGATAGCAATTGAAGATATTAATTTCTTTCCATCTGTTGAGATCATTAGATGTTTGGGAGATCATGAGCCTATTGGATATATCATTGATTTTGTGATTGAACCAATTTTCTAATACCCCTCTCCCCATGAAAAATTTCTAAAATTTTTGCTGAATCTTGTTGTGCTTAAAAAGAAAACCAGGATGAGAAGTAAATTTCTACTAATTTTGATAAAACTTATGTCTGGGACACATTTGTTTGGGATCCTGGTGGGTGAGAGTATCATTTTTGTTAATAAGTCGAGCCAACGACGTTAAAAAAAAAGTGCGCTTCTTAGGAGGCAATCCATGTCTAACTTTCCTTTTCTTTTATCTTTTTATTTTTCTTTTTAGACTCATGATCTTATCATTTTCTGCTATTAGTTGATGGTTAAGTGTTGTTCTTAATGGTAGGATGGAAATTCAAGAGGAAACAAAGTAGAAAACTCCAGCCCATATGCCTTTGTTATGACTTGCTCTCACAGCTGCTCTATTTTGATGAAGAATATGACTATATTGTAGCTGGATGTTGATTCTTAAACAGAGAAGTTCATTTTCCTTTCCTCACTTATTGCATATATTTTGACATTGGGGACAATGTCCCAATTAAGTGTAGGGGAGGGATACTCTTGAGAAGGAAATATTTGGTTTTCTATGCTTGTTTTGAATGTGAAAAGAAAACCCTACTTTACACTTTGTTATTGTACTTGAAAATATACTTAGAAAAATGTTTAGAAATAGCATTCATAAAAAAAAAAAAAAAGAGACTTCTAGTACCTTACTCATCTATTTTGTGATTAGTATACTTAGTTGAAATTGTAGGATGAAATCTAGGTGTGGTAAAGTTGCTAATTAGGAATGGAATCTAGAGTCTAAAAGTGGATCAAAGTCCTTAGTTGAAAGTTAAATAGTTGTGGTTCTAAGCTTGTTGATTTATATATTTTCTTTTCAAATATTTTGAGAGCCCTCCTAATCTTTGGTGAAAGAGCATATGAAGTTCATCACTTGGTGATCCTTTTTAGAATAAATCTCTTTGAAAATAATCAATTGTTGTGCTAAATTGAATACAAATAGCATGCTTCTTATATAAAATTGATGAAAAAATCAAAAGGCCTATACTCCATTGACTCAAGCATTTGAGTTATGAGTATCCTAACATGAAGGTTAGAGTGAGTAGAGAGTTCGATGGGGTCCCTTTAAAACCTGGTCACTTGGGTGATGAGCCCGGGATATGCCGACTCGATGAACTCACTATAATGAGAAGGGCGGAAAGGCAAAAGTTCATTAGATGAACTTGAAAAAGAAAGCTGAAAAGATGCAGGCTACATCCTGTCCAGAGGAAAAGTAAAAGAAGTGGGCAAAAACCCGTCCCTCTGAAGGCTAAAACAATACAAATTTTTTGAAGAGATTTTTAAATAAAGGGAGAAGATCCAGGGGAAGAACAGATACAATTACTTTCACTTTAGATTGTTGTGCTTAGAAAAGTAGTTGAAGAGTTTATATATTTGTTAATAAGTGATGAAGTATAACTGGGTCTCTTTTGCTATTGTTTGACTTCGTGTTTATTTTGTGACTTTGGAAGCTATTTTTAATTGGTGAGGGTAAAGTTTAACTTACCTGGATTAGCCTTAGAATTTCGATTTTGGTATCCTAGTTACGTATAAATGATAGATTTGAGCAATAGGTACAAAAGCAAATTATTATGATCTAAAATGATTTATGAATTCTATGTAAGTTTTCACTTGTGAAAAATTCTGAGCATATTTGATGATGGTTTTTTCTTTGTTCTTAAATTTGCTTGAGGACAATCAAGTGTTTAAGTATGGGGGAATTTGATGAACCAAAATTATTCCTATTTTATGAGTGCTAAAACGTATGTTCGATGGTCATTTTATTGATGAATATTGGGAATTTAGCACTTGATTAATGGAGTTAAGCTTTCAGGTCTTTAAAGGAGATATTTTTTAAAGAAGCGAAGAGGGTCAAAAATGTAAAGTTTGGATCAAGAAGAACTCAACATGACAAGAACAAACCATGTCTTTCAACCATTACAAGAAAGAAGCAAAATTAAGGGCTAAATATCAAACTTTTGGAAGACATTTATGAGACACGACCTGTCCCAAAAAACCGTGTCAATTGGAAAATTAACTTTGCAAGGGACATTTCTGGGACAAGGCGTGTCCCAAGCGTGTCAGTGAAGAAAAAAAGTGCATAGTAAAGGACACGACTGGGACAAGTCGTGTCCCCAGTCGTGTCAATTATTACATAGAGGAAAAACGGCCAGCATGCTCAAGTGACACGTCTTGTCCTAAACCTGTTGATTTGACAGTCCGTTACTTTTTGAGAGAAACGGCTTTTTTTAATGAATAGTAACCTCCTATTTATTAAAGAACGTCTATTGGACATAAAAGGGGTGTTACTTTGAAAAGCCAAAAGACCCGTGACTCCTGTAACTTCCCATTTCCCCCATCAATGAGCATTTAATTCCATTTATGCAAGATCATTATAAATTGAAGATGGAGAAAGAATCAACAGCAGCAAGGAAGAAAGAGAGAGCATATAGAATTCATACATAAAGTTTTTCAGAGTTTCAACAAGTCAAGATTATCTTGGATTGCAGATCCATAATTTTAAGCTTCATTTTCTCGGGTGATATCATGAATTCTAGTTTGTTTCTATAATTTCATGTATTTTCGTTAATTACTATGGAAGAGTAATTTTTCATATCCGAGTTTTGTTGAACTCTAATTTTATCTTGTGATGAGGATTTGGGTTTAATAAAAGATTGATGTTCTTTTGTTCAATTGCATGTTTCTTAACTGTTTCTTAAATTTGTATATCCGGAATGCAAATTTATGTTTAATTTTCATTTAAGTTAATTGAAAGATTGCTTTCATGAATTGATCTATGCAATTGATGGGATTCGTTTGTAATTCTAGACATAGAATAGCAAGAATTTTCTGTGACTATTGTAATTTCAATGAGTTTATGTTCAGGCTTAAGTTGCTATTGATTGAGGAGATATCCTAATTGATTAACTTAGGTTTAGAAAAAATTGATAGATTTGAAAGAATTATCATTTTGCTTGAGAAACTCAACAGCTTAAGAATAAATCAAATCTGTAAATTCCAAGGATACACAAGAATAAATTAGATGAAGATAAAACCTGGGTCGTTTGTGTTAATTGAATCTTGCTTGTTATTAGTGCTAGTGTATTTGTTTCTCATAGTAAATTAAATATAGTTAGCAGTATATTAGTAATAGGAAATCATCAAAATTGTCGGTTACATAGTAGAGAAATGGTAATACCAATACTTGATATCCAGATCCTAGAGGATGACACCCGTATTAATTCTATTATGCAATCGATAGGTACATTGCCTATTGCCTTTATAGTGAATTAAGAATGGGACTTTATAAATTTAAAACTACGCTTGGAAGGCAATTATCAAGTTTTTTGGCGCCGTTGTTGGGGATCCGATGAGCCAATACTAGGAAAAGCTTTAGTATCTACTACTATAACCATTTTTTTTTTATGCTTTTTGGGGTAATTTGTTTTGAGTGAAGGTGTTCTTGATTTTTCATGACTGTGTGAACTATGAATTTCATTGGATTTTTGTGTTTGTATTGTGGAGATGATCATGAGTCTTATAAATGCCCTAATCCCATATTGTCATCCTTTAACTCATGTTATACAAATGCATTATCCTCTATTGATTCATATCAACAATTTCCAGATACTGACCTTATGACTCTTAAAGATATGATTTGCAAGGAGTGTGGTGGACGACATTGGACTTTTGAATGTCAAAGTGGGAGACCTGTCTCACATTTTTCTTCACATTCACGTTATGACCATGCTCAAGCTACATTAAGCACACTATCTTCCTCCTTGAGCCATACTGAAAAAGATCCTCAAGAAAATCTATTTTAGAACGGATCATTGATTCAAGAAATGATAACATGGATTTGTTTGTTAGGATGATGCAAGCGCTTTTTGAAGCAGACTCATGGCAATCCTGTGCTCCTAAAATTTACAAACTCATAAGTTTAGAAGAATTGGCCACTCTTCTAGGACCATCTCAAGAGTAGGTAAGTAGGTTGATTGAATCTTTAGAAACTCTTGGGAGAAATGAGAAGTAGCTGTGGAGATAATTACAAGTCCTTTCGATGCATCAAAGAGAAAATGATCTAAATATACAACTTGAGGAGTCATCAAAATTAAGGATGAATTGGTAGAGAAGAAAATGAAATGAAGATCATAGGGTAGATCTAAACAATCATGAAGATAAGTTGGAGTCTATTAAGGAAAAAGATGATTCTAAGGAGACTAAAGTGTTGTATTTAATCCTTTCCTAGTACTCCAATTATTGAGAACACATATATGGAGGACATTCCTCAAGTTAACCCAGAAGAAGAGATGTTTAGAGAGATGGAACAAGAGATAGCAATTGAAGATATTAATTTCTTTCCATCTGTTGAGATCATTAGATGTTTGGGAGATCATGAGCCTATTGGATATATCATTGATTTTGTGATTGAACCAATTTTCTAATACCCTCTCCCCATGAAAATTTCTAAAATTTTTGCTGAATCTTGTTGTGCTTAAAAAGAAAACCAGGATGAGAAGTAAATTTCTACTAATTTTGATAAAACTTATGTCTGGGACACATTTGTTTGGGATCCTGGTGGGTGAGAGTATCATTTTTGTTAATAAGTCGAGCCAACGACGTTAAAAAAAAGTGCGCTTCTTAGGAGGCAATCCATGTCTAACTTTCCTTTTCTTTTATCTTTTTTTTTCTTTTTAGACTCATGATCTTATCATTTTCTGCTATTAGTTGATGGTTAAGTGTTGTTCTTAATGGTAGGATGGAAATTCAAGAGGAAACAAAGTAGAAAACTCCAGCCCATATGCCTTTGTTATGACTTGCTCTCACAGCTGCTCTATTTTGATGAAGAATATGACTATATTGTAGCTGGATGTTGATTCTTAAACAGAGAAGTTCATTTTCCTTTCCTCACTTATTGCATATATTTTGACATTGGGGACAATGTCCCAATTAAGTGTAGGGGAGGGATACTCTTGAGAAGGAAATATTTGGTTTTCTATGCTTGTTTTGAATGTGAAAAGAAAACCCTACTTTACACTTTGTTATTGTACTTGAAAATATACTTAGAAAAATGTTTAGAAATAGCATTCATAAAAAAAAAAAAAGAGACTTCTAGTACCTTACTCATCTATTTTGTGATTAGTATACTTAGTTGAAATTGTAGGATGAAATCTAGGTGTGGTAAAGTTGCTAATTAGGAATGGAATCTAGAGTCTAAAAGTGGATCAAAGTCCTTAGTTGAAAGTTAAATAGTTGTGGTTCTAAGCTTGTTGATTTATATATTTTCTTTTCAAATATTTTGAGAGCCCTCCTAATCTTTGGTGAAAGAGCATATGAAGTTCATCACTTGGTGATCCTTTTTAGAATAAATCTCTTTGAAAATAATCAATTGTTGTGCTAAATTGAATACAAATAGCATGCTTCTTATATAAAATTGATGAAAAAATCAAAAGGCCTATACTCCATTGACTCAAGCATTTGAGTTATGAGTATCCTAACATGAAGGTTAGAGTGAGTAGAGAGTTCGATGGGGTCCCTTTAAAACCTGGTCACTTGGGTGATGAGCCCGGGATATGCCGACTCGATGAACTCACTATAATGAGAAGGGCGGAAAGGCAAAAGTTCATTAGATGAACTTGAAAAAGAAAGCTGAAAAGATGCAGGCTACATCCTGTCCAGAGGAAAAGTAAAAGAAGTGGGCAAAAACCCGTCCCTCTGAAGGCTAAAAACAATAATTTTTTGAAGAGATTTTTAAATAAAGGGAGAAGATCCAGGGGAAGAACAGATACAATTACTTTCACTTTAGATTGTTGTGCTTAGAAAAGTAGTTGAAGAGTTTATATATTTGTTAATAAGTGATGAAGTATAACTGGGTCTCTTTTGCTATTGTTTGACTTCGTGTTTATTTTGTGACTTTGGAAGCTATTTTTAATTGGTGAGGGTAAAGTTTAACTTACCTGGATTAGCCTTAGAATTTCGATTTTGGTATCCTAGTTACGTATAAATGATAGATTTGAGCAATAGGTACAAAAGCAAATTATTATGATCTAAAATGATTTATGAATTCTATGTAAGTTTTCACTTGTGAAAAATTCTGAGCATATTTGATGATGGTTTTTTCTTTGTTCTTAAATTATTTGCTTGAGGACAATCAAGTGTTTAAGTATGGGGGAATTTGATGAACCAAAATTATTCCTATTTTATGAGTGCTAAAACGTATGTTCGATGGTCATTTTATTGATGAATATTGGGAATTTAGCACTTGGATTAATGGAGTTAAGCTTTCAGGTCTTTAAAGGAGATATTTTTTAAAGAAAGCGAAGACGGGTCAAAAATGTAAAGTTTGGATCAAGAAGAACTCAACTGACAAGAACAAACCATGTCTTTCAACCATTACAAGAAAGAAGCAAAATTAAGGGCTAAATATCAAACTTTTGGAAGACATTTATGAGACACGACCTGTCCCAAAAACCGTGTCAATCTGGAAAATTAACTTTGCAAGGGACATTTCTGGGACAAGGCGTGTCCCAAGTCGTGTCAGTGAAGAAAAGTGCATAGTAAAGGACACGACTGGGACAAGTCGTGTCCCCAGTCGTGTCAATTATTACATAGAGGAAAACGGCCAGCATGCTCAAGTGACAGTCTTGTCCCTAAACCTGTTGATTTGACAGTCCGTTACTTTTTGAGAAACGGCTTTTTTAATGAATAGTAACCTCCTATTATTAAAGAAACGTCTATTGGACATAAAAGGGTGTTACTTTGAAAAGCCAAAAGACCCGTGACTCCTGTAACTTCCCATTTCCCCATCAATGAGCATTTAATTCCATTTATGCAAAGATCATTATAAATTGAAGATGGAGAAAGAATCAACAGCAGCAAGGAAGAAAGAGAGAGCACATATAGAATTCATACATAAAGTTTTTCAGAGTTTCAACAAGTCAAGATTATCTTGGATTGCAGATCCATAATTTTAAGCTTCATTTTCTCGGGTGATATCATGAATTCTAGTTTGTTTCTATAATTTCATGTATTTTCGTTAATTACTATGGAAGAGTAATTTTTCATATCCGAGTTTTGTTGAACTCTAATTTTATCTTGTGATGAGGATTTGGGTTTAATAAAAGATTGATGTTCTTTTGTTCAATTGCATGTTTCTTAACTGTTTCTTAAATTTGTATATCCGGAATGCAAATTTATGTTTAATTTTCATTTAAGTTAATTGAAAGATTGCTTTCATGAATTGATCTATGCAATTGATGGGATTCGTTTGTAATTCTAGACATAGAATAGCAAGAATTTTCTGTGACTATTGTAATTTCAATGAGTTTATGTTCAGGCTTAAGTTGCTATTGATTGAGGAGATATCCTAATTGATTAACTTAGGTTTAGAAAAAATTGATAGATTGAAAGAATTATCATTTTGCTTGAGAAACTCAACAGCTTAAGAAATAAATCAAATCTGTAAATTCCAAGGATACACAAGAATAAATTAGATGAAGATAAAACCTGGGTCGTTTGTGTTAATTGAATCTTGCTTGTTATTAGTGCTAGTGTATTTGTTTCTCATAGTAAATTAAATATAGTTAGCAGTATATTAGTAATAGGAAATCATCAAAATTGTCGGTTACATAGTAGAGAAATGGTAATACCAATACTTGATATCCAGATCCTAGAGGATGACACCCGTATTAATTCTATTATGCAATCGATAGGTACATTGCCTATTGCCTTTATAGTGAATTAAGAATGGGACTTTATAAATTTAAAACTACGCTTGAGGCAATTATCAAGTTTTTTGGCGCCGTTGTTGGGGATCCGATGAGCCAATACTAGGAAAAGCTTTAGTATCTACTACTATAACCATTTTTTTTTTATGCTTTTTGGGGTAATTTGTTTTGAGTGAAGGTGTTCTTGATTTTTCATGACTGTGTGAACTATGAATTTCATTGGATTTTTGTGTTTGTATTGTGGAGATGATCATGAGTCTTATAAATGCCCTAATCCCATATTGTCATCCTTCTAACTCATGTTATACAAATGCATTATCCTCTATTGATTCATATCAACAATTTCCAGATACTGACCTTATGACTCTTAAATATGATTTGCAAGGAGTGTGGTGGACGACATTGGACTTTTGAATGTCAAAGTGGGAGACCTGTCTCACATTTTTCTTCGCATTCACGTTATGACCATGCTCAAGCTACATTAAGCACACTATCTTCCTCCTTGAGCCATACTGAAAAAGATCCTCAAGAAAAATCTATTTTAGAACGGATCATTGATTCAAGAAATGATAACATGGATTTGTTTGTTAGGATGATGCAAGCGCTTTTTGAAGCAGACTCATGGCAATCCTGTGCTCCTAAAATTTACAAACTCATAAGTTTAGAAGAATTGGCCACTCTTCTAGGACCATCTCAAGAGTAGGTAAGTAGGTTGATTGAATCTTTAGAAACTCTTGGGAGAAATGAGAAGTACTGTGGAGATAATTACAAGTCCTTTCGATGCATCAAGAGAAAATGATCTAAATATACAACTTGAGGAGTCATCAAAATTAAGGAAATTGGTAGAGAAGAAAAATGAAACTGAAGATCATAGGGTAGATCTAAACAATCATGAAGATAAGTTGGAGTCTATTAAGGAAAAAGATGATTCTAAGGAGACTAAAGTGTTGTATCTTAATCCTTTCCTTAGTACTCCAATTATTGAGAACACATATATGGAGGACATTCCTCAAGTTAACCCAGAAGAAGAGATGTTAGAGAGATGGAACAAGAGATAGCAATTGAAGATATTATTTCTTTCCATCTGTTGAGATCATTAGATGTTTGGGAGATCATGAGCCTATTGGATATATCATTGATTTTGTGATGAACCAATTTTCTAATACCCTCTCCCCATGAAAAATTTCTAAAATTTTTGCTGAATCTTGTTGTGCTTAAAAAGAAAACCAGGATGAGAAGTAAATTTCTACTAATTTTGATAAAACTTATGTCTGGGACACATTTGTTTGGGATCCTGGTGGGTGAGAGTATCATTTTTGTTAATAAGTCGAGCCAACGACGTTAAAAAAAAAGTGCGCTTCTTAGGAGGCAATCCATGTCTAACTTTCCTTTTCTTTTATCTTTTTATTTTCTTTTTAGACTCATGATCTTATCATTTTCTGCTATTAGTTGATGGTTAAGTGTGTTCTTAATGGTAGGATGGAAATTCAAGAGGAAACAAAGTAGAAAACTCCAGCCCATATGCCTTTGTTATGACTTGCTCTCACAGCTGCTCTATTTTGATGAAGAATATGACTATATTGTAGCTGGATGTTGATTCTTAAACAGAGAAGTTCATTTTCCTTTCCTCACTTATTGCATATATTTTGACATTGGGGACAATGTCCCAATTAAGTGTAGGGGAGGGATACTCTTGAGAAGGAAATATTTGGTTTTCTATGCTTGTTTTGAATGTGAAAAGAAAACCCTACTTTACACTTTGTTATTGTACTTGAAAATATACTTAGAAAAATGTTTAGAAATAGCATTCATAAAAAAAAAAAAAAGAGACTTCTAGTACCTTACTCATCTATTTTGTGATTAGTATACTTAGTTGAAATTGTAGGATGAAATCTAGGTGTGGTAAAGTTGCTAATTAGGAATGGAATCTAGAGTCTAAAAGTGGATCAAAGTCCTTAGTTGAAAGTTAAATAGTTGTGGTTCTAAGCTTGTTGATTTATATATTTTCTTTTCAAATATTTTGAGAGCCCTCCTAATCTTTGGTGAAAGAGCATATGAAGTTCATCACTTGGTGATCCTTTTTAGAATAAATCTCTTTGAAAATAATCAATTGTTGTCTAAATTGAATACAAATAGCATGCTTCTTATATAAAATTGATGAAAAAATCAAAAGGCCTATACTCCATTGACTCAAGCATTTGAGTTATGAGTATCCTAACATGAAGGTTAGAGTGAGTAGAGAGTTCGATGGGGTCCCTTTAAAACCTGGTCACTTGGGTGATGAGCCCGGGATATGCCGACTCGATGAACTCACTATAATGAGAAGGGCGGAAAGGCAAAAGTTCATTAGATGAACTTGAAAAAGAAAGCTGAAAAGATGCAGGCTACATCCTGTCCAGAGGAAAAGTAAAAGAAGTGGGCAAAAACCCGTCCCTCTGAAGGCTAAAACAATACGAATTTTTTGAAGAGATTTTTAAATAAAGGGAGAAGATCCAGGGGAAGAACAGATACAATTACTTTCACTTTAGATTGTTGTGCTTAGAAAAGTAGTTGAAGAGTTTATATATTTGTTAATAAGTGATGAAGTATAACTGGGTCTCTTTTGCTATTGTTTGACTTCGTGTTTATTTTGTGACTTTGGAAGCTTTTAATTGGTGAGGGTAAAGTTTAATACCTGGATTAGCCTTAGAATTTCGATTTTGGTATCCTAGTTACGTATAAATGATAGATTTGAGCAATAGGTCAAAAGCAAATTATTATGATCTAAATGATTTATGAATTCTATGTAAGTTTTCACTTGTGAAAAATTCTGAGCATATTTGATGATGGTTTTCTTTGTTCTTAAATTATTTGCTTGAGGACAATCAAGTGTTTAAGTATGGGGGAATTTGATGAACCAAAATTATTCCTATTTTATGCTAAAACGTATGTTCGATGGTCATTTTATTGATGAATATTGGGAATTTAGCACTTGGATTAATGGAGTTAAGCTTTCAGGTCTTTAAAGGAGATATTTTTTAAAGAAAGCGAAGACGGGTCAAAAATGTAAAGTTTGGATCAAGAAGAACTCAACATGACAAGAACAAACCATGTCTTTCAACCATTACAAGAAAGAAGCAAAATTAAGGGCTAAATATCAAACTTTTGGAAGACATTTATGAGACACGACCTGTCCCAAAAACCGTGTCAATCTGGAAAATTAACTTTGCAAGGGACATTTCTGGGACAAGGCGTGTCCCAAGTCGTGTCAGTGAAGAAAAAAGTGCATAGTAAAGGACACGACTGGGACAAGTCGTGTCCCCAGTCGTGTCAATTATTACATAGAGGAAAACGGCCAGCATGCTCAAGTGACACGTCTTGTCCCTAAACCTGTTGATTTGACAGTCCGTTACTTTTTGAGAAACGGCTTTTTTAATGAATAGTAACCTCCTATTTATTAAAGAAACGTCTATTGGACATAAAAGGGGTGTTACTTTGAAAAGCCAAAAGACCCGTGACTCCTGTAACTTCCCATTTCCCCCATCAATGAGCATTTAATTCCATTTATGCAAAGATCATTATAAATTGAAGATGGAGAAAGAATCAACAGCAGCAAGGAAGAAAGAGAGAGCACATATAGAATTCATACATAAAGTTTTTCAGAGTTTCAACAAGTCAAGATTATCTTGGATTGCAGATCCATAATTTTAAGCTTCATTTTCTCGGGTGATATCATGAATTCTAGTTTGTTTCTATAATTTCATGTATTTTCGTTAATTACTATGGAAGAGTAATTTTTCATATCCGAGTTTTGTTGAACTCTAATTTTATCTTGTGATGAGGATTTGGGTTTAATAAAAGATTGATGTTCTTTTGTTCAATTGCATGTTTCTTAACTGTTTCTTAAATTTGTATATCCGGAATGCAAATTTATGTTTAATTTTCATTTAAGTTAATTGAAAGATTGCTTTCATGAATTGATCTATGCAATTGATGGGATTCGTTTGTAATTCTAGACATAGAATAGCAAGAATTTTCTGTGACTATTGTAATTTCAATGAGTTTATGTTCAGGCTTAAGTTGCTATTGATTGAGGAGATATCCTAATTGATTAACTTAGGTTTAGAAAAATTGATAGATTTGAAAGAATTATCATTATTCTTGAGAAACTCAACAACTTAAGAACTAAATCAAATCTGTAAATTCCAAGGATTCACATGATAAATTAGATGAAGATAAAACCTAGGTCGTTTGTGTTAATTGAATCTTGCTTGTTATTAGTGCTAGTGTATTTGTTTCTCATTGTAAATTAAATATAGTTAGCAGTATATTAGTAATAGGAAATCATCAAAATTGTCGGTTACATAGTAGAGAAATGGTAATACTAGTACTTGATATCCAGATCCTAGAGGACGGCACTCGCATTAATTCTATTCTGCAATCGATAGGTACACTGCCTATTGCTTTTATAGTGAATTAAGAACGGGACTTTATAAATTTAAAACTACACTTGAAGGCAATTATCAATAGACTAGACCCAAAAGAAAAGAAAAGAGAAGAAAGAAAGAAAATTGTTTTGACTTGATATGGACAAGTCTAAGACTAGAAAGACTAGCCTTAATAAATTGCATAAAACAAGTAAATAAATAAATTACAGGACATGAAATAAATAAATAACAAATGAGTTTATATGCTCTAAATAAATATATATGTAATATTATATAAGTTAGATTAGAGCAAAAATAATAACAACAATAATAACAGCATAATGTAAAACGAGAACATGAACAAAAACAAAACATGAACACATTGTTGCTTCTTTAACTCATATGAGTTTAAGAAACATACACTAAGCTCATGCTAAGTTGTATGAATATGATAAAGAATATTGGTAGGATTTTTACCTAAGGTTTAATGGAAGGTTTGAAAAAAGATGAATGGGTTTTATGTTTGTTATTTTCTTCTTGAAGTTGTAGGGAATGGTAGAAAGTATTTTGAGAGAGATTTGTTGGAGAGAGGTTTTGAGAGAGTATTTTGGTAGTTTTGTTATGTAAAATGGATGTTTGAAAGAATGAAGGAGGAAGGGGGTACTTATAGAATTTTTAGAGTGAATTTTGGATGTAATAAAATAAATTGAAAAAAAAAAATAACTGAGGGAAAGAGAGAGAAAGTGGCGCCGGTTCTTGCATGTAGGGTGTTTGGGGGGGGGGGGGGGGGGGGGGGGGGGGGGGAAGGGGAAGAGAGAAATAATTTTATTTTGTTTGTTTTGCAATAAAAGAAGTAATGTGTAAAGTTTGATGTGAATAAAGTTGTATTAGAAATGTAAAAAGTAAGAAAATAGGTATGTAGGTAGTAAGAAAAAGTTGAGATAGTGAATAGTAGGAATAGTACTATGAATAGTAGACTAGACATATAAAATACTGGTAGTAATAAAAATACGCGTAAACGAGCCATATCTGTTATTTTTTGTTACCGAAAAATTCTATAACTGATATTTTTGAAATCCTTGTTTAATTATGAGTCTTTTGGTGTTCTTGGAATATTTTTATTATTCCGAACTCCTGGACACGCTTTTCGAGAACTGATCCCGTTTGAGTCCAAAGGACACTCGAAATTCACGAATCTGATATTTTTATGTTACCTTATATTATTACGAACTATTTTAAGCCATCAACTTAATTTTGTTTTCTAGGGTTTGAGAACGCGGGATTGCCAGAGTTGAAATTATTTAATTGTCTTGACCATTGTTGACTTTTGAAACTCCGGTTTGACTAGGGTTAGGGTTTAATCCAACTTTGCCCTAGAAATTGAGGGGTTTATATCGGGGATCGGATAGGTGGTCTTTCTAATGTTCGAGTTTTTAAATTGAACGATTCTATTTTTGTTTTAGAAGATTCTCTTATGGAATCCTATGATCAAATTTGATTAAGGTTTGGTTTCAACTTGGATCAGACTTTGGGGTTTCGATTCGGTATTCCAAAACCATTCTCGAAAAAATTCGGGGGCTTATAAAACACTTGGTCTTATGAATTTCTGATCTAAGAGTTCCTGTAATTGGGTTTTTAGCTCCTTTAACTCAGGCGGTGCCATCCGGTATGGTACTTTAGACATTGGTTCGGTATCTAGAGCCAATACAATTTCAAAGTCAATTTCTCTTTTCGGTGGTAACCCAGGTAACATTTCTGGATACACATCCAAGTACTCATTTACCACTAGTATATCCTTTTCCTCCTGAGTTTCCTCCTCATCCAGAATACCTTCGATAGGCACTCTCTCTTCATCTTCCATCATCAACTTAAAAAAATTTAACCCAAACTTTCTTGGAACTATGGTTTCTCCTACGAACTCCACTCTTTCTCTTGATTGATCATTGAAATTCACCATCCTCTTTTGGCAATCTGCTATAGCTCTAACCTTGCTAACCAGTTCATGCCAAGAACAACTCCGTAGTTATTCATCTCCAATATTATCAAATCACTCCTTGAGTGATGCCCATGAATTTCCAATGGACAATCCTTTATTACTTCCCGAGTTGATACGACACTTTCGATAGGTGTTTTAATTCTCAGGCTTACAGTAGTCGCGGCTATAGGTAATCCGAGTCGCCCGGTCAAACTAGTGGTGATGAACGAGTGGGTCACTCCCGTGTCAAACAAAACATAAGCATCAATTTCATTCACCCGTATGTGCCCTGTGGTTAACAAACATCCATCACTACTCGATCATAAAACACTCTTACTGCTACCTATTTGGAGGTTTTAGATTCTAGCTTTCCCATTTTAGAAATTTTAATTCCTTACAGAAAACTGTTAAATAAAGAGCTTTTAACTTAAGAGGGTTTTGTTACTAACCTGTCACTAGGCCGCTATCCATGCTGTCTCTTTGGTCTAGGGGGGCCAACTCCACCTCCTCATCATCATCCTCCTCGACCATCCACTGGCCCTCAAAGTTGTAGAGTCTCATCCCATGCATAGCTAATGCTGCACGGCTTCCACTTTTACTCTCGAATCTCATAGTGTTGGCATTGCTTGAAGTCCCAAAGCTCGAGTGGCCACACTTTTCCTTTATGAGCATTCAGAGGCCAAGTGCCCTTTTTCCTTACAGATGAAGTAGGTCACGACCATTTTCTTCGGACATGTGTAGACCATATGGCCAGACTCGCCACAATAATAACACTTATTCCTCAGCTGCAAGCACTGCCTGGGAACATGAGCCTCCTTGCACTTCTAGCAAGTGACACCCGCCTTTGATTGATTTGGCCTTCCGCTAGCATGTTCCTTGAATCCATGATATGGCTTGTACCTTTTTCCTTTAAACCCTAAACTCGAGCCTTTTAAACACTCTTTTGTTAGGTTCTAGGTTTTTTCTCTTCTTGGCTCCTTCAATCACTCGAGCCTTTTCTACCAGCTTTGGGTAAGTTTTCATTCCAAATTCTTCTAGTTTGATCCTTAGATCCTCATCCAAACCTCCTAAAAATACTTGTTTCTTCAACTCCTCACCATCCCTGAAGGATTTGGGTGCATACTGCAGCAGATGAGTGAATTCAATCTCATATTGTTCCGCTGTTCTACCTCTCTGCTTGACATGCAAGAATTCTGCACTGTATTTCACTCTTAAACTTGAGGGAAAATAATTCTCCAAGAATTCCTGACGGGAAGACTCCCATGTAACACGTGGAGCTAAGCTTCTTCTTTTGGAGTCACACCAGATTCTTGCATTATACCTCAACATATACGTCCCATATTCCAACTGCGAATATGGTGGAATCTCAAAGGCAGCAAAGGAACGCTCTATTTGAGCCAGCCAGTCCTCGGCTTCATCGGGCTTACCGAATGCCCCGTCAAAATACCAGTTACTCTTGATAAAGTTCAGTAAGGAGCTTCGATGAGGCCTTCGATATGGTGGAGGTGGTGGTAAAGGTGCGTTGTAAGAATGCTCCTCCTGTGGAGCGGGGATCTCGGCAGTCACTTCCCAGTGATCTGCGGGTGATGGTGGTAGCGGAGTAGAATCCCTGACACTTTATCCTTTACGCGGGTTTTGGTTTTGATTTTGGTTCTAGATGAATGTGTTTAAAAGATTGGCCAACTGCCAATCACATTCATCATATCATTTTGTGGGTTCTGGGATGCTATTCCCTTTGGTTTGGTTAGGACATAGCAGGTTGGTTGACTTCGTTCGGGAGAGGTTCTTGCTCCCAATTATGAATCCGTTGGTTTCGTCTGTTTACACATTATTTAGTAAGTTTTAGTGTCTTTTTAATGTTTTCAAATTTGTAAAATTTAATTCGTCAAACAAGGTTCGTGACTTTAAGAAAATTCGAGAAATCATAATTTTTGAAATGTAAATCAATCTTATGAATCTTCATATAATCATAAGGAAACCATAAAACAAAGGAACTTGTCTATAAAGAAATAAATTCACAAGTTCAGAATAATGGTATGAATGAATGAGTGCTCATGCGACTATATGTGGTTAATGCCATTTATAGCTAATGCACAACATGCTTGTTCATCAAAGAATAATAATTTATTTCCTTTGAAACAAAACATGATTCTTCATTACTTTAGCGAGCCATACAAGGAATTACATTAGAATTTTTCAGTTTACAAAATTTGGCAAGCTACTAATCTAGTCTTGGTCCTAGACATCATTTTTCTAGCCGAAACTAAAACAAAGCTACAAGAAAAGAAAGGAACAGAACACTAAGTTGTCTGAAGAAACCTAAGGCAATTGGCATCCCGCATTGCCTACTACAAACAAAACAACAAAAAGAAATTCCATTTGGACTCTATGGGTTACACTAACTTCCCACTTCTCAGTCTTCTCTTGGATCGTTGGGAGTCGAGCTGGGGAGCCGTCCCCTACTAGAAAAACTACCATCATCCTGATGGATAAGCTACTGAGATACTCTCTCATAGTCAATCTCCTCCTCCTAGTGGGTCGGACTAAAAGCCTCATGATCACGCTCTTCACTTTCCTCATTCGTTTCTACTCTTTGATCTTCTTCCGGGTTCACTTCCTCTTCACTAACCCTGACTCAATGCTCATTTTCTTGATTCTCCTCTATCCCAAGTTCCCTTCCTGCCTCTACCCATAACTGGTCTACAGTCTACCGGGCTTCCCTCCTAATCCTCTCATCCTCCGTCTCTACTTCCATGGGTTCGGGGACCACGGGTTCGAGAACCACCTCATTAATCACTGGAGGACGTTCACCTTTAATATAAATATCTCTCCATACAAAGGGATCTATTTCAAGCTCTCTTCTTCCGCTATCAGGAATCTCTAAGTCTTGGTTGAAATCCCAAAAGACTTGATTAGGATCAGGGTTCATATCTTCTTCCATTTCTAAGGGAGGGTAGGGGTCCTTGGTACCACATTATCGGCCCAATTAGGGTCCTCCTCGGGATCCTCTTCTTCCTCCTCTTCTTCCTCTTCTTCCTCAATCTCGTTACCCTCTTCCGGCACAGGTGCATTATTTAACTGCATGCCTACATCCATAGCTGGTGGAGGTGGGATAGTAATGTGAGGTGGGAGAATATCTAAGTAAACAGCATGACACACAATATGATTCCATGCATCTGCTATGTTCCAATCATGGTGGTCAAAAAGATTGTCATGAGCATATACATACAATGGTCCTATGGTGATCTACACTCTAAAGTCAGGAGGGGTCGGGTTCCCTTCGTTCTTAAAATAAAGGTAGCCTCCCTAGTCATGGGCTCACGCCCGTACTCTACCATAACTCTCTCTAGAGTGTATATGGCCTCTAACTTAGTCCAGCTCCTCCTTCTTATAGGATCATATCTCAATTGATCAATCACAGCTGCCATCTCGTATATCTCAATCCCTCCTTCCATAGTCTAAACATCTCCCTTAAGGTCCGGAGAGTCCTTGCCAATGCAAAGTCTTCACATAATTCCCTCAACCTCAATCGGTACTCCACTAATGTTTCATCATTTCTTTTTGTAAAGTTTCTAGCACGTTCACAAGTCTCTCCCAAGGAGACCTATTACAAGAAAAGACTCCTAATTAGCCTAAAAAGAAATTTTTTTTTAACTCCATTTTAACCTATTTATTTAACTTTTAGGTTCAGTTTCTTTTAATTCTATTGTCCTGCTTTATAACCTAGTGCTCTGATACCAACTTAAATTGTCACGCCCCATAGGGGTATCCTAATGTAACAGTTTGCCACATGCCATATAAGACTCTTCAATTACTACCAAAGTCCTTTGGGAGTCTTGTATAGATGTAAGGCGTCCATTTACGACAATAGAATACTCGACTCAATGGAGTTAAGAAGTTTAATTCAGCATTCAATAGCATTAGATAATAAATCAAAACAAAAGTAATTAGTCACAAAGTCTAAGGGGCATTTCCCCATAAAAGAATATTTAGAGATCCATTACAGTCATCCAGAGTCTCTTGGTTTCCTACCGAAGTCTAATCAAAACTAAATACAACTTCTGGAGGAAACGTCTAGCTCATGTACCTGAGCTGTAGCTTGTCTCGACTTAAGCCAAATGAACTCGTGCTGCAATAAATAGAAACTATAGGGGCGTAAGCTACACTAGCTTAGTGAGTGAAAACTTCCATGATCACAATTATAACACATCAATCAAACAAGTGATTAATCAGACAAGTGATATGCATCAAACACGTGAGTTCAACAAACATATGACTAGCCAGAAATCATATGTGGATGGACTTGCACTCTCCATCCCGGGTTAGCAGATTAACGAATCTTGTGGTACGACGCTGTTTAGGCTCACTGTCAACCAACTTATAAATTCGTTTTATGGATCACGATTAACCAACTTTTACATCGTTTAGGATCACGGAAAACCAACAAATGCTAATGCTCCATCCCCATTATGACATGAATGAGTTCATATTTATTTTCAATTCTGAATATTAAGTTATGCCAATTCTTCAGGTGATTAATCAATAATCACAAACAATCAATCCTAATCCATCTATACAAGCAATGGTTAATCACCCAGCTTCGATATTCTTATATTCGATTTCTCATATCAACAACAATCATATATAATTCCTATTCATCCCCATCATGCATATCCATTTTATCTTTGCTAAGTATCTAGTGCAACTACCATTACAATCACAAACAATAATTGAAATTGAAAGTAATACTCACTCAGCCATGGTTCACCGGTCTTTTAGTAGTAGTAATAGTAGTCCGGTAGTAAAGATTTGTCGGTTTCAGGATCACTTAAAAAGGAAGAAATACCCTAGTAAGTATTTCATCATTTTGCTAATCCAAAATATATATCAAAGCTTAGAAAATTTGTAGTTCTCGCTATTTGCGGAAGTTTCTACTTAAAACGGCGATAACTTGGTCATTTTAACTCAGAATTTCGCAAATTATATATCGATTTCATCTACTTCGAATGATCTATCTAATTATAATATTATTTTCAAGTTTGAAAATATTTGGGTCATGAAACAGAAGGATCAGTTCTGATCAGTAACAGTTTTCAATTCCAAAAAATAGTTTTATAAATGCTTGAAGTGTTTCCACTTGATAAACCAAGTATACATGCAATATTAATGATTTCCTAATATTAATGACATGTGATGAGTTTAATGTATGCATGATCTTGATGATTTTTACTAAAAGAAATTTTAGAACCTTTATTTTGTACGACTTCAACAATAACTACTTTTGAGAAATCTAGTTTCCTAACTTTGACAACTCACTTGTGATTTGGGATTAATTCTTAGGAATTTCTAGTTATCTTGGTTAAAATTGAGTCTTCATAACATCTACCACCTAAGACATTCATTTTTACATAAAAATTTGCATTTTACACTTTGCAAATATGTTTTCAAATAGGATTTACTTAAAAATCCGAATTTTTAGAAATCTAATTTTTGAATGATTTCTTTGGGAAAAACTTGTTTAATGCATTAAAATTTAAGACTTCATTATACCTATCCCTCAAGGACTTCATCTATTACATAAAACTTTCATTTTGAGCTTGGATAATAGGTGTTCTTATGGTCATAATCCAAAATTAAGAATTTCACAAGTTGACTAATAACTCAAAATTTCCTATCTTGTTTTTACTCTTTATTTTACACATTAATCTCATCAAAACTCATTTCAACTTATAAAAATCATTACTTAATTATATCTATTATCTATACCCTTCATTTTTCACATAAAACATGAGTTTTAGAGTTGATACAAGGGTTTTTAAAACATGGCTTTGAAGTCATACGAATTTTTCTTTGAACATTTCAAACAAAAACTTTTCCTTTTTAAGTTCCTTGTCTCATCTACTTAAAGATCTACTAACTACAACATTTATATATATAAGACAAAGCCTTTATTAAGCATTAATGCATGAAAACACAAAATATTCATGAGCTCATGAATGTCAAGTATATTATGAGTGTCTAAATGCTAGATCTAGTACTTATGATGCATGAAAAGAAGTTTAAAAGCATGAACATAGATTTTTATGCAAGATCTCTACTTTACTCTACTTTTATATGCATGAACATGAAAATATTTCAACAAAAACTTATTTAAACACAAGATCTACTCTTATGATGGCTTGATATTCATGTATTACTATTTTCTTGTCCCTAGTAAATACTCATGGGGACTTAAGATGAAAGTACTCATGAATAATCTTGTCATTACAAGATTAAAGGATAGAAAGGCTTAGGATTCATCACCTAAGGAACAATCAAGTGGAGAAATGAAGAGGAAATGAAGCTTGTTTTGTGTGTGTGTGGTGGTGGGGGAGCTTACGGTTTGGAGGAAAAATGGAGAGGATTTGTGAGTTTTTAAATAAATGAAATAAAGTGAAAGCGAGAGAAAAGTAAAAGACTATTTATATTAAGTGAAATTAGGGTTTGTTTGTATTATATAAAAAAAATAAAATAAAGCAATTTTGAGTCAAATTGGGGGGGGGGGGGGGGGGTGTGCTGGCCTTACTTGGAGTGAGAGAGAGGGAGAGTTAAAATTGTTTTAAGTTTAATTTATGTAATTTAAAGTAAAAAGTATTAAATGTAATAATTTGTTAAGAGACAAAAATTTCTTGGAAAAAAAATATAATGAGTGTTTATAAGGATGTAAGACTAGGGGTATGGGTTGTGTGTGTAGTAGGTTGTACTTGTGAATAGTAATAAATAGTAGACAAGACATTTACTTTACCGGTAGTAAAAAAAATACGAGAAAAAGGCTATAACTGTAATTTTTATAACCCGAAAAATTATGAAACTTATATTTTTGAAATCCTTATAAAATTTCGATTCTAAAGAGAATTCTAGAATATTGTCACACCCTAAAGGGGTATCCAAAATATAACAGTCCTCCACATGCCATATAAGACTCTCGAATTACCATTCGAGTCTTTCGGGAGTCTTGTATAGATGTAAGGTGTCCCTTTACGACAAAAGAATACTCTATTCAATGGTGTTAAGAAGTTTAATGCGACATTCGATAGCATTAGGTAATAAATCAAAATGCATTCATAAAAGTTACAAAGTCTAAGGGGCATTCCCCCGCAAAAGAATATTAAAGGTCCATTACAGTCATCCAGAGTCTTTTGGTTTCCTGTGAAAGTCTAAACAAAACTGAATACAACTTCTATAGGAAACTCTAGCTCCTGTACCTGAGCTATAGCCTGCCTTTGCCTAAGCCAAATAAACTCGTGCTGCAACAAATAAAAACTATAGGGGCATAAGCTATAATAGCTTAGTAAGTGAAAACTTCCATATCGCAATTAAAACATAACAATCAAGCAAGTGATTAATCAGTCAAATTGTATGCATCAAACACGTGAATTCAACAAACATATGACCAGCCGGAAATCATATGTGGATGGACTTATGCCCTCCATCCCGGGTTAGCAAATTAATGAATCATGTGGTACGATGCGTTTAGGCTCACGGTCAACCAACTCATATATTCGTTTTATGGATTACGATTAACCAACTCATATTCGTTTTATGGATCACGATTAACCAACTTATATTCATTTTATGGATCACGAAAAACCAACAAATGCTAATGCTCCATCCCCATCATGTTATGAATGAGTTCAATTTTATCTTCAATATCGAATAATCAATTATACTAGTTCTTTTAGGTGATCAAGCAATATCCACAGACAATCAGTCCTAACTCATCTATACAAGCAATGATTTATCATCCGGCTTTGATATTCTTTAAATTCAACTTTACATAACCACAACAGACATTATAATTCCCATTCAACCCCATCATGCATATTCATTTCATCTTTGTTAAGTAACTAGTGCAGTTATCATTATAATCATAAACAATAATTGAAATTGGAAGTGATACTCATTCGGCCATGGTACGCCGGTCTTTTAGTAATAATAATCAGGTGGTAGGGATTCATCATTCTCGGGATCACCTACCAAACAAGAATACCCTAATGAGAACTTCATCACTTAACTAGTCCAAACTATGTATCAAAACTAAACAAAATCGTGTTTCTTGTTATTTGCGGAAATTCCAACTTAAAACGGCCATAACTTGGTCATTTTAAGTCGAAATTTCGTAAATTTTATATCGATTTCTATCTACTTCGAAATATCTATCTATTTCTAATATTATTTCCAAGTTTTGAAAACATTTAGGTCACATAACAGAGGGATCAGATTTGATTAGTAACCTTTTTCATTTCCGAAAAAATTGTTTTGCACTTGTTTAACATGTATCTAGTTGATGATTCAAGTATTTATAAAATATGAATGAATTCCTAACATGAATGACATGTGATAAGTCCAATGTATGCATGATCTTGATGATTTTTGGTAAAGGAAACTTTGAGAACTCCTAAATCTTACAAGACTCTAACAATAACTACTTATTGAAAATCCAATTTTCTAACTTTGAAATCTCACTAGTGTTTGGATTCCATCATTAGAAATTCCTAGTTATCTTAATTAAAAATGAGTCTTCATCATCTATACTATCCAAGACCTTCATTTCTACATAAAATTTTATATTTTTCACTTTGCAAATATGTTTTTAAGTAGGCTTTTCTCAAAAATCCGAATTTTAGAAAATCTACTTTATGAATGATTTCTTTAAGAAAACTTGTGTAATGCATCAAAATTTAAGGCTTTACTATATCCACTACCTAAAGACTTTATTTAACACATAAAACTTTCATTTTGAGCTTGAATACTAGGTGTTTACATAGGCATCATCCAAAGTTACGAATTTTACAAGTTGAATACTAACTCAAAATTTTTCATCTTGATTCCACTACTTGTTTTACACATTACTCATATCCAAACTCATTTAAACTTATAAAAATCATTACTCAATGATACCTATTACTTATACCCTCCATTTTTCATACAAAATATGAGTTTCAAAGTGGTTACAAGGGTTTTTAAAATAGGTCTTGAAAATCATACGAATTTTCTTTTAAACATTTCTAACAAAAACCTTTTCTTTTCAAGTTTCTTGTCTTATCTTCACAAAGATCTACCAACTATCACATTTATATATACAAGACTAAATCTTTATGTGCATTAATGCATGAAAACACAAAATATCTATATGAACATGAATGTCAAGAAAAATATGAGTGTCTAAGTGCTAGATCTACTACTTTTAGTGCATGAAAAAGAGTTTAAAAGCATGAACACATATTTTCCATGCAAGATCTCTACTTTTACATGCATGAACTTGATAATATTTCAACAAAAGCTCATCAAACACAAGATGTACTCTTGTGATGGCTTGATATTCATGTATTAGCATTTTCTTATCCCTAGCACTTGCTCATGGGGATTTAAGATGAAAATACACATGAATGGTCTTGCCATTATAAGATTAAGTAGTAATAAAGCTTAAAAATATCACCTAAGGAAAGATTTGATGAAGAAATGAAACTTTTGTGTGTGTGAGAGGGGGGTTGGGGTTCACAGAAGGAGAGGAAGAAGAAGAGAGAGTTTTTACTTTGTAAAAATTTTTGAAAGAGTAGAAATGAAGAGAGAATGAAAATGAGTTTATATATTAAGTATATTAGGGTTTTTTTGTATTAATAAAAGAAGAAATAAAACAATTTGAGGGGGGAAATAAGGGGGGTGCGCCGGCCATCAATTGAGAGAGAGTGAGTGATTTAATTTTGTTTGAATTTGTCATTTATGTAATAAAATGTAATAAATGTAATAATTTAGTAAGAAACGAAAATTTCTTGGAAAAGAAAATATAATGAGTAGTTGTAAGGATGTAAGATTAGGGCATGGGTAGTGTGTAGTATAGGTTATACTTGTGAATAGTGGTAAATAGTAGACAAGACATCTACTTTACCGATAGTAAAGAAAATACGGGAAAAAGGCTATAACTGTAATTTTTATAGCCCGAAAAATTATAAAACTTATATTTTTTAATTCCTTATAAAATTTTGGTTCTAATGGATATTCCAGAATATTTTTCTAAGTTTCTAGTCTCGGGGTTCGCTTTTCCGTAATGGAGCTCAGGAAGGCTCGAAATAGAAAATTTTTCGAATTTAAAACTTTCTATGGTTTGAAATATACCTTAAAACAATAATTCACATCAAATTATTTTATAAAATTTCTTTTGATATGAAACCGAAGGAAAACCGGATTTTGGGTTTCTAAGCTCCCTCACTAAGCTTGAACTAGACCGATTTAGGGTTTTGCTTTTCTATTTCCGAAGTTTACTTGACTACTAGGAAAACTGGGGTTTACAAATATTTTTCTGAATTTCTAGTTTCGGGGCTCGCTTTTCCGTAATGGAGCTTAGGAAGGCTCGGAATAAAAAAATTTTCGAAATCAGAACTTTTTATGATTTGAAATATACTTAAAACAATATTCCACATTAAATTATTTTATAAAAGTTCTTTTAATATGAAACCGAAGGAAAACCGGATCCAAGGTTCCTAGGGTTCTCTTACAAGGCTTGTACTAATCCGGTTTAGGGTTTTGGTTTTTGGTTTTCAACGTTTACTTGATTACTAAGAAAACCGGGGTTTACATATATATTCCCAATTCATATCTCAAGCACAATATCAACTAGTAAATAGCACAAAACCTCAAGCTCATTATTTACTTTGCTTTTTCCTGATTTTTCTTATTTCTCACTTTTTTATTTGATTTTTGCTTTTGTGTTTTTATGTTTGGCACTGATGTATCCCTTTTGGAATTTGACTTGGATTTTCATTAAGGAAGCTCTTTGTTCTTTTTTTTTTTCTGACATATTTGCACTCCCTTTTTTGGATTTAATTTCATTTGTGTTTACATTAGAAGGCCTTTTATTCTCTCTTTTCAAACTCACATGCATGCTCACTTACTTAAGGAGCTTTTTATTCCTACCCTTTTACCATCATGACCAATGGTCATGTGTCTCTCTTTTCTTTTTGTTTAACACACACATACACTGTTTATATCTAGGATAGCATTCAGGGAAGTTCAAATTTTGCACAATTTACATAATCATATTAAGCTCAAGAACTTCAAAGAAATTTGATACATATTAGTCAGCCTAAAAATGCAAGAATCTAATTCAAAATTAATGACATTGTCTCAACCCCAAGTCTTCAAATCTTAAACTAAATAACGAGTAATTAAACAAACTAATGATTCCATGGCTTAACTCTAGGGAAGTGAGGAGTGTTCAACTCATGATCTCATTCCTAGAAACACAAAATCGAAAAATTTAGCCATTTTTTTCTCTTTTCTTGTGAAAAAAGTAGCAAAAGTTCCATCTTCCAAAAACTTTTGTGCACATGGAATAATCATCAAGAACGATAGGATCAATTGCACACTTTTTTAGCTCACAAAAGTTGAGCTCATTCACGTTAACTTATTTCTTATACATGACATGCATGATAAGCAAAACAAGAACACTGTTCATCAATTATGAGTACAACACAATAGGTTATAACATGTTTTACCTATATGAGCTAATTCTCCTTTTCCACTATTGCACTCAAATGACTAACAATCACCTTAGTTTAGTTTTTTCACATGATAATTCTTGCAAGCACTAGGTCATGTCATAAGGATCAGCATGCACTCAAGTAAGCTCAATTGTATGCATGTATGACCAGCAATGTAATTCATGTTAGCTCATTATCCAACTATATAAATCGCAACTTCCACCCTTAAAAATTTGCAATGTCCTTATTGTAAATTTAATGCACATGAACAAAAAGGTGGTGAGGCTTAGAGTGGTCTCCCTAGAGTATTATGCTGAATTGTTAAGATCCTCTGGTCATGACATGAGCTCAAGCTCCTATAAGCCTCTTTCCTAAATTGTGGGTTTAAACTCTCTGAACTGACTTGCACAAGAAACAAACACTTAAAGAAAAAGGGTTTTTTATTTTTTTGACTTAACTCATATTTAGAAATTGTGGATTGCCTCCCATATAGCGCTTGGTTTAAAGTCCTCAGCTTAACTTTTCATCAATTTTGCTTCTGTCTTCATCCTAGATCTCTAAGATCCATTACTCTTGAATGCTCTTTTACGGTCTCTCCTTCAAAATAATGCTTGAGTAGGTATCCGTTGACCTGAAATGGTTTCCCTGTATCTTCTTTGATCTCTATAGCTCCATGAGGATAGACTTTGGTCACAACAAATGGTCTTGACTACTTTGACTTTAATTTACCAAGAAAGAGCTTTAGGCGGGAATTATATAAAAAAACTTTTTTTCTAGACCTCAAACTCCTTATGAAGAATCTTCTTATCATGCCATAGCTTCTCCTTATAAATCCTTGAATTCTCATAAGCCTTATTTCTGAACTCCTCGATCTCAATCAATTCGAGCAATCTATGAGCTCCATCTAATTCTCTATCAAAGTTCAAAAACTTTAACACCCAATATGCCTTATGCTCTAGCTCAACCGGGAGATGACATGCTTTACTGAACACTATTCGATAGGGGGACATGTTAATGGGATTTTTATAGGTAGTTTGGTAGGCCTATGGTGCATCATCAAGCTTGAGTGACCAATCCTTCCTAAATGAGCTTACAGTCTTCTCTAGAATGCATTTGAGCTCCCTGTTGGACAAATCGACTTGGCCACTTCTTTAAGGGTGATAAGATGTAGTAACCTTATGCCTCACTCCATACTTAGTAAGTAAATTATCAAATTGTTTGTTGCAGAAGTGAGTTCCCTCATCACTTATGATAACTCTTGGAGTTCCAAACCTAGTGAAGATATTTCTCTTGAGGAACTTGAGTACACCTCGGGTGTCATTAGTAGGTAAAGCAACTGCTTCTACCCACTTCCTTACATATTCATCTGCTACCAATATGTACTTGTTCTAGAAGGATGAAAGGAAAGGACCCACGAAGTCAGTCTCCATATGTCAACTATCTCTACCACTAAGATGCCTTATTATGGGATCTCATTTCTCCTTGAAATATTTCTTGGTCTGTGGCATTCCTTCCAAGATAACACAAAATTCATGACAATCTTTAAATAAAGTCAGACAATAAAATCCACATTGTAAAATTTTGGTCATTGTACTCTATACGAAGTGACCTTTCGCTTCTTGACTATGGCATTGAGTTAGTATGTCTTGAATTTCACACTGAGGAGCACATCGGCGATTGAATTAGTCATCACATTTTTTATAAGGTATGGCTCATCCCAAAAGTAATGCCGAGCATCAGCTATCAACTTCTTCTTCTTTTGAGCTCCAATCTCATGAAGTAGCACACCACTAGCTAGGTAGTTCACTAGGTCAGCATACCAAGGCACATCCCTAAAGGTCATTGCATAGAGATACTCATTAGGGAAGACCTCATTTATAGGCAGGTAATCTTTCTCATTTGAATACTTGAGAGATGATTAGCTACTTGATTGTCATATCCCTTTTTATCTCTTATTTGCAGGTCGAACTCTTGTAACAACAAAATCCACTTAATGAGTCTTGGCTTGGCATCTGCTTTTGTCAAAAGGTATTTAAGGGTTGAGTGTTTAGTGTATGTTATGACCTTCAAGCCTATTAGATATGACTTGAACTTGTCACATGCAAAAACTACTACTAGCAGCTCCTTCTTGGTGGTGGCATTGTTGCGCTAAGCACTATTTAACATTTTACTAGTATAATAGATAATTTGAAAAACTCTGTTCTTTCTTTGACCTGAAACTACTCCTATACTAGGTTACTTGCATCACATATCAGCTCAAAGGTTAAGCTCCAGTTGGGAACTACTATTAATAATGTCAAGGTCAACTTCCCTTTTACAGGTCAAAAGCTTTCAAACATGATTCGTCAAACACAAATGGGCATCTCTCTCTAACAAAGGATAGGGATACCATGGAGAAGTCCTTAATAAACCTTCTATAGAAGCCTGCATGACCAAGGAAACTTCTAACTCCTTTCACATTTACTAGTGGAGGTAGCTTTGCTATGACCTCAACTTTGGCCTTATCTACCTCCATTCCTCTACTCGAGATCTTGTGGTCGAGCATAATTCCTTCTCACACCATGAAGTGGAACTTTTCCTAATTCGATACTAGGTGAGTGTCCTTGCAACTCCTCAACATAGATGAAAAATTTTCCATATAACTCTCAAAAGAAGAGTCAAATATAGAGAAGTCATCCATGAAGATCTCAATGCATTTCTTAATCATATAAGAAAATCACTATCATACATCTTTGAAATGTGGTAGGTGCATTACATAGGCCAAATGGAATGTGTCTGAATGCAAATGTACCATATGGACGGGTAAAGGTTGTCTTCTCTTGATCTTCTAGAGTAATGTGTATTTGATTGTAGCTTGAGTACCCATCAAGAAAAAAATAGTACTTATGACTTGCTAATCTCTCCAACATCTGGTCTATGAAGGGTAAGGGAAAAAGATCCTTTCTCATGGCATCATTCAACTTCCTATAATCTATACACATCCTCCATCTGGTCATAGTTTGGGATGGTATGAGCTCATTCATCTCATTCTTCACCACTATCATACCACCTTTCTTTGACACTATTTGAACTAGGCTCGCCCACTGGCTATTTGAGATAGTATATGTGTGATGGAAATTTTATCCTTGCCAATCGTAGTTTAAATTTATAAAGCCCTTTCTTAATCTACTACGAAAGACAATAGGCAGCGAACCTATCGATTCATAGTATAGTGTTTAGATCGGGGTCGTCCATTGGGAAAATATGATGATTACTTCTACTCACTCTTTTCCTATTATCTAGCCTAACAAAAATATGAAGAAAATTTATAAAACTAAGAATCTAATCTAATCCTAAACTAATCAAATCAACAAGTTTCATAGCAAGCATGCAAGAATAAAGATGTATCAATTCACAAGAAACTTAGGTCATGCTTCACTTTAGATCTATTCATGTAATTCTTAACAGAAATTGTATTGAATTAATGAACTGTCAGATTTACTAAAACTTGCTAGAGTTTCTCTGAAATCAAAAGCAACTAAACCTAAATCGCACCGCTGGAATCTCTTCCTAACGATTAACAAATTAGATTTGCATGAAGATCAAGAATCCATGATTAACAACATATTTTATGCAATTAATCAATGACAAAAGATTTCACCACTTCTATCTCTAGATAGCTATGAGCAATCTCATCAATAGCTTAGATCTATTCATTAAAATGACTTCTCAGCCTATTTTAACAAAATCAGACATGAATCCATATCGTGCACTATACAAATTCAAGATTCATAAAGTTTAAGCTATTGAATTCAACAATTCAACACGGATTCAATTAAGCACAGTAGAATTACAAGAAATTGACCTAAAGATTCACAAACCTAAGCAAAATCAATTACTCCTCCATGGATGTAATAATACAAATCACTAATTCAGAGAAGTAATTAAAGAAAATAACAAAGATATAGCAATAAAACCCGATGATCCTTGATGAATTGAATCGATGAAGTCCACTGCTGCTATGAAACCCTAAAAAGCTCTTGAAGTCTCTCTGTTAGAGTTTTTGTTACAATCTGTCAAAAATCTATTCTAGATCTGTTTTCTCTCTCTAAAAAAAAATCTATCGTCTTAATTCTGCTTCTAATATTCTGTATCTCCTTCCGTCTCTCTATTATGAAAATAAATTGGAATTTATAGCTTTTCTTGCAAAATCAGGTCTGCCCTCCCTGCTGCAAGGGCTGTGATGAAGGCAGGGCTGAAAAATTGTTTGTTCAGTTCTTCCCTTGCGTCTGCCCTGGCTGTTCAGCAGGAAGGGATGAAAGATAAAAGCTTGGTTTCTTGTGCAAAATGATCCAAAGTTGCTTCATTTGCTTCCAACCTCCCAAATGAGTCCTGAAATGAATATTTAACAAATATAATGTCCTTTTCTTCATTAAATCTCAAAAGTTGTGTAATAACTATCAAAATAAGCACAAATAATATAGGTCTTTCAACACTTATCAATGTGATCTCAACATCTAGGAGCTTCATGACCTCCTTCTTCACAACTTCCTTTAGAGTAAGTTGAGTCTCCTTTGTGGTTGAACCTTTGGCTTATACCCAACCTCCATGAGAATCCTGTGAGCTCAGCAGCTATTATGACTGGGAGTGTCTCATCTCACCTAGGAAGGCATATTTGAGGTGAGGTTGTAATTTCTTGAACTCAAGCTCAAGTGGTTCTTGAATATATGGATCATCTTATGTGAGGTGACCTCCTCCAACTCCTTAAAGGGTTATGGCCTCAACCATAGCCCTGTGGCACTCTCACTCGATGTCTCTTAAACCATTTCATCTTTAATTTGAGCTCCTTCCAAGTTCATGTTAGGTACCTCCTCAAAGTCACTCTCTTCCTCATTTGCGATCTCCTCATGATCTTGATCATTGAGCTCATCTTTACCATCAATGCCACCCAGCTCATCTTCTCCATTATCTGTCCATTCCAATACTAGCTTCTCATACCCACTAAGCTCATACTCCCTAAATGTTTCTTGAAAAACTCCTATTCTCCAGGCTTCTCGGTCACTTTATTTCCAGAACTATCCACAACTTGAATTTGAATCACAAACTCATCATCAAAGTCTTCATCTTCTTCAAGTTCACACTCTTCCATTGCCTCACTCATTGTATGCTCCGTCTCTTTTTCGTTCTCAATTGTATTGGCTTCTTTTCGTTCATTTTTTATGGACCAACTTCCTCTTTAGAATTTTTCTCTATAGTGCTAAGAAGTACTCCTTGAGAGCATCTAGAAGAAGCTTGATTCAACAGTTTGAAATGCCTTTATAGCTCATGTACTTGAGTTTTCAACAATGTAGCCTCTTGTTTAAGTTCTCTCACTCTATTAGATTGAGCATGAACTCGTTCTCTTTCCCTTAAAGCATAACCCATAGGAGGGTATCCTGGTTAAGCTCTAGAAAAGTTCCTCTCTATATAAGGGAGATCTTAGGGATATCTCATGCTTGGATTGTATGAGCTTGGATATGGATCCATTCGTCCAGCTCCTCTATTGAAGTTGCTCACATAGTTCACCTCCTCTAACCTAACATTTGAGCTGGATGGATAGCTCATAGGTGGTACTTGGCTCATTCCACTATTATGATCTCCTCCATGACATGCATTCGTCTCCATAGTGCTTGGGCTTACCCATGACTCATCACCAAGCAGATACTTAAGCTGTGAGATGAGCTATAGGGTCGGTTTCATTCGTTGCAGCTACTCTCTTTGGCGTAACTCTCTCATTTTTTACCAACCAAATGAATTGGTAGCCATCTCCTTAAATAGCTCTAATGCTTGATCTAAATTTCTCCTCATCAAATTTCCACCGGATGATGCATCAACCATACTTCCCAATTGCAATCCTAACCCATAGCAGAAGATATGCATTAGGGTACGATTGGGAATTCCATGTTGAGGATGCCATCTCAACAAGTCCTTGAATCTTTCCCATGTCTCGTATAGTGTCTCTTCATCATACTATTGAAACATGTTGATGTCATTTCTTAACTGAGCGGTCTTGGCTAGAGGAAAATGCCTCGTTAAAAATTTTTGAGCTAACTACTCCAAACTTATAATTGAGTTCGGTGGGAATAAGTTCAACCAACTCCTTACCTTATCCCTTAGAGAAAATGGGAACAGGCGGAGCTTAATGGCATCTTCTAAGACCCCATTACTCTTGAGAGTAACACAAATGTGAAGAAAGTTCATGATGTTCTCATTTGGGTCTTCATTAGATCCTCTTCTAAATTGATTGACCTAGATGATCTATATAACATCTAGTTTGAGCTCAAAATTATTGGCTTGAACTACTGGCCATGCTATTGCAGGAGCTAATCCATGTACTGAGGGCACATAATACTCCTAAAGTTGTCTTTCCTCCTCATTTCTACCACCTCCATTGGCTCCATTCAACCTCCCATTATCATTACCATCTTGCATGGCTTTGATCTACTATAAACTTATGCGTTTTGCTCTCAGCTAGTGTCTGAATGTTCGTTTAATCTCTAAATCAAAGAAAAATGTCAAATTTGGCACATTCTCACTTGACATACACCAAAAGTAAACACAAGTGATATCGGGTTTTTCTTTCTTTTTCTTTTTAATTTTCTAGATATTCAAATTTTTATGGTTTTTTAATAAAAGATTCAGATCTAAGCTCAACTATCTCTCTACCAAAGTCTAGATGACCTCAAACACATGTATGATTTGAGCTCACTAATAGAAGATCATAATGCAAAACAGACACAAGAATGGGCTTAGTCTCCAAGAAGATCACAAATTTGATGAGTACCGTAGCTTAGCTCCATGATGCTGTAAACTTGGCACGGACTTTTATGTTAAAACTCTTTTTAAAGCATGAAACTATCGACAAGTTTATCGGGTATGTGTGTAGTAATAAAATTGGTGAGAACCAAATCATGATCTATAGAGAGCTAATTGACTAAGTACTAGAATGTAATGACCTCTTTTAAGTTAAGCAAAATGATATCAGGTTTTTGAGCTAAACTAAATGATCTACTTCTACTGCTAAATATTATAGCTAATTGTAACACTAAAGACTACTAAGCATTGGAATAACTCTTGAACACCTTCAAATCACAAGAGTGTGATTATGTAATGGTAGAAATAGGATTTTCTTTCATTACCTTGTAATTATAATCGGGTTTGTTCAATTGGATTTTGGCTAAATTCACAAGAATTTACTTCCCTTTTAGGTTGTAAAATTCTAATTATAGCATAGAGATCCCTTTCAAGTAATCTATCTACAATCACCGGCTAAATAACAGATTTCTCTCACAAATAATGTTGCTCTAATTGAAATTATAATTCAAGCATATGTCCATGTCCTAAACCATAACTTCAATTATATTAAGACCATGAATTCTAAGGTTTAAACCAAAATAGCATGTATCCATGTCAATTTTGAAATCCTATTTTCTATTTTAATCGGATCATAATATCGCTTTTGAGTATCTCAAATCCTAATTCATAAGAAAATTCACAAATGAATTTTTTATCTCATGAACATTGAAATAGACATAACCAAAATTCCAATTTAACAAAACCCGTTATATGAACAAAGCAACTGTTTAAGAAATCCATTAACCCATCACATAATCCCACTTAGACAAATTAGTTGATACTCAAAAACATACATTCATTCATGTTAATATTCTGAGCACAATCCATAACAATAGATAATGGAGAGATTACACCTATAATATTATAAAAGTCTTCTCAATGATTCTGGGTCCAACTCCACTATGAAAGTTCATAATGAACAGTGCCAAAAATTAAGGTTGAGTGAGGCGAGGTCGGGTGAAATGAGGTGGATGAATGAAAAATGGAAAATGGAAAATGGAATGTGGAATGGTGGAGAATATAAGATGAATTATAGATTATGGAAGGTAATGAATGATGGATAATGGATGACAAAATGATGGATGAAAATGGAAAAGTGAGGGATAGAATAGTGGATTGTTTATGGAATGAATTGTTGAATAATGGATGATTTATGTGGGAAGGATGATGGGTATTTATAATAGATAGGGTTTAGATTCTATGTTCCCATGTGTAGTGCAAAGGAAATATGTGTATGTAATGAGGTAGAGTAGATAAGTGGAGCGAACTCCTTAATTATAAAGAGAAATAAAAACTATTGAATATTTAAAAGGAAAGCGACAATAAAAAAAAAAAAAAGATGTTGCTGGAATTGATTTGAACAAATCAGCTCAGTTAAGTTGAATGAGCTCGAGCTTAGTGTTTGTTGATTGAGAATAGGTGTGGATTACTATTGTGGCTGCAATTTGTTCAGACTTGGCATCTCGGGATGATAGCTGAGATTTTAGAGAGACATCACAGGTACTTTGCTAGGCCGAGGCATGATTAGCTCAGTACATGTGTTTGCAATAGCTCAGTTGGTCTGTGCAACTTGCTACGCTGGTATAGACACTTTTGGAAACATTCTATTACTATTTGTTTGTGGTTGTGTTCCATCCCATGACTGGTCAGTTGTGATGGTGGAGTAGCAGCTCAGATTTGTTGTCAAATTGGTCTATTGCAACATCATCAAGTCGGTATAAACTTGTGAAGCAACTGCTTAGTAGTACAAGCTAATGGCATTGATGATTTAGCATGCTGGCACTCGACTGTGGACATACTGTGTTTCTTGGGCACATACTATTGTGGTTTCAGCTCAGCCTCGTGAAGATGGAAGTTTAACATAACTCAATGAATCATGGTTTAGAGCTTGTATTGTATGATCAAACAAGGTTGTGGATTGCAGCAAACTTGGTACATTGTTGATCTGGACTTGTGAAGATGAGTTCACGATATTTCGTGGAGGATTAGGTTTTTAGTACAACTGTTGATGAAGATCATTAGCACATCAGGTTGGTACTCGATTGAAGCTTGGAGCTTGGCCTGTTCGGTATTAAGGAGCCTTAACAGTTCAGCTAGCATCATCGTTGTTTGGAGTTTACTGCTCAAGCACCTTAGGATCACTCCAGTAGAGCTCCATAGGCGCTTGGTAGACGTATTAGGGCACTCCATGATAGCTTAGTGAGCACTTTGAAAGTAGGACGGTGTAGACCATTAGATTTTACGATAGCTTTACAAGAATTTCCAGAACCAGAATCCAAATGGAAACCCTAATAGCTATCTAGGCTAAACAATGACAAATTTAGATTCGAGGTCTGGCAATCCTACCTTGAAACCCTGGAACAATAAAAATGATATGAACTTATATTACAATTCAGAATAATGTCATATAACTTAAAAAGATCAAATTCGCCCAAAATTTAATTGTTTCAAACCCAATTGGGGACACTTTTTGAAATCATGGTGTAAGCCCCTAATTTTTAGGGTAATATTGAGTTCAAACCCTAAACCGGAAAGTCAACTAGAGATCTTAAGTAACAAATTCCCAAGAAACTCTAGTAGTTTAGAATCCGGCAATCCCGTGTTCCTACACCAAGGAGTTGAAATATGAGTGAAGGGTGTAGTTTGGTTCGTAATAATACCAAGATGCTTTAAATAATAAGATTAGCGAATTTTCGATCTATTTCGAACCGATCGAATACAGCATTCGAAAAGCATGTCCCGGGGCTCAAGATATTAAATGTATGATATTATACCTTTAGACTTGTAATTTCATAAGATTTCCAAATATATCAGTTATATAATTTTTCGGGTTATAAAAGTTACAGTTATAATCTTTTTATCGTATTTTCATTACTATCGGTACTTTAAGTGTCTAATCTACTTTTTGATTTCATCACACTATTCACGAGTACAACTACTCATAACCTATTTCTTACATCCTTACATCCTATTCTTAAAATTTCATCATTTTCCTTACAATTTACTTTTCCAATATAACTTCTACTACTTCAATCATTTATTTAAGTTTTAAACTTACACAACACAACGCAAACAAATCCCTTCTCTCACTCCAAAACCGGCGCAACTCCCCTCCCTCTTCCCTCTCACAATTTGTTTTATTTCTTTTCTTTTATTACACAAACCCTAATCCATAAGTCTATATATATCCCTTTACACCAACTTCATTTCACTTTCTTTCTTTCTTCCTTTTCACTTTAGAAAATTTTTGCAAAAACTCTCTCCTCTTTCTCTCTACAAACCATGAGCTCTCTTTCTATCTATACACACACACACTTTGATTTTTCTTTCAAGTTTCTTACTTCACATAACCAATAGGTAATAGATCTATACTTTATTACCTTAAAAACATGTAATGGCAAGTTTATTCATGTGTGATTCCACTCAAAAATCTCTATGAGCTTCAAGCTAGGGATGTGAAAACACTTGAACATGAGATTCTTGCCATCAATGTTATAGATCTTGTTATTTGAGTTATTTTGCCATTATCTTGTTTTATTATCAAGTTATATTGTTGTTATTAATGATTTGTGCATATATTCATCATCTATTCATATTCACATAACCATGATAGTGTTCATGCATTTATGACTAGTATAGTAAACTAGATCTAGTTGTTTTGAGTTCATAAATGCATTAGGGTTTTGTTTTATGTTCATAAATAACTTGAAATGGCATGATGAGGGTAGGAAAATATTAGAAAGCTGAAGATCTACTTTAGTTTCAACAAAATAACTTTTGAAAATTCGATAAAAAAGGAACCATATTTAGAAAACCTATTTTTCAACTTCAAAATGTATATTTTACATTAAAAATGAAGGGCTTAGGGAATAGATAAAATAAATGAGTGATCTTGATGAGAAAAGCTTAGATTACTAAGAAATATTTTCAAAACAAGGACAAGTTTACAAAAGTTATATTTCAATCTCAATAACAAGTATTAAATTCGTAATAGAGGAAGCTTGAGATGTAAACACCTATTTTTCAACTCTAAAACAAGATTTTTATTAAGGAAGTGGAAGCCTTAAGGAGTAGGTTTGATTAGTAAATGGTTTTTGAAAGACTAAATGAGTTTTACAAAAAAAAAAAATCTCAAATGAAATTTTTGAAATTCGGATTTGAAAATGGCTACTATTTAAACACCTATTTCCAAAAGCCAAAATGATGATTTTTATATAAAAAAAAAATGGAAGTTCTAAGGGATATATATAATAAAGACCTAATTTTGACAAAGATAAGAGAGGTTTATCAAAGTATAATTCTAGAACAATGAATGGTTTCCAAGAATGGATTAAACCATGTTTTCATTTTCAAAAATTTTGTAAAATTCGTAATTAGGTAAACCACCTATATAAACGTCTATTTTCTAACCCCCAAAGTGAAGGTTTTTATTTAAATAATGAAGGTAATGGCTATGTAGGTCATCAAGGTTGAGTTTTGTTTAAAGCAAGTATGATTTTACAAGAAGAAAAACTATTTTTCTTAAGTCTAGTAAATTTCAAAAGTTTTGCAAAGTAAAAGTTTTTCAAAAAGAATTCTTGGTACTATATGTATACATATAGATAGATCATCTCATAACCTTCATGACAATAGCTTGTAGGTGTTGCATATATACATGATGCACTTGTAAAAACAAAGTTAGGAAAGTAATATCATATACTTCTTATTTGACATTATCTAAGTACATGAGAAATTAGAAATTTCCAACACTCATGAATCATGCATGGTATTGAGTTTTATTTGAATATAATAGAGTCTTACAAGATATAATGATAGCTAAGTATCTATCAAAACTTTAGTATGATGTTTGTTTTGAGGTTAGAAGTTGAATTGTGGAATGGGAAATTTGTGTAGTATTCTATACCCTACTGTTCATGGACCAACCGACCTCTTTTGTTGGAAAATAACTCTAGAAATAGATAGCTCTCATCGAATAGGTAGAAATCGGTATATAATATGCGAATTCCGAGTTAAAATGACTAAGTTATGGACGTTTTAAGTTGGAATTTCCTCTTAGACGAATTTTGTCGAACTTGTTAGAATATAATTTATAAGTTCATTCAAACTTCATAGAAATACTCATTAGAGTTATTTCTTTTGATTAGGAGACTTGGGAGACTAACTAAACCTTCCCGATGACTATTACGATTAAGTGGATTTTCGCGCCATGGCAAAGTGAGTTCACTATCTTTAAATTTTATACTTGTGCTTATGCTTGTAATATTAATGGCATTAGAATCAGGGCAAGATAAAATTGATTGTATGAATATGATTTATATATGAGTGAATTGACGATAAGAATATTGAAATGAGCTTGTTGTAATTATTTGTATGACCTATAGAATTGATATGTCTGAAATCTTTATGATCACCCATAAATTGTTAAATGAATATGGCATGATTTTGTAATCAAATTGACCATGCATACCATATGTGAGTCACAGTGCATAGGTTATTATACCTTTGTGGGAAGAAGGCATAATAACTGGGCAACGAGGGACCTATAAACTCGAATGTTAGCGTAATGGCCGGAAATTAAATGTTGGCGTGTCAGCCAGAATTGAAAATGTGTGTGGGTAGGCACCTGTATCAACCACAGTATAAATTAAAAATGTGTGTAGGTCAACCATAATAAAAAGTAAGAAAAATTGAAATCGTTAGTTGTTTGGGCCTGAAACACCTAACCCCGAATGGAGGGCGTAAATCCATTCAACATAAGACTTCCGGTTGGTGATCCAAGTAAAATGTATGTATAAAAATGTAAGTTCGGATACTCCCAGCAAGTACACTGGGTCAAATCAAGTAATGTAAAAGTGAGTCAAGTATCATTTCCACGAGAACCAAATTAATTACTAGATTGATATTAGCTTTTACTAATATTTAAGCAATCAAAATGTATCAAATTAAACTAAATAACTAATTCTATCTAATATTAACAACGAATACAATGAGATTGTGAGAAAGTATATAAAATAAATGTGGGAAGGAATAGAATCCACCATAATCTTTGCTAATCATGCTGAAGTTATATTATATGAATAATTAGAATTGTGAATATTTGTAAGAAATTGTCAAGACCTAAAACTATCAAGTTTTAGTAAACCATAAAATAATCTATAAGCTTTTGCTATATAAATTATCAATGGAATCTAATTTACAATTATAAATCTCCCAATTCTAGAATTGTCTAATATCCTAAATTAACTTCTCCTAATTCCTTAGTGAGAAATTAAAATAAAATATTGCATGAATTACATGGGACAATTTCTAAATTAGATTAAACTCCGCCGCTTCCGCAATTGTTGCTTAATCTTAATTCATGAATTCCTATGAACCCTAATTCTTTTTCCAAATTATCAGAATTCTTATCAATTCAATTTCAAACAAAAATAAAATAGATAATTAGGATTCAATACAAATATTCCATAATTCTAACAATCCTATAATATAAATTCAAAAATCATTTTAGCAAGATTAGGATTTCATTAGTTCCCACAAAGAAAGGTTTAACTACTCATGAATGATCATTCAATAATCAAATACGAATATGCAATTGATAACATTATGAACAAAGAATTCAGATAAATGAATTGCATAAGAAAAGAGATCAGATATCACCAATTCAAATATCACAATCTTCAATTACAACTTCTTGAAAGCTCAAATTTCTCACAAATCTCTATGAAATACTAAAACTATTTGTATACTAAAGTGTTTTCTATTTTTCTTCTGCTTGTTCAACTAGAGGAGCGAAATCCCCTATATATAGGAAAAATTTCGTAAGAAGCATTAATGAAAATTTTCAGTTTCAACTTGTATGCCGGTAGTTACAGTTCCTACGCCGGGGGCTTAGATATGGTTCTAGCCGGCGTACATAATCAAAATACAAAAGGTTGGGCCTTTTTATAAGGAAAGCCATCCCAATGCCAATGGCTTTGATTCTGGCTTAGACAATCCATCAAACTTTTTCTTTTCATTTGTCATCGAGCATGTGATCTCTACTTGTGCCTTCTGATCTTCGATCTACACTGCCTCAATGTCGGCGGCTTATAGTCCGGCATACGTTGTAACTCCTTCTGTGCTGGCAACTTTTGAGCTCTGAGCTGCTAGCTTTCATTTTACACAGGCCTGTTCACCTTCTACGTCAGCGGCCTTGATTCTCAGAAAGCTGACTTTGAATGAAATATTGCAGAAGCTGGCTTCTTCTTCCTTCTACACTAGCAGTGTTGAGCCAGTGTGTTTATCCTCCTCAGTCTACACCACCTCAAGGCTGATAAGATCATATTATATACCATTTGTTGATGTTTAAAAGAGTTAGAATGAATACTTGTTTTGATTAAAATTCATGTTTCAGCTCTGATTTGGACAAAAAATCAAAACAAGAAACTTTGGAGTAAAATTTGGAAAATTTCAAATATAAGTCGGCTGTTCTTACTTCAAAGCTCCCGGCGTTCAGACGACTTACATGATGCACTCACCAAAGGCCGTTGCTTACACTGCCAGCTTTGCAAGATATTGATTCAACTAACCATACGCCGCCTCAAAGCTGCTGGCGTAGAAGATGAAGAGGCCAGCGTACATGAAAGGCCGACAACTCATAGTTGAAAAGTCACCAGCGTAAAAGGAGTTACAACATACGCCAGCTACTAAACCGCCGGCGTTGAGGCAGTGTAGACCACAGATCTGAAGCGACATGAAGATAACACATACTTGGAGGCAATTGAGGAAATCAAATATGTTGGAGTGTCTAAGCCGGTATCAAAGCCGTCGGCTTTGAGACAGCTTTCGTTATAAATCGGCCCAACCTTTCATTTCTCATCATATACGCTGGCTAGATCTATATCTAAGCCGTCAGCGTAGAAGCAGCCTACCCTTGTAACCGAAGTTGAAAGCTACCAGTGCACTGCCTGCGCAAAGAAGAAAATGGATTTACGCCATCTGTAAATCGCCGGCGTAGGATCTGAAACTGCCGACATACGTTGTGAAACTACAAATTCTCATTTAATGCCTTGCACGAAATTTTCCCTATAAATAGGGGTTCTCCCCCTCCAACAATCATCAACAAGCAGAAGCAAATAGAAAGTACACTTCAGTATACAAATAGTCTAGCATTTTATAGAGATTTGAGAGAATTTGAGCTTTCAAGGATTGTAATTGAAGATTGTGATATTGAATTGGTGATATCTAATCTCTTTCTTATGCAATTCATTTATCTGAATTATTTGTTCATAATGTTATCAATTACATATTCTTATTTGATTATTGAATCAACATCCATGAGTAGCTAAATCTTTCTTTGTGGGAAGTGATGAAATCCTAATTTTGCTAAAATGATTATTGAATTTATATTATAGGATTGTTAGAATTATGGAATATTTGTATTGAATCCTAATTATCTATTTTATTTCTGATTGAAATTGAATTGATAAGAATCTGATGATTTGGAAAAAGAATTAGGATTCATAGGAATTCATGAATTGAAATTAAACAACAATTGTGGAAACAATTAAGTTTATATTAATTTAGAAATTGTTCCATGTACTTCATGCAATATTTTATTTTAATTTCTCACTAAGGAATTAGGAGAAGTTAATTTAGGATATTAGATAATCATAGAATTGGAAGATTTATGATTATAAAGATTCCATTGATAATTTGTATAGCGGAAGCTAATAGATTATTTTATGGTTCACTAAAACTTGATAGTTTTACAATTTCTTACAAATATCCATAATAATCCTAATTGTTCATATAATATAAATTCAGCATGATTAGTAAAGATTAGGATGGATTCTGTTCCTTCCCACATTCATCTTATATAACAATCTCATCACATTCTCATTCATTCATAGTAGATATAATTTAGTTAGTTAATTGATACACTTTGATTGCCTAAATATTAGTATAAGCTAATACAATCTAGTAGTTAATTTAGTCTCTGTGGGAACGATACTCTACTCATTCTATATTACTTGATCAAGACCCAGTACACTTGCTGGTAGTATCTGAAATTATATATATACACATCCATTCAGATCAAGTTTTTGGCGCCGTTGCCGGGACCAAAATTAATATTAGATTACTTTTAGTTTTGCTAGTAGTTTAGGTGTTTTTCCAAAGAATTGATTCTTTTCTTTTCTCTTTATAGGTTATATGCAAAGAAGTAGAAGTGCTGATCTTCTACCAATAGATCCAGAAATTGAAAGAACTTTGCGTCAACAGAGGAGAGAAAACCACAGAATACAGGAAGAAATGATAGAAAACGATCCAAGAAATAATGAGGGAAACAATGATCACAACAACAATCAAATTCAAGCTGCACCTATGAGAGCACTTCGGGATTACACTGTACCAACTGTTCAAGGTCCTGCTGTGAGAAGACCTGCAGTTCAAGCCAACAATTTTGAGCTTAAACCAGCATTGATTCAGATGGTCGAATCACATCAATTTGGAGGATATCCAAATGAAACACCGGATGAACACATTGCCAAATTCCTCCAATACTGCAACACTGTTAAGCTTAATGGTGTAACAGATGAGGCCATTAGAATGTAGCTTTTTCCTTTCTCTCTAAGGGATAAATCATTGGCATGGTTCAACTCTCAACCACTCGAGTCAATTATTTCATGGGCAGACTTGACAACAAAGTTTTTGAAGAGATTTTTCCCTCATGCTAGAACTGCCAAACTAAGGAATGAGATCACCAACTTCACAAAGTTTCATGGAGAATCATTATATGAAGCTTGGGAAAGATTCAAAGAATCAGTTAGGAAATGCCCACATCATGGACTTCCGGATAATCTCTTAATTGAAAATTTCTATCTCAGTCTAGATGAAACTTTGAGATCATTGGTGGATGCTACATCCGGAGGATCACTCATGGGAAAAACATATGATGAAGCTAGTGCATTAATTGAAGAATTAGCATCAAGTGCTCACAACTAGAGCTGTGAAAGGACAAGATCAAGGGTGGAATCTGTTCAAGATAGTGAATCCATGCAACAACTCACCGCTCAAGTTTCAGCTTTAACTACACAAGTGAGTAAACTTGTAGCATCTAGTTCTTTAAATACTAATCAAGTTACTACTTGTGAGTTGTGCTCAGGACCACATCTAGTTTATGATTGTCCTCATGGTAATACACCATCATCAAGTGGAGAGCAACTTAACTATGTTGGAAATTTTGGAAGAGTTAATTATGGACTACATTCAAATACTTATAATCCAGAATGGTGTAATCATCCAAATCTTTCTTACAAGAATGATGCAAATGTTTTCAAGCCCCCACCTGGATTTCAAAGACAAGGTCCCATAAGAAATACTCAGCCTCCACCTCCACCTCAGCAAAATCAAATTTCAACTGATGAATTGTTGAAGACTTTCATTCAAACTACTCAGACCACACTCAACAATCAGCATGCAATTATTCAAGATCTTCAAGGGAAAATTCCATCAACTTGCTCAGCAAATTGGTAATAGACCATCTGGTTCTCTACCAAGCAACACTGAGGAAAATCCTAAAACCGTGAATGCAATTGTTTTGAGAAGTGGCAAAGAAGTTGAGACCTGAGTCAAAAGTTCAAGAAACGAGGAGATTCCAGTCAAAGACAAAGGAAAACAAAAGATGGAGGAACCTGTGCAAAAATCACCTGAAGTAAGATCTTATGTTCCACCATTCCTTTTCCGGGAAGATTGAAGCAACAAAAATTGGATGAGCAATTTTCAAAATTTCTGGATGTTTCAAGAAGTTGCAAATCAATATTCCATTCTTAGAAGTGATTCAAGAAATGCCTTCATATGCAAAATTTATCAAGGAATTGCTTACTAAGAAGAGAAGGATTGATGGAAATGAACCAGTGATGCTCACAGGAGAATGCTCCATGATTTTGCAGAAAAGTCTACCTCACTTTGCCTACCAAACAAAGAGATCAGGGGAGTTTTACTGTTCCTTGCACTATAGGAAAATTTCATTTTGATAAAGTACTTATTGATTCTGGTGCAAGTATTAATCTTATGCCTTTATCCATTTTCAGGAAATTAGGACTTGAAGAATGCAAGGAGACTCATGTCACCTTGCAACTTGCAGATAGAAGTGTCAAATACCCACGTGGTATTGTTGAAAACGTTTGGTGAAAGTTGACAAGTTCATATTTCCTGTAGACTTTATAGTCTTGGAAATGGATGAAGATCGTGAAGTCCCAATGATTCTTGGCAGACCATTCCTTGCAACCGGTAAAGCATTAATTGATGTGGAACAAGGTAAACTCACTTTAAGGGTAGAAAATGATCAGGTAACCTTTAATGTTTATGCAATGAAAAGATTTGATAAAGGTTCCTGTTATACTATTGAATTATTGATGAGTTTATTTTGAGTCTGTTGAAGAGAATGTAGGTATAGAGACTATGGAATCTGTTTTAAAATCTTGATGATTGGAGTGATGATGAGCAAGAAGAAGAAGTTGAGAAAGTGCACCAAATCAAAGGAAGATATTATGAGGAGCTAGGCACTAGTGAAAGCAAGCCAGTACCATCATTGATACAGCCACCAATCTTGAGCTTAAACCCCTTCCTTCACATTTAAATATGCTTTTCTAGGAACTGGAGATACTTTGCCAATAATTGTTTCATCTTATTTGACAGGTGAACAAGAGCAGCAGCTGCTTGGAGTTCTAAGGAAGCATAAAGAAGCAATTGGTGGACTATTGCTGATATCAAGGGAATTAGCCCTATCATTTGTACTCACAAGATCTTGATGGAAGCTGAGTACAAACCGACAGTTCAACCACAGAGGAGACTTAACCCAACACTTAAGGAGGTAGTAAAAAAGGAAGTTTGAAACTCTTGATGCAGGTATTATCTATCCTATCTCTGATAGTAAGTGGGTAAGTCCAGTTCAAGTTGTACCAAAGAAAGGTGGTATGACTGTAGTGAAAAATGAAGAAAATCACTTATTCCTACTCGTACTGTAACTGGGTGGAGAGTTTGCATTGATTATAGAAAATTAAATGATGCCACCAGAAAAGATCACTTTCCCCTCCCTTTCATTGATCAGATGTTAGAAAAACTTGCAGGGCATGATTATTATTGCTTTTTAGATGGTTATTCTGGTTATAATCAAATTTCTATATCTCCTGATGACCAAGAAAAAACCACTTTTACTTGTCCCTATGGCACTTTTGCTTTTAGGAGGATGCCCTTTGGTCTTTGCAATGCACCTGCTACTTTTCAAAGGTGTATGATGGCTATTTTTTCTGACATGCTTGAGAATTTTATTGAAATTTTTATGGATGATTTTTCTGTTTTTGGAAAGTCTTTTGAAGCATGTTTAGAAAACTTAGCTTGTGTTCTTCAAAGATGCAAAGACACAAATTTGATTTTAAACTGGGAAAAATGTCATTTCATGGTAAGAGAAGGGATTGTTTTGGGTCACAAAGTTTCAGTTAGAGGAATTGAAGTTGATAAGGCCAAAATTGAGATCATAGAAAAATTGCCACCACCCACCACTATTAAGGGAGTTAGAAGTTTTTTAGGACATGTAGGTTTTTATAGGAGATTTATTAAAGATTTCTCTAAAATTTCTAAATCCCTTTGCAATCTTCTTGAAAAAGATACAGTGTTTGATTTTGATGACAATTGTTTGCAGGCATTTAACTTATTAAAGGAGAAGCTCACATCTACCCTAGTGATTATTGCACCTGATTGCGAGCTGCCCTTTGAACTTATGTGTGATGCCAGCAACTTTGCTATAGGAGCAGTATTGGGACAGAGAAGAGGTAAGTTATTTCATGTTATATACTATGCTAGTAGAACTTTAAATGAGGCTCAAAGAAACTATGCCACAATTGAGAAGGAGCTTCTTGCTGTTATATTTGCTTGTGACAAGTTTAGGCCTTATCTGATAGGATCCAAAGTCATAGTATATACTGATCATGTTGCTTTGAAATACTTGTTTGCTAAAGCTGATGCAAAGCCAAGGTTGATTAGATGGATACTGTTGCTGCAAGAATTTGATCTTGAGATTAAGGATAAAAAGGGAACTGAGAATGTGATTGCTGATCATTTATCTAGACTAGAATTTGATAGTTTAGATATTCCTATCAATGAAAAGTTTCCTGATGAACAATTGCATGTAGTAGAGATCTTAAATTTACCTTGGTATGCTGATTATGTCAATTACTTGGTTAGTAAAATCATCCCATATGGTTTGTCTTATCAACAAAAGAAAAAGTTTTTGCATGATGTGAAAAGCTATTTTTGGGACGAACCGTATTTGTTCAAAAAATGTGCTGACCAAGTAATTAGACGTTGTGTGCCTGAATCTGAACAGCTTAATATTATTGAGCATTGTCATTCAAAAGAAGCTGGAGGTCATTTTGGTCTTCAAAGGACTGTAGCTAAGGTCTTATCATCTGGATTTTATTGGCCTAATTTGTTTCGTGATTGCAGGAAATATTTATTGTCTTGTGCTCAATGTCAAAGAACTGGTAATATTTCCAAGAAACATGAATTACCACAAAACAACATATTGGTAATTGAGCTTTTTGATGTGTGGGGAATTGACTTCATGGGTCCTTTCCCTTCATCTTTTTCAAATAAATATATACTTGTGGCAGTTGATTATGTTTCAAAATGGGTGGAAGCTGTTGCTTTACAAACAAATGATGCCCGAGTAGTTTTGAAATTTTTGAAAAAGAATATTTTTACCAGATTTGGGTGCCTAGAGCTATCATTAGTGATGGGGGATCACATTTTTGTAACAAGCAATTTGAAAAACTTTTCAAAATATGGTGTTACACACAAAATTGCTACCCCTATCATCCACAAACAAGTGGACAAGTTGAGGTATCCAATAGGGAGATCAAAAGAATTTTGAAAAAACTGTTAATGCATCTAGAAAAGATTGGTCTTTAAAATTAGATGATGCATTATGGGCTTATAGAACTGCTTTTAAAACCCTATTGGAATGTCCCCATTTATGATTGTTTTTGGTAAATCATGTCATCTTCCTGTAGAACTTGAGCACAAGGCATATTGGGCCATTAAATTCCTTAATTTTGATGAAAAAGCTGCAGGTGAGAAAAGATTGCTTCAATTGAATCAATTGGATGAATGGAGGAATGAAGCTTATGAGAATTCTCGTATCTACAAGGAACGAGCGAAGAAATGGCATGATAGAAACATATCAAGCGGGAGTTTTTGCCTGGACAAAAAGTTTTACTTTATAACTCCGTTTGAAGTTGTTTCCAGGAAAGTTGAGATCAAGATGGTCAGGACCGTTTGAATTGCCAAAGTTTTTCCCTATGGTGCTATAGTTGAAAACTGATGATAATCGGACTTTTAAGGTGAATGGGCATTTGCTCAAACATTTTTATGAAAGGGAAAACCATGATAGTGCTTCCACTGTCATGAATCTGAAGGAAACATGAAAAAAAATTGGAAAAGTCGGGCTAAGCGACTCTAAACTAAGCGCTTCTTGGGAGGCAACCCATGTTTAATTGTAGAGTAATTTTAATTGTTTTTTTTTACTAACTTTGTTTTTTAGTGTAGACAGGTTATGCAAAAAAAAAAAAAAATGAAAAAGCTGAAAGCCGGCTCAAGGCTGCCAGCCTTGAGCAAGCTTTAAAAAAACGAGTGAAAGCCGGACTAAAGCAGCCAGCGTTAAGGCAACATAAAAGTCAGTACAAGAGTAGGTGAGCACCGTAGAAGAAGCCGACAAAGGGAACGTGAAGGCCGTCGGCTTATGTGCCAGCATTTGGAACAACAATTACACCGGCTCCTGAGCCGCCGGTGTTCGAGGCAGCGTATGTTCAACATTTCTTGGGTTTTGAAAAATCCTGATCAAAGCCAGTACCTGGGATTGAAAGCCGCCAGCTTTGAGTCGGTGTAGACATGTACACCGGCAGTGTAAATGAGTAAGCTGCCAGCCATTTGCTTTCGGCATGAATTTATTTTGGTTACACCGGTAGGTAAGCCCCCAACGTACTAGACAGAAATGCTGGCGTACGTTCTACAGAACTGCATTTAACGGGAATGGCTCCTAGACAAAAGAGACAAAAGACTATAGATGCCTCGACATCTAGTTTCCAGACCAGGAATCTACTGTTCAGTCAGCAGTATACCAAAGTCAGGAGCTTAGAGATAGACAGGAAAAAGAGAGGAAGAAAAACAAGAAATTTCGAAAGTCTATCTTTGAGGCATTGAAGATGGCCATCTGCTCCTTGAGCCCAGAGACAGGGGCTGGGGTGACATATGAGACTTCCACTAAGTCTAGGCACAGCTCACATCACATAGATAGACTTAGTTCGGACCATACACACACAGCTAGCCCAGGAGACACTCAGAGACATACTCCTGAGCATAGCAGCAGAGCCAGTCCAGGGCCAGAGAGCTAGAGATCCTACTAGCTTTCATTTGATCTTTATTGATTTTTATTTTTTTATCTTGGCTTGTATATATATTGAGCACCCAAGTTCCTTGGGTAGACTTCTTTATTTATGCTTTTATTTCTGTTTTTATTTTTGTTTTTGTTTTTCTTTTGTAGTGACTACAGGAAAGCAAGCAAATCAAATTCTCTTGCAATGCAATTTTGATTACTATGAAACACATGAGTTCAGGGAAGTATCAAATTCTTTTTCTTATTCCTTTCCTATGATTTAATTTGTTGCAAAACAATGAGGACACTGTTTAGTTGAAGTGTGGGGGAAGGGATAAATTGAATGAAGTTGTGAATATGATCTGTTGTCCGAGTTGCTGTTATTTATATTTGAAAATACCCACCTTGTATTTTTGGTTTGAAAGCAAATTATGGGGAAATTCTACCAAAATTTTTTTCAAAAATCTCTTAAGAATTGGAGATGGTACAAAGTAAAGTCTGAAAGCAATGAAATTAACTTGTAAAAGTATTTTATTCACCTGCTGTTGTGATTGGTTTACTAAGTTAAAATTAAGTTGTAAAATCCTTAAGAAATAAGTTTACTTTATTTTTAACTTTGGAATTGGAAATTTAAAAGCTGGTCGAGTCCTTTTGTGAAAAATAAACAGGTTTACTTCTAGGAAATTTTAGTTTGTATATATTCTTTGAATTATAACACTTAGTGAAAGAGGTAGAAGAAACTTTTAAACTTAGTGATCCTTTATAAAAATATGTCTTTGATATTGTTATTGCATTCAAAAAGAAAGAAACAAGCATAGCCACTACTCCTCTGACTTAAAATTTTGAGTTATGAGTATCTGAACTTGAATGTTAAAGTGAGGAAGAGTTCTTAGGGGTATTTTGAAACCTGGTCACTTAGGTGATGAGCCTAGGATGTGCCGACTCAATGAACTCACTATAACGAGAAGGGAAGAAAGGAAAAAGTTCAATTCATGAGCTTTCAAAAGAAAAAAGATGGAGACAAAAACCTCCCAAAAAGAAAATAAATGTTTGAAAAATAAAAGAAAAATGAATGCAAATATGCAGATAAAGGAGACTTATAATAAAAAAGGAGAAATTCTAAGGAAAAAGCAGATACCACATGCTTTCATTTAGTGTTACTTAGAATATATGTCACGCCCCGAAGGATACCCTGAACGTGGCAGTCCGCCTTACACAATATTAAAGCCTAAGAATGACCACCTCAGTCACGCGAAGGCTTCCATACTATGTACAAGGCGTCTAACACATGGAGGAGACTCATCGGAGTAATACATTTTACGTTGATATAGCTTGAGTAACAATGTAAAGGAAATACAAATTTACTATATTTCAGATACAAATCACTATACTTCATAATACAACTCATTAAACTTCAATTACACTTTATCAAAAGATTCTACTACGTAAAACTATTACAAGGCAAATAATAAATCTAGCTGGTAACTTCAAACATTCGTGCTCTTTGCCGAAATCCCGGAGTCATTCTCGGCTCCAACCAATTCGGTCTCCACTTTGCATTCTTGAAATAACCTGCTCATTTAAACAACTATCGGGGTATAAGCTACACTAGCTTAGTGAGAATTCCCTTAGTTCCGTACCATAACAAACAAGTTATTAATCAATCATATGCTATGCATGAACAAACACGTGAGCAAACAATTATGCATGGGTATCTGGAACCCACACACAGAACGGATTTACGCCCTTGGCTCTTAGCACTCGACTCGGCTAGGCTCATCCAAGAATGCATCTACATGTGCCTTAGTACCCCTGAATGAGCTCTGGCACCGGGTTCGTTATCCAAACGAGTCATCTACGGACCATACCGATCGACCTGCGTAGGAGTAGCATGCTACCAAATGCAATATGTCCAATGTGATGCATGGCCAATTTAATTTTTACTTAAGTCAAAAATATTTATACATTCTTTAGAGTAACCAATCCATATCATACATATAACAAAAATAATATGAATGGTGCAGTTATCCAATCAAATCGTGGTTTCGATATGCTTTAGTATTCTTTGGCACACATTTATCACAGTCTCATCATATATCCCATCCCCATTCATATCGATTTTTATCTTGTTCCTATAATTCTAATGCAACTAACTACAATCACAATCAAGGTAACAAAACAAGGAGAAACTCACTCGGCCATTGGATCACCGGTCTTCTAGTAATAATAATCCGGTGGTAGGGAATCGTCGATCTCGGGATCTCCTAAAAAGGAAGAAATACTCTAATAAGTATTTCATCACTTAACTAATCCAAACTATCTCATTCAAACTATCAAATTCGCAATCGCGTCCTAAGCGGGAATTCCAACTTAAAACGGTCATAACTTGGTCATTTTAACTCGGAATCTCGCAAATTATATATTGATTTCTATCTACTTCGAAAGATCTATCTAATTCTAACATTATATTTAAGTTTTGGAAACGTTTAGCTCTCGGAACAGAGGGATCAGATCTGATCAGTAATGGTTTCCGATTCCGAAAAATAGTTTTGTAATGTTTGTAATGTTTTTATTGTATAAATTAGCTATACATGCAATATGAATGATTTCCTAACATGAATGGCATGAAATGAGTTTCATGTATGCATGGTCTTGATGATTTTGGTAAAAGAAAATTTTAGAACTCTTTATTTTGCAAGACTTCAACTATAACTACGTTTTGAAAAATCTAGTTTTCTAACTTTGGTCATTTCCATTTGTTTTGGATTTATTACTTAAGAAAATATAATTATTTTTGTTAAAATTGAGTCTTCATTATATATATTACTTATGACCTTCATTTCTACATAAAAATTTCCATTCTACACTTTGTAAATATGTTTTCCAATATGATTTAATCAAAAATCCGAATTTTAGAAAATCTACTTTTTGAATGATTTATTTGGGGAAAACTTGTTTAAAGCATTAAAATTTAAGGCTTTACTATAGCAATTACCTAAGGACTTAATTTAACACATAAAACTTGCAATTTGAACTCAAATACTAAGTGATTACTTATGCATCATCTCAAATTACGAATTTGACAATTAATCACTAACTCAAAACTTTTCATTTTAATTCCATTACTTGTTTAACACCTTACTCATGCCTAAACTCATTTTAACTTGTAAAAATCATTGCTTAATGATATCTATTACCTATATACTTCATTTTTCACATAAAACATGAGTTTTGGAGTTGATACATGGGTTCTAAAAATTAGTCTTGGTTGGGATCCGAATTTACAAAATTCATTTTTGGTTATATCTTTGGATAAAATCTATCTAAGCTCATGAAAATCCATTCCTTACATATCATATCTTATGAGCCTTTCATTTCTTAAATAAAAACTTCATTTTTTAGTTGGGAAACATGTTTTTAAAATAAGCCTTGGCCAAAATCCGAAAATAGAATTTTTATTTTGAAAATAACTTTTGGAAATCACTTTTGAGTCTTGTAAAAAGAAGTCTTGATGATATACATATATTAAGCCTTCATTTTCTTAAGTAAAAATTACATTTTGACACTTGGAAAGTGGTTTTTAAATGGGGGTCTTGCCAAAATACGAATTTCACAATTTTGTTTGAGTTCATAACTAAAATCTATACTTAATATGAATATAAACATAAAACAAATGCATGGTAATAAGCTATAAACATCATGGATCTAAACTTGACTTATCAAAATCCTTCATTTATGGTATCTATACCCTAAGCCCTTCATTTTAAATGAAAAATACACATTTTGAAGTTGAAAAACCACTTTTCTAAATATGGTTCCACTTTCATCCGAATTTTCAAAATAAATTTTTGTTGAAAATAAGATAGATCTTGAGTTTCCTACAACCTTCCTACCATCATCATGCTATCACAAGTTGCTCATGAACATAAAACAAAGATCTAATGCATTTTATGAACTCAAAACTCTAGATCTAGTTTTCTAAACTAGTTATAAGTGCATGAATACATGTGGATGATAGATCTATGCATAAATCATAAGAAATAACAAATATAACAACTTAAATAACAAGATCTATGGCATAAACGAAAATCAAAGCTACAAAAATTTAGATCTACAAAATATATCAACTTTAAACAAGAAAATAAATGGAATACGAGATAATAAAAGTAGAGAAAAGGAGAGTTTCATTTTTGGCATCATCATCCTAAGCTTTTAAGCTTATGGAAGGTCATTTGATGCATGAAACCTTCATTACACTTTACCTATATCACCTATGGAAGCTTTGAGAAGAAGATTTGCTTAAAAATCTTCAAGAAATATGTGTGGAAGCTTAAGAATGGAATGGGGGCAGCTTTGTTATGGTAAGAAACAAGAACAAAATGAAGAGGAAAAGAGAGAGAAAAAGCTAAGGAATAAAAGAGGGAAAAAGGAGTAAATGAAGGAGAGAGAGAGATGAGTGTTTTAATTAATGACTGAAGAGAAAAAAAAATAAAACAAGGCAGCCAATGAAGCCCCATGCTGCACGTGAATGTTGAGAGAAGAGAGAGAGTGAATTTGTTGAAATTTGACTCAAAATTGAATTGTGTAATTAATGTGTAATGTAACTTTTTGAAGAAGGATTGAAATATAATTAATTTTAGTCAAAATAGGAGTAAATGAAGGACAATGGCAGCCATGAATGAGTCAAAAATCTGCCATGAATTGTGGGATTATGTGTAGAAAGATTGAAATGAAAATGAAGTGATATGTGTAAGGTGTACTTGAAGGTATGGGTTGTAAATGTACTTTTTTAATAAAACAAATTAAAATAAAATAAAATTGGAAAATTTATTCCAAATATTTGTAGCAGATTTTTCATATTTAAAATTAAATAATTTTTTGAATTATTTTAGTAATTTAACAAATATGTTACCGGTATGATCAAAATACACGAATATGGGCTATAAATAATATTTTTATAACCCGAAAAATTCTAAAAAATTATTTTATGAAAATAAAAATATTTTTCAAATATTTTTCAATTATTAAATTATTTTATTTTATATTTAGTATCGGGTCTTAAACAGAATCTGATCCCGTAAAGACCCGAAACGAACTAAATTTTAGAAAAACAAAATTTTCTATAACATATAAAATATTTATCTAAAAATATAAGACTTTATAGGAATAATAAAATTTTATAACAAAATAAAAATGAATAGTGCAAAAGACTAATCAATTACCGGTAATAATAGAAATACGATTAAAAGGTTATAACTATAACTTTTATAACCCGAAAATTTATATAACTGATATATTTAGAAATATTATGAAATTACCAGTCTAACGGTATTATTGGTATATTTTTGATATATCGAGCCCCGGGACACGCTTTTCGAAGTCTGTATCCGAACGAGTTCGAAATAGGTCGAAAATTTACCAATCTGATATTTTTAAACAAACTCATATTACTATGAGCTATTCTACATTATTAAACTACATCTCGGCCTCTAAGGCTAGGGGCGCTAGATTGCCGGACTTACACTATTGTATTCCGGTTAGGGTTTCCGGTTAATTTTTCGGTTTAGGCCTTTGCCAATTTGGAAACTGATATTTATGTTTATGCAACATATTTAATTTGAGAAATTTATTTTAAATTTTATTTTTGTAAGTATTTAATATCTTTTAACGTTTTCGAAACTTTTGAATTGAGTTTCATTTCCGAAAGTTAATCTTTATTTACTTTTAATAATTCGTTTTTTTGGGATCTATATTACCCGAATTTATAAATCGGAGTCACGCATGGAATTTGTCGTACGTAGTGGTTTTAGAATTGTAATATGTTGAGTTCTTACTTTGTTTTTGAGAATTCTTATTTTTCCCAAGATTCGGAAATTTTTCGAATTCGTTCGCGATTTAAGACTAGTTGAAATTCGGTTTTAATTTGGAGTGATTTTTAGGGTTTATTTTCGAAGTTCATCTTGAAATTATTTATTGAAATTTTCCGGGGCTTACAATATATATATAAAAGCTAAAAGTCCAATGAAGTTTAAATGAGTATTTTTCCTTAGTGGATTGAGTATTTGCTTTTTGAATAGAATGTTCTTTTGTTAAAGATTGAGATTAAAACTTGTTTTGTTTGGATTAACTCCTAAATTTTAATTATAGTACTCCAATTACAAGAAATTGGTATGGTTAGAGCAATAGATACAAGAAAAACAAGTTAAAGAAATTGTGATTAAATTAGAAAAGTTGTACTATCTATAAGAGATTTCATTTTGTTCTTCATTTTGCTTGAGGACAAGCAAAAGTTCAAGTGTAGGGGAATTGATAAGATCATATTATATATCATTTGTTGATGTTTAAAAGAGTTAGAATGGATACTTGTTTTGATTAAAATTCATGTTTCAGGTCTAATTTGGACAAAAAAATCAAAACAAGAAACTTTGGTGTAAAATTTGGAAAAATTCAAAGATAAGCCGGTTGTTCTTACTTCAAAGCCGCCGGCGTTCAAATGGCTTACATGATGCACTCACCAAAGGCCGTTGCTTACACTGCTAGCTTTGCAAGATATTGACTCAACCAACCATACGCCATCTTAAAGCTGCCGGCGTAGAAGATGAAGAGGCCAGCTGTCACGCCCCATAGGGTACCCTAAACGTAACAGTTCACCACATACCATATAAGATTTCCGAATTACCGCCTTAGTCTTTCGAGAGCCTTATATAGATGTAAGGCGTACCTTTACACAAAATAGAGTACAAGTCCAAATGGAGATAAAAGCTTAACTTGGCATGCATTAGCAGTAGGATATAATTCATGAGACATAAATAAATATTACATAATCTAAGGGGCATTCCCCCGCAAAAGAATAATTAACGGTCTTATACAGTCATCCAAGTCTTAGAAGTTTCCTATGGAAGTCTAAAACATAAATTCCAACTTTTAGGGGAAACTCCTAGCTTCTGTACCTGTTCAGCCGGGTCACATCGCCTAAGCCACAAATGGGAAAGCTGCAAAAGGAATGGACTGTAGGGACGTAAGCTAACTAGCTTAGTGAGTGTAATCTTCCACAATAACATTCATGTCACAACAATTCAATCAAGTTATTAATCAAGCAAGTGGATGCATCAAACATGTGAGTTCAACATACATATGACCAACCGGAAATCATATGTTGATGGAATTGTGCCCTCCATCCCAGGTTAGCAGATTAACGACTACTGCGGTACTAACAATATGCCGTTTATGGTTCACGATTAACCTACGATTATTCGATGTCGTTTATGGTTCTACAACTAACCTACGATTATTCGATGTCGTTTATGGTTCTTGACTAACCTACGATTATTCGATGTCGTTTATGGTTCACGACTAACCTACAAATGCTAATGCTCCTTCCCCTTGTGATATGCACATGTCAATTTAGCATTAGTCCAAGTAGTTGATTAAGCCATTTTACTTAGGCGGTCAAACAATTTTTCAGACAATCCATCATAGCTAACTACACAACCAAAGTTTATCACCCGGTTTCGATATTCTTAATTTGAGTTCTCACATCATCATCAATCATATAATTTCCCATTAATCCCCATCATTCATATTCCATTCATTTGGCCTACATTCTAGTGCACTACTTTACAAGCACATACAATAAATGAATCGGGAAGAAAAACTCACTCCGCTATTGGTTCGCCTTTCTTCTAGTAATAATAATCTGGAGGCAAAGATTCAACGTCCTCGGGTTCACCTATTCATATAAGAAATACTCTAATAAGTATTCTACCATCTTAGGATACTAAAACTCTAAGAAAACTTAGTGAAATCGAAATTCGCATCATTTTCGAAGTCCCGTTTTAAAATGGCCATAACTTGGTCGTTTTAAGTCGGAATTTCGTAAATTTTATATCGATTTCTATCTACTTCGGAAGAGCTTTCTAAATATGAAGTTTAAATCAAGTTTTGAAAATATCCAAGCCTCGGAATTGAGGGATCAGATCTGTACAGAGGGTATATTGATTCCAAAAATGCGATTTTTATGAATGCACTTGAGATTCCTAAGTACAAAATGAAACTAGATGCCATGGTAATGATTTTCCCTATCATGAATGTCATGATATGAACTCTAATGAGCCTAAGTTCTTATAACTCTTCAGATTTAAAGAATTTTAAATAAACTTTTCTTAGAAAACCATTTCATACTATTGTATAACAAGTGAGTTTACTACACTTAGTCACACTTACATATTACAAAGATTTTCTTTAGGAAAACTCCACTTTGTTTAAAGAAATTTTGACCCTTATGTTAGTTATATCCTAAGGCCTTTATTTCTTTAATAAAATCCTCATTTATAAACTTTTAAGTGGGTCTTCTACAAGGGGGTTTCCAAAAATCCGAATTTAGAAAATTTCATTTTCAAGTTGATTCCTTTAGGGAAAATGTATTTTATACTCAAAACTTTAAGTATTTATTATACCTATACCCTAAGGACTTCATTTATTTAAGAAAATACCATTTTTGAAGTTGGAAAAATAGTGTTTTCTAACCATACATCCATTATTACGAATTTTGTCCACATGACTTTTAGCTCAAAACTTCTATTGGACTTCATTTCTTATTTCCAACATTTTCTTTAGTAAAATCTCATTTAGACTCATGAAATATGTCACCAAAATTATCTATTACCTATAGGCTTCGTTTTTCTTGAAAAATATATGTTTAGAAGTTGATAAAAGTGTTTTTACCCTAGGTTTCTAAAGTCATCCGAATTTACACAAGTTCATTTCTTGAAAAGTGTTTTCCTTTTTGACTTTATTAACTTATCTACCCATAGATCTATATACTAAGAGGATTATTTACTAAAGACAAAAGCATTAAAGACTATTAATGCACATAAACACAAAATAATGATGAGATCTTAAATGCCTACATTATTATGAGTAGTAAAATGATAAATCTATTATTTCATATGCTTAAATGAGTTTTGAAAACATAAAACTATATTTTTATAAAAGATCTTTTGTTTAAAATACTTTTTGATGGATAAACATAAAGCTTTTGGCATGGAAACTCCTTTAAATGTTGATCTACTTTGTAATGGTTCGGTATTCTTGTCTTGATATCTCATTGTCCCTACCAAAAGATCATGGGGGCATTTGGTTGAAATATCCAAGAATCACTTAGCCATAACAAAGATCTAAGGGTGGAAGGGGTAAAAGTTTACTTACTTGAAGTGAAATAGAAGATGAAAAGAAGAAATGGAAGTTGTGTGTGTGTGTGGGGGGGGACCAATGCTCACGGCAAGGAGGGGAAAATGGGGAGGATTTGAGAACTTTTACACTTTGTAAAAGTTGAAAAGTGAAAGAATGAAGAGAGAAAGAGAAAAAGTAGTTTATATAACATTGGAATTTAGGTTAAATGAAGTGAAATAAATTGAAAAAAAATTGTAGAATGGAGCTTGGAGGGGGGGCCATTCACGCCGGCCACTATTCATCAAGGGGGAGGAAGTTTGATTTTCAATTTTTTTGTTTTGATTGATTTAACTTGATGTTTAACTTGTCATAACTTGTAATGAAATTTAAGGGACAAAAAGCATTGAGAAAAGAGATTGATTTGAGTGATGGTAAGGGTTGAAATTGTAGAGTGTGCAAATAGGTAATATAGGTGGTACTTGTGAATAGTGAGGAATAGTAGACAAGACAATTTAATTTCCGGTAGTAATGAAATACGAATAAAAAGGCTATAACTGTATTTTTCATAAGCCGGAAAATTGTGAAAAATATATTTTTGAAATCCTTATTTTATTTCAGTTCAAATGAGTACTCATAAGTAAATTTTTGAAATTCTAGTTCCGGGGCACGTTTTTCTATAATGGGTCTCGGGATGACCCGGAATTGAAAATTTCTTAAAATCTAATATTTTCTTGGTTTGAAATATAATCAAGAACTATATTCAAAATTAAATTTTCTTAGAAAAGTTTCTTAATTGGAAACCGAGGAAAAGCCGGAATTAGGGATCCTAATTCTCACTCCAGACTTGAGCTATTATGGTTTAGGGTTTTGGTTTCCGTTTCTAGGGTTATCTTGGCTACTTGAAAAACCGGGGTTTACACCAGCGTACATGAAAGGCCGGCAGCTTAGAGTTGAAAAGTCACCAGCGTAAAAGGAGTTACAACATACTCCGGCTACTATGCCGCGGCGTTGAGGCTGTGTAGACCATAAATCTGAAGCGACATGAAGACAACACATACTTGGAGGCAATTGAAGAGATCAAATATATTGGAGTGTCTAAGCTGGTATCAAAGCCGCCGGCTTTAAGATAGCTTTCGTTATAAATCAGCCAACCTTTCATTTCTCATCATATACGCCGGCTAGATCTATATCTAAGCCACCGGCGTAGAAGTGGCCTACCCTTATAACCAAAGTTGAAAGCTGCTAGTGCACTGCCTGCGCAAAGAAGAAAATGGATTTATGCTGTCTGTAAGCCGCCGACGGAGGATCTAAAACTGCTGGCGTACGTTGTGAAACTGCAAATTCTCATTTAATGCCTTGCACGAAATTTTTCCTATAAATAGGGGTTCTCCCCCCCTCCAACAATCATCAACAAGCAGAAGCAAATAGAAAGTACACTTCAGTATACAAATAGTCTAGCATTTTCATAGAGATTTGTGAGAGAATTTGAGCTTTCAAGGATTGTAATTGAAGATTGCGATATTTGAATTGGTGATATCTAATCTCTTTCTTATGCAATTCATTTATCTGAATTATTTGTCCATAATGTTATCAATTACATATTCTTATTTGATTATTGAATCAACATCCATGAGTAGCTAAATCTTTCTTTGTGGGAAGTGATGAAATCCTAATTTTGCTAAAATGATTATTGAATTTATATTATAGGATTGTTAGAATTATGGAATATTTGTATTGAATCCTAATTATCTATTTTATTTCTGATTGAAATTGAATTGATAAGAATTCTGATGATTTGGAAAAAGAATTAGGATTCATAGGAATTCATGAATTGAAATTAAACAACAATTGTGGAAACAATTAAGCTTACTATTAATTTAGAAATTGTTCCATGTACTTCATGCAATATTTTATTTTAATTTCTCACTAAGGAATTAGGAGAAGTTAATTTAGGATGTTAGATGATCATAGAATTGGAAGATTTATGATTATAAAATAGATTCCATTGATAATTTGTATAACGAAAGCTAATAGATTATTTTATGGTTCACTAAAACTTGATAGTTTTAGCAATTTCTCACAAATATCCATAATCCTAATTGTTTATATAATATAAATTCAGCATGATTAGTAAAGATTAGGATGGATTTTGTTCCTTCCCACATTCATCTTATATCCTTCTTACAATCTCATTGCATTCATATCTCATTACATTCATAGTAGATATAATTTAGTTAGTTAATTGATACACTTTGATTGCCTAAATATATTAGTATAAACTAATATCAATCTAGCAGTTAATTTAGTCTCTGTGGGAACGATACTCTACTTATTTTATATTACTTGATCAAGACCCAGTACACTTGCTGGTAGTATCTGAAATTATATATATACACATCCCATTCAGATCAAAGGCCGGCGGTGTAGAGGTAGCTTTAAGGATTTCCATTCTATTGGTGATGAAGGCTGACCATACGCCAGCGGCTTTGGCTTTAGAAAAGCCAGTGTATCCCCTGAGTTTTTCCTATTTTCATTCCAAAGTTTCTTGTTTTGATTCCTTTGTCCAAATTAGACCTGAAACATGAATTTTAACCAAAATAAGTATCCATTCTAGCTATTTGAACATCAAAAAGTTGTATAAAATATGATCTTATCAGTTGGTCTTATGTATTGTATGCTTACGTGTTTTGCATTCATATGGTTGTTAATAACTTGTTTTTATATATACTATTGAGCATTAAATTTTGGAAGTGGAACTCACTAAGCTCGTAAGCTTATACCCCAATAGTTTCCTGTTGCAGTATGAATATTTATGGCTATCTTCGAGAAGCCACTTTCCTTAGGTACAGCTTTTGGACTCTAAGGAGTTTTTTGAAAAAGTCAGAACCTAGATATAGGCGTAGACTTCTAGTTATATCACCTAAATTGATATATATATATATATATATATATATGATGGTTGTTGTAAGAGACTTTTGAGAACTTAAGGACTCTTAATATTTTGATGGGGGGTATGCCACTTAGATCATGTAATAGATTAAGTCTAGATATAACTGTTATGATTTACATTCTTATTGCTATATATGTCTCCTTAAACCATTTTGAATCAAAGTATGGTTCCTATATGTTGAACGTGAGCCTTACACCCTGTTTTCAAACTCATGGAGTGACTAAGGTTGTCATATTTGAGTTTAAATATAGAGTGTGGCGGACTGTCACGTTTAGAGTACGCTTTGGGGCGTGACAGTTTAAGTTAGTGTCAGAACATGGTTAAGAATCTACAATCATATGTTTAATTAATAGACTTAAGAAGAAATAAAATGAAAAAACTAAGCTAGGCTAAGAATAAAATAAATGAGGCTTAGATAAGAATAGCATGGGTAGAATGGGTTTTACAAATCTAACTCTTCCTTCTTTTGTGAATAGCTTAGTCTTGGTGAAGCCCATGTAGCGGCAAGGCAAATGCGTAAGAAACCTGATGAGTCTTTGGTTGAATACCATTTAAGAATTATGGTCATGTGCAAACAATTTGCTTTAGCTGGCTGCCCTAGGTCAATCCGAGAGATGTTTAATACATGGAAAAGAGGGTTGATGATCACTGAGTGGCATAAAGTAGTGACTAATATAGAGTATTGCCCTATAAGGAAGAAATGTTGGTCTGAGCTTGAAGTGATTTGTGCATTGGAAAGGATTGCTATTTATAAGTTGGGAGAACCCATGTTGCAAGAAGCTACTTTTGTGTTAAGGAATGAAGGGAAACCGACCTTTCTCGATTTTCAAACCTGGAACCCAATTGGATATCTGTTTGTTTATACCCATGACTTGTTGGGGGATCACACCGATTGGCTTCGAGCGGATGCTCAAAGTCACTTCCTTTGGTGGGGAGTGTCTGAGGAAGTACTACCTCCACCCACCGACATAGCCCAACCACCTCCACTAAGTGAAATTGAGTACCAACCCCATGAGGAAAAAGTGGATGAGATAGAGGATGAGGTTGATACCCCATTTGATGGAAATAAGGACAAAGAAGGGGAAGAAGCAGTTTACAAAAAGAAAATATGAGAATTCAAGGGATGAAGCAAGACCCATGTTTTCACCCATAAGTCCAAGCTGAATTTTGTAGTTGCGACCTTGAAAGATAGGTCATGGTAGCTTTTGTTGTTCCGGATGTTGTCTATGGTTGTTGTTTATAGTGATGTTTTGAATCAGTATGTTTTTATTTCAATTCCAATGTAAAGGTCTTTGTGCCTGTAGTCGAAGTTTTAATGAAAAATTATGTTATGTTTTATGAAGTTGAGATTTCTTTATTTATGTTTCCTAAATTATACTTTACTTTTATATTACTCGTTTATATAAGAATTTCCGACATTTTCGAATCTCGATAGAAAATGTTAATAATGTTACTAGAAGATTACTTAACTAAGTTAAAACATAACACAACCGTGGTAGAGGAAGGAGACGCCAAGAGCGAAGCGCATCAAATGAACCAAATATGGGAGGAGAGCAACAAGTGGCACCATCGCCAAACCCACCCATGGCCGATGCTCAAGCCACTTTACAAGCGAATTTAGGGCAATTGGCACAAGTGCTTAAGGCCATTCGACAAACTATGCTGCTTCTGCTCTTGTTCCCGCTCCTACTCAATGCCTACTCCACAATCCTCAACGCAACAGACATCTGTAGTTATGCCAATGCCTGGAAATGCGTAATCTCACACCATACCTTTACCTCCACCACTACCCCGAAGGCCGTACAAGAGCTCCTTACCCGAGTTCATAAGGAGTAATAGATAATATGAGGGAACCTTTGGAAAACCAAATGAGGCCGATGATTGGTTAGCCCAACTAGAATGGTCGTTTGATGCATTCAAGTACCCCACCACTTAAGGGATAATTATGGTACATACCCGCTAAGGCTGAAAGCAAGGGTATGGTGGGAATCTAAGAGGAGAGAACTCGTGCCACCTGTTACATGGGAAATGTTCCGCTACGAATTCCTCGAGCATTACTTTCCTGAAAGTTTCTTGGTACAGTATAGTGTGGGTTTTCTGCACATATCACAAAAAGGCTGCACAGTGGAACAATATGAGACCGAGTTCAGTAGGCTACTCTAATATGCCCCTGACTCGTACAAATATAATGAGGAACTGAAGAGACAAGTATTTCTGAATGTCTTGGATGAGGATATGAGAGTGAGACTTAAGGAGTTCGATATCAGGACTTTTAGAGAATTGGTTTAAAGAGCCCAGATTGTTGAAGGGGCCAAAAAGAGAAAAACGAAGGCTGCGGATAGAACACCCTCTGTGTTTGGAAGAAAGTTTCATGGGGAGTCAAATTCAAGGTATCCCTAGAAAAGGTTCAATCCACTTTATGGCTTCAAAGGAAATATAAGCGAGGGAAATGGAGGAAAGAACGTCCTTAAAACCCTAAGTTGCTGGAAGTGCAAGGGAGAGCGCTACCCTAGAAGATGTCCGTAGTTAAGAGATAAGTGCTATTTCTGTAGGGAGGCAAGTCACAAGATCTCCGAGTGCCCTAAGAAGGCCACCACCACTTGCTTTATCTGTAAACAAGTTGGACACTTTGCCAACGAATGCCTACAGAGGATGGGTGCCTCAGCCAAGACCTTTGGAGGGTCATCCTCAATAAAAACCGGACATCGAAATAGTGGAAACCCCGGCAGTCGTTCTGGATTAGCTATGCATGGCATGAGGATATATAATCTAGAGGACAATGGGTTTGTAAGGAAGCTGAGGGCGAAGGATATGAATTGGCTGCCTTAAAGGAAAACGATGGCCAAGATTTTAGACTTGTAACAGGTTAGTTTCCCAATCCTTATCTCTTTTTTTCAAATGATTATAAACTGCTTAGGATCCAAAGGTTATAAAAAGGAGAAATAAGTATCGTAATCTAAGATAAAGTTAGGAATGAACTAGAATGGTTTGGGATAGTGATTAGTCATGTTGAATACAGGATGGATATTAGTAGATAAGATGACTGCTTACACCTTGTTCGACACTGGAACCACACACTCCTTTATCACTACCAGTCTAACGAAACAAGTCAGATTACCAATAGCCACCGCCACTTCTGGCTTTCGTATCAAGACTCCAACTGGAAATGTAGTAACAACTAATGAGGTGTTGAAAGACTGCCCACTAATGATTCAAGGACATCACACAATATGTGATTTGATTGTTCTAGAAATTAGTAAATATGAAGTAATTTTGGGTATGAGTTAGTTGACCTTTGCTAAAGCTGTTGTGGATTGTAGATGGAAGAAAGTGGAGTTTAAGGACTTGGATGGAAAAGATGTCAAATTTAAAGGAGAGACAACAATTTCAGGAAGAATTGAGTTGAGTTCGCTTGAACTACTTGTAGATGAGGGGGTCGAGACTAAAAAGGAAAGTCCTTTTGGTGCAATGGAAAATAAGGAAGAATTGCCCCAAGTTGAGGATATACTAGTCCGATGAACTATCAAGGTTACCCCCAAAGCGAGAGATCGACTTGGCACCGAACACTGAACTGATATCTAAAGCACCTTACTGCATGGCTCCTGTTGAGTTAAAGGAGTTAAAGAAACAATTATAGGAACTTTTGGATCAAAGATTTGTAAGGCCAAGTGTGTCTCCATGGGGTGCACCGGTTTTGTTTGTTAAGAAGAAGGATGGATCAATGAGGTTATGTGTGGATTACCGGGAGCTAAACAAAGTCACAATCAAGAATAGATATCCATTCCTTAGGATTGATGATCTGTTTGACCAACTGCAAGGAGCAAGTGTGTTTTCAAGGATTGATCTTCGATCAAAATACCATTAGCTAAGGGTTATGCCGAGAGATGTACCCAAAATGGCATTCCAAACTCGATATGGACATTATGAATTCTTGGTGATGTCATTTGGATTAACAAATGCTCCTGTTGCATTCATGGATTTGATGAATCGAGTGTATAAGCCTTCATTAGATAAGTATATTATAGTTTTTATTGATGATATCCTTATCTACTCGAAAACACGCAAGCATCATGAAGAACACTTGTGCATGGCATTACAAACCTTAAGAGAACACAAGTTATATGCCAAGTTTTCCAAGTGTGATTTTTAGTTGGATAAGATTGCATTCTTGGGACATGTGGTATCAGGAGAGGGTATATCTATGGACCCTAAAAAGATAAAAGCCGTAATGGACTGGAAACCACCCAAGATAGTAACAGAAGTAAGAAGCTTTTTAGGTATAGCCGGGTATTATAGGAAGTTTGTTAAGGATTTTTCCAAGATAGCTAAACCGTTGACCCAATTAACCTAAAAGAATGAAAAGTTTATATGGATGGAAAAGAGAGACCGACGCTTTAAAAAACTTAAGCAGAGAGTTGTTTCCACTCCGATTTTAGTACTATCAAATCCTAAGAAGCCCTATACTGTTCATAGTGATGCATCGAGAAATGGTCTCGCATGTGTACTCATACAAGAGGGGAAAGTGGTTGCCTATGCTTCAAGACAGCTAAGGCCACATGAACAGAATTACCCTACACATGATTTGGAACTAGCTGTTGTGGTGTTCGCTTTAAAGATATGGCGACACTACCTGTATGGGCAAAGGTGCGAGATCTATACTGATCACAAGAGCCTTAAATATTTGTTCACACAAAATGAGTTGAACATGAGAAAAAGGAGATGGCTTGAGTTAATCAAGGATTACGATTTAAGGATTAATTATTGCCCGAGGAAAGTGAATGCAGTTTCTGATGCTTTAAGTTGTAAGAATCATGGAGAAGTAGCAACCTTGCTTATTTATCAAAAGGAATTAGCGAAGGATTTTGAAAGGTCAAGTATCGAGTTCACAGGAGGAGATACTGAGATGGAAATAGCAAATTTGGTGATGGAACTCACTTCAGTGGAAAGAATCAAGGAAGCTCAGTGTTACGATGAGATAATGCAAAGAATAAAGAGAGAAATTCAAGAAGGAAAATATACTGACTTCACAGTAGATGATGAGGATGTAATAAGAATGAAGGGACGACTATGTGTACCAAATGATCAGGGGATGCGAAAGGAGATCGTGAGTGAAGCTCACAATTTTGGGTATATGGTACACCCAGGAGGAATGAAAATGTACTATGATCTCAAAGGACATTACTGGTGGAACGGAATGAAATGGGAGTAGCCGGAGTTGTTTGAAAGTTTCCAATTTGCCAGCAAGTGAAAATAGAGCATTAAGGACTGGGGGGATTGTTGAAACCTTTGCCAATACCGGAATGGAAGTGGGATCAGATTTCCATGGATTTTGTGTGTAGATTGCCGAAAACGCCAACAGGGCATGATCCTATATTGGTTATAGTAGTCAGTTAACCAAGTCCGCTCAATTCCTACCAATAAGTATGACTTATTCTATGAATAAATTGGCAAAGCTCTACATTAAGGAAGTCGTTCATCTACATGGAGTAACAGCTAAGATTGTATCATATTGAGACCCGAGATTTGTGTCCAAGTTTTGGGGAAGCATGCAAAAGTACCTGGGGACTAAGTTGCACTTCAGTACATCATATCATCCTCAGACCGATGGATAGTCTAAGCGAACCATACAAACCCTAGAGGATATGCTTCGAGCACATGTGATGGAGTCTAAAGGAAGTTAGGAAGCACACTTACCCTTAGTAGAGTTTGCTTACAACAATAGTAATCACTCGACGATTAAAATGCCACCCTATGAAGCTCTATATGGACAAAAGTTTAGATCCCCATTATTTTGGGATAATGTGGAGAAATTGGTTCTTGGACCGGATCTTATATAAGATGCTGCTAATAAGGTACGAGTTATCAGACAACGAATGAAGGAGGCTCAAGATCGACAAAAGAGTTGGGCAGATCTAAAAAGAAGAGTTCTTGAGTTTCAGATAAGAGATCATGTGTACTTAAAGGTAAATCCTATAAAGAGTATACACCGGATCTGCTCACAAGGGAAGTTGAGCCCCCGATATATTAGTCCATTTGAAATACTTGAGTGAGTTGGGGAATTGGCATACCACCTTGCTTTACCACCAAATCTGTCTGGAGTACACAATGTCTTTCACGTCTCTGTTCTTCGGAAGCATGTAGCTGACCTGGATCAAGTTGTGGAATTGGAAGCGATATTGTTAAAAGAGAACCTCGCTTATGAAGAGCACCCGATGCAGATTCTAGATCGAAAGGTTCAAAAGTTGAGAAATATGGAAATCAAATATGTTAAGGTTCTTTGGAGGAATCACTCATACGAGGAGGCAACTTGGGAGGCCGAAAACGAGATGCGACAGAAGTATCCTAATTTGTTTGAGGAATCAGGTATGCGCTTCAAGTTTTGAGGACAAAACATTCTTTAAGGGGGGTAGGTTGTAAGCCCCTAATTTTTAGGGTAATATCGAGTTCGAATCCTAAACTGGAAAGTCAACTGGAGACCTTAAGTTAACAAATTCTTAGGAAACCCTAGTAGTTTAGAATCCGGCTGTCCCGTGTTCCTAAACCAAGGAGTCAAAATATAAGTGAAGGGTGTAGTTTGGTCCGCAATAATACTAAGATGCTTTAAAAGATAAGATTAGTGAATTTTCGATCTATTTCGAAACCCGATTGGATACAGACTTCGAAAAGCGTGTCCCAGGGCTCGAGATATTAAATATATAATATTAATACTGTGAGACTCGTAATTTCATAAGATTTCCAAATATATCAGTTATATAATTTTTCGAGTTATAAAAGTTACAATTATAATCTTTTATTGTATTTTCATTACTACCGGTACTTTAAGTGTATAATCTACTTTTTGTTTTCTTTCACACTATTCACAAGTACAACTACCCATAACCTATTGCTTACATCCTTACATCCTATTCTTACAATTTCATCATTTTCCTTACAATTCACTTTTCCAATATAACTTTTACTACTTAAATCATTTATTTAAGTTTGAAACTTACACAACACAACACAACACAAACAAACCCCCTCTCTTACTCCAAAACCGATGCAACTCCCCTCCCTCTTCCCTCTCACAATTTGTTTTATTTCTTTTCTTTTATTACACAAACCCTAATCCATAAGTCTATATATATCCCTTTATATAACAACTTCATTTCACTTTCTTTCTCCTTCCTTTTCACTTTAGAAAATTTTTGCAAAAAATCTCTCTTCTTTCTCTCTATAAACCATGAGCTCTCTTTCTCTTTATACACACACACATTTTGATTTTTCTTTCAAGTTTCTTCCTTCACACAACCAATAGGTAATAGATCTATACTTTATTACCTAAAAAAAAACATGTAATGACAAGTTCATTCATGTGTGATTCTACTCAAAAATCCCCATGAGCTTCAAGCTAGGGATGTGGAAACACTTGAACATGAGATCCTTGCCATCACAATGTTATAAATCTTGTTATTTGAGTTATTTTGCCATTATCTTGTTTTGTTATCAAGTTATATTGTTGTTATTAATGATTTGTGCATATATTCATCATCTATTCATATTCACATAACCATCATAGTGTTCATACATTTATGACTAGTGTAGTAAACTAGATCTAGTTGTTTTGAGTTCATAAATGCATTAGGCTTTTGTTTTATGTTCATAAATAACTTGAAATGGCATGATGAGGGTAGGAAAATATTAGAAAGCTGAAGATCTACTTTAGTTTCAACAAAAATAACTTTTGAAAAATTCGGATAAAAAAGGAACCATATTTAGAAAACCTATTTTTCAACTTAAAATGTATATTTTACATTAAAAATGAAGGGCTTAGGGAATAGATAAAGTAAATGAGTGATCTTGATGAGAAAAGCTTAGATCTACTAAGAAATATTTTCAAAACAAGGGCAAGTTTACAAAAGTTATATTTCAATCTCAATAACAAGTATTAAATTCGTAATAAAGGAAGCTTGAGATGTAAACACCTATTTTTCAACTCTAAAACAAGATTTTTTTAAGGAAATGGAAGCCTTAAGGGGTAGGTTTTATTAGAAAATGGTTTTTGAAAGACTAAATGAGTTTTACAAAAAAAAAACAATCTCAAATGAAATTTTTAAAATTCGGATTTGAAAATGATCACTATTTAAACACCTATTTCCAAAAGCCAAAATGATGATTTTTATAAGAAAATAGAAGTCCTAAGGGATACATATAATAAAGACCTAATTTTGACAAAGATCAAAGTATAATCCTAGAACAATGAATGGTTTCCAAGAATAGATTAAACCATGTTTTCATTTTCAAAAATTTTGTAAAATTCATAATTAGGTAGACCACCTATATAAACATCTATTTTCTAACCCTAAAATAAAGGTTTTTATTTAAATAATGAAGGTGATGGCTATGTAGATCATTAAGGTTGAGTTTTGATAAAAGCAAGTATGATTTTACAAGAAGAAAAACTATTTTTCTTAAGTCTAGTAAATTGCGAAAGTTTTGCAAAGTAAAAGTTTTTCAAAAAGAATTCTTGGTACTATATATATATATGTGCGTGTGTGTGTATATATATAGTGCTAGTGATGTACCCTAGGCCATATGGATTCTATGTCATTTGAATGTTTATTATCATTATAATATATATGCCATTTTCTTTATCAAAGTAATTATTAGCCTTTTACTTTGATAAAGTATTATTCCTTGAATAAATTGGTTATTCCTTATGTCATTAAAGTATGTGACTTCAATAGTAAAACCATAAGGTGAGAAATAACTTTATTCTAAATTATCCCTAGTTGTTCATTATATGGAATAATAATGAATTAAGACTAGTATGTTGGTTGGATGATGATCATGTTTTATTGATCATGGATATGAGATATCAATTCAGCACATGAATACATATAAGAGTACATTGTATTAGATTGACCAAATATGAGAATACTATATGAATAAATGCAATAAGTATTTCTCATTAACAGTGTTGTTTTAATCCTTAGACCTGAAATCACCATAGATTCTAACATGAGGAATATTGTGTTTTGACTCAATCAAGCGTTATCTTTAACCGAATAATTATAAAGGTTGAAATTGGGTATAATATAAAACATGTAGAGGAAGTTGAGTGATTAAGATGGGATTTGTTCCTCTCATTAATTTGAGAGAGATATCTTTTGGGCCTCTTGATGAGTAAGAGTGAGAAATGCATGGCCATGCCCGAACGAATTGATAAGGAGTTATCAATATCATTTATATAAGTCAGTGATACTCTTGAATCAAGAAATATGTGATTAAATAATATAAGAGTGTATTGATCCACACCTTATGTTTAATCATAAGATATCACGAAACAAAAGGATTAAATAACTGACTGTTAAAAGGTAAAGTTGGATCACCGATCTTCACTTAATTTGGGTAGGCATAATGTCTTGCTAGAGACCAATTATGTCTTGTACGTCTAAAAGGTATTTTAGGGCTACTGCTAACATTAAGTGAACCTACATGGTCATACACAAAGAATGAATTAATCGGATCATGAGTTATTATAGATAACTATATTGGGAATCAATTGAGCATTTATTAATCTTAATTAGATTAATATTAATAAATATTCAATTTCCGAATTAAATTTGTCATTTATAAGGTCAACATGAAACCCTAATATGATTAGGGGTAAAATCGTCCATGATGATTTTATCTTATAAATAGGAGGTGATGGTCACCTCTAGGGTTAATATAGACTCTTGCCGTCATATTAGAAATTACAGAGAAACTCTGTAACCTAAAAGAGAGAAATCCTTTTGAGAGAGATTCCCATAATTAGGAAGTGTTCCTACGTGCTAGCACACATACATATAGATCCGATTAGAAATTCATTCGTGTGGATACAATAGAGGGCGTTCGCATTTGCAACATCTCAAATCCGAATTTCCAGAATTTTATAGCATTAAAAAGGTATTTTTATCAACTCTAATTTGATTGAATCGCACGGATCCATCATTGGGGATTTAGGATTCGTATTTTTATGAAAAATAAAATATATTTCCATTGCATTTTGATTCCTAAATTCCCAATAGTGGTATTAGAGCCACTTACGATTTCAATCAAATTATTTTTCGTTTGATATATGTATGTTGATATGTATGATCTATGGAAAAGTTTTATGCGGATAAGATCCGTGTATGTTTGCATGTTTGTTTTATGAAATCGGACGAATTAATTTTGTTTCTGTGGTGTGAAATTTAAAAGCAGATCAAATCTACGTTTTTAAATCAAATCCTATTCTTGTTTAAAAAATTGGGATGTCAGTTTTGTTATTAAAAAAAATAATAATAATTCACGTCAAATTGTCATGTGCGTTGGGTTCTTGCGAATGTAATCCATCTACTATGTGCGTCCAATTTTGTGAAAATTGGATGACTGCTTTTTCAAGTTTTCATTAGACATTTATTTATTGAATAAATTTGTTTGATTTGCCGTGGATGCGAAATTAGAATGTCTGATTTGCCGCATCTGTTTTGGACATCTGATTCTACGAACGTTTGTATTTTTTATTTGAAATCCATAAATTTGCTCAGCATGTTTTTCCATCTGTTTTGGACATTTGAGATTATTATTATTTTTAATATAAAGTAGATACACGCCCCTCGAATGAAATTTGGGTCTTTTGCACGTCAGTTAATATGATTAGAACTGCGGCAATGTTTTGGATGTTTGATATAATTTAAAAAAAAAAATCAATTGCTAATCTAGAAACGTTTGCAAATCTGATTTGCATGTGTTTGAGATTCCCGAACAATCTTGATTTATAAAATCCGTAGTGATCTGATATGTTTATATATATACATATATGTCGTACAGCAAATTTTTGGGTCTTTTACATATATGATATAGTTCAATTATTGAACAGATCTAGTTGTTTAAAACAATTGGTCAATTGTTGAACAATTTTTTAGTGTTAAGAAAGGATTTACATGAAAATTTTGGAAACAATTTTAAAGGGTTTTGAAAATGAATTTTAATTTTTCAAAAGGATTTTCCTTGTCTAGATTTGCTATTTTGTTTAGGTTTTAGGGGCGCTGCTCCTGAAACCCCATAAGGGATGTTATCCCCTTGACCCCTGCCCACTAACCGGCTAGCAAGATCGCCATAAAGGGACCCTATCCCCTTGACCCCTATAAGGTGTGCAACAACCTTTTTCATAAGAAAATAATAGATAAACATAAAATGCATTTTTGAAATATTGTGAATTATGTGTATGTCTATTGTATGTGCATGTATTGAGAGCTTGGTGCATAGCATGGCCCTTAAAACAATGTGATTGGTAGGTTTTTGTTCTTTTTATTTTAAATGAGTTGTAATTTTTATAAATACGACCTACGTATTACTTTTGTTTTGTTGTAATTTAATTTTTTGCTAAGTAGTAGTAGGAATCTCTTTGTATCTATTCATTATTGTAATGGAAACATAAAGATGTCATGAAGACCTTTCTTAATCCATGGAGATGGAAAGAATGAAGACTATCATGAAGATACAAGGAATTTTACAACCTAGATCCATACTGATGGATCTTCACTTTCGGTTTGGAACATTGATCTTCATATTGGCTTATGATGATCAATATAGATTCATGGCCATGCTATGACACATTTTTTATATTCTATATAAGCATGTTATATCATGTATGATGATATATGTAAATGTATGTGATACCATGTTTACAACTTTACATGCTTAATTTCCATTAAATATGATATCAGTGTGAAATATCATTTTAAAATAATAATAAATAAATAATAAATAAAAATCCCTTATGTAATATTAAGTCATAAAAATGCCTTCCATAATTCGACACTTGTCAAGGCTTTGATCGTCCAATTGTAGGTTCTACTAAAGCAGGGTGCAATAGACTATCTTAGTGAGGCAAGGTGAATAATGGTGATATTCACAAGTCGTAATGGTTAGACTTAAATGAGCTATCAAAACGGTTTTGGGCCTATGGCATTAGATGGGATTAGTAGGCCGGGACATGTGATGTCAATCCCATAAGAAGAGTTACATATGATGTAATTGGAGAGATTTTCCTACTTAAATAACTAAATTTTGAGCATCATGCCACGGCTGACTCAATATTTGGTGAAATATGGATCTTATTCCACTAAGAAACTTTGTTATTAAAACGGTTTCCAAATTAATATTTGAGAGTTATTAATTTGATAAAATAGTGGAAGAATGTAAAATGACTTATATAAAGATAATCAACTTTGCATACCTTTGTGTTTAGATCATGACAACAAACAATACAACCCTACGATTGATTCTCGAAAAGGAAAAAACTAAACACCATAACCTTCCTTGATTGGCACCAAAACTTAAGAATTGTTCTTAAGCAAGAAAGGAAGTTATATGTAATTGATGAATTAATCCCTTATGAACCTGCTGCTGATGATCCAAGAGCTAAAAGGAATGCTTATAGTAAGCATAAAGAAGACTCTTTGGATGCCACTTACATCATGCTTGTCACCATGGATCCAAAGCTTCAGAAGCAAATGGAAGACATGGAGGCATACAATATGATTGTACACCATAAAAAAATGGTTCAAAAAGGGACAGGGAAAAAAGATAAAAGCCAATGGTAGGGGTAAGGGCAAAGCTAAACGTCAGACCAAAGCTAAAAGGCCCAAAACCCAGCCTAAGGCTAAACCACCTAAAGGGGTTTGCTTCTTCTGCAATAAACGAGGTCATTGCAAAAGGAATTGCAAACTATATTTGGAGGATCTGAAAAGAAGAAGTGTAGTGAGACTAATTCTTCAAGTATTTAGGTCAATTTATCTACTTCTACATCATGGGTATTAGATACCAGATGTGGCTCTCACATTTGTGTAAATGTGCAAGGTCTCAAGCAAAGTAGAAAATTGGCAAAGGGCGAAGTGGACCTACATATGGCAAATGGAGCAAGAGTTACTGCACTAGCTGTAGGAAATTTTGAATTAACTTTACCTTCTGAACTTATTTTAATTTTAAGTAATTGTTACTATGTACCTGCTATGAGCGGTAATATCATTTCAGTTTCATGTTTAGATAAGGATGGTTTCAGATTTATTATTGAGAATAATACAATCTCCATCCATCATAGAGACATCTTTTATGGTTTTACTCATTTAATTAATGGTCTCTATGTTCTAAACTTTGATGAATTTGATAATAAGTCCATTTATAATATAAATACCAAAAGATTCAAAATCTAACAATTTGAATCCGACTTACTTCTGGCATTATCGTTTGGGACACATTAACGAGAAACACATATCAAAGCTTCATCAAAGTGGGTTTTTAGATTCATTTGATTTTGAATCATATGAATCATGCGAATCTTGTTTGATGGGTAAGATGACAAGAGCTCCTTTTACTGGATAAAGTGAGAGAGCTACTGACTTGTTGGGCCTCATACATACAGATGTATGTAAACCATTGAGTTTACCTGCTAGGAGAGGTTTATGTACTTCATTATTTTTATTGATGACTTTAGTAGGTATGGATATGGGTATGGATATGCATACCTAATGAGGCATAAATCCGAATCTTTTGAAAAGTTTAAAATATTAAAAAATGAAGTACAAAACCAACTTGGCAAAAATATAAAAATGCTTCAATCAAATTGAGGTGGTGAATATTTAAGCCAAGATTTTTCTGATCATCTTAAGAATTGCAGGATAATCTCACAATTGACTCCTCCTGGAACACCACAATGGAATGGTGTTTCTGAAAGGACAAATTGCACTTTATTAGATATGGTTCGATCAATGACGAGTCAGACAGATCTTCCAATATCCTTTTGAGGATATGCCTTAGAAACTACTGCGTTCATATTGAACAGGATTCCATCAAAATCGGTTAAAAAAAAACCATACGAGTTATGGAATGGGAAACGTCCTAGTTTGTTTTGTTTAAGATATGGGGTTATGATGCTTATGTTAAACGATAAGTGTCTGATAAGCTAGCAGCTAAATTTGACAAATGGTTCTTAGTGGGATATCCTAAAGAGACAAAAGGATACTACTTCTACAACCAATCCGAGAACAAAGTGTTTGTTGCTCATAATGGTCATTTTCTAGAAAGAGAATTTGTCTCTAAAGGAACTAGTGGAGTACAATTCAACTCGAAGAAGTTCGAGAACCACAAACTAGCATAGAACCCATGATAGATGTTCAATCAGACTTGCAATTAGTTGCTGAGCCTGAACCACTAACTGAAGGCCCACGTAGGATCGGTAGGATTCATCACGAGCCTGAGAGATATGGATTTCTTGTTATTGACAATCGCAATGTGATGCTCATAGACTAAGATGAGCCCATGTCATACCAGGAAGCAATGACAGGCCTCGACTCTGAGAAATGGTTATTAACCATGAAATCCGAAATGCAATCCATGTATGACAATCAAGTATGGACTTTGATTGATCCCCCCGATGGTGTAAAAACGATTGGGTGTAAATGGGATTTTAAGAAGAAAACTGACATGGATAGCAATGTGCATACCTACAAAGCACGACTAGTTGCAAAAGGTTTTAAACAAACTCATGGTATAGACTATGATGAAACCTTTTCACATATAGCTATTCTTAAGTCTGTGAGAATTCCCTTGCCATAGCTGCGTATTATGACTATGAAATATGGCAAATGGATGTCAAGACAGCCTTTTTGAATGGAAACCTCATTGACGATGTGCACATGATACAACTCGAGGGTTTTGTTAATCTGGGAATTCACATAAGGTATGTAAGCTTCAAAGGTCCACTTATGGATTGAAGTAAGCATCTCGAAGTTGGAATCTTTGTTTTGATGAAGCAATCAAAGAGTTTGATTTCATCAAGAATGAAGATGAACCTTGTGTTTACAAGATAGTTAGTGGGAGCACAATAATTTTCTTAGTGATTTATGTAGATGACATATTGCTCATTGGAAATGATATTCCTACATTACAGAAAGTCAAAACATGGTTAGGAAATTGTTTCTCAATGAAGGACTTAGGTGAAGCTGCCTATATTATAGGCATCAAGATTTATAGAGATAGATCTAGAAGGATTATTAGCCTAAGTCAGGGTGCATACATTGACAAAGTACTAAAAAGGTTTAGTATGGAGAATTCCAAAAGAGGATTTTTGCTAATGTCACATGGAATTAAATTGAGTAAAACTCAATGTCCCACTTCAAAGGAATAATGGGAACGTATGAGTAGGATTCCATACACCTCGGCTATTGGTTCTATCATGTATGCCATGTTATGCACTCAATTAGATGTCGCTTATGCTTTAAGCATCATAAGTAGGTACCAATCAGATCCAGGAGAAAGTCACTGGATAGCGGTCAAAAACATTCTAAAGTACTTAAGAAGGACTAAGGATCTAATTTTGACATATGGAGAACATGAAGGTGATCATGTAGTAAATGGTTGCACAGATGCCGTTTTCAATTTGATTCAGATGATTTTCGATCGCAATTTGGTTATGTATTTTGTTTGAATGGAGGTGCTATGAGTTGGAAGAGTTCTAAATAGGATACAGCTGTAAATTTTATCACAAGGGTAGAGTTTATAGCAACAATGGATGCAGCTAAGTAGAGGATATGTTAAGATATATGATAAGATCATATTTTATACAACTTGTTGATATTCATAAGAGCTAGAATGGATATTTGTTTTGATTAAAATTCATGTTTCATGACTAATTTGGACTAAGAAATCAAATCAAGAAACTTTGAAGAAAAATTTGGAAAAATTGAAGGATACGTCGGCAAGTCATACTTCAAAGCCGCTGGCATTCAGACGGCTTACACCCAAGGCCACTACCAACACTGCCAGCTTTGCCAGCCTTTAACTCAACCAACTTTACGCCTCCCCAAAGCCGCTGGCGCAGAAGTTCAACAGGCCAGCATACATGGAAGGCCGGTAGTCCAGAGTTGAAAAGTCACCAGCTTTGAAGGAATTACAAGATACGCCGGCTCCTAAGCCGCCGGCGTTGGGGCAGTGTAGGTCACAGATGTGAAGAGACATGAAGATAACAAATGCTTGGAAGAAATTGAAGAGACAAATCAGTTGGAGTGTCTACGCCGGTGTCAAAGCCGCCAGCTTTTGGACGGCTTTCGTTATAAATTGGTGCAATGCTTCATTTCTGATCACATACACCGGCTAGATCTACATCTAAGCCACCAACGTAGAAGCGGCCTACATGTGTAACTGACGTTGAAAGCTGCCTGTGCACTGCCTGCGCAAAGGAGAAATTAAAGATACGCCGCCTGTAAGCCACCGGCGTAGGATCCATAACTGCCGGCTTTGAATGAAACTGCCATTTTTCTTTAATGAATTGTTACGAAATTTTTCCTATAAATAGGGGGTTTTCTCCTCACTTTGGGAATCATCCAAGCAGCTCTGAAATACACTACAATACACAGATTAGAATTAGCATTTCATAGAGATTTTTGAAGAGATATTGAAGTTTTTCAAGAAATTGCAAGTGAAGCTTTGATATTTTGAATTGGTGATATCTGATCTTTTCCTTTTATGCAATTCATATATTTGAATATTCTGATCATAATGAAATCATTTGCAATTTCTTATATGATTTTTGAATCATCATCCATGAGTAGCTAAATCCTTTTTGTGGGAAGTTGATGAAGCTTTAAACATGCTAAAATGATCTTTGAAACCATGTTATAAGATAGTTAGAATCATGGAATATTCATATTGAATTCTGATTATTCATCATATCTTTGGTGTATAAGAATTCTGATAACTCGGAAGGAAAATTAGGGTTCATATGAATTCATAAATTGATATTAAATTACAATTGCGGAAGCAGCGGAGTTTAATCTAATTTAGAAATTGTCCATGAATACTAATGCAATATTTTATATTGATTTCTCACTAAGGAATTAGGGGATGTTAATATAAAGTATTAGTCAATTATAGAATCGGAAGGTTTATAATTGTAATTTTGATTCCACAAATAATTTATTTAGCGGAAGCTATTGGATTATTTTTGTGGTTTAAAAGGTTTTTAACTCCGTTTTTAAATCTTGACAATTTCTTATGAATATCCATGAATCTAATTATCATTATAACCTGACTTCAAGTTGATCGGCAATAGTTTAAAGTGAATTATGCTCCTTCCCACATTTTTCTAACATATCACTCTCTTCAAAAGCTCACTAAATTCATAGTAGATACTTAACTAGATAATTTAGTTTAATCTTAATCTAAAAGATTAATTGCCTAGATATTAGTATTAGTTGATTACTGTCTAGTAGTTAATAGATCTCTATGGGATCGATACTTGACTCATGTTGTATTACAAGATAAGGCCCAGTACGCTTGCTGGATAAGATGCTTTAAAAATTCAATACTAATTTAGCACATCAATATACAAAGTACATACATATGACAATGTAGCTGATCCATTGACTATTAAGACAACAACATTATAATCATGCATAAATATGAACTTATAACTATGTTGTATGATAAAAGAAAAATAACTCATATAGAATATAAGAGATATAGAAAATTAATTAAGCATATATATAAAGTCAAGTATTGGGAAGTCTTAGCTTGCATCAAGGCTTCTCGGAACTTGGAATGGACAAGTTCCAAAAAGAGAGAAGAAAAGCATAAGAAAGCTTAAAGAAAAGAAAAACAAGAAAATTTGGAAGTCTTAGATTTTTATTCAAGTCTTTCCGGACTTAGACAAGGGCAAGTTCCTTAAGGAAAACAAAAAACAAATAAGGAAAATCATTGGAGTCTTAGATTTACGTCAAGGCCCCCCGGACTTAGATTATGGACAAGTCCAAAAAGAAAGAAAAAAATTATTTTAACTTGATGAGGACAAATCTAAGACTATAATAACTAGTCTTTATAATTTACTAAAATAAATAAATGTGTAAGAAAGTAAAAGCATAAATAAATAGTTAGATTAGTAAGCATTAGGCTCTAAGACACACACACATACTTGGTAACATATTTATAAGGTTAACATTAGAAATAACAATATATCATAACATAAATGAAATTGTAGAGTTAGACAAGATATGATTAGTATGTTGTTTGTACATTTCCATTCCCTATCATATGCTCATGGGGAATTTGGAAACCAAACACACATGTTTTTCATGTTATGTTAAAATGAAAGTAAGATATGGTTTAGTGTTTTAGCTAAAGATGGAAGATTGCATATGAGTGGATGAAAGAATGAAAGTTGGAGGAGAAATTTAGAGAAAGAAGTTGAGAAATGATGTTGGTAGAGTTTTATTATGATGAAAGAAAAGTATGTAAGAAGCAAAGGAGGGAGGATTATTTATAGAGTTTTGGAGTGGAATTTTGTGTGATTAAAATTAATTGAAAAAGAAAATAAAATAGATAGAAGAGAGAGAGGGGTGGACGACAATAAAGACACGAAGAGAGAATATATAATTAAAAATTGATTTGAGTAAAGAAAAGTAAGTAAAATATAAGAGAAGTTTAGTAAAAAGTAATATTGTAATAATAAATCTAAGAAATAGGTGTATTGTAAGCCCCATTTTTCTGGGTAAGCTAAGCTTGACTTCGACAATCGAATTGGAACCGAAACCCTTAATCAGAATAGCTAGGGTTAGAAAGAAACCTGGAAACCCTAAGTCCGGCTTCATCGAGAATGAAACCATGGATCTTATGAGAGCAAGTTGACTTAGATTATAGTTCTAAAGAATATAACGAAACATAAAAGATCAGTTTTCGGGAAATTATCTGTTTCGAACCCGATCGGGCTCCTTTCCGAAAAACCGGCCCTCGAGACTCGAAATTAGAAAAATATTTCGAATACTCATTAAGACCAAAATTTAATAAGGAATTAAAAAATATATTTATTATAATTTTTCGGTTTATAAAAATTAAAGTTATAGCCTTTATATCGTATTTTCTTTTTTAACCGGTAACTTAATTGTCTAATCTACTATTTATCACTATTCACAAGTACAAGTCCATACCTTACTCACACTCACAAGCCATACCCCTACTCTTACATCCTTACAATCAAGCCTTATCTTATTACATCACATTCCTTACATTTACTTTTCCAATACACTTTATTACACAAATTAAATTTGAAAAAAATTACAAAACTCATTTTCTCTCCCTCTACTCCTCAATGGTCGGCGCACCACTCCCATTTTCTCTCTCAATTGTGTGATTTTTCTTCTTTTATTTAATCATACAAAACCCTAAAAATCCTCACTATAAATATTCTTTTATGCCTTCATTCTCTTTCTTCATTTTCACTTTTGCAAAATTTCACAAACTCCCTCTCCTTTCTCTCTAAGTTGCCGTGACCCTCCCCTCCCACACACACACTTACACAACAAATTTTATTTCTTTTTCAAGCTCCTTGTTTCAAACACTAAATAGGTATAGATCTAAACTATACTACCACAAAGACATGTAACGGCTAGATCATTCATGTGTTGATTCATGAAAATCCTTATGAGCTTCATGCTAGGGACATGAAACCACTAAAACATGATGATTAAGCCATCACAAGTTGTGGATCTTGTGATTAAAGCTTATATTTTTACCATGATCATGATATATTTTCATATAGTGATAATTTTATGTAGGAATCTTGCTATTGCATTATTGTCATAAGTAGTATACTTCATTTCATGCATTTCACACGATCATTACACTTAGATCTAGCTTTTAAACATTTATTCTTTTACATGATAGTGGAGATCTCATGCATTTATTATGTTTAAGATGAATAAATGGTCATAAGGATTTTTGTTTTATGTAAATGAATGATTCATTATTTCTAAAAGTTAGGATATTTATGAAGATAAGCTAAAAAGCTCAAGAACAAATTTGGTTTTATAAAAACAAACTTTTGTAAATTCTGATGGAAAATGAGTTGCATTTTGAATTCTTATTTTTCAACTCCAAAACATGATTTTTATGTGAAAAATGAAGAGCTTATGGAATGGGTAACAATAGGAAACGATTTTAGTAAGTTAATGGTAGATCTACTAAGAGAAATTTATCAAACAAGAAACATTTACAAGATAGAAAATGAAGACCTTAAGGAATAGATATGGTAAAGACTTAGTTTTAGCAACAAAAAGTAAATTTTATTAAGAAAAATCTCTAGAGCAAGTGTGGTTTGTCTAGAACTCAAAATTAGACTTGCTAGATTAAGTATTCATGATATCTTGTAAAGTCAAAGTTTATAAAAATGTTCTCTAATAGAATATCATGAAGAACATACATATAAGAAGCTCATAACATACTATTCATGATAGTAATTTGTTAATATTGCATGCATATTAGGCATGGAAGTAGACATATCATAATTCCTCACAAAACAATTTCGAAAATGGGAGTTTGGATACTGACAAGATCTGTTCGGATCTTTTCGAGACTTAAAAGTTTTAAAATTGAGATATCATACTAGAATTAGATAGATCTTTCGAAGTAGATAGGAATCGGTATATAATTTGCGGAATTTTGAGTTAAAATGATCAAGTTATGACCGTTTTAAGTTGGAATTTCCATTACTGACGAGAATTATGAACTTAATAGTTTTTATGAAATAAAATGGATTAGATATGAGTTGAAATACTCATTTGGGTGTTTCTTTCGTTTAGATGACTTGGATCCCGATGATTCATTACCATCGGATTACTATTACTAAGAGACCAGCGACCAATGGCCGAGTGAGTATTACTTCCTAATTTCATTTCTTACTTGTGATTATAGCAAATAGTTGCACTAGATTATAAGGCAAAAGATAAAATGGAATTGCATGATGGGAATTATAGGGGATTATGTATGCTTATTGATGAGTTGAAAAATGGTATTAAGAATATCGGAATCGGGTAATTAACTTATGCTTGTTTAGAGTATTATAGGAGTGATTGTCTGCAGAATTTGTTGATCACTTAAGAAATTGGTATTAATGACCATTCAGATTGATAAACTAATACAGACATAATCACTTCACGATAGGGATGGAACATTAGCATATATTGGTTACCCGTGATCTGTAAACGGCTAAAAGTTGGTTGATTGTGATCCATAAACAACATAAATAAGTTAATTGATCGTGATCCATAAACGACATAAGTTGGTCACCCGTGATCCATAAACAGCTTATTAATTCAATGGTATTACCGTAGTATTCGTTAATCTACTAACCCTGAATGGAGGACATAAATCCATTCACATATGATTTCCGGCTGATCATATGATTGTTTGTTCGTGTGGTTGATGCATTCCATACGATTGAATAATTAACTTGAATGATTGATTTGTTATAAATGTCTTTATGGAAGTATTCACTCACTAAGCTAGTGTAACTTACTCCCCCATAGCTTTTTCTTATTGCAATATTCCTATATATGGTTAAGTCTGAGGCATCCTACCAAGTAGGTACAAGAATTAGGAGTTTCCATTAGAATTTTATGTTCGATTTTGTGTTGACTTCCATAGGAAACCCTATTATTTATTGGATGACTATAAAAGACTGTTATTAAACTTGATATTATTTTTCGGGGGAATGCCCTTAGAACTTTTATAATTAATTATGTGGACTCATGATTTATATTCTGATGCTTGTAGTATGTTAAATTAAACTATTTATCTTCATTGGTTCATGTATTTTATTGTTGTAAAGGTACGCCTTGTATCTATACAAGACTCTGGAACGATTGTGGTAGCAATTCTAAGTCTTATATAGCTTGCGGTAGACTGTTACGTTTAGACTACTCTTGGGGCGTGACATGTATTGGTTGTAAGAAGTAGATAGTAAGGAAAAGTAGAGATACATGAATACTAATGAATAATAAAAATAGTATAATTACTGGTAAACAAGATAATTAAATTACCGGTAGTAAAAAAATACATGTAAATGGGCTATATATGATATTTTTAGATACTGAAATATTACGAAACCAATATTTTATGAATCCTTATGAAATTATGAATCTTTATTGATTTTTGGAATATTTTTATTATTTTGCATTCGAGGACCCTGTTTTCAAAAATTGATCCCATTCGGATTCGAATCAGACTTTTTTTTGTCGAACCTGAACTTTTTAGGTTATAAGACATTATTTCAGACTGTAGTCTAAGGTTATCTCATTTTTACCATTTTAGGGTTTCAAGCGTGAGATTGTCAGACCTAGTTTCACTAGGGCTTGTTGTTAGCTTAGTTGACTTTTATGATTCTTGTCTCAATTCCGGCTTTAAGATTTACTCTTAAAATTTTAAAATCCAAGGGTTCATGTCATACTTATATTTTCGGTTCAAAATTTAAGTTTTACCTTATTTTTATGGTTTATTTAATATTTTACAGTTCTCGGGATTGTTTAGTTAAGTCTAGGGTTATGTGTTGATTCGGGTTGACTTTTAGTATTAATTTAAATTTTTTATTTTCAAAATTCAGCAAAGGGTTTAAGGTTTTAAAATTTTATCATCAAATATTATTTGGATATAATGTCTTGATTTTCGTGTGAGAAGTCAGATAAATGAATTATTTAGCGTATGGGTTTTGAGTTGAACGATTATTAATTTTTCCATTTTGTTTTTGAAGGCTCTCTTTTTTTTAAGGTTAAGAAATTTTGTATTGGATCTTGTTTAGAATTTGGTTTTAATTTTGGTTGGTTTTTAGGATTTCGGTTGTGTTATTTAACTCTAGGATTATTTTCTAAGAGTATTGAAAAGTTCAGGGGTTTACACTTTCCCCTTTATATTATTTTATGAAAAAAAATTGTTATTTTTCCTTCAAAGGAAAAAAAATGTAAATGAGGACTTACCTATTATGGTTAATCGGCGTGCTTTTGGTGAGTAACATAAATAAATTGGAGCATTTCATAATTTTTGTGGTGTGTACTAGGCACACTTCCAACAAGTAGTAGGCAAAACATATAGCTTCTCACAATTTTTGAAAAGTGATTTGTGAGTTGTATTTGTTTTAAATGAGCTCTTAGGACCTTCATTTATAGTGTGTGCAACTTAACCCAAAAATAAGAATGTAAAGATTTCTCATAGAAATTCAATCTTTATTTATCGGTAATTTCAAATATAATTGGATGATTTTATTATTCAATTAAAACTTTTTTTTAAAATTAATGTAGGAATATATTTCTCACTTCCCATATTTACCAATTCTATCAGTATCAATGAGCAACCCATATAATCTAACCATACACAGTTATCACATATCCTCATATATTGTTTTGATTTTTTTGCCTAATTTAATACTTTATGTAATCTTGTGTTATCTTCAATGGATTATATCCTGCCAACTAAATAGGGTCTAACAAAAGCTTATAAAGAACTTTTCTTCCTTTGCTCTAAGTTACATCCAATAACCATCAAAGATTCTTACTTTTCTTAATTTTACAACTTTTCACTTTTGTTGTCTTTTGAATATTTCTATCATTTTAATGTCTTTTTAAATATTTAAAACTATTAAAACTATGCCTTATGAATTATAGGGAGCCAAAAATGAGGTGTTTATATATAGGCATGTCATCAAAAAATTATGTATGATTGAAAATACTGATAGAGATAATTTTATATTAATTTTTTAAATAAATAACAATTAAGAACCATCAAATAAATTAATATCAATTAAGTCGAAATATCAATTAAGAAGTGATAAATATTATTTGTTAATAAATTGAATGGTGAATAGATAATAAAATACATAAAAACTAAAGTACAAACACTAACATGCAATAAAAAGTAAAGCAAAGGCAAAAATTAAAAAAAAAAAGTAAAAATAACAAATGTAACTCGCTAGAAATAAAAGAATAAAGACACTAAATTAAAACTTAATTAAAAGAATAAGCTTTAACTCACTATAAGCAAAAGTTAGATGCTAAATCTCCAAAATTAAAAGTACAAGCTCAATGCTTTATTCTAATTTTAAGCAAAGTCATAAAAAGTCATATATATATATATATATATAGAGAGAGAGAGAGAGAGAGAGAGCTTGAATGGAGGTCTTTCATTCATATCTTTAGAAATCAATGATACAATTGCGACAAAAAGCCAAAAGAATTTATTTAAACACTTACAGGCCATTCACATGTGGCTCTCCATTTTTAGTAAAGTTAATATTACGGTATTTAATTAAATGGAAAGCAATTCACAATGAATTATTAATATGCAAAATAATGAATAGCAATTCATGTTCTCACACACAAGAATTGTCATTTAGTGACCCATTTTTTAATCTTTGCTATAAACATCTTTGTCTTAAAATATCACATGTAAAATTATCATATTTCTATAATAAAGATGAGTATTATAGATATTTTTGTGACAGACTTAGAATTGACACCTATGATTTTTGTTTATGGTCACACAAGTTAAATAAAAATTGCCTCATAGAATTTGGGTTATGAAACAAATAATATAAATGTGCATCACATATGTTAGATGTGTATAAACACAATCAATATAATAAATATAGTCAACATGGTATATATACATATATATTTGTATTATTTTTCTTTTACTTTAAACAATTAAAAAAGAAGGTTATATATATATTTAAGATGGTACGGTTGGGCAAATAAAATATTACCTGAGATATGTCGTTGTATCCGTAATTATACATTGTAAGGAGCCGAAAAGTTAAGTTCAAGTTTTTACAATGATCTACCTATGATCATATTTTTTATAAAACACTATGAGTTATCATTTTCTTTTTCTAATTATTTGTCAGCATTAAACATGCCTAATTTTTTGCCAATTATATTTATTATTTTATAATATATACATAAGTTTGCATAAGAAGCTCATAAGTAAAAAAAAAAATATATATATATATATATAGACACTTATATAATGCATAGAGGAAAACGAGCTAGTGTTTTATGGAAAATAAAAAAAAAAAAAAAAGAGAAGAAAAGAAAATCCTGTTGCCAGCGAACTCGCATGTGTTCGTATATCGTAAGTCAGGCCTTTGTTTTGGAACTGGTCATCGATTTCAAAGCCAGTTGTACAAAGGAACATTAAGTAGCTGACACATGTACCCTTGACTGGTCGTTGCCTAGCTTCGTGTTATGTACTAATTTTTTTTAAAATACTCCTATAAATTGCCATTTCTAACAGAAAACCATACTGCCCACATCCTACATTCTTTAATCAATTCGTCTAAATACTCGTAACCTACCATCATCCACGTTCCTCCAAGTATCAGTTGACAAAAAAAAAAAAAAAAAAAAAACACTAAGGATCTGGTGAACACATGAGTTAAAGGATTCAGTATATTAGGTGAGTATCTTTGCTTATTGCTTGTCATGTGGAATGGTTGAAAGACTGTAGACCACACCCTTGTTATTTTTATATTAATATGACTTTACTTAAGTAAGTCACATGACGTAACGAATTTATTGATTATATGATTACTTTGTTGATACTTGATATGTGACTTGTTGATGATGTAAGTATATTTATTGTCTAAATTTAATCTATATGGTTGCACAAATTGATTGTCATGTCATGATTCCATTATCTGGAACATATGTTCAATTCTTGAGTATTTAATGGTGCTTGATCTATTGCATTCATGACACGGCACGACACAAAAGGGCCCAAGGGCTATTTTTCAAAAGCTCGGTTATGAATAAATGGACCTAAGGGTCATGAATTGATAAAGCTTTGCTTTCTTAGAAATCTCGGTTTATAAGCTTGATTTAATGCATATAGAATCGCATGCTCAGTTTAAGGTTCCTTCGGGCCGCTTGCTCGATTATAGAATCTTTGGATTCTTCTTGGTCTTAGGAATTCAAATCCCTTTGCATTGATTCCTGCTCGTTTTATTTTGGAGCCATGTTACACTGCTCTCCTTGGTTAAGCTGCCAAGTATTGCTCTTGAGTAGCCTTAGGGCAGCTCTGCTCGGTTAAGATACTGGCCAGTGCATGTATTACGCATTAACATGACATACAATTGCATATGAAATTACGATTTTCAATAAATTGTGCTTTTACTGCTATATTTATTTGATGTGCTTTTGTACTCATTTAGTTCAAAGGAACTGAGGGGTTAGTGTTTCTAACCTTAGATAGTAAAGACTATGCTTGATGTTGTTAAGAGGGCTTTCAGGAATTGCATTAAGAGTTCCGACTACCTGCTTAGAACATCTGGTCTTTGAAAATAGCTTGAGATTATAGGTTACTATATTACTATACAAAAGTTATCTTTAAAACTTTTATGGTTTATATTAAATCTATATTAGTACGACACTATTATGGGTTAGGTAAACCCTATATGCTCTAAGTAATATAGTTGTGTGAACCACATAATTTTGTAATATCCATAGAAGTTTAAGCTATAAGGAGTTTGAAAGTTGTATATCAGCCTTATCTTTATTAAAGGATGGCATCATGACTTGCCTTTAGGTATCATATTTTGAGAGACACCTCAAAGGCGAGTCGTGATATTTTAATTTTACTCTAATAATTATTATAGCTCTATTACATTCTTATTTACTTAAAATTTAATTTTTCCTTATTTTATATGATGAAGTAAAGGAGGCATTAGATATAAAACCTAGAAAGAAAAAACTAATTGATCCCATTCACGCTTCTATCATGCCAAAGTACTACATAAGAAAAAACTACAAAATCCAATACTGACATCCCCCTTTCAAAAAACGATGTTGTCTAAGTATATCAAGAGTAACTAGTAAAAGATCTAAAGTGAGACATCAACAAGCTAATGGGACAGGGGTGAATATTCGCCGAATAGTTTAACTTAGCCCGTCACACTTCAACCTTTGCTATGGAAACTTTTGGAAGTCTTTAATTTGTCCAGCTCATCCGCAGGCACGTATTATTGAGAGAAACCTTATACTTTGAGTTGTGCTCATATTGGCTAGAGGTATGTATGGTACGGTTCATCCTCAAACTCAATCGAAGTATAATAATATGTTCGATTATTTTTCATAAATCTGAACCTAAAAATATGATTCAGTTTTTGTATTTTTTGAATTGAAAAAAAAAAAAGGTTCAATACTTTTCAGCTAGTGGTTCAAGCCATTTTTTATTCTTAATATGAAAAAAAAAAATTCTATTGAGAGTTTTTAATTTCATATTTTTTATCACTTATACAAATATAAATAATAATATTTGAAGCTAACACAAATAAATATATAAAACTTATAGTGGGAAGAGATTTCATTCATCATAAAACTATAATCATATATTAATTTTATTCTCTTGAATTATCCTAAATTATGATAAGATATAGGATTCGATAAAATTAAATTATGCTATCCCAATATGAGACATAAATTTTAATTCCCCGTGCTTCCAATCAACTTATCTTATCATAGAAACTAAAACCTAAAAATTATCTTGTTTAAGACACATTACAACAATTGAAATATTATATGACTAATTTCATTTTATTGTCATGAAAGATACATGTCTAAATAAAAAATTAGAAAATAATTAATAATTTTAATAAAATAATTACAATAAGAAATAAAATATTTAATTTTTTTAATATGTAAAATGATTCGTCCAAGGCCTTGAATCTAACCATGAACCGTTTACCCTTTTTCAAATCGAACCGTGAACCAAATTGTTTAGGAAAAAACTAAAATTTTGGTGTGATTTTGTCATTTTTTTCAAAACCCAAGATGGCCAATGAAGTTAAAATGCCCCATAGCACCACTAGCACAATCCTAAAATAGTTCATAAATTAACTAAAATTTTACATGAAATGTGAAACTAATGTTTGACAACTTGTAATCCCCATAAATGTGTCAACAGATACCTTAGGTAATTATTTAGAGGGGAGACAAACTTTTTTATGTTTTCAAAATAAATTAAACATTTCAAAGAAAGCAATTAATTATCAACTCCTATTCCATAGCAAGGTTAATTGAGCCATTTTTATTCGAAAGCTTTTAATATAGGAATCTAATTTAAGAATCTTTTTATTAGAATTGGTTTTTTCTTTCTTTTTTTCTTTTAACTAAGGATGTAATAATTTTTTTAAGGATTGAATATTTAACAAAATACAATTGCATGAAATTATAAATTTTTTTTTTTTATTACATTTTATCTTTTCCTAAAACGCTTTGACATAGCTATTAACACTAGTCTTTGACTCTTTATATTACTTGCGATGTATGTGTGGGGTGGAGTGCTGTTTGTATAGGTGGGTTGTACTGACAGATTCAGCACCTTTGCTTTGATTGGTGAAATCCCATCTAAAGATATTCCCCACAACCTGATCATTGAAATGGTGGGCCACGTGTACGGCATGGGAGTTGGCATACATTAATTGTATTTGCCTTCTGACAACATATTAAATTCACAAAATCTTCATTAAATAACAATATCATTGTTGTTAATTTAATGTTAGATCGAAAGCTAAAAATACAAAAGTTGCAATCAACGCAAACAAATAACCTAAGATGTCAGGTCAGGTGCAAATGCAATGGTGGTGGTGACCCGGTCGCGGTGGTGATAGTGGCCAAATACAAGGGCTAGGGCTTTTTATCGATGACCTTTTCACTTCTATATCATGTCACATGACGGCCGATCTAAGCACGGGGTCAACCACTAAATAAAGTAGTGGCCACTTATTTTAAGCTCATCAATTTCAGTCGCAATTCTTTTCCAATCACTATTTTCTGATTTCCCTTTTCCTATCCCAGCCCTTCTCACCAGTCCCATTAGAAGATACTCATAACCTGTGGGAAAGATTGCAGTATCTTCTGCGAAAAATAAAAGGATAAGACGGAGAGAGAGGAAGAGGGGGGTGGGGTGGGGGTGGGGTGTTTGGGTGGGTGTGGAACAGAGTTGGATATTTGTAACTTAAGCAACGGGCATGAATGACATTAAGATTATAAATTAATTAGTTCCACTTAATATTTATTTGATTTCGATTGGAAACAAATCTAGCTAAACTCAAAATCAAGCTATTCATATAATTTATTAAGTCGAATTTAGATTTTAAATTTAACTAACTTATAAACTTAACCATACTCAAGTAAATTTTAAATATTAATAGAATTTGAGACAATTTTATGCAGTTTAATTTTGATTGATAGAAAAATATTTTTAAATAATTCGAGTGCAAACGAACTTAGTTGAGTGGAGTTTAAGTTATTTGAGTAATACTTTGAGTAGAATTCAAACTCAAAATTCTAAACTTGCTCATTATCTTAACTTGATTTGTTTAACTCTAAATAAGATATTAGTTAAGGTCCCAAATAGAGACTTATCAAATTTTCAAGATTAATTTTTCTTTTTCCCAAAAAACTATTTAACTTACAATATCGCCATCAAAAGCAGAGAATAAAAGGTTTTTAAAGACAAAAATAGATATCTTTTTCCCTTCCATTGAATTCATATTCCTTCTTTCATTAATGGCAATCCAATATGCTACATGGCTACTAGCTTTGCAAATTAGTGTCACCCAATATGTCACTGAATTTTTCAAAAGTAATGTTCTACTTGCACATCAATAATAGTTTGGTAACTCGCAATAGCAAGTGTACCAATTTTGCAAGTAATATTAGAGGAAAAATCAATATTGTATATTGTTCTTCGGGAAAACTCAAGCTAAATACTAGATTATTGCGTTCCAAATCCAATATAAGTAAGGTGATTTTGACAATCTGGAAAACTACTCCTAAAATTACAACTACAATAAGTTATAAATTACTACAAGAAGCTCTTTCAATGCATATGTATAGGATTATGTAATGGTATAGACTAGATTTCCATTCATTATGTACTAGTTATAATAGGGTTTGTTCCCTTGGATTTTGATTAAACTCATACAACTCTACTTCCTTCTCGAGTTGCAAAATTCTAATTATACTATAACTCTCTTTTTTGAGTAATCTATCTATAATTACTAGGTAAATAACATGTTTTTCTCACAAATCATATTACCTTTAATTGAACTTTTGGTTCAAGTATGTGTCCATGTCCTAAACCATTGTTTTAATCGCATTAAGAGCATGGATTCTAGAATTTTAGGCCAAAATCTCATGTGCTTGTATCAATTTTGAAATTCTATTTCTTTTGTCACTCATCTTCTTGAATCCCATTTGTGTATATTAAACCCTAATTTACGAGAGATCTATAAACAAATTCATCTTGTGAACATTAAAGAGGAATAATTAAAAATCCAGTTAAACAAATTCCGTTATTAAAACGATTCAACGACTTGCAAAATCCATTAACCCATCACATAAATCTACTTAAACTTTTTAGCTCATGCTAAAAGAAACAAAAAACAAAAATAATTTCATTAGTAGCATTGAAAAATTAAGCACAATCCATTGTCAAAAGTGAGACAAGGAGAAGAATATACCCAAAAATTACAAGATATAAACTCTAAATCTCTAGGGTCCAGCTCTATAGTGATCAGCAACAACGTAGAGTATTAGTGGTTGTGTCAATAGAGATGGATGCTGCAACAGGGAAGACAATTGTATTGAGAATTTAGTAGCTAATCTGGCTCGAATGCAAGCCAATTTGTAGTATATTTGATAAATGCAAATACTCGGATACAAGTATTGTAACTAAATATTTGTAATAATTCTCATACCTTTCCTTTACACAGTATCTCTATTTATATCTGTTTTCACTTGATATGGTCCATCGTACTTCTGAGCGAACTTCTGTATCTTAGTATGCTTGAGTGAACCTTGCCGATAGGGCTGTAATTTCAATAGCACCCAATCCCCAATTTTGAATTCGCGCTCACTCCTGTTCTTATCGCATGTTAATTTCATTCTCTGTTGAGCGCGTTTAAGGTGAAATTTTAACATGCGAAGCATATCTTCTCGAGTAGTTAGCATGGTGTCTACCATGGCATTGCGCGAATCACCTGGAACATAGGGTACATGCAGGGGTGGGGAATATCCATATAAAATTTGAAATGGAGAAAACTTGGAACTTGTATGATAGTTAGTATTATACCAATATTCTACCAAAGGAAGAAAGTAACTCACCTCTTAGGATATTCTCCGGTCATGCATCGGAGGTATGTTTCCAAACACTTATTTACTACTTCGGTCTGTCCATCAGTTTGTGGATGGTACGAAGTAGATAAATTAAGTGATATTCCTTGCAAACCAAGGAATTCTCTCCAAAAGTTGCTTACAAAGATGGGATCCCTATCACTGGTGATAGTTTCGGGCATCCCATGTAATTTGAAAACCTGTTCCAAGTACAGCTGTGCTACTTGTAGTGCCGAATAAGGATGAGCTAATGCCAAAAAATGAGCATATTTGCTCAATCTATCCACCACCACAAATATGACTTCCTTCCCATTGGATTTGGGCAATCCCTCTATGAAATCCATTGTAACATCCTGCCAACATTCATTTGGAATGGGCAAGGGTTGTAATAACCCTGGAGTAAGATAAAAATTCCATGAACTTAACTTTTCAAACTTCCATAGAAGATTGTTTTAGAAAATTTCCATTTTTGGACAACATCACTAGGAACATGCATATATTATGAGTTAGTAGCAATATTAAAGATAGGAATATTTTTATGCTTGCCTTAAAATGTCTAAATAGAGTAAAACATTAACTTTGTAAGAAAAAGAAAATATGGAAGGTTTGGAATGCATTATGTACCGCCTCATTCCAACCCCTAATTGAATTTAAAATTTAAAAATAACTTCAGAAATAGATAGAGCATTCGAAGTAGGTAGAGAATGACTACCATATGTGAAATTTCGAGTTAAAATGAGCAAGTTATGACTGTTTTAAGTTGGAACTTCTATAACCGGGAAAAATGACACAAATAATAAAATAGAATTAGAAATTTAAGTAGGACCTCTATGAAATACTCATTCGTGGTATTTCTTTTGTTTAGGTGGTAAGGACTTTGAAGCCCCCTTTCCCAAAGAATATTTCAATAAAGCGGATTGCACTATGGACGAGTGAGTTTTTCCTTATGATTTTATTACCTTGATTATGCTGGTAAAATAGTGTCACTACTATACTAAGAAAAGATAAAAATGGATATATATGGAGAATTCATGGGTTATATATGTGATTCTATACTTATATGATGAAATGAAAAATTAAGCATATTACGACTTCGAACTTTTTGTTTAAGTGTTTTACTCACTTGCATGTATGATTGCTTGGTGTTTGTTAAATTGTTTGATTGCCCCTAATGAACCTTAATAAAGTTGGGCTCAAGAAAATAAAACATTCAAGCATTGCATATCATTGAGTCACATTTAGAAGACTACTACTCTTACGAGAGAGAATAGATCGATTGACGAATTTGAACGTAATCCTACTTTAAGCATGAGGTATGAAACATTCGAGAATACCTCACAGAGGAACCACGCTATCACGCCCTAAAGGGTACCTTAGATACAACAATCCACCACACTCGATATTTAAACTCAAGTATGACAACTTTAGTCATCCCATGAGTTTACACACCAGGTGCAAGGCTTATGTTCACCATGTAGGAGACCTTACTTTGGATCGAAGTTGCTTAAGAAGACATACATAGCAATAAGAATGTAAATCATAACAGTTATGACCAAGATTAATCTATTACAAAGATCTAAGGGGCATACCCCCATCAGAATAAATATTAAGAGTCTTAGGGGTCCACAAAATTCTGTTACAATAATATATATATATAATTAAGGAGATTTAACTAGAAGTTTATGCCTAACATCTAGGTCCCGACTTATCCAAAAAGCTCCTTAATTTTCAAAAGTTGTACTTGAGAATAGTGACCACTTGGGAATAGCCATAAATAATTGTATTGCAGCAGGAAACTATAAGGGTATAAGCTTGCGAGCTTAGTGAGTTTCACTTCCAAATTAAATACTTCATCAAACAAAATGGCAAGCAAGTTATATTAAACAATCATATGAAATGCACAAGCACGTGAGCATATAATACATAAGACTTTTCAGGAGTCCTATGTTGAATGGATTTACGCCTTCCATTCGGGGTTAGGTGTTTCAGGCCCATACGACAATAGATTTCAATTTTTCTCATTTATTTAGTAGTTGTTTCAGGTGCCCACTCACTCGTTAATTATGTAGTTGATTCAAGTGCCTACTCTACTTCCATTTAATTTAGGCGACCCTGCACCAATACCTCAGTTTTCAGGCCTACCCATTGCCTAGCTATTATGCCTTTTTCCCACAAAGGTATAATAACAAATGTAATGTGACTCAACATATGTTATGCAAGGATAATTTAGTTATGTGGTCATGGCATATTATTTAAGTGAATTATAGGTGATCATAGAGATTTCAGACGCTTCAATTCTATACTAAATCATACACATATTTATAACAATTCCCATTTTGATATTCTTATCATCAATTCAACCAAGCAGAATTCACATGCACATTTAAATCTTATCTTGTCCTAATTCTAATGCCACTATCATTATAAGCACAATCATAGGAAAGTAATTTAAAGAAAGTGAACTCACTTTACCATGGCGCGAAATTCCTCTTAATCGTAATAATCTTCGGGAAGGTCTAGTCCGTCTCTTAAGTCTCCTAACAAAAGAAACGTCTCCAATGAGTATTTCTATGAATTTTAAATGAAACTTATAAATTTTATTCTAACAAGTTGTCAAAGTTCGCCTAAGAGAAAATTCCAACTTAAAATGGCCATAACTTGGTCATTTCAACTTGGAATTTCACATATTATATATTGATTTCTCCCTATTTGATGAGAGCTATCTATTTCTAAAGTTATTTTCGTACAGAATGTTATACGAGATTCCTAACCGACAAATCAAATTCTAATTTCAATCCAAGCATCATTCACAAGCTTTGATAGATATTTAGCTATCATTATATCTTAAAAGACTCTTTTATATACATATATAACTCAATATCATGCAAGATTCATGGGTTTTGATCAATCTATTTCCTCATGTACTTAGACAACGTTTTATGGGGTTTGAGAGACTCTATTTTCTTGAGCTTTGTTTCTACCGTGTATAATATATATACATACAATATCTACAAGTTATTATCATGAATGCCATGATATGAGCTATCTATATGTATATCCTCAATAATATTTGATTACAAGAATTCCTTTAGAAAACTTTTGCTTTGCAAAACCTTTTAAATCACTTGACTTAAGAAAACTTGCTTTATTTCTTGCAAATTTACACTTGTTTTTATCAAAATTCAACCTTAATGACCTATATACCTAACACCCTCATTATCTTAATAAAATTTTTCATTTTGAAGTTGGAAAATAGATGTTTAAATAGGGGTTTTACCTAGTTACGAATTTTACAGGATTTTAAGGAATGAAAACATTGTTTGATCTATATTTTGAAATCTTTCCTTATTTTAGGATTATAACTTGATAATATAAACTTATCCTTGTCAAAATTAAGTCCTTATTACATCTATTCCCTAAGTCTTCTATTTTTCTATTAAAATCCTCATTGTGGCATTTGGAAATAGGTGTTCAAATGGGGGCATTTCTAAATCCGAATTTTGAAATTATGCTTGAGATTGTTTCTTGTGTAAAACTCATTTAATCTTTCTACAATTAAATCCTAATCAAACCTACCCCTTAAGGCTTCCATTTCTTTAATAAAACTCTTGTTTTAGGTTTAGAAAATAGTTGTTTACTTGGCATTTCACCTCAGTTACGAATTTCAAGTTTTTATTGGGGTTGAATCAAGTTCTAACTTATCTTTTAAAACCTTTTTCTTATTTTGAAAATTTCTCTTAGTAAAACTAAGTTTAACTAATCAAAATCCTTCCTTTATGATACTTATTCCCTAAGCCCTCATATTTAATGTAAAATACTCATTTTGGAGTTGAAAAATAGGTTTTTAAAATAAGGTTCTTTTTAGATCCGAATTTTAAAAAAATCATTAATGTTGAAAGTAAAATAGATCTTGGACTTTCTAACATTTTCTCACTATTATTATGCTACTACAAGTCTTTTATGTACGTAAGACAAAAAAACTATGGCATTTACGTACTCAAAACAACTAGATCTAGTATATCATGCAAGTCATGAATGCAAATGCAACATCAACATTATGTAGATGAGGTTAAAAGATGAATACATGTACAAAATATCAATAATAACAACATACGACAATAATATAGCAAAATAATGGTAAAACAACTCAAATATCAAGATCCACAACATTGTGATGACAAGAATATCATGCTTTAGTGTTTCTACATCCCTAGCATAAAGCTCATGGGGATTTTTGTGGAACCACACATGTATGATTCTTGCCATTACATGTTTTATTATGGTATGGTCAAGATCTATTACCTATGAAGTGTTTGGAATAAGAAACTTGAAAAAAAATAAAAAGTTGTGTGTGTGTGTGCGTGAAAGCTTACGAGAAGGAGAGGAGAGGAGAGGGAGGGAGAGAAAAACCTTTTTCCAAAGTTTGATTTTTGTAAAGAAAGAGAGAGTGAAAAGTGAAAGACAAAAAGGAGTATTTATAGAGAATAGATTAGGGTTTTCTGGGATTAATGAATTGGAGAAAAATAAAACAAATAAATCATGAAAAGAAGGGGAGGAATGGGGGTAAGGCCCCGACCTTGGGGATGGGGAGAGAGAGAGATGTGAGTTGTTTTGTGTAATAAAATTCAAAATTTAATTAAGCAATTTAAGTAAAAAAAAAGTATTGGAAAAGTAAATTTGTAAGGAAAATGATGTAAGTCTGTATGAATAGGGTAAGGGTGGTTATACTTGTGAATAGTGTGATTAGAAATTAAAAAGTAGATTAGACAATTAAATTACCAGTAGTAATGAAAATAAGATAAAAAGCTATAATTGAACTTTTATAAACCAAAAAATTATATAACTGGTATATTTGGAAATCTTATGAAATTGCGAATCTAATAGTACTAATGGCATATTCTTAGTATCTCCAACTCTAGGACACACTTTTTAAAGTTTGTATCTGATCGGGTTCGAAATAGGTCAAAAATTTATCCATATGATATTTTAAGCATCCTAATATTATGACGAACAATCTATACTCTCCACTCATATTTTAACTTCTTGGTTTAAGAACACGGGATTACCGAATCTAAACTACTAGGGTTTCTTGAGGATTTATTGACCTAGGGTTTTCGGTTGACTTTCCAGCTTAGGGTTTAAGCTTGAAATTACCTTAAAAATTAGGGGTTTGCACCAATCACTAAGGATGTATGGCTAGGGACTAGTAGAGGAGGTCAAAAAGACTTGCCACAACCATTCTCAACCCTTGTCACGGATGGCATAAATCCATTCTATATATGGTTTCCGGATAACCATAGATATTTATGTGCTCTTGTGTTTGTTGCATAGCATGCATGGCATATGTTTAAATTTAATAACCTTATTTGTCTATGATTGTGGGTATAAATGATGGGAAATATCTTACTAAGCATGTTATAGCCTACACCTATATAGATTTCGATGGAACATGAATGCTTATGGCTTTACTTGAAGGACAAGACGCCCTAAATAATCGTTAGTAGACTTGTGGAGCCTTAATAGAAGACTTGAAAGAATAGAGTGAAGTTTCTTTTGGTAACCCTTATTAATGGACATGTGATGCTTTATTTTTATTATTGGAGATTTTACAAATGACTTGTAATATTATGGTGATTTCGAGGATTTAGCAAGAGTATGCCCTAAGACATTGTAATCTATGAATGTTTAAGTTCAACTATGTTTAGTTCTCTTGCATGCAAATGTTATGTTATCTTCTTGAATTGTACTAATCCTTTAGTGTTTCCTTTATTGTGATGCACGCCTTGTGCATAATATGAAAGTCTTCATGTGACTAAAAAAGTCAATCTTAGGCTTTAATATTGTGTATGATGACTGTCACGTTTAGGGAATCCCTTGGGGCGTGACAGAAACTGTGTCTTTAACAAGATGAAATGAGTTAAGTTTATCTATAATCACCTATATTACTTCATTACTAGGTGATTTCTTTTACAAAGCAAATATAAAATTGTTAGGGACCTTTAAGTAATTTTACCCTCTCCTTAACCCTAAGTATATAAACCTTACTGTTGTTTTTATCGTCACTCTTCTTTGGTACGATCCGAAACCTTAACTTCTTTTACTACCTGTATTTCCTCTAGTTCATTTATGTTATCTCTTCCTGATGCTACTAATGACAATGATTATTTATTCTGTTAGGTACACCCAATCTGTTCAAGCCAGATCATGCTCTAAGGCACCTGATTTATAGGGAATGTTTTTCATGCCCCCTGTATTTTTTTCTTCTATTTATAATGCTTGAGTACATGAGGATATTTGTTACATATTGAGTAACTACTTGCTATTTTTTTTACTATTCTATTGAGATCTATGCTATACTGTTGAGATATATGTTCTATTCCAGCTGTAATTGTAACTGAAAGCTATTAGACATAGTAATTTGTCATCCAAGCTGGCTTTGTTTTGTTCCTTTGTTATTAGTCCATAACAAGTTTCCCTCGATCTGGAAAAAATGACCTTGTCTTCAAGGTCAAAGTATGCATAAGTCTTACGAAAACTGTTCCAATCTTCCCATGTGGAATCTTCTATGGGTAATCCCTTCCATTATACTAAAACTTGAGGAATAGAGGCACCATTATGAACCAATAGTGTGAACTTAGAATAGTGAGAGGTTGTAGCAGTCGAGAGGAATTGTAAGACTAGAAAGGTAGCTCAAGAGGGTGTAAATTTGTGCAATGTGTTGATTTCAATAGAGAAACATGAAAAAACCCGATGAATTTTCGAATAAGCTGGTAGATCTAACTCATAAGCACATTGGTCAATCCTCTTTAGTACAGCAAATGGCCCATAATAGCACTTAGACAGTTTATGACTCTTATGAGAAGCCAATGATAACTATCTATGTTGCAGCCGCACATACACTTGATCACCCACATTATAGACCGCATCTAATCTATGTTTGTTAGTTAGACACTTCATTTTCTTGAGCATGCTGTAAATTAGTATGTAAAAGTTTGAGGGCCTGATCCCTAGAAATCAGATCCTCATTTACAACTACTACAGATGAAGATCCCCTCAAATAAGATTGTAAAACAGTGGGTTCTCTCCCATATACAATCTGAAAAGGAGCATTCCAACTGATCCGATTAAAATGTGTATATAAAAATGTAAGTTCGGATACTACCAGCAAGCATACTGGGTCAAATCAAGTAATATATAAAAGTGAGTCGAGTATCGTTCCCACGAGAACCAATTTAATTACTAGATCGATATTGGTTTTACTAATATCTAGGAAATCAAAGTGTATCAATTTAAACTAGTTAACTAATTCTAATTTATCCTAATAGCTATCAATAAATGCAATGAGATTGTGAGAAAGCTATATCGGATAAATGTGGGAAGGAGCAAAATCCACCCTAATCTTTGCTAATCATACTGAAGTTATATTATATGAATAATTAGAATTGTGGATATTTGTAAGAAATTGTCAAGACCTAAAACTATCAAGTTTTAGTAAACCACAAAATAATCTATTAGCTTCCGCTATATAAATTATGAATTGAATCTAATTTACAATTATAAACCTCTCGATTCTATAATTGTCTAATATCCTAAATCAACTTCTCATAATTCCTTAGTGAAAAATTAAAATAAAATAATGCATGAATTACATGGGACAATTTCTAAATCAGATTAAACTCCGTCGCTTCCTCAATTGTTGTTTAATCTTAATTCATGAATTTCTATGAACCCTAATTCTTCTTCCAAATTATTAGAATTCTTATCAATTCAATTTCATATAGAAACAAAATAGATAATTAGGATTCAATACAAATATTCCATAATTTTAACAATCCTATAATATAAATTCAAAAATCATTTTAGCAAGATTAGGATTTCATCACTTCCCACAAGGAAAAGTTTAGCTACTCATGAATGATGATTCAGTAATCAGATAAGATTATGCAATTGATATCATTATGAATAAAGAAATTAGATAAATGAATTGCATAAGAAAAGAGAGATTAGATATCACTAATTCAAATATCACAATCTTTAATTACAAATTCTTGAAAGCTCAAATCTCTCACAAATCTCTACAAAATGCTAAAGCTGTTGATCTATTGAATGTATACTAAAGTGTTTTTCTAACTTTCTTCATTGATGGAACTAGAGGAGGGAAATCCCCTTTATATAGGAAAAATTTCGTGAGAAGCATTAATGAAAATTTTCAGTTCAATATTTATGCCGACATATACAATTCCTATGCCAGCGGCTTAGAGTCCGATGTACATTGTAACTCCTTCTGCACTGGCAACCCTTGAGATCTGAGCTTCTATGTTGGCAGCTTTCAGACGGCGTATGTTCAATTGAAAGAATGCTTGTAAGGCCGGTAGTGTATGCAACGGCTTTGAGTGTAAACATTTTTATCTTGTAAGCCGTCTCAACGCTGGTGTCTTTGATTTCCAGAAAGCCGGCGTTAAATGAAATCTACAAAAGCTGGCTTCTTCTTCTTCCACATTAGCAGTATTGAGCCAGTTTGTTTATCTTCTCTTAGTCTACACCGCCTCAAGGCCGGCGGTGTAGAGGCAGCCTTAAGGATTTTTATTCTGTTGATGATGAAAGCTGGCCGTGCGCCGCCGGCTTTGACTTCAGAAATGTCGACGCGCCCCCTGAGATTTTCCTATTTCCATTTCAAGGTTTCTTGTTTTGGTTCCTTTGTCCAAATTAGACCTGAAACATGAATTTTAACCAAAACAAGTACCTATTCTAGCTCTTTAAACATCAAAAAGTTATGTTATATGAACTTATCAATTCTCCCACACTTGAACTTTTGCTTGTCCTCAAGCAAAATAACTAAGAACAAAATTCTTGAAATCTCTCATAGATAGTACAATTTTTCTAATTTAAGCACAAATTCTTTAACTTGCTTTTCTTGGATTTACTACTCTAACCACACTATTTTCTTGTAATTAGAGTACTATAATCAAAATTGAGGAGTTAATCCAGACAAAACAAGTTTTAATCTCAGTTTTTAACAAAAGAACATTTTATTCAAAAAGCAAATACACAATCCACTAAGGAAAAATACTCATTTAAACTTCACTGGACTTTTAGCTTATATATATATATACTCTTAGTAACACCAAATGAAAGCATGTGGTATCTACTTTTTACTTAGATTTTCTTCTTCTTTATTACAAGTCTCCTTTTTCAATCTTTGCATCCATTTTTCTTTTCTTTTTCAAACATTTATTTTCTTTTTGAGAGGTTTTTGCCTCCATCTTTTTGCTTTTCAAAGTTCATAATTTGAACTTTTGTCTTTCTTCCCTTCTCGTTATAGTGAGTTCATTGAGTTGGCACATCCTAGGCTCATCACCTAAGTGATCAAGTTTCAAAATACCCCTAAGAACTCTTCCCACTTTAACATTCAAGTTCAAATACTCATAACTCAAATTTTTTAAGTCAGAGGAGTAGTGGCTATGGTTGTTTCTTTCTTTCTTTTTGAATGCAATAACAAATCAAAGACTTATTTTTATAAAGGATCACTAAGTTTGAAAGTTTCTTCTATCTCTTTCACTAAATGTTATAATTCAAAGAGTATATACAAACTAAAATTTCCTAGAAGTAAACATGTTTATTTTTCACAAAAGGATTTAACAAGCTCTTAAATTTCCAATTCCAAAGTTAAAAATAAAGTAAACTTGTTCCTTAAGGATTTTGCAATTCAATTTCAACTTAGTAAACCAATCACAACAAGCAAGTGAGTAAGATACTTTAATAAAGTTAATTTCATTGTTTCTTTATTTAATCAAATGCTTTCAACCATTACTTTGTACTATCTCCAATTTTCAAGAGACTTTTGAAATATTTGGCAGAATTTTCCCATAATTTGCTTTCAAACCAAAAATACAAGGTTGGTGTTTACTCAGATAAATCCTGTCAAACAACAATTAATCCAAACAATTCAAATAGCAAATCATATTCACAACTCCATTCAACTCCATTCAATTCAATTTATCCCTTCCCCCATACTTCAACTAAATAGTGTCCTCACTGTTTCAGAGATATAGAACAAAAGAGAAAAGAAATAGAAACCTTTGTATTTTCCTTTTGAACCAGAGTCAGCAAAATTCAGAGCAGAGAGATTGTTTGTTTAGCCCTGTAATCTCTACAAAAGCAAAAAAAAAAAAAACAAATAATAATAAAAAAATTAACTATGAAACATAGATCAAAGTGAGTCTACCCATAAGGACTTGGGTGCTCATAATATATACAGGCCAATATGAAAAATAAAGATCAATAAAGAACAAATGAGAGCTAGTAGGATCTCTAGCTCTTTGGCGCTAGATTAGCTCTGCTGGTGTGCTCAAGACTAAGTCTCTGAGTATCTCTTGGGCTGGCTGTGTGAGTGTGCTCTGAACTAAGTCTAGTAGTGTGCTCTGAGCTATGCCTAGACTCAGCAAAAGTCTCATAATTCATCTCAGCCCCTTTCTCTGGATTCAAGCAGTAGATTGCAGTCTTCACTGTCTCAAAAATCATCTTCCTGAACTTTCTATTCTTCTTGTTCTACTTGATTTGTTTCTCTTTGAGCTCCAAGTTTTCTCTCTTCAAACCCTAGATATCTAGCCTAAGCTGGTCCATGTCATATGCTGAAGTAGTACCTGTAGGAGGAGGAGGAGCAGAGGAGGATGGGATGTCAGTAGGAACATCACTAGGAAAGATATCCTGAAATTCTAACTCCTCTAAAACTGATGGCTGAACTCCTTTGGGGTTTTTAAGCAATCCCCAGCCTCTGAAAGGTGCTGATGAGATCTTCTCTCCTTCAAATATCTCATCTCCCTGAGGAGCTTCAAAAATTCCTATGCCCTTCAGCAATCTGGTGATATAACCACCACAGAACAGGAGTCTAGTCCTGGTATCATCAGCCTGCCTATAGATAAAGTTGGCTATCTCCACCCCTAAATTAATTTTATAGCCTCTAATAAGGCTATAGAGATAGAACATATCAAATGTAGTCACCTTGCTGTGACTAGTCTTCTTGCAGCTCAGTGTATGTGCAAGAATGTGGTGGAGTAGCTTGTGCTCAACAACAGCAAATGTAGTGGCCAAAGACTTTGAGGGAACAAATGGCTCATTTGCTCGCTCAGGAGGAATCAACTGATACCAATAAGCCTCCTGTGTCATCTGATCTTCTCCCTCAGGCCAATTGTTAGGCAAATTCAAATTCTCCTCCTCCTCATCATATAATCCCAGTAGTTTGCCCTTTTTTTTCAACTTGACCTCTTTGATCTCACCAAACACCTGAAACTAAAATGTAGATTCAGCTCTGTCAGGTAAACTCTTCAGTGTAGATAAGAACTCAATAGTCAAGTTCTTATATGCTAGCTCCCTGAAATCAAACAATCTAATCCAAGCTGGATCTTGGATTATATTTCTAACCTTGTTAGTCAACCCATATTCATCCAGCAAACTCCAATCTAAGTATTGGGTGTTCAGGAAATCCATCTTCAATAACCTATGCTTTCTATCCTTTGCATACTGCTGACTGGACAGTAGATTCCTGGTCTGTGAACCAGAAGTAAAGGCATCAGTAGTTTTCTACTTTTTCTGCTTAGGAGCCATTCCTGCAATAATATTGAGCTTAATTAGAAAAGGAAATCAGAATTGTATGCAAAATAAAGCCTAAGCCTAGTGAATCATGTCATTTCATTAAGGAACAAAGCTTAGCACAATTCTAATAATCCTAATGAAATTCTTGTTGAATACACTCATAATTTATGCCTAATTCATTTCACCACATGAGTTTAAACAAATCTGAGCTCCTAGGCATATCAAGCAATGAATCAATTGACATGGAATTGGATTGAAAATTCATATCAAGCAATGAATCAATTGACATGGAATTGGATTAAAAATTCACACTTGCAAAATGAGTTCTAAGCTGGCAGCTTAGATCAGCCAGCTTAGATTTGAGCGTTGGAAATTCAAAATTCACCAGGAGAAGTGATTTTCAAAAATTTTTCATCAAAATTCATTTAAACACTTCTAAACCCAATTTTATCTTCAAAATTTGCACAAATTCAAATTCCCATGTTCAAACTGGAGCAAATAACATCAATTGGAGCTAAAGTACAGTATAGAAATTCATTTCATGCATCCAATTTTAGCCAATTCAGAAAAACCCCAAATTTGGAATTACTCATCACTTTGTCAGTTCAAGAAGCCTAATTGACTCAATGATCATAATTCATGAATCAACTAAGCAGCAAATGTAATTAAACATGCACTGATCTGAAATCCAACTCCAAAACTCCATCTAAAACATTCCATCTGTCAATTCTATCTAAATTCGAACACAACCGACATTCAACAGATTTAAATCAAATGTAAGTACACTTGCAATAAAGAATAATTAAAAAGCAGTAGATGAGAGTACTTACTTGTGCAAGATGAATCCAAGTGAGTGGGTGAATGAATGGGGCAGTGGGGGTGCATATGTGTGAGTGAGAGAGAGTAAAATGAGAGAAATGAGGAAGAGAGAGAGAGAGATACTTGCTAAAATCTGATTCTGCAGAACAAATGTCGGCATTTTTATTGAATAAGCCGATGGCTTACATGTTGGTGTACCTAAATTTAATTCTTGTCGAGAGCAAATGGCCAGCGACTTCCTTATGTGCACTGCCGACGTACAGGTCTACCCAGCTTGAAAGCTGGCGGCTTTGAAACCTAGGTGCCAGCTTTAATCGGGGTTAAAAACCCTTGAAATTTTGGTTTTACGCCGCCTTCAACACTGGTGGTGTAAATGTTAAGAAGCAGGTGTTCTAGTTTGTTGCACACACTAGCTTTAAGCCGACGGCTTTGAATTTTCAAGTGCCTGCCTGTTTTTTTTTTTTTTTTTTTTTTTTTTTTTTTTGCAAAACAAAAGAAAAGCTCTAAAATTTAGTACTCTAAATAATTAGAATACCTACCTTGTAATTCCTTGGAGCTTTTCCAATTTTGAAAAAATTATTCCTCATTCTCTTTTTCTTGAAAAAATGCATCTCCCTTATTAATTAAAAGCTCAATTTCTCCTTTTTGATTGATCTGTACATACTAAAAAAAAAATAGCAAAAACAAAACAAAAAAACTACTTTTAAATTAGACATGGGTTGCCTCCAAAGAAGCACTTAGTTTAGAGTTGCTTAGCCCGACTTTCCCAATTTTGGTCATGGTTCTTTAAGATTTATGACAGTGGTAGCACTATCATGGTTTTACCCTTCATAATAATGTTTGAGCTGATGCCCATTCACCTTGAAAGTCCGATTCTTATCAGTTTTCAATTCTATTGCACCGTAGGGAAAAGCTTTTGTAATTTCGAATAGTCTAACCATCTTGATCTCAACTTTCCTGGAAACAACTTCAAATGGGAATTATAAAGTAAAACTTTTTATCCAGGCAAAAACTCTCACTTGATAATATTTCTATCATGCCATTTCTTTGCTCATTCCATGTAGATACGAGCATTCTCATAAGCTTCATCCCTCCACTCAACTAATTGATTTAATTTAAGCAATCTCTTTTCCCCTGCAGCTTTTTTATCAATATTTAAGAATTTATGGCTCAATATGCCTTGTGCTCAAGTTCTACAAGAAGATGACATGATTTACCAAAAACAATCATAAATTGGGACATTCCAATAGGGGTTTTAAAAGCAGTTCTATAAGCCCATAATGCATCATCTAATTTTGAAGACCGATCTTTTCTAGATGCATTAATAGTTTTTTCCAAAATTCTTTTGATCTCCCTATTGGATACCTCAACTTGTCCACTGGTTTGTGGATGATAGGCGGTAGAAATTTTGTGTGTAACTCCATATTTTGATAAAAGTTTTTCAAATTGCTTGTTACAAAAATGTGATCCCCCATCACTAACGATAGCTCTAGGCACCCCAAATCTAGTAAAAATATTCTTTTTCAAAAATCTTAAAACTACTTGGGCATCATTTGTTTGTAAAGCAACAACTTCAACCCATTTTGAAACATAATCTACTGCCACAAGTATATATTTATTTGGAAAAGGTGAAGGAAAAGGACCCATGAAGTCAATTCCCCAAACGTCAAAAAGTTCAATTACCAAGATGTTGTTTTGTGGTAATTCATGTTTCTTTGAAATGTTACCAGTCCTTTGGCATTGAGCACATGACACTATATATTTCTTGCAATCACGAAACAAATTAGGCCAATAAAACCCTGATGATAAGACCTTAGCTGCAGTTCTTTGAAGACTAAAATGACCTCCTGCTTCTTTTGAATGACAGTGTTCAATAATACTAAGCTGTTCAGATTCAGGCACACTTCATCTAATTACTTGATCAACACATTTCTTGAACAAATATGGTTCATCCCAAAAGTAACTTTTCACATCATGCAAAAACTTCTTCTTTTGTTGATAAGACAAACCATATGGAACGATTTTACTAACCAAGTAATTGACATAATTAGCATACCAAGGCAAACTTAGGATCTCTACTACATGCAATTGTTCATCAGGAAACTTTTCATTGATAGGAATATCTAAACTATTAGATTCTAGTCTAGATAAATGATTAGCAATCACATTTTCAGTTTCCTTCTTATCTTTGATCTCAAGATCAAATTCTTACAGTAGTAATATCCATCTAATTAGCCTAGGTTTTGCATCAGCTTTAGCAAACAAATATTTCAAAGCAGCATGACCAGTATATACTATGATTTTAGATCCTATCAGATAAGGTCTAAACTTGTCACAAGCAAATATAATAGCAAGAAGCTCTTTCTTAGTTGTGGCATAGTTTCTTTAAGCCTCATTCAAAGTCCGACTAGCATAGTATATAACATGAAACAACTTACCTCTTCTCTGACCCAATACTGCTCCCACAGCAAAGTTGCTAGCATTACACATGAGTTCAAAAGGCAGCTCCCAATCAAGTGCAATAATCACTGGTGTAGATGTGAGCTTTTCCTTCAATAAATTAAATGCCTGCAAACATTTGTCATCAAAATTGAATACAGAATCTTTTTCAAGAAGATTGCACAAAGGTCTAGAAATTTTAGAGAAGTCTTTTATGAATCTTCTGTAGAAGACAGCATGTCCTAAGAAACTTTTAACTCCCTTAATATTTGTGGGTGGTGGCAACTTCTCTATTATTTCAACTTTGGCCTTATCAACTTCAATTCCTTTTTCTAAGATTTTATAACCTAAAACAATTCCTTCTCTTACCATGAAATGACATTTTTCCCAATTTAAAATCAGATTTGTTTCTTTGCATCTTTTAAGATCATTGGCTAAGTTGACTAAACATGCTTCAAAAGACTTTCCAAAATTAGAGAAATCATCCATGAATATCTCAATAAAATTTTCAAGCATGTCAGAAAAAATAGCCATCATACACCTCTGAAACGTAGCAAGTGCATTGCAAAGACCAAAGGGGATCCTCTTAAAGGCAAAAATACCATAAGGACAAGTAAAAGTGGTTTTCTCTTGGTCATCAGGTGCTATGGAAATTTGATTATAACCAGAGTAGCCATCGAGAAAACAATAATATTCATGCCCTGCAAGTTTTTCCAACATCTGATCAATGAAGGGAAGGGGAAAATGATCTTTTCTGGTGGCATCATTTAACTTTCTATAATCAATACAAACTCTCCACCCAATCACAGTACAAGTAGGAATCAATTCATTTTCTTCATTTTTCACTACAGCCATACCACCTTTCTTTGGAACAACTTGAACTGGATTAACCCATTTACTATCAGAGATCGATAGATAATACCTGCATCAAGTAGTTTCAAAACTTCCTTTTTTACTACCTCTTTAAGTATTGGGTTAAGTATCCTCTGTGGTTGAACTGTAGGTTTGTACTCAGCTTCCATCAAAATCTTGTCAGTGCAAATCATAGGGTTGATTCCTTTAATATCAGCAATAGTCCAACCAATTACTTCTTTATGCTCCCTTAGAACTCCAAGCAGCTGCTGCTCTTGTTCACCTGTCAAATAAGATGAAACAATTATTGGTAGGGTATTTCATGTTCCTAGAAAAGCATATTTCAAATGAGTAGGGAAGGGTTTAAGCTCAAGATTTTGTGGTTATATCAATGATGGTAATGGCTTGCTTTCACTAGTGCCTAGCTCCTCATAATATTTGGTTTTAATTTGAGGCACTTGCTCAACTTCTTCCTCTTTCTCATCATCACTCCATTTATCTAGATCTCTTATAACAGATTCCATAGTTTCTACACCTACTTTCTCTTCAACAAACTCAGAAATAAACTCATCAATAATATCAATAGTATAACAGGAGCCTTTATCAAATTTTTTCATTGCATCATAAACATTAAAGGTTGCCTGATCATTTTCAATCCATAAAGTGAGTTTACCTTGTTCCACATTAATTAATGCTTTACCGGTTGCAAGGAATGGTCTACCAAGAATCATTGGGACTTCACGATCCTCATCCATTTCCAAGACTATAAAGTCTACCAGAAATATGAACTTGTCAACTTTTACTAAAACATTTTCAACAATACCAGGTGGGTATTTGACACTTCTATTTGCAAGTTGCAAGGTAACATGAGTCTCCTTGCATTCAAGTCCTAATTTCCTGAAAATAGATAAGGGCATAAGATTAATACTTGCACCAGAATCTATAAGAACTTTATCAAAGTAAAAGTCTCCTACAGTGCAAGGAACAGTAAAACTCCCTTGATCTCTTTGTTTTATTGGTAGACAAGGTGTATTCTTTTGCAGAATCATTGAACATTCTCCTGTTAGCAACACTGGTTCATTCCCATCAATCTTCCTCTTTTTAGTAAGCAATTCTTTTATGAATTTTGCATAGGAAGGCATTTCTTAAATCACTTCTAAGAATGGAATATTGATTTGCAACTTCTTGAAAACATCCAGGAACTTTGAAAATTGCTCATCCAATTTTTGTTGCGTCAGTCTTCTTGGAAAAGGAATAGGTGGAACATAAGGTCTTACCTCAGATATTTTTGCATTGGTTCATCCATCTTTTGTTTTCCTTTATCTTTTCTTGGAATCTCTTCAGTTTCCTCAACTTTTGCCTCAACAGGTTCAACTTCCTTGCCACTTCTCAAAACTATGGCATTCACGGTTTTAGGATTTTCCTTAGTGTTTCTCGGTAAAGAACTAGATGGTCTATTACCAATTTGCTGAGGAAGTTGATGGAATTTCCCTTGAAGATCTTGAATAATCGCATGCTGATTATTGAGTTTGGTCTGTGTGGTTAGTATAAATATCTTCAATAACTTTTCAGTTGAAAGTTGGTTTTGCTAAGATGGGGGCTGAGTATTTCTTATAGGACCTTTTTTTGAAATCTAGGTGGTCAGTAAACATTTGATTCATTTCGATAAGATAGATTTGGATGATTACGCCATTTTGGATTATAAGTGTTTGAATATGATCCATAGTTAACCCTTCCAAAGTTTCCAACATAGTTGAGCTGCTCTCCACTTGATGATGGAGTAGTACCATGAGGACAATCATTAACTGAATGTGGTCCTGAGCACAACTCACAAGTAGCAACCTGATTAGTATTGAAAAAACTAGATGATACAAGTTTACTTACTTGTGTAATTAAAGTTGAAACTTGAGCAGTAAGCTGTTGCATGGATTCACTATCTTGAATAGATCCCACCTTTGATCTTGTTCTTTCACAGCTCCAATTATGAGCACTAGAAGCTAACTCCTCAATTAATGCACTAGCTTCATCATATGTCTTTCCCATGAGTGATCCTTCTGATGTAGCATCCACCAATGACCTCAAAGTCTCATCTAGACTGAGGTAGAAATTTTCAATCAAGAGATTATCCGGCAGTCCATGATGTGGGCATTTTCTAACTGCCTCTTTGAATCTCTCCCAAGCTTCATATAATGATTCTCCAGGAAACTTTGTGAACTTGGTGATTTCATTTCTTAATCTAGCTGTTTAGGCAGGAGGGAAAAATCTCTTCAAGAATTTAGTTGTCAAATCAACCCATGAAGTAATGGACTCAGGTGGTTGAGAATTAAACTAAGCCAATGCTTTATCCTTAAGAGAGAAAGGGAAAAGTTGCATTCTAATGGCCTCATCTGTTACTCCATTGAGTTTGACAGTATTGCAATATTGGAGGAATATGGCAATGTGTTCATCTGGTGTCTCATTAAGATATCCTCCAAATTGATCTGATTCAACCATCTAAATTAATGCTGGTTTAAGCTCAAAGTTGTTGGCTTGAACTGTTGGTCTCCTCACAACAGGACCCTAAATAGTGGGTATTGTATAATCCTGAAGTGCTCTAACGGGTGCAACTTGAATCTGATTTGGATTGTTGTTTTGATCATTGTTTCCCACATTATTTCTTGCTTCATTTTTAGCCATTTCTTGGGGTTGCGACACTTCTTGCCTTCTATTTTCTCTTCTTTGCTGATGCAGGGTTCTTTCAATTTCAGAATCAATTGTTACAAATTCCCTACTTCTACTCTTATGCATGTAACGTGCAAAAAGAAAAGAAAACAATCAATCCTTTGAAAAGCACCTAAACTACTAGCAAAACTAAAAGTGATCTAATATTAATTTGAGTCCCTGGCAATGTAAACCCCTAAGTTTTTGGAATTGGTATAATCTAAAAACCCTAAACAGGAAGTCAACCAGAGCTCTAAAGGTCAACAAAACCCTAGTTAGACGTAATAGCTTAAGTCCGGCAATCCCGAATAAACAAATCGGTAAGAGTAAGTAGGAGTTTAGAATATAGAATAGTGCGTAATTATCTAAGGAAGCGTAAAAATATCATATTAGTAAAACCGTAACTCGTTTCGAACCGGATTGGACATAGTTCTTGAAAAACGTGTTCGGAGCCCGGAATAGTAAAAATATTCCGAATATACCGTTAGACTAGTAAAAATATAAGATTTTCAAAAATATCAATTTTATAATTTTTCGGTAAGTAAAAATAGTAAATATCTCAATTAAACACATATTTTCTTACTACCAGTACTTTATTAGTCATATCTACTTTACATTACACTATTCTACACTATTCTTCTCTCTCTACTTTTTCTTACACCTACTCTTACAAACACCATAACCTATAACCTTTAATTTTTACCTTTCCCATAACTTTATTTCACATCTACCTTACTTATTATTACATTTAATCAACAAAAATACAAAAATTAAAACACTCCCTCTCTCCTCTCCTTGATGGCGCACATCCCTCTCCCTCTCCCGCTCCCTTAATTTTGTTTTATTTTTTTTTATTTAAATCACTCAAAAATCACTTCACATTTTCCTATAAATACCCCCCTCCTCTTTCACTTCTTTCACAAATTTACTACGCACAAATTCTCTACAAAAACTCTCTCAAATTCTCCTCTCAAAACTCTCTCCAAATATCCTCCCAAAACTCTCTCAAAATAACTCCAAAACAACTTCTACTTACAACAAAACCAAAACCACATAACACTACCAAAGTCTTCTTTAGGTAACCATTTCCTATTGTTTTCTTCTTCTCATGTCATGTAACTTTACATGACTAAAGTGTGAGTTTCCAAAGACTAAATGTTATAGAAGCTACACTATGTTCATATATTGTTCTTGTTCTTGAAAATCTATTTATGTTTATGTTATTATTTTTGTTCATATTATTGTTATTATATCTAAGTATTATTATCTATATCTATCTATCTATATATATATATATATATATTCTTAGAGCATATAAGCTCACTTGCAATTTATTTATCTATTCCATTGTAATTTATTTATTCCTTGTTATTTTAAGACTAGTCTCTAGTCTTAGACTTGTCCTCATCAAGTCAAAACAAAATTTTTTTCTTTCTTTCATTTTATATTTACTTTGGATGTAAATCCCCGAATTTTTAGATCCGAATTAAGGCTTAAACCCTAATCGGAAGTCAACCGGATTTCCAAAGTCAACAAAACCCTAGTTTACCGTAACCGCTTAAGTCCGGCATTGCCGATTTCTCAAGCCCTAAAAAACGAAGTTGGAAAAGTTCACTATAATAGTTCGTAATAGCTATAGGTTATATAAAAATATCATATTGGAGGAATTCGAGTGTCCTTTGAACCCGATCGGACATAGTTCTTGAAAAATGTGTCCGAGAGTCCGGAATAGGAAAATTATTCCGAATATACCGTTAGACTCGTAAAAATATAAGATTTCCAAAAATATCAATTTCGTAATTTTTCGGTAGCAAAAAATATCAAATATCGCTTTCATACGCGTATTTTCTTACTATTAGCATTAAATTGTCATGTCTACTTTTACATTACACTATTTTCTACTATTCTACACTATTCATCTATCTCTACTTTTTCTTACAACCTACTCTTACAAACCATACACCTATTTCTTACACATTTTCATTTCCAATACAATTTCACATCTTTCATTTCTTACTTTTATTTAACAAAATAACAAAAAATTAAAATTTCCTCTTCCCCATGCATGAAAGTAGCGCCGGCTACCCCTCCATGATACCTATTTTTTTTTATTTTTTACTTATTTAATTAACACAAATTATCTCCCACATTTTCCTATAAATACCCCCTCATACCTTCACTTCTTTCACACCACTTCTTCACTAAAGTTACTCTCTCAAAATCTCTCAAGAATTCTCTCCAAGAAGTCTCTTACAAGAAGTTCCTCTCTTCTTCTTTCTTTTAGGTAATATGCCTTCAAGAATTTCCCATGTTCATTTACTTAGTATGAACATAGTGTGTATTTTCTAAAACCATGAAGGTTAAGAAAGCAACAATAGGTTCATACTTTGTTTTTGTTCATAATCACAATTCCTTTATGTTTCCTTTATGTTCATAACTATCTAAATATCTATATAGCTATATATATTATTTAGAGCATATAAGCTCATTGTCTTGCAATTTATTTACCTTTCATGCAATTTCTTTATAGTTGTTTTAAGACTAGTCATTCTAGTTTTAGAATTATCATCATCAAGTCAAAACATTTTCCTTTCTTTTCGGGACTAGTCTTTTCTTAGTCCCGAGGTATTTTGATAAAGTTAAGGTCCCAATACTTGATTTACTTTCTTATTTGCTTAATCTTTCAAGTTATTATATTCCTTTATATTTCTATAGTTTATGATTCATAATCATGCATGAACATAATGTTTTTGTTTCAACAAAAATAAAGGAGGAAGTGTTTTCTTAAACTAAAGGTTCTTTTTAAATAAATGTAGAACATAGATTTCTTAAAAACTCATGAACATGCTTGGAAATGATTTTTTCTTAAATAAACAAAAGGTTTTATGAAAACTTATCTTTCATCAAGAAATAGAAATTCTTTTGGAATCATTACAAGAAATAAAAATATCATTTTATTACTTCTAAAAGTTGTTAGAATCCAAGTTTAGAAAATAAAACCACTCCTTAGGAAATTAAAGTAATTGCAAGAAATTAAATTTAATCTTAGAAAAAGAAATATTCATCTTAAATAACCCAAGAATCCTTTCAAAAGTAAAATGAATATTCCAATAAAATCTCAAGTTCAAAGTCTTTTAAAACCTTACTTTTCATAAGTTGAGACAACTTCATTTACTTCATACATTTGTTATGAGTCATTACATATATGTATATACCATTCAAAAAGTTTACAAAATACTTGAAATATTCATCTTTTCAAATGAGCTTTATTTACAAGAAGGAAAACAAGACTTTGCAAATTCGTGGCAAATCTGGTTGCTGCTTTTTCGAAACCAAAACGACTTAGTTTTATAAAAATAAGCTTAGAAATGCGTAGATCCTTTCGAGTAGGTAGAAAACGATATATTATACGCGAAATTCCGAGTTAAAATGAGCAAGTTATAGCCATTTTAAGTTGGAATTTCGCCTTATACGATTTTACCACGATTTTAAGAAAAGATTAGAATCTTCAAGAATAGAAGTTTTATGAAAGACTCATTTGGGTATTTCATCTTGTTTAGGTGACGAGGGACCCGAGATCGTCTATCCGGAGGACTATTTTGATTAGATCTACTGATATGGAGTGAGTTATTCCTCTCATCAAGTTACATTTCCTTGTTTTGTGCTTGTAAATAGAAGTACTAGAAATTAAAAGAAAGATAAAATGAAAAATGGTCGTGTGACTTGTGATTATGATTGCTTGAATATAAACTAAGAATATCGGAATTTGGTTTGATAAATGTTAAGACGGAATATACTCAATTTTTATTGAGTAAAATATGTTAATTCTTATTGATTTTATAGAAATCCAAAAGAATTGATACTTAATCAAGTTTAATGTCGTGTTTCAAGTTTTATAAAGCAAATGGAACGATTTGGCGAAATTACGCATGAGTTTGTAACAAGCTTCATGGATCAATATCACTTTCAATGGAATGCATAAGTACTCACAATTTCATTCCAAACTCGGGATGATTTGCTATCATTACTATTAGTTTTCTCATGAACTATAGCAATAGCAAACACATTTGGAGGATATACAAAGTTCAAAACTCATCCAGAACACTCAAAGCTGCCAGCCATAAGAGGAGAATCAATACCAGCCATCTTTTTAGAAGAATGGCCGGCACTGGGAGAATCATGGCCACCGGCCATCACGCGTGCACCACTTGTTTCGTGATTAATGGTTGCCAGCCTTGTTGCAACATGTCTCCAGCCATCTTTTATGCAAAAAATACTCTTTATATATGATGTTTATCTCATATATATAAAGAAGTAGGAGAGAGAAAAGGGGAATTATTCATTCATTATTCATTATTGATTGTTCTTGTTCTTTTTACTCTCAAGAAACCCTAGCTTTTGTTTTCTTTGATCATGAGTAACTAATTACTCAGTCTAGCCAAGGATTATTACGGGATCAATTCATCGAAGATTGTGAGATCCAATTGATCTATTGAGTTTATTCTATTTATGAGTATTCATATTTCATCTATTTGAATTGTTAAAATTGTTTTGATTGGTCATTACGAATTAGGCCTATTTGTTTGATTGACAAAGCGATTATTGTTATTTAGAACGTCAAATCCATAATTGTTTGATTGTTCCAATATAAGTAATACAATAACATGATTGGTTGCAGAATAAGTGATTGATTTATGTTATGGTGATTTATGATCTAATTTAAATAGTTCATGCTTTTGATCTATTGATTAGAATTGGTAGTCTCTCTAATTATTAATGCTATTGATAGATTAAATCTTAAGAGCTTATTTAGGGTTATCTAATCAATAAGGGAATAATTAAAGATCGTATCTTGATTATCAATACTCTAAGGAGAGATAGATTTTCAGAGCTTGTTGAAAGTCATAACCAATTTATTCATGAATTAGAATAACAATCTTTGCATCAATGATCATCTCTATGAATTGAACCGTGATAATTCTTTGGTTAGAACTTGTTGCTGTTGAATTTACATTAATAAACGTATTTGCTAGTTTTAGAAATAAATTATTTTCTAAATAATCGTTTATACAAAACCCCCAATTTTTCTTCTCTTTTGCTGATTATTGAAATAGAGATAGATTTTCCCTAGTCCCTGTGGAGATGATCCTGCTCACTACTATTTACAAAATTTTAAGAGTAGGTTATTTAATTTTGTTGGATTCAACACCCACCAATAAATAATTGATGATTCTTGTATTGATATGATTAGAATTGTGTTGATCACCTCTAACATGAACTAAATATTTTTGGTTAAATTTATATTGGAATTAATTCATGCATATCATATACATGGGTCACATTTGTTTCACTACTTTTCTTCGTATGGGGAAACGAGGAAATGATAGTGGTGGTTGGTAGGAGCCGAAAAGTCTACACGGTGGCTAGTAGGAGCCAGAAAGTCTATAGGGCAAGCAGGAGCCAGTAAATCTGCAGATATTGATGGTCGTATAGGCCTGTATACCTCCCAACCCTTGTCATGGAGAGCGTTAAATCCATGCTACACTTGATTTCCGGTTGATCATGTGTATCTTGCTTGTTCATATGATTTGTGCATTTTCATATGTTTTGATTAAATACTTGGTTGATTTATGGAAATGACTTATAGTTAGAATTATCTCACTAAGCTAGTTTTGCTTATACCCTTATAGTTTTCTATTACAGTATGGTTATCTATGGCTGGCCCCAAGAAGCCCCGTATGCCAGGTACGAGTATAAGCTACTAGGAGTTTTTTGAAGAAGTTTATGTATTTTTAGTTTTGAACATAGACTTCTAGAAAAAATCTCTATAGTAGGCTTATGTGGTAGTTATGTTTATTTTGATATTAGTATAGTTGAACAAAGACTTTAAGGCGGGGGAATGCCCCTAAGATAATGTACTAAATTGTTATTAAATGAAGATCTTATGTTTATCTATTTAAATTCATGCTTGCTTTTGCTATCTATTTAAACGTAATACCTCTATGAGTCTCCTGCTATCTTGGAAGCACGTCTTGCATATGATATCGAAGCTCCTGCGTGACTATGGATTGTCATTCATTAGCTTTAATATTATATGCGGCGGACTGCCATGTTTAGGGTACCCTCTGGGGCATGACATTGGGACTAGTCTACTTATTAGTCCCGGGAGCCTTGAAAAAGTTAAGACTCCCAATACTTGACTTTATTATTTATGTTATTTTGTTTGCTATTATTTTTCATAATTCATGTTCATTTAAATTGTTGTCTAAAATTTTAATTTCTAAAAATAATTGACAAAAAGGAGATTTTAACACTTAGAAATAAGTTTATGTGAAGTATAAGATCTATGGTTTAACAAAAATAAAGTTATTTCTTTTCAAGTTACAAAAAGAACCCACTATAATTTTAGAAACTACTTTTTCTATAAAAAGCTTCTTAAATCACTTATTATTCTACTTTGTTTTTATAAAAATAAATTTTGGTACAAGAATGATTTTTATGAGAAACATAACAAGAGGAAAGGGTGAGGAATTTTCAAATAAAGATATTTGCAAACAAATCGACAAAGAAAATTGTATAGGAAAAATAAATAGGAAGAACATAGCACTAATATAGAGCACTTAGAAAGAAGAAAATTTATTTTCAAAAAGTTATTTGGGAAAAATAATAAAGCAAAGCATCCTTGGGAAACCAAAGAAGCAAAATATTAATTTCAAAAGATTTACAAAATGAATTCTTGTAACTATGACTTTCTAAAACACCAAATCGACATTATTTTACTCAAGAAACATGATTGGACAACAAACACTTGAGCATGAATAAAATATGAGCTAAGTAACCATAAAAAGAGAATTTTTCAACTATATAGATAACTAAGTATTTATCAAGCAAATTTTGAATGATTGAGTCAAAGTTGTTTTTGAGTTAGAAAATTCGTGGTGAATTTTATCGCCACTGTTTCGGGGCCTAAATGGTTTAGTTCGATAAAAATAGTTTTAGAAATGAATAGATCTTTTTAAGTAGGTAGAAATCGGTATATTATATGCGCGATTTCGAGTTAAAATGACCAAGTTATAGCCATTTTAAATTGGAACTTTCCTTTATACGAATTTTAACGTTCTTTTGACATTGTCTTGTCAAAATTCAAGAAAATCATCAAGAAATACTCATTGTGGGTATTTTTTGGCTAGGTGACTCCAAGGAAGGATACCTATATCCAGAAGATTATTTCGATTGAGTGGAGAGTGTGAACGACTCACCCGTATAAGAAGAATAGTCGACATGGCATCGTGAGTTTATTTCCTTTAAATGCTATACTTGTTGTGCTTGTAATTTAGTTACATTAGAGTTAGAAAAAGACAGATGGATATGTATGTAAAATAATTCCTTGAAAGAATCCTAAGAATAGCGAGGCCGGAATTGATTTAAATGTTTGTTTTAGTATAACACTTGCTTTGTATGAGATTCTCTTATCGCCTTAAATTTGATAATAATAATGTTATGATATCATAAATAAATGGATTCATGCATATCATGAAGTGAGTCACATTGCATTGGGTTATTATCCTTGGGTGAGAAGCATAGTAAGCTCATGTCGAAAGCAACACTTGGTGGAGTGTTCGAAAGCAATTGCTTGATGGTGATAAGGAAAGGCTTGGCGGAAGATCCGAAAGCAAGGCTCAATTCAAGTGGACTTCACATGCTTGGCGACATTGGTCGAAAGCATAAATCTTTTTAACTAAAACTACTTGTTTTGAGGTTATGTATCACCAAACCCCGAATGGAGGGCGCAAATCCATTTAACATATAGTTCTCGGAAAACTATATGTCTTGTTTGCCTACGTGTATGTTGCATCTCATTTGATTGCTTAAACAACTTGTTTGAAATTTTGTTACAAGAAGTTATTTATGAAAATAGTTCTCACTAAGCCTGTTAGCTTATACCCCCATAGATATCTTTTGCAGTTCCCCTATCTGTGGTTGAGACCACGAAGACCCTGCAGTAAGGTAATTTCTTTTTGGATAAGGAAATTTGATGTGAAATTTAGTGTTGGATAAAATGTACGAACATTCTTCTAATAGATTGTGAATAAGGGAAATATCCCTAAGTTTGTAAGATCATTGATATAAGTAAATGAATATTATAAATCCTCTTTTCTTAATATGTTATTATATCTTCTTAAACTTCACAATTCCATGCATGGTCCTCTCAAATTGTGAGAGCACGCCTTACACTTAATATCAAAGCTTTTGGGAGTGGCTAAGGATGTCATACTTAAGCTTTAATATTGGTGTGGCGGAATGTTAGTTTAGGGTACCCCTTGGGGCGTGACAGGCAACGACGCCAAAAACTCGATTCGATTAAAATGTGTATATAAAAATGTAAGTTCGGATACTACTAGCAAGTATACTAGGTCAAATCAAGTAATATATAAAAGTGAGTCGAGTATCGTTCCCATGAGAACCAATTTAATTACTAAATCGATATTAGTTTTACTAGTATTTAGGAAATCAAAGTGTATCAATTTAAACTAGTTAACAAATTCTAATTTAACCTAATAGTATCAATAATGCAATGAGATTGTGAGAAAGCTATATCGGATAAATGTGGGAAGGAGCAGAATCCACCCTAATCTTTGCTAATCATACTGAAGTTATATTATATGAATAATTAGAATTGTGGATATTTGTAAGAAATTGTCAAGACCTAAAACTATCAAGTTTTAGTAAACCACAAAATAATCTATTAGCTTCCGCTATATAAATTATGAATGGAATCAAATTTACAATTATAAACCTCCCGATTCTATAATTGTCTAATATCCTAAATCAACTTCTCCTAATTCCTTAGTGAGAAATTAAAATAAAATATTGCATCAATTACATGGGACAATTTCTAAATTAGATTATACTCCGCCGCTTCCGCAATTGTTGTTTAATCTTAATTCATGAATTTCTATGAACCATAGTTCTTCTTCCAAATTATTAGAATTCTTATCAATTCAATTTCATACAGAAACAAAATAGATAATTAGGATTCAATACAAATATTCCATAATTTTAACAATCCTATAATATAAATTCAAAAATCATTTTAGCAAGATTAGGATTTCATCACTTCCCACAAGGAAAAGTTTAGCTACTCATGAATGATGATTCAATAATAAGATAAGAATATGCAATTGATATCATTATGAACAAAGAAATTAGATAAATGAATTGCATAAGAAAACAAAGATCAGATATCACCAATTCAAATATCACAATCTTCAATTACAAATTCTTGAAAGCTCAAACCTCTCACAAATCTCTACAAAATGCTAAAGCTATTGATCTATTGAATGTATACTGAAGTGTTTTTCTGACTTTCTTCACTCATGGAACTAGAGGGGGGAAATCCCCTTTATATAGGAAAAATTTCATGAGAAGCATTAATGAAAATTTTCAATTTTAACATTTACGCCCATAGTTAAAATTCCTACGCCGGCGGCTTAGAGTCTGGCATACATTGTAACTCCTTCTGCATAGGCAACCATTGAGATCTGAGCTGCCGGCTTTCACTCTATACTAGCCTGTCCACCTTCTACGCTAGCAGCTTTCAGACGACGTATGTTCAATTGAAAGAATGCTTGTAAAGCCGGCAGTGTATGCAACGGTTTTGAGAGTGCAAACATTTTCATCTTGTAAGCCGTCTCAACACCGGTAGCTTTGATTCTCAGAAAGCCGACGTTAAATGAAATCTATAGAAGCTGGCTTCTTCTTCTTCTACACTGGCAATGTTGAGCCAATTTGTTTATCTTCTCTTAGTCTATACCACATCAAGGCCGACGGTGTAGAGGCAACCTTAAGGATTTTCATTCTGTTAATGATGAAGGCTGGCCGTACACTGACTGTTTTGACTTTAGAAAAGCCGGTGTAGCCCCTAAGATTTTCCTATTTCCATTTCAAGGTTTCTTGTTTTGGTTTCTTTGTCTAAATTAGACCTGAAACATGAATTTCAACCAAAACAAGTACCTATTCTAGCTATTTAAACATCAAAAAGTTGTATATAATATGATCTTATCACCAGCCCCCTCATGATAGGATGTATTATAAGCATACTCTACCCATGGCAAAAATGTAATCCACTTCTCTGGATAATTCATAACAAAGCAACGAAGGTACTATTGAATAGTTCTATTCAACACTTCAGTTTGGCCATCCGATTATGGATGGTAAGCTGAACTCATATGTAATTTTGTCCCACTTAGGTGAAACAATTCCTTCCAAAAACTACTGAGAAAAATCGAATCCCTATTTGAAACAATGGTTTTAGGAAAACCATGAAGTTTGACAACCATCGTCAAAAATAAATTTGCACCCTTAGTAGCTATGAAATGATTATCCAATGCCCCCAATTGGCAATATTTGGATAATCTGTCCACTACTACGAATATCATAGTATAGCCTTTAGAATTTGAAAGATGTGTAATGAAATCCATGGAAATATCTTCCTAAATTCTAGTAGGAATAGGTAGTGGAGCTAATAATCCAGCTGGTGCTGTAGTCACATACTTAATCTATTGACAAATGTGACAATTTCGAACATAAGCTTCAATCTGTGGTCTCATCTTAGGCCAATAAAATTGACTGGCAATGCGCTTAAATGTCTTAGTAACCCCAAAATGTCCTGCAATCGGTGAACCATGAAATTCCTCCAAAATTTTAGGAATTAATAAGGATTCAAGCACAAAAAATAATCGAGTCCCACAATATAACAAACCACGTCTCCATTCAATCTTCTGCTTGGTAAAATTTCCTGTTTGCAACTAAGAAATCAGATGTTGAAAAGCTAGTGATGTTTGATACTCCTACTTAAGATCATCAATACAATTGAAAATTGGCATAGAAATTGCCAAGAAAGAGGCATCACTGTACTGTCTAGATAATCCATCAGCCAACACATTTTCCACTCCTTTCTTATAGATGATCTCATAATCGTAGCCCAACAATTTAGTCACATAGCATTGTTGTTTAGGTGTCTAAATCACTTGAGAAAGAAGCTCTATCAAACTACGATGATTAGTTCGAATTTGAAAATGATTACCCAACAAATATTGCCTCCATTTCCTTACTGATTCAACTACTGCATACAATTCCCTAATATATGTAGAAGCTTTCCTTAAATGTTTAGGAAGTTTCTTACTAAAATATACAATTAGGTGAGAGTGTTGTAGCAACACTGCTCCTATCCCAACACTTGAGGCATCTGTTTCTACCATAAATGGTTGGCTAAAATCTAGCAAGCCAAAACGGGAGCATGAATCAATACTTCTTTAAGTTATTGAAAAGCTTGATCAGCTCTGGTTGACCAATGAAAACCATCATTTTTCAACAAATCTATTAAAGGGCTAGCAATAGTGACATAACCCTTAATGAATTTCCTATAGTATCCCGAAAGGCCAAAAAGGCTCTCAATTGTTTCACATTCACATGAGTTTCCCATTTTGATACTGCCTCAACTTTAGATGGGTCTGGTTTGAGTTCATTGCAAGAAACCACATGGCCCAAATATTTAATGGTAGTTTAGGCAAAAGAGCACTTACTCTCCTTCAAATAGAAATGATTATCCAATAAAATTTGTAATACCACAGTCAAATGTTGCAAATGGTCCTCCATTGTGCTTCTATATATCAAAATATCATCAAAGAAAATGATCACAAACTTTCTCAAATATGGCTGAAACATAGTATTCATTATGGATTGAAAAGTGGAAGGAGCATTGGTTAAGCCAAAAGACATTACAAGAAACTCGTAATGCCTTGGTGAGTTTGAAAAGCTATTTTTTCCACATCTTTACGATCCATTCTGATATGGTGATACCTTGCTCTAAGGTCCAACTTAGAAAATAAACATGCATTGTGCAGTTCATCAATCAATTCATCAACTGTTGGTATGGGAAAATTATCCCGAACAGTGACTTGATTTAATGCTTGATAGTCCACACAAAATCACCAACTCCCATCTTTCTTTTTTACCAGTAAAAGTAGAGATGAAAAGGCACTTGTACTTCTTTGTATAACAACTTGAGTCAACATGTCCTCCACTTGCCTTTCGATCTCAGTTTTTTGAAAATGTGGATAGCGATAAGGTTTGACATTGACTAGAGAAGTATTTGGAAGTAAATGAATCTGATGTTGAATAGTGTGAAGTGGTGGCAATCATGAGGGTGCCTTGAATACACTAGAGAATCTGCCCAATAATGCTTTAATAGCATCATTGTTGGTGGTACTCCATGATGTTTCTCTTCTACCTCCTGAGCCACCAATTGATAACAAGTAGCAATGGCATCTATATAAACCAATCTGCGTAATTGATGATGAGAAATTTCCTCAGTCAAGTCAAACTTATCACCTATCAACATAACAGTTTTCCCCTTAGAGAAAAATTCCATTGTAAGCTTGGAATAGTCCATCGTTACTAGTCCCAACTTATTCAACCATTAAATTCCCAAGACCACCTCTGTACCCTGTATTGGTAGAACATAAAAAGAATTCGTGAAAGCCCAAGATTGAATGGAAACATCAACATCAGAACATATCCCCTCACAATGCATTGTCAAACCATTGCCAATCATTACTGAAAATTTTGGCACTGGTTAGACAAGAAAACCCAAGTGGTGTACCAGTCTCGCTAGCACAAAATTGTGCATTCTACCCGTGTCAACCAAAATCAAAACCTCCTAACCATTTATATAACCCTTGAATTTCAACGTTCATGGTTTCAGAGTGCTTGATAAAGCATGATAACTGATAGACCCTGTCGCGGAGGCAGTATTGTCCATATCATATGACTCTAACCTTCCCTCAGATTCCTCATCAACATCATGCAATAATAAAAGAAATTTAGATTTTCATTTATGATTTCGATGATATTTTTCATCACAATTATAGCAAAGGCCTTGTTCATGTCTAGCTAACATTTCTACTGGAGTCATTCTTTTAATTGGAAGAGTTGGTTTCTGTGTATGGGAAAGGGTATTTGTGGCGTTTGAATTAGTGTTTTAAGTGTAGAATGGAAAGTGTATGGTTTAGAAAACTATAAAGGTGGTATGTATTTGGAATTGTGAGATACTGTGTATGGTTTGTGAAAAGAAGATTGGTCATTGTGTTTACTCTCATGCATTTTGGCAAGCCAAATAGCATGCACAAGAGTCAATGGTCGGGTAATTTGAATTTCTAGTTTTATATAGGGTTTAAGACCCGATACAAAACAACTGAGAAGAAATGATTTGGGTAAACCAATAACTCTATTTGATAAAGGTCCAAATTGAGTCTGATATTCCTCTACAGATCTGACTTAAATGAGTTTAGACAGGGTACCTTGAATATCTTCATATTCAGAGGGGCAAAAACGAACTTCAATGGATTTCTTGAAATTTGTCCAAGAACTTAGCTGTTTATTATTGTACATCCATTTATACCAATCTAAAGCTCGTTCCTCCATTGCAAAAGAAGCAATGGTAATACACTGTTCATTAGGAATTGCATGAAATGCAAAGAACTGATCAGCTTTAAAGATCCACCCCAAGGCATCATCCCCGGTAAATTTAAGGATTTCCAATTTGATTCCTTTTAACAAATTCTCAGCCATACTACCCCCATTATTGGAAAATGATGAACTCGAATATTGATCTATGGAATGATTGTGCACCAGGTTCTAATTCCGACTCAAATTCTTGGATTATTCCTCGATTTTTTTGTCTATTTCAAGCCTTAAAGCTTGTAATAAAGTAGTCTGCAGTTGATTAGCCAATTCTGCAAAATTTTCTTCCATTGCTACTGATCGGGTTAAAGGAGCCATAGAACGAGAGCACCACTTTGTTAGGGACCTTTAAGTAATTTTACCCTCTCCTTAACACTAAGTATATAAACCTCACTCTTGTTTTTATCGTCACTCTTCTCTGGTACGATCCGAAATCCTAACTTCTCTTACTATCTGTATTTCCTCACATTCGTTTATGTTATCTCTTCCTGACCACTAATGACTATGATTATTTGTTCTGTTAGGTATACCTAATTTGTTCGAGCCAGATCACACTCCAAGGCACCTTATTTATGAGGAAAGTTTTTCATACCCCTCTTGTATTTTGTTCTTCTATTTATAATGCTTGAGTACATGAGGATATTTGTTACATATTGAGTAACTACTTGCTATTCTCGGTACTGTTCTGTTGAGATCTATGCTATACTGTTGAGATCTATGTTCTATTCCAATTGAAATTGTAACTAAAAGCTGTTAGACATAGTAATCTGTCATCTTGGCTGGCTTTGTACTGTTCCTTTGTTGTCTGTCCATAACAAAAATCCATTGTGATGTTTACCACTTCCACTTTAGATCAAATAACGATTGAAATTCACTTATCAACTATTAATGTTCAATTCAAACTTCATGACATGTTATACACTCTGCTACAGTGAGCTATCTCCTTTATCATATTATTTCATATCTAATCCTACTTTGAATTATATCTTCAGTTTTCTTGAATGAATTAAATAATCAGATGTTTATGCCTTTTTTAAAGATATTTTTGTTTAGCTCTAGCACATTTGGTACTTAAAACTAAATTTCATATCTAACTACACCATCATTATACAAATTCAACACTAGTCTCTTACCACTTGTTATGGCCCTTAAGATGTTATGTCTTTCTAGATCTATTCTCAAGGCTACTTTAATTCAATCAACTAAAATAAAATGTTTGGACAATAAGCAAGAATCACATCAACTTTACTAATCATTAGCTCAGTATCCATCCTTCTCAAATCTTCCAAGACTATTTTAGAGTGGTAATCATCATAACCACCACTACTTGCCACCTTCTACAAAGAGCACTACAGAGCATAACTTTTTTAGTTCTAGCTCAGTTTCTTTTAATTTGGTCCATATGAACCTTAACGTATTTTATATGAACCCTTAATTAGGAATTAAAGGAAATTTGATTTTTATAAAATTTTGGAATTGCTATTGAAATTATATTAAAATAAATTAGGATCAATGAGTAATTTAATTCTAATTTAGCCACTAATCTTCATGAGACAATTTAAAAGAAGCAAAATTTTATGAGTTCAAGGTCTATCCTATTTAAACCATATTGTCACACCCAAGGGGTACCCTAAACGTGGCAATCCACCATACACAATATTAAAGCCTATGAATGACTACCTCAGTCACGCAAAGGACATCCATATCATGTACAAGGCGTACATCACAACCAAGGGAACGCATCGGAGTAACGCAATTTATATTGATAATAAATAAATAACAAGGCAAAGAGAATACTTATCATAAAACATAAACATATTTAAATTACAATTCTTAGGGGCATGTCCCTCTTTGTCTTCAAATAAATATACATATTAGAATCTTCTAAATACTAACATAGAATTCATTACATATAAAGAACCTTACAAAATTACTTCATCTTATGTTTCCATTTCCTTCATAGAAGCTTAACATCCTTCCATGACTTCCTTAATGTCATGATCCTCAATTTAAGCCACGGGTATACCTGTTTCAGCAAAATCTATAGGGGTATAAGCTACAACTAGCTTAGTGAGATATTCCTTTTCATTGGCATCATTTTCAAACAAGTTCATTTAGATTTTCACACATATGCTAGGCATACAATGCAACAATCACATGATCATGCAAATATATATAGTTACTCGCAAACCATATATAGAACGGATTTACCCCTCCATATCGAAGGTTAAAGAATCGGGGTTGAAGATCCTCGATCTTCTACTGCTAGTCCCCAGGTCCTCACCCACAGCATTCGGTTGGCTCAGCTTCGAACCTAAAGTCACATTCCCCAGGCGATTTGGATCCTCTAGGAAGGAACATGGCCCATGTCACCGCACGATCACAGCTAATCCAACTCTACGCGTAGGAGCAGCCTTCCGAAAGAGATGTGACTCGATGGATGCTATGCGTGAGTGTTTCATTTTTCTTAAGACAATCCTTATTAAGGTTTATTAGGGGGCAATCAATCAATTTAACAATTAATAAGCAGTCATACAAGTAAGTAAACAAAATAATTTAAACAAGCAGTTTAAAGTTGCGATATTTTTAATTCTTATTTCATGCATAAACATAAAATCACATATATACTCATAATCCCGAATTCCCTAAATATATATTCATTTTTATCTTTTCTTAGTATACTAATACTACTACTTTACAAGCACAAGCAAGGTAACGAAATTAAGAGGAATAATTCACTCGTCCATTTCGCGATCTTCTTAGTCGTAGTAATCCTCAGGTAGGGTATTCTTGTATCCTTCGTCACCTAGACAAAAGAAATACCCGGGATGAGTATTTCGTAGAAATTTTACTTAAACTTTCTAATTCTATTTCACTATATTCGTAAAATCGTATAGAATGAAATTTCAATTTAAAATGGCCATAACTTGCTCATTTTAACTCGGAATTTCGCATATAATATACCGTTTTCTACCTATTCGAAAACATCTATCCATTTCTAAGGTTATCTTTGTCATATAAAGTCATTTGGGTTCCAAAAACGTTGGGTACAGATTTAAAACGAATATTTCTAAACTTTTGCAAATCCATTTTCTAACTCAACTTCATTCAAAAATCCTTTAGTAAAAATATAGATATATATATATATGTGTTGTATATCTAATTGATAAATCCTTTGATTATATAGATAAGCTCACTTTGTATGCAAAATTTCTAATGGTAACGTCTCAACAATTTATTTTATACAATAATTCATTTTGAGTTGTTAAAACCTTAACTTTAACAATTTCTTTTTAGGTCGTTTGAAGAAACTTTATATTTTCATAGGTTATTATAAATGAGTATAGTCTTATTTTATTTTCTTCATTCTTTTTCCAAAAACAAGTAAATTTTCCTTTAACTTTTAGTCTTGCATAAATTTTACTTCCAGTGATAAAAGATCAAATTTATCAAAAGTGTATTAAGTTGTTGAAACCCCTTTTTATAAATTTGTATTTAGAGTGGTTTTTAGAAAATGAGTCTTGTCTTCTTATATTTATTATTTAAAATATAAGTTTTTGTTTTCTAAGACTTGTTCTTTTTTTTTTTCCTTTGAAAAGTATTCTCTTTGTTGATAAAATCAATTATTTTTAATCTTATCTTCTTTATATTCTTTGAAAATGAGTTCCTTCTTTAGAAATTTGAAAACCATTATTTTTCCTAAGTGGGTATATAACTTTATGGGTTGAATTCATCTTAACTTTGAAAACTAGTTTGTTTCTTAGTTTTGTTATGAAGTAAAAAAGAGTTTAAATTTTAAGCTTTTTGTAAAAACTTTAAATATTAATAAATTATTTTACTAAAACTTAGGTTACCATAATATACAAAGAAAATATTTATTTCTTATGTTTCCTTGGTAAACTATCTTTGTTATTTAAGAAAACATTGAGAAAACTCTATTTCTATGTTGTTGATAATAACTCCATTATTTTGTGATAAATTACATAATAGAAAATTTAGTTTTAAGTTCCTATAATAAAGTAGAATTTTACTTTTAAATTAGTTGAGACAATATCATTATGTAGATGCAAGTATTATGAGCATATAAAATAATAAAAACATAAGAAAATACTAGAAACAATTAATAAGCAAAATAAAAATATCAAGTATTGGGAACCTTAGCTTCATCAAGGTATCCCGGTCAAGTATTGGGAGCCTTAGTTTCATCAAGGCATCCTGGGACTAAGAATGGACTAGTCCCAAAAGATTAAAGAAAATAAATAAAAGATTGTTTTGACTTGATATGGACAAGTCTAAGACTAGAAAGACTAGTCTTAAAGAAATAGCATGAAATAAATAAATTGCAAAGCATGAAATTAAATAAATAACAAGTGAGCTTATATGCTCTAAAGATTATATATATACATAAATATATTTAGTTATATATGAATAAGGAATTAGCATTATAATAACAATAAAATCAACATAACATAATAAAATAGGAAGTTCATGTACAAGAACAAAACATGAACATGTTGTTGCTTTTACTACTCATATGAGTTTCAAAACAACACCATAGTCATGTTAAGTTACATGACATGAGTAAATAAATTGTTGGAAGAAATTTTTACCTAAAATGTTTATGTGGTTTGAAGATAGTAATGAATGTATGGTTATGTGGTTATTGAGAAATGGTAGTTGTAGAGAGAAATTTTGTGAGTATTTGGTGAAAGAGAATTTTGATAGAGGAAAATGTTGTAGAGAGAGTTTGTGTAGTGAATTTGAGAGAGTTTTGGTAGTATAATGAATTGTGTGAAAGAATGAAGGAGGAATGGGGGTATTTATAGAATTTTGGAGTGAAAATTAGATGTAATTAAATAAATTAAAAAAGAAATAAAATGAAGATGAAGAGAGAGAGAGAGTGGTGGACGGCAACCTTGGGAAAGAGGGAGAAATTTGATAAAAAAATAAATTTTAGAAGAAAAGTGTGAGAGAAGTTTAGTAATATGTGGTGTATAATTTTTATGGAAAAAGAAAATTGTAAGAAATAAATATGTAGGTATAAGAATAGGTAGTGAGAAAAAATAGAGATAGAGAAATAGTAATGAATAGTAGAAAAGTACTATGAATAGTAGACTAGATAATTAAAGTACCGATAGTAATAAAAATACGCGTATAAATGCGATATCTGTACTTTTTAGCTACCGAAAATTTTGAAAACTAATATTTTTGAAAACCTTATATTTTTGCGAATCTATTGGTATTAACGGAATATTTTTGCCATCCGGTGTACCAGGGCACGGTTTTTGAAAACTGATCCTGTTCGAATCCAAAGGACACTAGAATTTTTCGAATCTGATATTTTTAAGCTTCCCTTTCTTATTACGAACTATTATCAACAATTATTTTCATTTCCTTGTCTAGGGTTTAAGAGCATGGGATTGCCGGATCTTAAATACTATGGTATGTTGTAAGCTTTGTTGACTTTTAAGGTTCTGGTTTGACTTCCGGTTTTGTCGAGTTATTCGTAAGATCATATAATTTTGGAGTTTTGATCGTTTTATATTTTTAGCTCAATATCTAAGGTTTATCTTATTTTATTTGTGATCATTTAATAGTTTTCAGTTCTCGGGATCGTTTAACCGAATCTAAGGTTATGAGTTGACTCAGTTTGACTTTTGGTAAAAATTGAAATTTCTGATTTTGAAATACATCGAGGGTTTTAAGATCTTAGCATTTCGTTGTTGAGCGTTATTTGGATATATTGTCTTGATTTGCGTGTTAGGAAACGGTTAGCTGATTTGATTGATGTACGGATGTTGATTCAACCGATAGTTAGTTTTTCTTTTTTTTTTTAGAGTTCCCTATTTCTCGGATTAAGAAATCTCGTTTTTGATTTTATTTAGAATTAGGTTTTAACTTGGTTCACTTTTTAGGGTTTCGTTTCCAGTGTTTGACTTTTAGGATTATTTTCTAAGAATTATGAAATTTTCAAGGGTTTACACATATGGTTATTGCCTTTAAACTTTTAAATTAAAGTTTATTTCTTTAATACTCTAAAGAATGTTAATATTTACAAGAAAAAGAAAAAGGGTATTTACAAAAAAAAAAGTATTTGATTTAAAATTTACATTGACAATAGTAAAAAGTAGTTTTTCATTTTTAAGTCACCATGATGCCTATGCACCTGTTAAATGTGATTAAATTGATATAGTTGTTTTTGTGAAAACTTTTAGTGGGTCAATATCTTTTATATTTTTTAACTCTTTTGAATCTAAGTGTCTTATATTTTGTAATATTGGCAAAAACAAATATTTGATGTGATGAGAGTCATAAGAACTACTAGCTTCATTCTTCATTATAAAAATAAGTTTTTCAAGGTGTCAAAATAAGGATTATAGTTGGTCTTACTTTGCATATACATTAGTGTTGACATGCATAAGGATAAGTATACATATTATCATGTATTTGTCCTACATTGCTATTTTTCTTACTATTCTCATTTTTTGTTGAATTTGTCTTTGTCATGGTTTACTATACATGTTATATATTAATTTTAGATATACACATTTTTATGATTATATATACATATTTTTTAGTTTTTAGTTTTTTCTATCTCTTTCTTTTACTAATTACTTTCTAAAAAATGAATAAAAAATGAACTTACCTAGACTATGACAGAGGGTATGCGATCCAAAATAGGTCAATGGGTAGGTTTTAGATCGTTGATGGAATAGGCAGCTCACGGATCACTATGAGGTATCTCTAGTGGTGCCTAAGCCTAAGTAAGAAGTCGAGAAGGATGAATCTAGAGTAAGGAATGATGAAAAATTATTCCATGCAATAGCCAAAAGTAGTGTCTAGAGGCAACAATAGTGGTCCTCTAGGTATCACTTTGTAGTAGTGGTTTTCCTCAATAATCCTTCTTCAATAAGAATTTCTAAGAAATTCATCCAGAAATAAAACCATAACTTTTAAAAGGGAGGACTTTAGATATGTATGTATGAGTGAATTCCTATGATTGTTGATGGTGCAAATGAGTTTCGAGTAACTATTCATATGGTTTTCATATCCAATTTCTTTAGGAAGCTTTGGAAAAAAAAAACCTAATCTTTAATTCAAACACAAATCACAATTGATCAAATTTTATGCTAACAAACTCGATTTTACTTTATTTTGTTATTTATATTGTGGATATAATCTATGATAGTTGCTTCATTTAAGTGACTCGATGCTATATTATTATTTTTTTATTTTCCCAATGAGAATTGGATAAGATTCCACATGAATTGAAACTAAATTTGTGTCTCAATTTATAGGATCTCATGTAATCTACAAGATTTGGCTGTAATTTTAATGGGATATTGCAACAAATAGTACCTAAAATAAGCCTAAAAAGAGTTGTCATGAAAAAAAAAAAAAAAAAGAAGTTTAAAGAAAATTTGTTATGGAGTTCAAAGAAAACTTTACCACGAAAATAAAAGAGAGATCTTATTTTCGCTCTAAAGGGGATTAGACACACGAAGGGGTTGGAAATGATGCTCATCTACCTAAGATCCGTTAGGGATTAAGATTGTGCACCTCCATGCTAACGGTTCATTTGAAGTTGTTATAACCATCTTTGAATTTGGACATTGTCCTTTCAAGCGAGAAATCACTAATATCAAATATTTGATGGCACTCCTCCAAGCTAGCATTTATTGATACTAATAGCACTCTTTTTAACTAGCATTTGATGATGTCACTCCTCTAGGCTAGCATTTAGTGGTACCAATGGCATTCCTTTGAGCTAACATGTTACAGAAGAGCCAACGGTCCAAAGTTTAGATCCGAATCAAACATGAAGACCAAGTGGCAACCATGGAACCTCAAAAGAAATTCAAGTCCAATAAGTTCCTCAAGGACCAATCACAAGAGCTAAGCTAAGAAGATTCAACAAGCCTACAATAATCACTTCCAAGGCTTATTAGAGCATGCTAAGGATGAATCACAAGATTATCAAGGCTTTGGAACAAGGATGGAGCAAGTATACTTCAATATTTTTCAAGTATTCATCAAATAGAGCCAAGGAAAGCTGATTTGTGCAGAGAAACAAGAATGGCCGCCAGCCATTATACCCATGGCCGCCGGCCATGACTCCCCTGGCCACTTTTTCGAACTTTACAAATTTTGCTCCAGAATGCTCATGGCCGCCAGCCAACATTTAGGACGTATTTAATTCATTGTTTTGACGTTTTGTTTTCCTTTGTTTGGTTATATAAACCTATTTGGTTGTTTGTAAAAGATAGATTATTGTTAAATGAAAAACCGAAGCTTTTGCTTGAAATCTTTGTGTTCTTGAGAGAATACATGCTTTAGGAACATTCAAAGAAGATCGATCACCTTCTTTGTGGAGTGTTTCGCAATTAGGGTTTGTTATCCTAATTCTTTAGATCAACAACCTAAGACAAATCTGATATCTAATCCTTCTTAGGGATTGAAATCAAAGGCATCCGTGGGTTTTCTATTCATTGTGTTGGGGGTTCGCAATATCCAAAGGGGTTCTCACGCCTGAATACGAAGGTTCTCGTATCATAACATTTACTAATACTGGTAACATTTTTTTAAGCTAACATTTGATGTCACTCCTCCAAGCTAGCAATTATTAATTTTGATGGCACTCCTTCGAGCTAGCATTTGCTGATATTGATGGTGATCCATTGAGCTAACAATTTATAAAATTGAGCATTTTAAATTAGATGACACCCATTCACTGGGAAAGCCTAAATGGGATAACGCTCCTCTAAGCTACCTACATTAAGGTTGGAACTTTGAATTGGGACAATGCTTTTTAAGCTACCTACCTTTAACTTGAATAAGAAAATTAAATTGAGATAGTGCTCCTCCAAGCTTACTATTTTTTATCTTGAAAAGGGATAGTGCTTCTCCAAGATAACTATCTCATATTTGAAGATTTAAATTGTGACGATGCTCCTTTAAGCTAGCTATTTTGATCTTGAAATGTGATAGATGAATTGAGACAATGCTCCTTTAAGTTAGCTATTTTGAGCATAAAATATAAAAAATGAATTAAGACAATGCTCCTTCAAGCTAGCTGTTTTGAGCTTAAAATATGACAAATCAATATTGGTAATGCTCCTTCGAGCATATCATCTGAAAAAGATAGATTAGATAAGGCTTTTATAAGCAAGTGATCCAGAGGTTAAGATATTGCTTTGATTGTAAAGGACATGTAGAATAGCACTATTTATGAGCAAGTGACTTGATAGAACAGTATTCCTTTAAGCAAACAATCCTAGAAGAAGAGAAGGATATCCTAAGGAGCAAGTGATCTCATATCTAAGATAGTGCTCCCATGAGCAAATGATCTCAAAAGAAAGGCAAGACAACATACCTTACGAGTAAGCGATCCAATATTTAGGATAGTGCTACTTCCAGCAAATAATCCTAAAAGACAAGTAAGATAGCACTTCTTTTGAGTAAAAGATCCAACATATAAGATAATGCTCCTTCGAGCAAACGATTCTAAACGACAAGTAAGATAGTGCTCTTTAGAGCAAGCGACTCAATACTTAGGACAATGCACCTACAACAAACGATCCTAAAAGATAGGCAGGATAGCTCTCCTTACAAGTAAACGATTTAGAAAAGATAGGTTGGACAATAATCCTACGAGTAAGTGATCCTAAGATCAGGACAATGCTCCTATGAGCAAACGATCCTATGTGATAAGTTATATGGTGTTCATGCATGCAAGAGATCTTAAGGCAAGATAATGCTCTTTTGAGCAAATGACCATAAAAAAAAAAAAAAAAAAGGATAGGGCTATAGGGTTTCAAAGTTTTATAAAATAAAAAATTTATAGTAATTTTGCAGCGGAACAAGAAAAACCATAAACCAGTATCCAAGTCTTTTGATTAGATTAAAACAAAAAGGGTTTTTTTTGAATTCGTTACACCTTAATTCAAAGCTTTAAATCGATCAATAGATCAGATCTGTAAGTCCTATGAATCTACAATCCCCTCTATGATATCCACAAGAATGAACACGCCTTATTTGACTAATATAAGGGTGACACTGTCTATGTCTTATATTAAATCTAGATATCATGTGGCAAAATGATGATGACATAAGTTACGATCAGGTAAAAATCAAATCACCGACCTTCACTTAATTTGGGTAAACATGATGTCTTACTAGAGACCACTTATGTTTTGTTTACAAAAATTGGTTTTGGGTCAACTTACAACATTAAGTGAACCTACAGGATCACACACAAAAGAATGAAAAAAAATGATCATGGACTAAATTTAAATAAGTGCAGCGAGTATAATAAATTTATTTATTATTAATCTTAATTTGTTAAGAATAATAAATAAATATATTTTTCTTAAGAACAATAATGATTCCTATTTGGACTAGGAATTTTTATGTTAACAAATTAATATACGCTTAATAAGATTAGGGATACTAATTTCATTATTCATATTGGCATTAGTATAAATAAGATATAAGAGGTTTCTTTTAGGTTGAACAATGTGTGCCATCAACATTAAACTTACAAAGAAATTATGTAAACCCTAAAAGGGAAAACACAAGAGTCATGAGAAAGTCATTTTAGATTTGATCTAAAAACAATCTAGATTACACTAGCATGCGATAGAATCCATGTGTAAAAATTAAAAAAAAAAAATTGAAACATCATTAAACAATAAAGATCAGAAATCACCAATTCAATCTCAATAGTTTGAAATCTTTGTTGCAATCTTCAACAGTTTCTCCAATCTCTAATTCAATTATAAGGCTTCTCAATCAATAATCTTGAATCTGGAACAACACTCTCTAAATTCTAATATATGATCTATATTCTACTTGAGATCTAATGGAAATTTGATATGGAAATTCATGGTTTGTCTCTTTTAATCAACATAACGGGGAGTTTTATAAGTAAAAGCAAAGGAATTCCATTGGGCACGAAGTATACCAGCAACGTAGAGGCAGTGTAGAATCTACACTGATTGAAATACCTGCAGTGTTGAAGCCCATGCTAAAGATTTTCATTCTATAGGTGTGCAATGCCTGTTCAAGGCTAGCGGCGTTAGATCTCTAGTAGCAAGCATATGTGCAATTTGATGAAGGCTAGTGAATCTATTGTTAAAGCTGGTGGTGTTTGTTCTTTGGTGAAGGCTGCCTATAAAGGCCCGTGGCTTATTTGATGAAATGGCCGGCCTTGATTTTTCATTGCTCTCTATATTTGCACAAAACTCCTCCAAAATTCTCGTATCTGCATTTTAAATACTTTAAGACCTGGAAATCAAATTGAGAACATTTAAGTATCAATTCTTTTCGATATCTATAAAATCAATAATAAGTTAGCATGAATTGTTCAATGAAAAGTGTATAAAATATGACTTTATGAGGTAGGCTCTTGAGCAACTATAGAAGCATGTGGTTCTTGGCTAGCAGCAATAGGCTCATTCTCAAGTGTAACCATTTCCCTTGTTACTTGTGCAGCAGTAGATTGAGCTCCTACTTCTATCATTTTCCAATCCCTAAAAGATCTCTTCTGGAGTTCTCTAAATCTATATATTGCATCAATGGGCCCTTATGTTAGCCATAACTCCAAATTCTTCAAAATTCTAGTGATCGGGTACCTAAATAGATTCCCTTATCCAAGAGGCTTGCTTGAGTCCAAATTTTCCAAGCCACTAGCAAACCAACATTCATTCTTCTTCTTCTCATCATAATGTATAAAGGATGCAGCTCAGCCTCTTCTATTGTGGCTACTCCTTCCAACTTCGAAAATATGCTCCTAATGAGCACGTAGTGTAGCATTCTAGTACTTAAACACTTGAAATTCAATGTAATGGTCTTAGAGGGTACAAATATGACCTCGATTTCTTCAGCTACAAATTGTTGGGTTTCCATAGGGTTTTAAAATTATAAAGATCAAATCTTTCGTAGCGGAATTCAAAAAGAAAACCCTAACCCTATATCCATGTGTATTGATTAGATTAAAACAAAACAAATAGTTTGATTTCGTACCTCTAAAAGCTTGAAACTTGAAATCAATTTGTAGGTACTGCAAAATCACAATACCCTCCACGGTATCCACACAAACAAGCACTCTTCAAAAGGATTCTTCACATGCTAGCGTGATCTAAAACATTTCTAGATGATATTAGGATTTTCACACACGACTCTTCGTGCTTCACTCTTTAGGGTTTGCAGATTTTTTCTGCTAGCCTAATGTCGACAGACAAGTCGTTAACCTTAAAGAGATCTCTTTATGTGCCTTTTATACTAATGTCATTCTCACATGAGTAATGACATTAGTGCCCCTTAATCTAATAAGGGATAATATTTCTTAAAATATAATTCTTTCACATAACAATGTAAAAATTTATTATTACTCTCAATAATAATAAATTATTATTCCTATAACACATTAAATTTAGTCCATGATCCTTTAATTTATTATTATTCTTAATAATAATAAATTATTATTCCCACAAGACATTAAATTTAGTCCATGATCCTTTTTACTCGTTCTTTTGTGTGTGACCCTATAGGTTCACTTAATGCTGGCAATTGACCTAAAACAATTTTAGTTAACAAAAAAAAAAAAAAGTGGCCTCTAACAAGACATTATGTTTACCCAAATTAAGTGAAGATCGGTGATCCGATTTATACCTAATCCATAACTTATGTCATTATCCTTTTGTCACATGATATCTAGATTGAACATAAGGCATGGATAGTGTCATCCTTATATCGTTCAATCTTATCATTTCTCAATTTCTAAGTAAATTGATAAAAACAAATGAAATTGATCACACTATCAATTCATTTAAGCACGGCCATGCATTTCTCAATCTCACTCATCGAGGGCCTAGAGATATCTCTCTCACAACGAGAGGGACAAATCCCATCTTAATCACTCAATTTCCTCTACATGATTTACATTATGCCCAATCTCAACCTTTATAATTATCTAGTTAAAGACAACGTTTGATTGAGTTGAAACATAATATTCCTCATTTTGGAATCCATGGTGATTTCAGGTCTGAGGATACGATGACATCTTATTTTGAGAATCACTTATGACACTAATCCATATAGTGATCTCAAAGCCGGTCAGTCCAGTACATAGTTCTCCAACATGTACCTATGAGTTTGATTTATATCTCCATATAAATAAACATCCCATGAGTATCAGTCAAACCTCATACTAGATTTAATTCATTATTGTTCCCACAATAATGAGCATCTAGGGATATTTAGAATAATTAAATTATTCATGGATCCTATTATAAAGTAAACATGCAAACAACATAAGAGAATGTTTATAAATGACAATATCTAGTAATTGGCTTAGGGCACAATCACCAACACAAATTTCCTCCATTCTTCCTCAAAAACTGCTATAGAAAGCTTCTCAAACTCGTCATCATATGGGGTCTCTTCATCATCATACAAATCCATGGCAGCTATAAACTATTTCATGGTTTCTATCGTGTATTCCCCAAATGCATAAAAGTGCATAGAGTTACCTAAATTTGGCACTTGAAATCCAGTTCTAAAACTAGCCATGAAAGCCATGGTCACTTCACCAAAAACTTCTTCCCTTATTTCAAATATTCTTTCCTATGTTGGATCCTCAAAATACCTTCTAAAGTCTTCCTCCGTTCCATAACTCCTCAAAATATCCGAACTTAACACAACATTTTTAGCAATTTTCTTTTTAACTAGATACAATTTAAATTTTTCCCTATCTTCTGCATTTAATCCTATTTGGATTTATGGTTGGGTACTTACTTATATTGTAGACTTAAACTAGGGTCTAGCCTTTTTGGATTGTTTTTGTGGTGGTGGTTGTCATCTCTTAGGCATCATTTCTACAAATACAATGCAAGCAACATAAGTTTTTATATTTTTAAATTCTAAAGAAATGAAATAGAATCCGTCCTAGTTTATTGCTAAACCTTAAAAACAGAGCTTTCTTCTTTGAAGAACAATGTCAAGACAATTTTGTTTAAAACTTTTTCAAAAGAATTTCATACTAATATAAACCACATTCTTGTTTCTAACTTCATTTTACTGCCTTAAAGAACAAAATTATCTTTTGCAAATAATTTGAAACAAACTAAGTGCACACAGAACTTCAAATGAAGCTCAAGAGTCACAACAAAGTTTGTGACAAATTACTTGAGTAACCTAAAGTTCTATCTTATAAAGATGCATGAAACAGCTATACTAACTTGTTTTTATCATCAAGTAAGTTACTTTATATCAGAAATAATAGGTTCACAAAAATGTGTAAGAACTGATACCCTAAAATAAGTAGATTACATTATTATTTGAGCTTAGATAAACCAGCAACAATGAAGAAAAAGAACAGACATGTGCTTACCTTAGTAGTTCGATGTTCAAAATATTTAAAAGGAATGATTTTTAGTGATTTTGTGTATGTAGGGTATATCGAGAGTATAAAGTGCATCTATCGGGTTCATACAGAAGTTTGAATGCAGTAATGAAAAAGAGGAAAAGAATAGTATTTATTTTTCATATTAACACATGTTGTGAGTCAAATTTTAGACTCGACTTTAGGTCGCAGAGATATTTATTAATAAAAAAAAAGAACTAAAGAATTGAGACTATAATAGAAGTCACAACTTATTAAGAGAATAAAGAATTAACAAATCGAGACCTAAATTGAAGCCTTTATTAAAAACCTACAAAAAGAATAAAGAATTAAGATAACCAAGGCCACGAGTCAAAGACTCGATGTGACCCTCGATTCAAACTGCAATCGAAAATTATTCAGTCTTACATGTTGTGGGTTTGACTTGAGGCCAAACTTATCAAATGGATCCTTGGCAAAACACTTAAAATAGCTTTAAAATGCATATTAAACCACAAACTCAATCATATCCCGTTATTCATCCATCCAAACAAAGAAATCTATGAAAAATAGCATTCATACATTTCAAAACCATCATCTACAGATCAATCACAACACCAATTTAGGTTTTCAATAGAACCTGATTAAAGTCTTTACAAACCATAATTCAACAAAAACAAATTCCACGAAGGACAACACTTGTCCTTCTCAGACATTCACCATCAAGAAACAAAGGTTTTTGTAAAAGAAAATGAAAAAACATCTAACATCTTCCTTAACTAAAGAAAGAAATGTAGGATGAATCATCCTAGGAGTCTTTCTTTTCCCAATTCTTGATCTGTTCTCTTAGGTTGGCTTATGTGTTGGCTAATAATTGATGTACATCAATTTACCATTAATTGAGATGCAGCAGTTGAAGCAGATGAACTACTAACAGCCTTCTCCTCATCATGATGTCTTTTAGTTTTTAGTCTTTATTGTTTATAATTATTATTAGACGTCTTTATTAATCTTTATTGTTAGTCTTTAATATCATATCTATTAGTCTTTAATTCCATTAGATTACCTTTAATTAGATATAAAAGTCCTTATTGTGATAATTATTAATTTTTATTATCACATTTAGTAATTAGTCCTTTTGTCATTAATTAGGTCTTTTGGGTAACTATTATAAATATCCCCTTGATGTATTGAGCTCATAAGCTTTTGAGATCTTGAAATCCTATTGGAGAGTTCTTTCTTTGTTTTTACTCTTATCCATCAATTGTTTGATTGTGGTGAGATCCTGTTCTTATCGATCCTGGTGATTGTAGTGAACACATCATTTGATTTCGTTTGTGCGTAATATCAGGTGAGAGTGAGTATAGTTTGGATCATTATTGGTGAGTCATATCCAATAATAATGCCATCCATATCTTTTATTTCTTGTTTCATAAACACTCAAAAACCCATAAAAACATCATTTTTACTTTGTTTGAGCATTTGAATTTGAGATCCACTATGTGCCTATTCGAGATCACTATGCCTTGCATTTTAGGCACATCATAATTTAGTATCAGAGCTTACAATGATTGGGCCATCGAGTACATAGCAACAGATATATCTATTGTGATTTTAGGGGAGAAAATCATGAATGGTAGAAAATCATGGGCGGAACAGATGCAGGAATTGGCCATGATGATGAACAACATGGTAACAAAGATGGATCAAATAATTGCGATACAAAAACATGTGAATAATCAACCACCACCATTGATTAATCCCCATATAGTACCTCAACCTATTAAGATGGGTGATAATAATGATTGGAAACTCAAATGTAAAAGATGCTTACGTCGTGGACATCTTGAAATTCAATGTCCAAATGAATATGTAGTGAAACTTGTCAATAGAGTTCCTATACTTATTGAAGAAGATGAAATCAAGAGTCAAGTGCAACGTCATGAAACTTTTGTGATGGTTGAGGAAACTGTTGTCATTGATATTCATGAGACTAAAAGGATTCCTGCAGTTATATATGGAGATGGTGGAACTGAAGTTGTAGAAGCAATTGATGAAGAGAAATTTGGCAAAAGTATTGATAAGTGTGCAACCGATGTGGATGATATAGAGAAGATCAATGTTATAGACTATACAAATTGATAATGACTTAGAGTTGCCTATTGAAATGTGTGAATCTAGATTGGAGCCATTTTCCTTAACACTAGGAACCACCAAACATGACATGCCAATATTAAGTTCTCTTACTGTTAAATCGAATGAATGTAGCCTTCATGATGAATTCTTGTTTTGTGATGAGAAGTCCACATATGATCATTTATATGATAGCTTAATGGTGGAGAGCTTCTATACGAATGTGCAAGAAAATTATATATGGGATCTCGAATGGTGCATTGATTGGGAACTACCATTTAAGAAAAGATTTGCAAATCAGGACTTAGGGACAAAATATGAGCTAAGCATTGTTAGGAAATTTTATTTGATTGTTTTTGAGTTTTGTAGGTTTATTTTTTATCCGGGTTGATATATTTCCAACAAGATTTAAGGGCAAATCTTCAATGAGCCTACGAGAATGATGTGCATCAATTTACCATTAATAAAGATGCAGCAGTTGAAGCAAATGAAATGCCAACAACATTCTCCTCATCATGATGTATTTTCGTTTTTAGTCTTTATTTCTTATAATTATTATTAGACGTCTTTATTAGTCTTTATTGTTAGTCTTTAATATCATATCTATTAGTCTTTAATGCCATTAGATTACCTTTAATTAGATATAGAAAGTCCCTATTGTCATAGTTATTAATCTTTATTATCATATTTAGTAATTAGTCCTTTTGTCATTAACTAGGTCTTTTGGGGAACGATTATAAATATTCCCTTGATGTATTGAGCTCATAAGCTTTTGAGATATTAAAAACCTATTGAAGAGTTTTTTCTCTGTTTTTGCTCTTATCAATCAATTGTTTGATTGTGGCGAGATCTTATTCTTATCTATCCTTGTGATCATAGCGAACGACCTGTTTTTATCAATCCGATTGGATTGTGGCGAATGCACCATTAGATTTCACTTGTGTGTAATATCGGGTGAGAGCGAGTGTAGTTTGGATTAATATTGTTGAGTCATATCCAATAATAATGCCATCCATATCTTTTATTTTTGTTTCATAAACACTCAAAAACCTATAAAAACATCATTTTTATTTTGTTTGATCATTTGAATTTGAGATCAGCTGCATGCTTATTCGAGATCACGTTTTAGGCACATCAGTAATGATCCATGTGATCTTTTTGATAAGAGTTTTGAAATTTGGCTCAATTGTGTCTCCAAACTGTGAACAGCAATAAAATGATTTCTTAATACAATGTCAATGCAATGTTAATGCTTTGCTGTTTTACCTTAAAGGCCTTGACGAATTGACGATTAAGTTCCATCAATCACATTGATTTTGGATTTGACACAAATGATCCTTGAACTTGTTTTTGAAAGTTTTAATGAGGGGTAAGGCGGGGAGGGGTGGGTGGAATTGGGATTTTGTAAATTGTTGTTGTTATTCTACCTAAAATTTGGATGATTCCTTCAACCAAGGTTGTAAGCACTATTGAAAGGATCATTTTTAAGACCATTGAAATTCCCAACAAACTCTACACTCTCAAAAGTCATAACCTCAAAACTTTGTCTAAAATTTCCATTAACCATATTGACCTAGCCATTCCCTATACTTAAACTGTCCACTTTCTGTGTCAAGGCTTCTATTTTGGAAGTTAAAGCTATCACAACATTTACCTCAAACACTAGATTTCTCATTCTTGGCCCTACTAGATGACATTGAGAGTGGTTATTGGTCAAATCCTCAAACAAACTTAAATGCTCTTCTGGGATTTGTTGCTAGGCTTCTACCCATTGCTACATCAATGAGCTACCTACTATTATAGTTTAACCCATTATAGAAAGTCTGAACCTAGGCCCATTCAGGTAATCCATTACGCGGGCATCTGGCTAGCAGCTCTTTCCATCTCTCAAATGCTTCATACGAAGTCTCATATTCCAATTGATGGAATGAAGTTATGTCAGCTCTAAGTTTAGTTGTTCTAGAGGGTGGGAAATATTTTCTCATAAAATGTTCAGCCATCTGCTACCAGGTAGTTATAAAGTTTCCAGGCAGTCCATTGAACTACATCTTAGCATTGCCTCTCAAGAAAAAAGGAAATAACCTGAGTTTAATGGCATCACTAGAAACTCCATTAATCTCAAATGTGTCACGAATTCTAGGAATTGTTGGAGATGACTATTTGGGTCTTTACCTTGTTGTCCTTGAAACTGGACATACTATTGAATCATTCGAATCGCGTTATGTTTAATCTCAACATTATTAGCAATGATCCTGGGTCTAGCTATGCTAGTATTAGCCCCATCAAGAGTAGGTCTGCAAAATTCTAGCATGGTCCTTGTCATGCCCCAACGGGTACCCTAAACATGACAGCCTACCGTACACAATATTAAAACTTAAGAATGACTACCTTAGTCACTCGAAAGTTTTTATATCGGTACAAGGCGTACATTCACATCAAAGGGAGACCGGTGAAGTAATGCATTTTAAGATATTGGCAGCGAAACATACAAAATAACACTTAATATATTGCATTAAAAATATGAAGTCTTACATCTTCTAAGGGGCATTCCCCCGATAAATTCATAACAACATGGTTCAACTAAAGATAAAAAAAAGTTAGAAGATTTTAGAAGAAATCTACTCTATGACCTCAAAATAAAATTCCTCCAAAAGCTTCTCAAAATAAGGATTCTACTCGGGGGATCAAGGTGGCCTTGGGTGCAAAAGTTAATCCTGCATCATCAAAAGTCTATAGGAATATAAGCATGACTAGCTTAGTGAGATATTCCTTACGCAAAAGTATTCATAACAAGAAATCAACCAAGTTTATTAATCAAGCATATGAAATGCAACAACCATATGATGAAACATTACATACAACTATCCGGTTTCGTATGTAAGATGGATTTACCCCTCCATCGGTGGTTAGGGAATACTTTGAATTGGGTCCCGAACGACCTCCTTAAAGTTTGCGCACGTCTTGGGGTTCCAACGAACCATACAACTAGTCCCCGAGCCTTCCATACCCAAAGCAATCGATCCGGCTCAGCTACACCTTAAGGTCGTATTCCCCGAACGTCCTAACCCTCAAAATGTAGCTAGGCAGCTTACCTTTCCGATCTCCCGCTGAGGAGTAATAGCAAACTTTGAAATGATATTCTAAGTGATATGCATGAGCAATTTATTATATGGGTATTTCAATATGACATTAAATCATTTAAAGCGATCAAACAATATTTGCACCCATAACAATCCACACATGGAAACATTTATATCAATCACAAATCGGGTTCCGATATACTTATTGTTCATTGATCACGCACAACGATTCACATACATAATTCTCATGATTTCCCCACATGAGTATCAATTTTATCTTTTCCTAACATTAGTGCTCTATTCTACAAGCACATGCGCGAATACATAAGCGTAAAGGAAACTCACTCGTCATAGCGATCTAGAAGTCAAAGTAATCCTCGGGGAAGACAAGATCGTGATCCTCAACACCTAAACAAAAGAAATACCCAACATGAGTATTTTATCCAAGATCTATTCAAATTCTATAATCCTATATTAGAGAATTCGTAAAAATCGTATGAAATGGAAATTCCAACTTAAAATGGCCATAACTTGCTCGTTTTAACTCGGAATTTCGCATATTATATATCGATTTCTACCTACTCGAAAAGATCTATCTATTTCTAAGGTTATTTTTATCAAAAGAAGTTATCCAGGTCTTGGAATAGTAACGTACAGATTTGATACGAATTTCCAAAAATAGAGTTTTCAAACTTTCTTCATTCAAGAACTCCTTGTTCAAAAATATAGATATATTGTATGTTTGAAAAAAAATCCTTTGAATACCCATATTTATATATACTCAAACCATATGTATGAATTTAGTGGTGTTGTCTCAACAATGATCTTGTAAAACAATATGTCTTGAAAGTGAGATAAGCTTAAGACTTGTAAAGAAATTAGTTTTGTTAAGAAAATTTCTTATTTTAATATAAGTGAGCATTCCCTTCTTTTAGCTCCATTCTAAAATAAAAGTAATTTTAATCTTTTTAAGTTCCTACTACTTTATTTCTAATGTCATGGAAAACATAATCTTTCTAAATACTTCATGGTTACATGTTCTATAGCTTTTCTAGAATTAGATCCACTTTAAAAGAAATGATCTTATAAGTTAATTTTGAAAAACTCATTTAGACTTTAGTATTTTAAAGTGTTGGTAGAAAACTTGGATAAAAGAGTTTAAGAAAACTCTTGGTTAAATCAAAAATTAAGTTTAAAGAAACTTTCTTTACTTTATTGGTTTGAAAAGAGAGTTTGATAACTTTATTTTCATTGATAAAATACCATATAGTATTTTTACTAAAACTTGAACTAATCTTATCAAATTTTAGAAAGTATTTATTAAGATAAAACCTTAAGTCTTTAAGGAGAAATAATTTCTTATGTGACAAAATTTATTTTTAAAGAGAGTTCTTATTTTTATTACTTAAGAAAACTCATTTTCATTATGGTTGAGATAATAACAACTTGTTCATGAATAAATGAGAATATGTAGCTATTAGAAATATAATAAAACAACATAAATAAGATAAATAAGAGCATAAAAGTAAAGTAAAGTATTGGGAACCTTAGCTTCATCAAGGTATCCCGGGACTAAGAATAGACTAGTCCTCAAAAAGAAAAAGAAAAGCAAACAAATAAAATTGTTTTGACTTGATATGGACAAGTCTAAGACTAAAGAGACTAGTCTTAATAATTACATGAAATTAAATAAATTGCATAACTTGAAAGTAAATAAATAACAAATGAACTTATATGCTCTAAATAAATATATATACATAATCTATATAATACTTTATATATGTTAGGTTAGAACAATTAATAATAACAATAACAATAACAACATAATAATAAAGAAAAGAATAGAACATGAACAAAAACAAAACATGAATAAATTGTTGCTTCTTTAACTCAATGAGTCTAAGAAACATACACTAAACTCATGTTAAGTTATATGAACATGATGAGTATATGGAAGAAACTTTTACCTAAGGTTTATGTGTTGATTGAAGAAGAAAAGAATGGATTGTAGTATTATGTGGGACTTGATTTTCTAATGGAAAGAGAGAGCTTGGGAGAGATTTTGGGAGAGTGATTTGCGGAGTGATTTTGGGAGAGTTTTACTAAGAAATAAGTTGTGTGAAAGAATGAAGGAGGAATGGAGTATTTATAGATTTTTGGAGTGGAAATTAGTGTAATTGAAATTAATTGAAATTGAAATAAAATGATAGGAAGAAGACATGGGGGGCGCCGGTTTTGGCTTAAAAGAGGGGAGAAAATGATTTATTTTTGTTTGTTTTATAATAAAAAAAGTAATGTGTAAAGTATGATGTGATTAAAGTTGTATGGGGAAGATAAATTGTAAGGTATAGGTATGGTAGAGTGTAAGAAAAAGAGATAGGTAAATAGTAATGAATAGTAGAAAAGTACTATAAATAGTAGACTAGACAATTAAAATACCAGTAATATAGAAAATACGCGTAAACGGCCTATATCTGATATTTTTAGTTACCAAAAAATTCTAAAACTGATATTTTTGAAAACCTTATATTTTTACGAATCTATTGGTGTTGTCGAAATATTTTCATTATCCGGTGCACCAGGCACGGTTTTCGAAAACTGATCCCAATCGGATCCAAAGGACACTAGAAAATTACGAATCTAATATTTTTAAGCTTCCCTATATAATTACGAACCATAATCCACAATTATCTCCATTTCATTTTCTAGGGCTAAAGAACACGGGATTGCCGGATCTAGATTCACTAGACTAAACATAGAACTAGGTTAATTTTAGGGTTTCGTTTTGACTTCCGATTCTAAGATTTTTTTATATTATCGAAAAATCTAGGGGCTTACAATCCTAGCCTAATTCACTCTTACAGAGTCACTTCTCTTATATTTCACCTCCACCATTCTCAAAATCTATCATATTCGCTAATTTTCCCAGAAAAATCCTTGTTCTTCTAGAGCTATTGTAATCTCTCATTTTCTTAGCAACCTAAATTCGGTTTTGAAAATTGGAACCGGGACTATAACCCTAAAAGAATACTTGTGGACTAGTTGGACCTAGAAACCTTATGTCCGGTGATTCCGAGAACGAAACCTCGAAACAATAGAAATGAGTTAACTCCAGAATATAGCCTTAAATAATTTATCAAAATATAAAAAGTTAGAATTTGGAACAATTCATTCATTTCGAACCCGATCGAGATCTGTTCTCGAAAGCCCATCCTCGGGACTCGAAAAAAGAAAAATAATATATATAACTCGTTAGAACCGAAATTTAATAAGGAATTCAAAAATAATTATAATAATTTTCGGGTTATAAAAATTACAGTTATAGCCTTTTATCGTATTTTCATTTCTACCGGTAATTTAGTTGTCTAATCAATTTTTTGGTTTCTTTCACACTATTCACCAAGTACAACCACGCATACCTTATTCTTACATCCTTACAACCTATTCTTACAATTTACATCATTTTCCTTACATTTTCTTTTCCAATACAACTTTTACTACTTAAATTACTTATTAAATTTAAATTTTATTACACAGAACAAATCAACACACACTTCTCTCTCGCCTCTCTCTCAAACTAGTGTCCCTCTCCCCTTGTACATGCCATATTTTGTTTCATTTTTTTTCAATTAATTACTCACACAAAACCCTAATTTCTTTTTCTATGTAATATCTCTTTCACCTTTCACTTTTTCACTTTTCTCATTTCTCACAAATCAAACTTTTGGAAAAGCAATTTTTCTCTCCCCCTTCTCTCCCTTTGCCGTGAGCTTCCTCTTCCCCACACACACACACACACACAAAAATTTTCTTCAAGTTTTCTTACTCCAAACACTAAATAGGTTATAGATCTTGACCCTACCATTATAAAAACATGTAACAGAAAGATTATACATGTGTGGTTCCATTAAAAATCCTCATGAGCTTTATGCTAGGGATGTGGAAACACTAAAGCATGATATTCTTGCCATCACAATGTGTAGATCTTATTATTTAAGTTGATTTACTAGTATTTGGCTATATATTATATATAGTTCTTATGGAAATTTTGTATATATATTTTTATTATTACTCTCATCTACATATTGTTTATGTTGCATTTGTATCCATAACATGAGTAGTATAGTAGATCTACTTATTAGAGTGCATAAATGTCATAGGTATTTGTCTTATATACATGAAAGATTTGCAATATGATAGTCTTAATGAAGGTGTTTCCAAAACTCAAGATCCATTTTATTTCTATCAAAAAGTGAATTTTTTTAATTCGGATCTTGAGAAACAACTATATGGAAAACCTATTTTCCAACTCCAAAATGAAGATTTTACATGAAAAATGAAGGACTTAGGTGATATATATATTAAAGGAATGATTTTTATAAGTTGATCTTAGTTTTACTAAGAGAAATTTTCAAAACAAGAAAATGATTATAAGAGTTAAGTTAGAGTTATGTCTCAACACCAATAAAAAATTTGAAATTCATAACTAGGGTGAAATGCCAAGAAAACACTTATTTTCCAACCCTAAAACAAGAGTTTTATTAAAAAAAATGGAAGTCTTAGGGAGTAGGTTTGATTAAGACTTAATTTTAGAAAGATTAAATGAGTTTTTTTCACAAGAAATAATCTCAAAAACAAGTTTCAAAATTCGGATCTGAAAATGACCCCCATTTAAACACCTATTTCCAAATATCAAAATGAGGATCTTAATAGAAAAAAATAGAAACCTTAGGGAATACATGTAATAAAGACTTTATTTTGGTAAGAGAAAATGTGTTTTATCAAAGTATAAACTTAAAACAAAGGAAAGGTTTCCAAACTTGGATCAAACAATATTTTCATTTCCTAAAATTATGTAAAATTCGTCACTAAACAAAATGTAAGCCCCGAAAAATTTCAGTAAATAATTTCAAAATAAACATCGAAAAAAACTCTAAAAATGACTCCAAATTAAAACCGAACTTCAACTTATCCTAAATCACGAACGAATCTAGAAATATATTAATCTTTGAGAAAATGAGATTCCTTAAAAATAAAATAAGAACTCAAAAGTCTCTAAATTCAAAACCACTACATACGACAAATTCCATACTTAACTCTGAATTGTAAAATCGGATAATATAGAACCCAAAAAAAAAAAATTATTAAAAAGTGAATAACGATTAACCTTCGGAAATAAAACCCAATTCAATAATTCTGAAAACATTAAGAGATATTAAATGCTTACAAAAATAAAATTTAAAATGAATTTCTCAAATCAAATATGTTGTATAAACATAAAACATCAGTTTCCAAATTAGCAAATATCTAAACCAGAAAATCACCCGGAAACGCTAAGTGGAGTATAGTAGTTTAAGTCCGGCAATCTCGCGCTCTTAACCCTAGAGGCCGAGGTGTAGTTTAAGTGTGTAGAATAGCTCGTAGTAATATAAGGTCACTTAAAAATATCAGATTGGTAAATTTTTAACCTATTTCGAACCCGTTCGGATACAGACTTTGAAAAGAGTGTTCGGAGGCTCGAGATATAAAAAATATACCATTAATACCGTTAGACTCGTATTTTCATAAGGATTTCAAAAATATTAGTTTTATAATTTTTCGATAACTAGAAATATCTTATTTTCCTATTACATTCGTATTTTATTACTACTGGTAATTAACTAGTCTTTTAGCACTATTCACTACTATTTATTACACAATTTTATTATTCTTGTAAACCCTTATATTTTTAGAAAAATATTTTATATATCATAAAAAAATTTGTTTTTCAAAAATTTAATTCTTTTCGGGTTTTTACCGGATTAGTTTCTATTTAAGACCCGATACTAAAAATAAAATAATTTAATTTAATAATTGAAAAATATTTTTATTTTCATAAAATAATTTTTTATAATTTTTCGAATTATAAAAATATCATTTATAGCTCATATTCGCGTATTTTGATCATACCGGTAACATATTTATTGAAATACTAAAATAATTCAATTAATTATTTAATTTTATTTATGAAAAAATTCTGCCACTCATTTAAAAATATTTTTCTTAATTTTATTTTATATATTTTCTTAATAAAAATTACTTTTTCAACACATACTTCAAATACACTTCAATTGTCACTTCTACACATTAATCATGTTTTCTTTCACTCATTTTACACTCCATTCTCATGCTTGGACAGCTAACCACACCCCAAAAGAAATAGCCTCTTTCCTTTTATTTTAATGATTTATTTAATGTTTTAAAGTCTCATTTAGTTAACAAATTAAGTAACATAAGTTACACTTTCAAAATTCAAGTTACAAGACAATTAAACTCCTCTCTCTCTCTTGTTGAATTCACATGCAGCCCTCCCATTTTCTGCCATTGTTTGATTTTTTTTCTTTTAATTAATTAACACACATTAATACACTTCCCTCTCTCTATTTAATGCCTCTTATTTTCACCCTTTCATTCCTTTGCAACCCTACATCATTTACACTCTCTTTTTCCTCTCATTATCACTTTCTTAGCCTTGTTCTTGTGAGGATACAAGCTGCCCCCAATTCCATTTCTTGCTTCCACACTCCATTCTTGAATATCCTTTGAGTAAACCTTCTTCTTAAGCTTCCATAGATACTATAGGTTGATTATATGGAGGTTTCATGCATCAAAGAACTCTCCATAATGCCTAAAGGCTAGAGATGATGATGCCAAAACTTTGAAACACTCCTCTTGTTTATGATCTATAATGATATTGCTATATTTGTTGTCTTTAAGACTTTATTATCTTCATATTTATATTATAACTTGTAGATCCAAATTTTTATGAAGCTTTGGTTATGTTTATGTTTAGTTCTATAGGTTTAGGGCTTACTACCATGCATTTCTTTTATATTCATGTTCATATTTTGTATTGATCTTGGATTTGAACTTAGATAAAAATGGTGAAATTCGTATCTAGGCAAGACCTATTTTTAAAAACCACTTTCTAAGTGTCAAAATGAAATTTTTACTTGAGATAATGAAGGCTTAATGTATATATATTATCAAGACTTCATTTTATATGGTTCAAAGATGATTTTTCCTAACAAAACTCTATTTTCAGATTTAGGCCAAGGCATAGTTTAAAAACATGTTTTCCAACTCAAAAATGAAGTTTTTATTCAAGAAATGAAAGGCTCTTAAGATAGGATATGTAAAAGATGATTTTTCCTAAGTTTGGATGGATTTTATCAAAATATATGTCCAAAAATAAATTTTGTAAATTCGGATCTCAACCAAGACCAATTTTGAAAACCCATTTTTCAACACCAAAATAAAATATTTGTTTAGAAAATGGAAGGCTTATGGAATAGGTATCAATAGAAGATGTTTTTGACAAGTAAATGATAGATCTACTAGTAAAGATTCTCAAAAATAGGAAGAGATTACAAAATATGAAATTTGAGTTTTATCCAAATTTTGTAAATTCGGATGGTTCCAAAACCATGCCTTAAAAACCCTTTTATTAACTTCAAAACTTGTGTTTTATATGAAAAATGAAGAGTTTAGGTCATAGATATCACCAAGTAATGGTTTTTATAAATTAATATAAGATTTGCTAAGAAAAATATATAGAACAAGAAGTAGAAATAAAGTAGGAAAAATTTGAGTTGTTCGTCATTTTAAGAAATTCGTAATAATGGAGTAATGGTATGGAAACTCCTAATTTTGAGCCTTAATTTTCTAAGTATCAAATGAGTTTTCTTAAAAGAACCACTACAAAAATAATTTTTACAAAATTTGGATTTTGGGATTAACCATTTTTAAAAACATGTTTACAAAGTGTAAAATGGGAGTTTTTATTGAAAAACAAAGGCCTTAGGGAATATACATAATGAAGGCTTAATTTTAACAAGAATAAATAGATTTTATCAAGGAGTTTTTCTAAAAACAAGTGGGGAATGTCAAGAATATAAGACTAGCCTTTTAAGTTGATTTTTCATGAAGTCTTACAAAGAAAAAGTTTTCTAAAAATTTCTTTTATTCAATATCATCAAGAACATGTATATATATATATATTATATCTCATGACATATCATTTATGGTAGTAACTTATTCGTATTACGTGAATACTTGCTTTGGATGGTAGAAACTTCTTAAACTTTCACAAAATCAATTTTTCCATTTAGTTTTCGCTACTGTTCTGATCTGATCCGATCCTTTCGAAGCTTCAAAGTTTTCAAAACTTAAATATGATATTAGAATTAGATAGGTCTTCGAAGTAGATAGAAATCGATATATAATTTGCTAAATTCCAAGTTAAAACGACCAAGTTATGGCCGTTTTAAATTAAAATTTCCGATTAGGACGAGAATTACGAATTTGATAGTTTGTATGAGATAGACTAGATTACTTTTGAGTAGAAATACTCATTTGGGTATTTCTTCCTTTTTAGGTGACCCTAAAATCAACGATTCCCTACCACCAGATTACTTTTACTAAAAAACCGGTGATCCAATGGCCAAGTGAATTTTCTTCATATTTTGTTACCTTGATTGTGCTTGTAGCTAGTTGCATTAGAATTAGGAAAAGATAAAATTGTAATGAATTGTGATATAATCTTGGTTGAATGAATGATAAGTATATCGAGGCAAGACTTGTTGTAAAAATATTATATAAGCTAGTATAGACTTGAATTGTCTGAAATTCTCTATGATCGCTCTTAACTTACCTAATTCACATGCCACGGTTATATGAATAAATTGTACATGCATATCACGTAGTGAGTCGCATTGCATTGGCTAATATACCTTTAGTGGGACAAAAGTATATTAGCAGATAGGCGAGGGGGCCTATGTTAACATTAAGGATGTGAAATCGCTTAAGTTAATAGATGTGGGGTAGGTACATAAAACTACCATAATAAAACAACAGAGGTTGTATAATTAAGAGAAAGAGATCGGGATTATGGTTGCATGACTTATGGACCACTCCAGTCAAGATTGGAATTTATGGTTGCATGTCTTATGGGCCATCCTAACCCTAGAATGGAGGGCGTAAACCCATTCACATATGGCTACTGGAAAGTCATATGCTTGTCTGCTCATGTGTTTGTTCATGTGTAGCATATGGATGAATTATAACTTGCTTATTATGGTACGAAATTAAGGGATCTCTCACTAAGTTAGTGTAGCTTATACGCCAATAGATGTTTGAATAAACATGTTGACAGGAGAATGCTACTTGGGGACCGAGATGGTTGGAGTCGAATACAACTTCGAGATTTCTGCAGGAAGCAAGAATGCTTGAAGATATTAGCTAGGTTTTGTGGAATGTTTTGTAATAGTTTGTGTAGTGAAATCTGTGGATGAATTGTAATTGAAGTATAGTGAAGTGTATTTCCTTTACATTGTTACTCAAGTTGTATCAATATAAAATGTATCACTACGATGTGTCTCCTCCATGTGTTAGAAGCCTTGTACATAGTATGGAAGCCTTCGTGTGACTGAGGCAGTCATTCCTAGGCTTTAATATTGTGTACGACGGACTACCACGTTTAAGGTACTCTTCGGGGCGTGACACAAAACCCATATTTAAACATCTATTTTCCAACCTTTAAATGAAGAATTTTATTAAGATAATGAAGGTATTAGGTATATAGGTCATCAAGGCTTTATACTAGTAAAAGTATGGATGATTTTCAAAGAGATAAAGCTAGTTTTCTCAACCAAGTGTTCTTGTTGCAAAGTAGAAGTTTTCCAACATTTCTTTGTAATAAAAAATCATTAAGGATTTATGCGTAGATAGCTCATATCATGTCATTCATAATAATAACTTGTATATATTGCATGCACATATAATATACTTGGTAGAAATAATACAAATTTCACAAAACAATTTCGGAAATGCAAGTTTTAGCTACTGATCAGATCTGATCCGAGCATTCCAAGACCTAAAAATTTTCAAAACTTAAGAATAACATCATAAATATATAGATCTTTCGAAGTAGATAGAAATCGATGGCTTATTTGCAAAATTCCGAGTAAAAATGATCAAGTTATGGCCATTTTAAGTTGGAATTTCCACCTACCACGAAAATTACGAACTCAAGAGTTTTTATTTAATAAGTTGGAATTAGTTATGGGATGAAATACTCATTTGGGTATTTCTTTCATTTATGTGACTTTGAATTGGAGGAAAATTCTTGTTTTCGGATTGCTACCATTAGAGACCGGTGTCCATGGCCGAGTGAGTTCACTATCTTTAAATTACATGCTCTTGATTGTGCTTGTAATAAGAGTGGCATTAGAACTAGGATAAGATAAAATTGAAATGCGCCTGTGAATTTTGTTTGATTGAATTGATGATAAGAATATCGAAATAGGAATTGTTATAAATATTTGTATGATTTAGTATAGAATTGAAGTGTGAAACATCTATAATCACCTATAATTCACTTAAATAACATACCATGATCTTATAATTAAATTGACCATGTATACCATATGTTGAGTCACATACATTTGTTATTATACCTTTGTGGGAAAAAGGCCTAATAGCTACGCAACGAGTGAGCCGGAAAACTCGAATGTTGGCATGGAAATGCCTGAATTAAAATTGAAGTGGAGTAGGTACTTGAATCAACTACAAAATTAGTGAGTGTGTGGGCACCTGAATCAACCACTATATAAATGAGAAAAATTGAAATATGTGGTCGTATGAGCCTGAAACACCTAACACCAAATGGAGGGCGTAAATCCATTCAACATAAGACTTTCGGAAAGTCTTATATATTGTATGCTCACATGCTTGTGCATTTCATATGCTTATCTAATATAACTTGCTTGCCTTATTGTTGCTAAAGTATTTGATTTTGGAAGTGAAACTCACTAACTAGTGTAGCTTATACCTCCATAGCTTCTTTTTGATGCCGCAAATATGGTTGCATCCTCGGACCTGGCCAAATCAGGTAATGCGAAGTTAGGAGCTTCCCTTAGAAGTTTATGATTAGCTTTGTATAGTATTTCATAATAAGCCTTAAACGCTCAGGATGTTATTAAAAGCTAATATCTAGACTTTTGTCTAGCAGGGGAATGTCCCTTAGTATTTTGTAACTGATCTTGAGATATCTATGGTTTATGTTTTTATGCTTATTCTATCAAGTTGAACTATCTATCTCCAACTGCATATGTATTCTATTATCGTAAGGGAACGCCTAGCATTTAATAGAAGACTTTTGAGTAGCTGTGGTAATGATTCTTAAGTTGTTTAGCATGTGGCGAACTGTTACGGTTATGGTACCCTGCGCGTGACAGCTACTCTCTACTGACTCATCTTATACATTGAGGCTTTGGAATAAAGAGAAATAAAGGGTGAGATTAACTCCTAATCATAATCCTACATTTTTATTTTAAAAGAATTAGTCTATAGCAAAACTATGTTATAATAAACAAACGACAAACTAAATAGCACTATAAAACAAAAGTAGAAAAAAATTATATACAAGAGGAATGAAAGAATAAACGAATTAAAGAATAAAAGAATTACAGAATTACAAAAAACTAAACGAATAGAACTGTACAAAAAAGCTAAAAAGAACTAAATAGGTATATTCACAAACAAATAAAAGGCTACATACAGAAAACAAATTAAAAACAGAACAAAACTATATACAATATGTACATATATACAAGAAAAAAAAAAAGAGGTTAGAAGTATTTACAAAAACAAAAAGAAAAAAATTTCACAAAAATAAAAGAAAAGCTATATACAAAGATTTATTTACAGAAAAACTATAAATAGAAGATCATTCACAGAAACAAAAATGAAACAAGAGCAAAACTAAAAACTATTCACACTATGCACAAGGTTAGTGACTAGTCTAACAAAAGAAAAATTTTTAAATAGTGCCTTATTGAGCTTCATTTTCATTAATTCAAAATCGATTCCCAACAACGATGCCAAAAAACTTGGTCAATTTGTTAGTTAAAAAAATTTAAGAAGACGAAGTTGAAGATTTCAAAAAATTTATAAAAAGCTAATAAGTTCTATTCAACTTCGATCGCAACTACTAACATTAGGTAAGCTCACCTATTAAAGTAGCATAGAAAATATTAGGTCATATTCTAAAGAATTGTTGACATCTACTGTACTTACTTCTCATCTATTATCTAGCCAAAGAAAATTTAATAGAGCATAATAAAAACAAAAGTTATACTAGAGTTAATGTATATATACATGTTTTCAGGGCAAATTGTAAGATAAGCTTGTTCATACAAGAAAAAGCCTTAGAGATTGCTGCATTAAGTCTTTATCATGTAATTTCTTAAGAAACTCATAGAGTTGTTTACTAGTATATTTTCACCATCGAATTCAGTAGGGTAAGTAAAGCCTCTCTCAAGGTTAAAATCTTTAGATCTAGACCAAACCAACAGAATCTCTTCATAAGTTATTAGCAATCTAAATACGCATAAAGTTTAAGAATCCTCTGTTTTAAAACCAACCAAATGAATTTTAAAAACAAGTGACAAAGAGTTTCACCATCCCTCTCTCAAGGTGACTATAAGCAACTCCATTAGTAGCCAGGATCTATTCAAGATCTACTCAAAATAATGATCTCTCAACCTATTCATGTGAAATCAGACATGAATCTAAAAGGTGCACCACTCATTCAGACCCATGAAATTATGTTTTAACGACAAATGACACATACCAGTCAATATTCATTAAAATGCTTTGAAATCACATGAATCGGATTTTGGATTTACAAACCCTAAGTTAAATGATTATTTTTTTATGGATGCGAACATTAAGCACAAATTCTGAAGAAATTATATGGAATTAAAGATGGAAATTACAAATTAAGCATAGAGTCCTCAAAAACAAACGCCAGGTTTACAATGAATTTACCAGAAAACTTTAAGATTTCTTAGCAGGAAAAAATAGTTCTTTTACCCAAGAATTCTATCTCTACACTACATTAGAAATTTGTTACATATTGTACATACTACTCTACATATTCTACATAGTTATCGCATGCCTGTGCACTTTTATTTATAGGATCAGGCATAGAAAGCATGATGATTTTATTCTCTGACATGGCAGATTCTTTATCATAGAATTCATTTTCATCTTCATGCGCATGTCTTAGATGCCAGCTAAGATCGAGTGCTTGAAGGATATCAAAATATTAGGGCTCAGTCTATTCTATAGTCTTCTGCTAAAAAACTTGAATTCTTGACCAAATTTTACTACAGGATTCATTGAGTTCATTGAGGGCTCAAATGTTGGCCTCGACTGAAGCTGTGCTTTTTCTAAACAAAAGTATGATTTTTGTCCAACTTCGATCATGGGTTGAATCCTAAGCTCGATATTACGGTGCAACTAAAGTTGTATCATGAAGTCCACGGCTTGATCACCTCAATACAAAAGTCGTAGGTCATGCTGAGGGCTTGATATAGGGCACGACTAGCCATTTTGCCTGTTTTGCCTTGCTATTTTGCCTTCCATGAGTCCTTTATAGGTCTTGGCTAAATTCTGCTTTGCATAGTTGTTTTGTTCCAAATCTGATCCAAAACATTTTGTTTCTTCTTCTTTTGATTCTAAGTGTTCAAAAACAACATTTGAACAATAAAAATAGAAAATTCATAAGAATTTAAATCAAATTGCATCACATTAAGCATAAATTCTTATGAACATAGTAGAATAAAGCGGATTTATCAATAACAACATAATCATCTTGATATGCTCCCAAGGGGGTTAACAATTTTTCACAATCTTTTTGGGTTTTCTGATTTTAAAGGAAAACATAAATAAATGATATGGATGATATTATTAGTCGATAGGTGCCACGACTAACAAAAATCAAACTGGTTTGTGAATGGAATCACAAATCGATATAACTCACGATTTGTAAAAACTCTCACGAATTGCTAAAGGAATATAAAAATTCAATCAGCAAGAAGAATAAAGAAAATTATAATTCTCAATATTCATAACATGTATTGACAATCCTGTCAATTACAAGAGAGAACTCTCTCACATGAACTCACCAAAATAGAAATCAACTAAAACCTTCTAATTCTCATAACCAAGGCTTAATATATAGTCTTTTACATACAAAGAAATTAAAGATATGTAACTGACAAAAATAAATAGCTGACTGTAACTGACAAAGAAATTAAAGACATGTAACTGACAAAAATAAGTAACTGACTGTAACTGACAAAGAAATTAAAAATGACAATTAACTGATAAATTGGCCTTGATGCGTTCACATCATTCTCCCCTTCTTGGAAAAGATTCGACCTCGAATCTTGGCAGTCAAATTGGATGGATCTTCATTTGGAACATGCTGAAGCTCCTGCAACTTTTGGGGTGACTTTTTTTTTTTTTTTTTTTATTTGTGATGATCTGCATGGCAACAAAAAAAACTTCTCTGACAATTAGTTTTCACATGAACAAACTGCTCCTGTAAAACATCAGCCCTTGTCATTGGAAGCATCTTAAAATACTGGCCATTCTTTTTATTGTATAAGTGTTCCTGTAACCATCATATATGGCTCGCGGTCATATTGCCAAGGCCTACCAAGAAGCACATGTGTGGTATCCATAAGAGTAACATCACACAACACAGTATCACAATACTTTCCTATGGATATAGGAACCTTTGCTTGCTGGTGAATATGCAGGACGTTCTTCGCATTTAACCATCTTAACCCATAAGGCTTAGGATGTGGAATCACTGGAAGTTGCATCTTCTTTACAAACTCCTGTGAAACTACATTAGCACAACTGCCACTGTCAACAGTTAATTTACAAGTCTTACCCTGAATTAAGCATCTGGTATGAAACAAATTCTCCCTTTGCCCTGGGTCTTCTTTAACCTGTAAACAATTATCGACATCTGCAATTACCTCTTTTTCCTTCTCAGCCTTAACTATTAATACCTGCTCTACAGATGGTTGTTCAATCGTATCATCATCCTCCATTCCTTCTAACTCAGCAACATCTGAATTAGGCTTCACCTCAATAACTTCCACCTCTTTCACTATATTCAAGTTATCATCACTCACCACTTCAACCTTTTTCTCATCAGCAGATTTTCTAGGTTCAACCCAAACCACTTGCAACTCTTTCTTCTCCTCCTTCTGCTGATTTAACTTCTTTTCATAACTTTTAAAGAAACGCTCAAAATCCTTTTCAAGTTTATTAAATGCTTGTCTAATTTCACCCAATAACAAATTTTTGTAATCTGAAGTACCATCATGATATTTTAGAGATCGTTTTTCTGGATAATTCAGATCATTTTGTTTATAAGATTGCTCCTTTCGATAATACAAATCTTCATGAGTACGTCTATGAGATCGCTCACTTCGATAATTCAAATTATCTTCAACATGCCTTGAACGACCTTTATAAAAATCCTTTCTTTGATGTTGAATCTCATCCTTATAATAACTTTCAGGACGACTGAATCTCAACATGATTTTAGACAACACAAGCAATTCAATAACAAATCCAAGAACCCTAATTCTCCAAATCCCACAATTCAACAACAACAGAAATTTCGCAGCACAATCACAACCCCCAAATTTCCAGATCTAACAAGAAAAGTTCAACGATCTTACCAATCTGAAGCGCGTCGCACCAAAAGCTCTGATACCAAATGATAAGCTCCCAAGGGGGTTAACAATTTTTCACAATCTTTTTGGGTTTTCTGATTTTAAAGGAAAACAGAAATAAATGATATGGATGATATTATTAGTCGATAGGTGCCACGACTAACAAAAATCAAACTGGTTTGTGAATGGAATCACAAATCGATATAACTCACGATTTGTAAAAACTCTCACGAATTGCTAAAGGAATATAAAAATTCAATCAGCAAGAAGAATAAAGAAAATTATAATTCTCAATATTCATAACATGTATTGACAATCCTGTCAATTACAAGAGAGAACTCTCTCACATGAACTCACCAAAATAGAAATCAACTAAAACCTTCTAATTCTCATAACCAAGGCTTAATATATAGTCTTTTACATACAAAGAAATTAAAGATATGTAACTGACAAAAATAAATAGCTGACTGTAACTGACAAAGAAATTAAAGACATGTAACTAACAAAAATAAGTAACTGACTGTAACTGACAAAGAAATTAAAAATGACAATTAACTGATAAATTGGCCTTCATGCGTTTACATCACATCTCCATAGTGTTTAATACATCATCACAACACCAAATTAAGTTTAATCCTGCATTCCTAATGTGTTCTTTCAAACCATCCACTAGACAAGTTTCATTAGTATTGGTTTTGTTGGCAAGGACCAAGATTGTCCTCGAATTCCCATAACTTATGCTCGCATGATAGTTACTTGTGGTTAATTCTTATCATTACCCAGGGGCTATTGAAGATTTGACCTTAAATCTTGTCGGTTTGGGTGTTCATCATGTAGTGCATAAGGTATGAGATCTGCAACATTGAAGGTGAAAAAACTCTAAAGTCACTTAGAAGTTCTAGCTTGTAGGCATTGTCATTAATTTGCTCAAGTACTTGAAATGGTCCATCAGCTCTTAGTACAAGTTTTCATGCTTGATTTTCAGGAAATCACTTCTTTCACCTCCTTGAGATTCATACACTTAGCCGGTCTATTAAGTAATGCTACTACTAGCATAAGGTCAATGGACGTCCAACTCCTCTAATAAGAGGTAATTCTTAGGGTTAGTCTTTAGGAAATATATCAGTGAAGCATTTTCAAGAGGTGTTGAATCACCCATACTAAGGGGAGTTTGGTAAGATCTGCCTAAGCCGTAATAAGAACACAAGTTCTCTTAAGTCAAGAGCTTTCTTCACCTCTCCTTAGTCATCATTAAGACTTCTTTCTTAGGTAGGTTGATTTCTAAATATGTGATTTGGACTTCTACTGGACTCATGGGCCTTAAGAGCACCTTCTTTCCATCTATCACAAATGTAGTATTATTCTTATGCCCATCATGAAAGACACGTCTGTTAAAGAGCTAGGGTCGACTTAAAAGAATATGGGTAGCACTCATGAGTAGAACATCACATAATATTTCATCTTCGTACCTCCATAGGATTGAGATTGGTATCTTGGTCTACCTAATCACTTAAAATGATCCATTGTCACATAAGTAATATAGCCTATAAGGGTATGGATGAGAGATAGTAGGAAGTTTAAGTGTCTCAACCATGGGAACAATTGCAACATTCATACTACTCCTTCCTTTTATGATGATAGCATAAATTACATTCTGCACCATACACTTAATGTGGAATATATTCTCTCTTTGTTCATACTCATTGGTTTGAGTTACATTTAGTGCCCTTCTCACCACTAAAGACATGTTGGTAGCAAGAGCTAGCACTCATATGGTACCATCCTCCTCTTCAACAAAAGCTATTAATAAGTTCACCTTTTCTTCTTTCCCATCTTCACTCACTACTTCAAGTGCCACAAGTTTAGACATAGTAACCATGATCCTGTTATTTGGACATTAAATATTGATGTGTCCATATCCTAGACACTTGAAACACTTTACTTGACTACTTCTCCTACCTACCATTCGTGCCTTGGTAGTGACACCACCATGGTTAGTGATTGTCTTGCCACGTAGCTCATCTCTTCTATCCACCTTTCTCAGATTAACACTACTTTCTTTCTTTAGTTTCTAAGGTGAATGGTTGACTGGAACTAGAAGCTTTGCTAGGAGGTAATGATGGTCGATATGGAATTTTGTTTCTTTGTCTCTTAACTTTGCATGCCTAGTTAATAGCATGCCTAGTTAATAACTTCTTCTAATGTGGTAAAATTTTGGAGTTCCACTACACTCTCTATCTCAAACTTTAACCCAATGATAAAGCAAGCTATGGTTTGTTCCTAAGGCTTTTCCCACATCGCCAAATCTTCAAGATTTCAAACTCCTTGACATAATCTTCCACACTCATTCCATTATGGCGAGGATTGCAACCTCAAGTATAGCTCTTGGCAGTAGTAATCTAGGACAAATCTTTATCCGTAACCTATCTCATCATCCGCCATGTAATTTTTTTAGCCTTCCCATTCCTCCTCCTATTGCTCAACAAGTTATACCATCACAATGTAGCCTACTCGGAGAATTCTAGGGTAGTAAGTTTGGACCTTAGTAAGCTTGTCATATTTATAGCACTTTAATGTGTCATATTAGTCTAATATGCATGTGTATATAGAAATATGTTTGATTAATTAAATTTGTTAAAATATGTGAATAAAAAACTATGAGATATAAATTTGTATATAAAAATTCAATGATGTGAATATAGGATTGTTGGATTTCAATAATTTTGATATGAATATATTTAATGTGAATATGTTATCGTCGGTATATTCTGATGACATGGTACGGATTAATATATTTTTTGTCATTCTCATTTAAAAACTATTTAAAAAGTCGCATGACACATTAGACGAATGGACATAGTATTTAATTTATTGATACGATTGTATCATACAGAATAGATAGAGTGGTCCTTAAACTTAAAAAGAAATCCATGTACATAAACAGTTAGGTTGAATGATCCCTATGTACAGTAAACTCATATCATATAATATGTCCAGCCAAGATCACAAATTACCAATAGGAATTATAAACATGTTTTGAGGATTTGAAATTATAGATGGTTTAATTGTGTATAGTGAATTTTTGTAGATATTTAGGTTCCAAGTAAATATTTGTCTGTATCAATAAAAAATGAAAATTTTAATAAAAAAAATTAAAAAATTTATCACTTTTTTTTCTCATATATGAGATATGTATTAGTAACTAAAACTGTTTTCTAGGCTTATATATATATATATATATATATATATATACATATACATATATTGACACACACTAGTTGAAGACTCACCCAGAATACGAGTGCATATTCAAAATTATTAAATGTTTAAATTATAAAATATTTTATAATTATAATTAGATTTAGAATGGGAATTGATAAAAAGAGAAATAAAAATTAATGATATGAACATTGGGGATAGAGAAGGTTTTAAGCAATTAAATGAAATATGTTCAGAAATGTTAGGAGAAAGTGGGATGTGAAGAAATGGAGGACAGATTTAGAAATTCATAAAAATAAAAAAAAAAACAAAATTCTATAAACTATAAAGACAACCAATATGGTCCTTTTACTTTAATAATATCTGGGACGAATCTAAAGGAGGGGCCAATAGGGTCCCTGCCCCTCCTCACTTGGAAAAAAAATTAATATGAAAAAATATGTGTTATATTTATATTTATAACAAAGTAAGCCAGCTCCCCCCTCCCCCCCAAGTCTTATAGTTCTGCGTTCATCCTTGAATAATATAGATATATATCATATTGTTAATTTTTAAATTACCAAAACAAATGAATGAGGATTCTCTAAACTAAGGTCCTTTTCTAGGTGTTTCCAAAACCATGAAATAAAGTTTAGAATTTTTAAGTGAATTTTTAGAAGAAAAAAAAAACAAATCAAATAATCACTTAGACTTTGCAGCTTTTAAAATTAAAATCAACCAACAGAGTAAAGTGTTATAAAAATTAAAATGAATTACAATAACCTAATTCCAGCTAGTGAGTATATCGGCACTTGTTGGGCTATCAGAGAAAAAAATTAATATTAAAAATTAAATCTTTCTTAGGACTTTCTTATTAGAAAAAAATACAATATACATATATATGCTTTCCCTTTTTAGTTGCTTTTCATAAAAAGTAAATATATATTTGTTGCTTAGACTTATCTAATGAGAACAAAAATGAAAAATTGAAATGTTACATAGAAATATTTTTGCTACTTTATTGATTTTGCCCCATTATATTTAGAACTTCTATAGCCCATGAAAGTTTAGATAGCTCTTTAGAGTTTTAAAATAGCAACCCTAAACTCAACAATTTTTTTTTTCCATGCATCAATGGTCAAATAAAAAAAAATCACAGGTTCATCTTTTTCTCTAAATTCTGTTAATGTCAACTCTAATTAAGATCTCCCTCCCCCAACCCCCACACACACCCCCACCCCCAACACCCCCCCCCCCCCCCCCCCCCCCCCCCCCCCCCCCTTTTTTTACCCCCCCAAAATTAGGCTCCTTGACAAAATCTTATTAATTCCTGGTTAAGTGTTCCATATTAGATGGGCCAACGTCGAGTTTGATACCTTTACAAGTCTGGGATCAATATACAAGCTTAAAACATATTCAATAACAATTCCTTGTTGGTTTCCACTTAAGACTTATCTCATTTTGCAATTGGCTTATTCATGGTCTTCCCTCTATCTCTGCCTTATTATATATTAGATGGATCTATGGGATCCCTCTTCAACCGATTAAGTGCATTTGTCTCCAAGTGTTTGGAAGGAAGTGCTAAAACATAAAAATTGGTTTTCAAGTGATGCCACTTGTCAATCTTTTGCATAGCATCCATGTTGATGTGAACCATGGCTACAAATGCATGTAAGTAAAGTATTTTGAAACTTTGTCACTTGCTACAGCTACACGTGTTGTTTATGATGTCAACTCTTTGGTAGTGGCCACCTTTCTTACCATAAGTTGTCATATATGTGATTGTTTGCACTTTAAAAATGTCAGACATTAGGTTAAAAGTTGTTATCTTGTGTCAACTAATTGCAACCCCAACACCCTCCACCCCCCACCTCAATTTCTCTATCTTTTTAATAGCCCATTTGGTGTAAACCTTGCTTTTACTAACAATTGTTTGTGCCATTTCATGCCTATCTTAGAAATAGCCTATACAGTTGTAGAATATTTTTGATACTGGGGCTAATGCAAGCAACAATCTTGCACACTTAAGAACTGGATTATAGCTCTCATTGAGGTTGATTGCCATGAATCTATATCTATAACTTCCATCATATGCCTGTGTTTAGAGATTTATGTGTCTCTTCCTCACCTCTTCAATGTAAAATGTAATTTTTCTTTCTTGTACTTAGAAAGCGGATGATGTTATGAGCTTTTCATATGGAAATTTTATACTTGTATTCAAATTGCGGCAAAATGTCCCATACATAGACTTCATTACGCAAAAGGTGGTTGTTATCCAACATTACGATCCAATGTTAGTTTAAGATAATACATAAAGTAAGGTCGTCTTTACGTAGGCTTCGTAGGTAATGTTTTAACTTCTCAAGAAACATGACCATGATGAATTTGAATCCTTATCAACCAATGTAAATTCTAGGGCTACAATGTGACTAGCACCATCCATGGTGCATGCAATCAAGAGGCAATGGAGATATTCTCCAAACGAAAAGTTCCATTGATACTCACCACTAGCCTATAATGTTTGAAGGCTTGTAAGCATGGCCTAAATGGCCAGAACAATTTTCCTAAGGTAACTCCATTTTCTTTCTGAGTTAGCTAAATTCATCAGGCCACATATGTACCAAGGTTAGTTGTTTGAATAGTGTGCAATAGTTTCAACAATTAATTATATGACGTATCTCAATCTCCATAGACAATCCATCATGGTGTCTTCAAATTGCTCTGAGGGTAACAATCTTCACATTGGGGTCATTCTTGACTGATTCATAAAACATTGGCTCATGAAGCATTGGTTTAGCTATAAATGACCTTAATCGATTTTTTTTATTTTTATATATGTGAGGGGCCCTTAATTATTGTAATCACAAATTCAATTCCTAACACTTTTAGCATGCACAAAGTTGCCACTTACAACCATAACTATCCTTCTCTTTGTATGCAATAGACACCACTGTCATATCGAATTCAATGACCAAAAGGTTATAGTGATGCTTGATGTGTCACATCTTAACTATATAGATTAAATATGATTTAGTGTGAAATTGCATCCATTGCTTCGATTCATCAAGAGAACTTAGATTTTTGGAACGAAGAAAGTCCATATGATATGTATCCGGCACCAAAATCCATCCTACTAAGGAATGAAATTTGATCATGGAAGGATGTGTTGGTGTGTCATGCCCCAAAGGGTATCCAAAATGCGACAGTCCACCACACTTGATATTTAAACTTAAGTATGACAACCTTACTCATCTCATAAGTTTACATACCGGGTATAAGATGTACTTGCATAATTTTTAGGATCACACTTTGAATCGAATAGTCTTAAGAAGGCATACAATAGCATTAAGAATATAAATCACAACAAGATAAATAAGTTAAGTCCTTACAAAAGTTAAGGGGGCATACCCCCGCCAAAAATAGAAGTCTAACCAGTCTAAATCCATCTTACAAACAGTAAAGTTTATGTTAAAGAGATTTTCCTAGAAGTTCGCACCTATAGCTAGGTCCTGACTTCTTCAAAAGCTCATTAATCAAAAAGATAGACCTGTGAAAAGTATTCTCACGGAATAACCTAAAAATGGGAACACTACAACAAAAACTATAGGGGTATAAGCTAATAGGCTTAGTGAGATTCATTCCTAAACATTTAATACTCAACAGAAGTATATAACAGATAAGTTATTAGCGGCCATACGAAATGCACAAGCAAATGAAAATACAAGCATATGACTTTCTGGGAGCCATATGTGAATAGATTTACGCCCTCCATTCGGGGTTAGGGTGGTCCATAAGTCATGCAATCATAATTTCAATCTTGAGTGGGGTGGTTCATAAGTCATGCAACCATAATCCCGATCTCTTTCTCTTAGTTTTACAACATCTGTTGTTTTATATAGTTGATTCAAGTGCCTACACCACTTCTATTAATTTAAGCGATCTCGCATCCTTAATATTAACACAGGCCCCCTTGCCTTCGCTAATATACCTTTGTCCCACCAAAGGTATATTAGATAATGTAATGTGACTCACTGCGTGATATGCATGTACAGTTTATTCATATAATCGTGGCATGTTAATTATGTAGATTAAGTGCGATCATAGAGAATTTTAGACAATCCAAGTCTATACTAGCTCACACAATGATTTTTCAACAAGTCTTATGTCACGCCCCAGAGGGTATCCTAAACGTGGCAGTCCACCGCATATAATATTAAAGCTAATAAATGACAATCCGTAGTCACGCAGGAGCTTCGATATCATATGCAAGGCGTGCTTCCAAGATAGTAGGAGACTCACAGGGGTAATACGTTTAAATAGATAGCAAAAGCAAGCATAAACTTAAATATATAAATATGAGATCTTCATTCCATAATAAGTTCGTAAATCATCTTAGGGGCATTCCCCCGTCTTAAAGTCTTGATCAACTATACTAATAACAAAATAAGCATAACTACTACATAAGTCTACTATGGAGATTTTTCCTAGAAATCTATGTTCAAAACTAAAAATACATAAACTTCCTCCAAAAACTCCTAGTAGCGTAAGCTCATACCTGGCACACTGGGCTCCTCGAGGCCAACCACAAATAATCATACTGTAATAGAAAACTATAAGGGTATAAGCAAATCTTGCTTAGTGAGATAATTCCTAACTATATAACATTTCCATATGATAACCAAGTTATTTAATTCAAACATATGTAATGCATCAATCACATGATCAACCAAACACACAAGATTAACCGGAAATCAAGTGTAGCATGGATTTAACACCCTCCATGACAAGGGTTGGGTGGTTATAGGCCATACGACCATCAATATTTGCAGATTTACCGGCTCCTGCTTGCCCTGTAGACTTACTGGCTCCTACTGGCCCATGTAGACTTACCAACTCCTACTAGCCATCACTACCACTTCCTCGTTTCCCCACACGAAGAATAGTAGTGAAATAAATGTGACTCACAAGCATGATATGCATGAATGAATTTCAATTTAACATTTAACCATATAAGTTGGATTCATGTTAAACGTGATCAACCGTAATTTCATCAAATCAATACAAAAGTCACACTTTTATTTAACATATCGTCTTTCGATATACTTAATTTTCATTCAACAATTATTTCATAACATTTGTTCATTTATCTTTTCCTAAATTTCTAGTTCCACTAATTACAAGCACAAATAAGAAAATGTAACTTAGGAAAAGAATTAACTCACTCCATAATCGAGAGGTCTAATCGAAATAATCCTCTGGATAGATGATCTCGGGTCCCTCGTCACCTAAACAAGATGAAATACCCAAAATGAGTCTTTCATAAAACTTCTATTTTTGAAGTTTCAAAATTTCTCTTAAAATCACGGTAAAAATCGTATAAAGGGAAATTCCATCTTAAAATGACCATAACTTGCTCATTTTAACTCGGAATTTCGCGTATAATATACCGTTTTCTACCTACTCGAAAAGATCTATGCATTTCTAAGCTTATTTTCATAAAACTAGTTGTTTGGGTTCCAAAAAGATAGCGACCAGATTTGCCACGAATTTGCAAAAACTTGTTTTCCTTCTTGTAAAACAAAGCTCATTTGAAAAGATAATTATTTCAAGCATTCTGTAGACTTTTTGAAAGGTATATACATATATGTAATGACTCATAACCAATGTATGAAGTAAATGAAGTTGTCTCAACTTAGGAAAGTAAGGTTTTAAAAGACTTTGAACTTGAGATTTTATTGGAATATTTATTTTACTTTTGAAAGACCTTGAGTTATTTGTGATAAATATTCTTTTTCTAAATTTAATTTTTGTAATTACTTTAAGTTCCTAAGGTGTGGTTTTATTTTCGAATCTTGGATTTGAAAAGTAATAAAAATGATATTTTTGTTTCTTGTAATGATTCCAAAAGAATTTCTATTTCTTGATGAAAGATAAGTTTTCATAAAACCTTTTGTTTATTTAAGAAAGATCATTTCCAAGCATGTTCATGAGTTCTTAGGAAATCCATTTCCTATTTTTATTCAACAAGAACCTTTAGTTTATGAAAACACTTCCCCATTTATTTTTATTGAGACAAAAACATTATGTTCATGCATGAATATGAATCATAAACTATAGAAATATAAAGGAACATAATAACTTGAAAGATTAAACAAATAAGAAAGTAAATCAAGTATTGGGACCTTATCTTCATCAAGATACCCCGGAACTAAGAAAAGACTAGTCCTGAAAAAGAAAAAGAATTGTTTTGACTTGATGAGGACAAGTCTAAGACTAGAATGACTAGTCTTAAAACCAACTTTGAAATAAATAAATTGCAATGAAGTAAATAAATTGCATGAAAGATAAATAAATTGCAAAACAATGAGCTTATATGCTCTAAATAGTATATATATCTATGTAGATATATTAGATAGTAATAAACATAAAGGAATTTGTGATTATGAACAAAAACAAATTATGAACCTATTGTTGCTTTCTTAACCTTCATGGTTTTAGAAAACACACATTAAGTTCATACTAAGTAGATAAACATAAAGAAAGCTTGGAGGATTTTCTTGAAGAAAGTTTACCTAAAGAAGAAACTAAAGAAAGCTTCTTGAAAGACTTCTTGGAGAGGATTTTTGAGAGAATTTGAGAGAGATTTTGGTATAGTAACTTTAGAGAAGAAGTGGTGTGAAAGAAGTGAAGGTATGAGAGGGTATTTATAGGAAAATGTGGGAGATAAATTGTGTTAATTAAATAATTGAAAAATAAAACAATTTAAGGGGATTATAGAGGTGGCCGGTGCAAATTTGATGCATGGGGAAGACAAAAATTTATTTTTTTGTTATTTTGTTAATTAAAAGTAAGAAATGAAAGATGTGAAGTTGTATTGGAAATGAAAATGTGTAAGAAATAGGTGTATGGTTTGTAAGAGTAGGTTGTAAGAAAAAGTAGAGATAGGTGAATAGTGTAGAATAGTAGAAAACAGTGTAATGTAAAAGTAGATATGACAATTTAATGCCGGTAGTAAGAAAATACGCGTATAAAAGTGATATCTGATATTTTTAGCTACCGAAAAATTATGAAATTGATATTTTTAGAAATCTCATATTTTTACAAGTCTAACGGTATATTCGAAATATTTTTCCTATTCCGGGCTTCTGGACACGTTTTTCAAGAACTATATCCGATCGGGTTCAAAGGACACTCGAATTCCTTAAATCTGACATTTTTATATAACCTATAGCAATTAGGAACTATAATAGCTAACTTTTCCAACTTCGTTTTCTAGGGCTTGAGAAAACGGCAATGCCGGAGTTAAGTGGTTATGGTAAACTGGGGTTTTGGTTGGCTTAAGAATCTGGTTGACTTCCGATTAGGGTTTAAGCTTTTAAATTTTGATCCAAAAATTCAGGGACTTACAACCTACCCCCCTTAAAGAAAGTTTTGTCCTCAAAACTTGAAATTCATACCTGATTCCTTGAACAGACTTGGGTACTTCTGGCGTATGTCGCTTTCTGTCTCCCTGGTTGCTTCTTCGTGTGAGTGGTTTCTCTATAAAACCTTCACATACTTGATCTCCTTATTCCGGAGCTTCTGCACCTTGTGATCCAAGATATGAACTGGGTGCTCTTCATATGTGAGATTTTCTTTTAATCGAACAGGCTCTAGCTCTAAAATTCTGGTAGGGTCCGGCACATGTTTTCGTAAGACTGATACGTGAAACACGTTATGGATTCCAGATAGGTTGGGAGGGAGTGCTAGACGATAAGCAAGATTTCCCACTTTTTCCAACACTTCGAAGGGTCCAATGTAGCGTGGGCTTAGCTTTCCTTGGGCTCGAATTCGGTGGATACTCTTGATGGGATTTACCTTTAAGTACACATGATCTCCAACCTCGAATTCAAGCACACGTCTCTTCATATCTGCCCAGCTCTTTTGCCTATCTTGAGCTTCTTTCATTTTTCTTTGGATAACCCGTACTTTGTCAGCCGCATCTTGCACCAAGTCTGGACCAATGCTCAACTTTTCTATATAGTCCCAAAACAAAGGTGATCGACATCTTCTACCATACAATGCTTCATAGGGTGGCATCTGGATCGTGGAATGATAGCCGTTATTATAGGAAAACTCTACCAGAGGTAGGTGTGCGTCCCAGCTACCTTTAAACTCTATTACGCAGGCTCGCAGCATATCTTCCAACATTTGTATTGTCCTCTCCGATTGACCGTCCGTCTGTGGGTGATAAGTAGTACTGAAATGTAGCTTAGTTCCCATACACTTTTGCAAGCTCATCCAAAATTTGGATACAAACCTTAGGTCTCGGTCGGAGACTATTCCGGCGGGTACTCCATGCAAGCGTACTATTTCTCTTATGTACATTCTTGCCAACTTGTCCATAGAGTACGTCATGTTCATTGGAAGAAAATGGGCCGTCTTTGTCAATCGATCCATGATGACCCAAATCGCATCATATCCAGCCGACGTCCTTGGCAATCCACACACAAAATCCATCGTGATTTGGTCCCATTTCCACTCGAGTATTGGTAGGGGTTTCAGAAGTCCACCAGGTCATTGGTGCTCCACTTTTACTTGTTGGCATGTGGGACATTTCAACACATAGTTTGCTACGTCTCTCTTCATGCTGTTCCACCAATAGTGGCTCTTCAGATCTTGGTACATCTTCGTTCCTCCTGGATGCGTGGTGTATTCGGAGTGATGCGCTTCTTCCATGATTTCCTTTCTTATGTCCTCATCATCTGAAATGCATAACCTGCCTTTCATCCTCACCACTTCATCTTCATCTATGGAAAAATCAGTGTACCTTCCTTCCTGCACTTCTTTCTTAATCTTTAGAATTGCCTTGTCATATCGCTGGGCCTCCTTGATTCTTTCTACTAAGGTGGGTTCCATGACAAGGTTGGCAATCTCCACTTCTGCACTTTGCCCTATGAATTCAATGCTCATTCTTTCAAATTCCTTTATCAACTCGTTCTTGTCAGTAAGCAAAGAAGCTACTTCCCCATAATTCTTCCTACTCAAGGCATCTGCAACTGCATTTACTCTCCCTGGACAGTAGTTGATTCCAAGGTCGTAATCCTTGATGAGTTCTAACCATCTCCGTTGCCGCATGTTCAGCTCCTTTGTGTGTAAAAATATATTTGAGGCTCTTATGATCGGTGTAGATCTCACACCTTTGTCCATACAAGTAATGCTCCACAATTTAGTGCAAACAACTGCGGCTAACTCCAGATCATGAGTAGGATAGTTTTGTTCATGGGGTCGGAGCTGTCGGGATGCATACGCGATTACCATCCCATCTTGCATCAACACACATCCGAGTCCATTCCTTGGCGCATCACTATGCACTGTATAAGACTTCTCAGGGTCTAGTAGAATTAGAATTGGGGCAGAGACAAGTCTTTTCTTTAGCTCCTAGAAACTTTGCTCCCTCTTGTCTATCCAGATGAACTTCTCCTCCTTTTGGGTTAACTGAGTGAGGGGTTTGGCGATGGTTGAAATTCTTAACAAAACTTCCTATAATATCCAGCCAAACCGAGAAAACTCCTCACTTCAGTAACTGTCTTAGGCTGTTTCCACTCCATTACTGCCTTGATCTTCTCAGGATCTACCGATATTCCTTCTCTGATACGACATGTCCTAAGAAGGATATCTTATCCAGCCAAAAGTCACACTTAGACAGCTTAGCGTACAACTTATGCTTACGCAAGTCTGTAACGCCATTCTTAAGTGTTCTCATGTTGTTCTCGCGTCTTTGAGTAGATCAGATATCGTCGATGAAGACTATTACGCACTTATCCAGCAGGGGTTTATATATTCGATTCATGAGATCTATGAAAGCTGTTGGTGCGTTGGTCAATCCAAAAGGCATCACTAGAAACTCGTAATGTCCATAGCGAGTCCTAAAAGCTGTCTTTGGTACGTCTTCAGGTTTAATCCTCAACTGGTGGTATCCTGACCGTAGATCAATCCTTGAAAAGACACTTGCTCCTTGAAGTTGATCAAAGAGGTCATCTATCCTTGGGAGTGGATACTTGTTCTTGATGGTAACCTTATTAAGCTCCCAGTAGTCGATGCATAAACGCATGGAACCATCCTTCTTCTTTACGAACAACACTGGTGCTCCCCAAGTTGACACACTTGGTCGGATAAAACCTTGATCCATTAAGTCCTGTAGTTGAGTCTTTAACTCCTTCAGCTCTACTGGTGCCATTCGATAGGGTGCTTTTGAGATCGGTTCCATATTGACTAATAGGTCAATTTCGAAATCTATCTCTCTCTTGGGTGGCAATCCAGGTAATACGTCCGGAAACACGTCTGGGAACTCTTTAACTACGGGTATGGATCCAAGCTCAGGTTTTTCCTCTTCTTCTTCATCCAGGTTACTAATGTTGATTTCATCCTCATCCACCAACTCGAATGAGTTTAACTTCACCGTGGACTCTCCTCTAAACACTACTTCACATCCACTTTGATTTTTAAATCTCACTTCCTTTTGTTTGCAATCCACTAAGGCTTTGACAGATGTTAACCAACTCATACCCAAGATGACTTCGTATTTGCTCATCTCCAAGATTATTAGGTCACACTTAGAGTGACTTCCTTGTATCTCCATTGGACATCCTTTAAGCATTTCCTTTGTCGTTACTATGCTTCCGGTGGGGGTTTTAACTCGAAAACCAGTAGCAATAGTATCTATGGGTAACCCAATTCGCTTGGCCAGGCTAACGGTGATAAAGGAATGGGTAGCTCCCGTATCGAACAAAGCATAAGCGGGTTGACTAGCTATGAGTATGTGTCCTGCACTCGAATTTTTATACTAATTACGAGACTGGTATACTTAAGCTAATCGGGGTATAAAACTTTATACTTGTACCGGGTATTGAATAGGAAACTTAACAAATTACATCAAAGAAAAGGGTTTCGATTCTGACCTGTCACCAATCCAAAATCTGAGCCATAATCTCCATCTACAGCGGCGAGCTCTGCTCCTTCGTCATCAGACTCCTCGCATACCCACTGTCCTTCCAGGTTGTATATCCTCATTCCGTGGACAGCTGCTCCAGATCGGCTTGGGTTGCTTCCTCCGCTTCCGTTCTTTGCCGATGCCACTCCTCCCTGACCCAAATGGTCTAGCTGGGGCATTCTTTCTTTGTGGGCATTCGTTGGCGAAGTGCCCGGTTTGCTTGCAAACGAAGCAAACAGTAGAAGCCTTCTTTGGGCAATCACCTATCTTGTGGCTGGGGTCTCCACAAAGTAGCACTTGTGTTGCAACAGCGGGCACCTCTTTGGATAGTGCTCTTCCTTGCATTTCCAGCAGGTCACCTTGATCTTGGATGTGTCCTTATTGCTAACAGCACTTCCTCGGAAGCTGTTGAAGGGCTTGAACCTTTTACTCTGAAAACTGGGGTTATAGCTATCCTGAGCTCTCTTGCCGAACACGAAGGTCTTTCTTCAGGGGCTTTGCTCTTCCTTTTCTTTGCTCCCTCAATGATACGAGCCCTTTCTACCAACTCTCGGAGGGTCCTCAGATCTAACTCCTCCAGACGCATCCTTATATCTTCATCCAGGCCACTCAGAAATACTTGCCTCTTCAGCTCCTCACTATGCTTGAAGGACTCAGGGCGTATTGAAGCAGTCGGCTAAACTCCGTCTCGTACTGCTCTATTGTCCTTCCCTTCTGGGATATATGGAGAAAGTCTCCACTATACTGTACTCTTAAGCTCCCAGGGAAATAGTTGTCCAAAAACTCTCTACGAAAAGCTGCCCAGGTCATGGGTGGCAACAATTCCCTGCTTTTCGACTCCCACCATATTCTAGCATTGAACCGCAACATATGTGCCATAATCCAGGCGTAGATGATGGGGAACTTCGTAGGCGGAACGATCTTTCGATCTGGGCTAGCCAGTCTTCAGCTTCGTCTGGCTTTCCAAAATTTCCATCGAAATATCTGTTGCTTTTTATGAAGTCCGGCAAGGAACTTCTGTAAGGTCGTGGCGGTGGTGGTGCTGGTAAAGGGGCAGTATGCAACTCAGCTTCTGGGGCTGCAGGTGCTTCAACGATTGCTTCTGGTGCATTTGCAGCAGGCGGTGGCACATTTTGTGCATTTTGCATGAAATTATTGACCAACCCTGCTAGTTGGTTGATGGCGGCCCACACATCTCCTTGTTGATTCGGTGGGGGATTTGGTGCTTGTTGTCCTGCCAGAGGATTCTCCGGTTTTGCTGGTATATTATTAGAAGCGCGATGTTCGCGTCTTCTACCTCTCCTACCACGTCTGTTAAATTTTATACTTCTTAACTTTTCGCAACAGGGAAAAGATCGAAAATATCAGAAACTCCATAGAAATAATTAAAGCAATCAAATCCAAAAATCATCAAATCAACATAAAATTCTTGCATTCAAAATAAAAAGAGGAAATTAATAATCCTTACATAACTTGGAGAAGGTGGAAACCATTCTCATCAAAAAGATAATTGTTCAAATCAAACATAGAAAAGCAAATCATTAATGCATTAAGACAAAGATAAGCCTAGGAAAAGGCTATGTTGGACTCGTCGGGTTATGCTCCATTTCTTCCTTCTTCAACTTCTTCTTTTCACGGGGATGGTGCTGGGTTCATACTCCTGCTGGTGGATCCTTTGTGCCGTTTGACAAATTTTCGCAGATATTGACTAACCGTCATCCTCTTCCCGTATCGTGAGGTGATCTCTGCTTGAGACGGCCAAACTTCGTCATGTATGGAAATCCTTTCTCCACGGGTCGTGCCATTCGTTTCCTCTTGTCCTTCTTCTTCCTCCGGTGCCATTGCCATTGTGGGGGTCTGGGATCTGCTTCTCAGGAATCTATTTGGATCAAAAGCATTGTTTCTTCTCCCCTCCTCCTCAGAATCGGAAATCATTACTGGGTTATTCCTTGCAATGGTCTCCATGGGTACATCTTGGCTCAGCCTTCGGGGAGGTGCCTGACTAGGGATCAAAGGGCTGTCTTCCCAAAGGGATGCAAACTGGGTCTTTTCAGGCTTCGAATCTTCATTCTGATCTCCTTCCGTGCTACCATTTGTCTCTTCATTCCCTTCGTATGCTTGGGCCTCCTCCATGATGAAGTCCTCATTTGGGATAACATCTAGCTGCATTCCGACGGAATTGGGCTGAGTATTGTACTTTGATGGCGTAGGGACAATCCGTCGGTAAGCGGCATACCAATAGAATCGCTCTTCGGCATCTGCCTTCAGCCAGTCCGTATGATCCGCTAACTCATCATGTGCGTAGATGTATAGAGGTCCTAGCTTATTCCAAGTCCGCTAACTCATCATGTGCGTAGATGCATGGTCTCCCGGTACATAAAAACCATCATTCTTTCGACCACATAAATAACTTCTACATCACTCCATCTCCGATTGCTTATAGCGTCGAACCTCAGCTCGTTGGGTAAGTTCCTCGACAGGGAATGTCTCAATCCTTTCTTCCATAACTTGAACATTTCATGGGCGGTCCTGGGCCTTCCGACTAAAGCGAACTCCTCACACAGGACCCTCAGTCTAAGACGGTAGTTCACGAAGGTCTCGTCATGGTCTTTAAGGAATTGTCGGGATTTTTCTTTGACCTCAGGGAAAGTCAACTATCAAGCAAAACAAAAAGGGGATCAGATCTTAAGCTAGAGTTTCTATCTTGTTACTATCTATCTTAAGATCTATTTCTACTATCTTATGTCTAAATCTTGCGCTTTGATACCAACTTAAACTATCACGCCCTAAAGGGTATCCTAAACGTGGCAGTCCGCCGCATATAATATTAAAACTAATGAATGACAATCCGTAGTCACGCAGGAGCTTCGATATCATATGCAAGGCGTGCTTCCAAGATAGTAGGAGACTCACAGGGGTATTACGTTTAAATAGATAGCAAAAGCAAGCATAAACTTAAATATATAAATAAGATCTTCATTCCATAATAAGTTCGTACATCATCTTAGGGGCATTCCCCCGCTTAAAGTCTTTATCAACTATACTAATAACAAAATAAACATAACTACACATAAGTCTACTATAGAGATTTTTCCTAGAAGTCTATGTTCAAAACTAAAAATACATAAACTTCCTCCAAAAACTCCTAGTAGCGTAAGCTCATACCTGGCACACTGGGCTCCTCGGGGCCAACCATAGATAATCATACTGTAATAGAAAACTATAAGGGTATAAGCAAATCTAGCTTAGTGAGATAATTCCTAACTATATAACATTTCCATATGACAACCAAGTTTTTAATTCAAGCATATGTAATGCATCAATCACATGATCAACCAAATACACAAGATTAACCGGAAATCAAGTGTAGCATGGATTTAACGCCCTCCATGACAAGGGTTGGGTGGTTACAGGCCCATACGACCATCAATATTTGCAGATTTACCGGCTCCTGCTTGCCCTGTAGACTTCCTGGCTCCTACTGGCCCATGTAGACTTACCGGCTCCTACTAGCCACCACTACCACTTCCTCGTTTCCCCACACGAAGAATAGTAGTGAAATAAATGTGACTCACAAGTATGATATGCATGAATAATTTCAATTAACATTTAACCATATAAGTTGAATTCATGTTAAAGGTGATCAACCATAATTTCATCAAATCAATACAAAGTCACACTTTTATTTAACATATCGTCTTTCGATATACTTAATTTTCATTCAACAATTATTTCATAACATTGTTCATTCTTTTCCTAAATTTCTAGTTCCACTAATTACAAGCACAAACAAGGAAATGTAACTTAGGAAAAGAATTAACTCACTCCATAATCGGTAGGTCTAATCGAAATAATCCTCTGGATAGATGATCTCGGGTCCCTCGTCACCTAAACAAGATGAAATACCCAAAATGAGTCTTTCATAAAACTTCTATTTTGAAGTTTAAATTTCTCTTAAAATCGCGGTAAAAATCGTATAAAGGGAAATTCCAACTTAAAATGGCCATAACTTGCTCATTTTAACTCGGAATTTCGCGTATAATATACCGTTTTCTACCTACTCGAAAAGATCTACGCATTTCTAAGCTTATTTTCATAAAACTAGGTCGTTTGGGTTCCAAAAAGAGCGACCAGATTTGCCACGAATTTGCAAAAACTTGTTTTCCTTCTTGTAAACAAAGCTCATTTGAAAAGATAATATTTCAAGTATTTTGTAAACTTTTTGAAAGGTATATACATATATGTAATGACTCATAACCAATGTATGAAGTAAATGAAGTTGTCTCAACTTATGAAAGTAAGGTTTTAAAAGACTTTGAACTTGAGATTTTTATAATATTTATTTTACTTTTGAAAGACCTTGAGTTATTTGTGATAATATTCTTTTTCTAAATTTAATTTCTTGTAATTACTTTAATTCCTAAGGTGTGGTTTTATTTTCGAAACTTGGATTCAAAAGTAATAAAATGATATTTTTGTTTCTTGTAATGATTCCAAAAGAATTTCTATTTCTTGATGAAATATAAGTTTTCATAAAACCTTTTGTTTATTTAAGAAAAATCATTTCCAAGCATGTTCATGAGTTTTTAGAAATCTATTTCCTATTTTTATTCAACAAGAACCTTTAGTTTATGAAAACACTTCCCCATTTATTTTATTGAGACAAAAACATTATGTTCATGCATGAATATGAATCATAAACTATAGAAATATAAAGGAACATAATAACTTGAAAGATTAAACAAATAAGAAAGTAAATCAAGTATTGGGACCTTAGCTTCATCAAAGTACCCCGGGACTAAGAAAAGACTAGTCCCGAAAAAGAAAAAGAATTGTTTTGACTTGATGAGGACAAGTCTAAGACTAGAATGACTAGTCTTAAGAACAAATTTGAAATAAATAAATTGCAATGAAGTAAATAAATTGCAAGACAATGAGCTTATATGCTCTAAATAGTATTATATATCTATGTAGATATATTAGATAGTAATAAACATAAAGGAATTTGTGATTATGAACAAAAACAAAGTATGAACCTATTGTTGCTTTCTTAACCTTCATGGTTTTAGAAAACATACATTAAGTTCATACTAAGTTGATGAACATAAAGAAAGCTTGGAGGATTTTCTTGAAGAAAGTTTACCTAAAGAAGAAACTAAAGAAAGCTTCTTGAAAGACTTCTTGGAGAGGATTTTTGAGAGAATTTTGAGAGAGATTTTGGTATAGTAACTTTAGAGAAGAAGCGGTGTGAAAGAAGTGAAGGTATGAGGGGGTATTTATAGGAAAATATATGAGATAAATTGTGTTAATTAAATAATTGAAAAATAAAACAATTTGAGGGGATTATAGAGAGGGCCAGCGCAAATTTGATGTATGAGGAAGACAAAAATTTATTTTTTTTTATTTTGTTAATTAAAAGTAAGAAATGAAATATGTGAAGTTGCATTGAAAATGAAAATGTGTAAGAAATAGGTGTATGGTTTGTAAGAGTAGGTTGTAAGAAAAAGTAGAGATAGGTGAATAGTATAGAATAGTAGAAAATAGTGTAATGTAAAAGTAGACATGACAATTTAATATCGGTAGTAAGAAAATACGCGTATAAAAGCGATATTTAATATTTTTAGCTACCGAAAAATTACTAAATTGATATTTTTGGAAATCTCATATTTTTACGAGTCTAACGGTATATTCGAAATATTTTTCCTATTTCGGGCTTCCGGACATGTTTTTCAAGAACTATGTTCGATCGGGTTCAAAGGACACTCGAATTCCTTAAATCTGATATTTTTATATAGCCCATAGCAATTACGAACTATAATAGCTAACTTTTCCAACTTCGTTTTCTAGGGCTTGAGAAAACAGCAATGCCAGAGTTAAGCGGTTACGGTAAACTAGGGTTTTGGTTGGCTTAAGAATCCGGTTGACTTCCGATTAGGGTTTAAGCTTTAAATTTGGATCCAAAAATTTGGGGACTTACATCTTGTCTCGATATACTTATCATTCATTCAACCAAGATTAGATCACAAGTCATCATAATTTTATCTTTTCATAATTCTAATGCCACTACGATTACAAGCACATATATGAGCACAACTATTTAAGAAATGAACTCACTCGGCCATGGTGTGAAATCCACTAGTCGTAGTAGTCCTCAGGGAGTGGAAATCCGTCCTCCAAATCACCTAAGTACAAGGAATACCCTCAATGAGTATTTCTCATAAAGTTCTAATAAACTTAACAATTCTTTTTGCTAAGTTCATCAATTTTTGCCTAAGTTAAAGTCCTAAATTAAAATGGTCATATCTAACTCATTTTAACTCGGAATTGCGCATATTATATACCGATCTCTATCTACTTCGAAAGATATATCTATTCTAATATTATTTTCAAGTTTTGAAAATGTTTGGGTCACGAAATATTCTGATCAGTTCTGAACCGTAATAATTTCCAATTCCGAAAAATTTGTTTTGTGAATGTTTGTAATGTTTTAGGAGTATAGATCAACTATACATGCAATATTGATGATCTTCCTATCATAAATGGCATGTTATGAACTTGATGTATGCATGTTCTTGACAATATTTAATAAAAGGAATTTTTGGAAACCTTTTTTTTTTTTATTTGTAAGAATCCATGACTATTTACTTTTAAGAAAACTAGTTTCCTAACTTTGATCATTTTCATTTGTTTTGGATTTATTTCTTAATAAAATCTAATTATCCTTGTTCAAATTGGGTCTTCATTATATCTATTACTTAGGGCCTTCATTTCTACATAAAAATTCCCATTTTATGCTTTGGAAACATGTTTTCAAATAGGGGTTATTCCAAAATCCGAATTTTCGAAAAATTAGTTTTTGAATTATTTCTTTGAGAAAAACTTGTTCATTACATTAAAATTTAAGGCTCTATTATACCTATTCCTTAAATACTTCATTTATTAAATAAAACTTTTCATTTTGAGTTGAAAAATAGATGTTTTCATGGCATTACTCCACAATTACGAATTTCTCAAGTTAATTAGCAACTCAAAATTTCTTATCTTATTTCTACTCTTTGTTTTGCATATTCCACTTAGCAAATCTCATTTCAACTTATAAAAATCATTACTTAATGATATCTATTACCTATACTCTCCCTTTTTATATATAAAACACAAGTTTTGGAGTTGATAAAAGGGTTTTTTAATACATGATTTTGAAATCATCCGAATTTTCATTTGAACATTCCAACAAAAATTTTTCCTTTTTAAGTTTCTTGTATCACCTAACTAAAGACCTACTAACTACAACATTTGTATACATAATATAAAACCTTTATGATCATTAATGCATTAATACACCAAATATTCTCAAGATCATGAATGTCAAGTATGGTATAAACATCTAAAAGCATAGATCTACTACTTATGATACATAAAATGGAGTTGAAAACATGAATATGAATTTTTATGCAAGATCTCTACTTTTACTCTACTATTATATGCATGAACATGAAGATCATTAGATGAAAACTCATCTAAACACAAGATCTACTCTTGTGATGGCTTGATATTCATGTAGTAGTATTTTCTTGTCCCTAGCAGGTGCTTATGGGGACTTAAACATGAAAATACTAATGAATAATCTTGCCATTACAAGATCTAATGTAAGATAGTTTAAGATCCATCACCTAAAGCGTGAAACAGGAGGAAAATGAGGAAGAAAATGGACTTGTGTGAGTGTGTGTGGGTGCTGAAGTCACGGCCAAGAGAGGAAAATGGAGAGAGTTTGTGAGTTTTTGAAAAGTGAAAAATGAATAAAAGAGAGAGAGAAGGTATAAAAGATATTATATAGTAAGTAAAGTAGGGTTTGTCTTAATTATAATAAGGAAGAAAATAAAACAATTTAAGGCAATAAAAGGGGGGTGTGCACCGGTTAAAGTGTGAGGAAGAGAGGGAGAGAGTTTAATTTATTTTGTTTTGTAATTTATGTAATAATATATCTTAAATTGTAATAATTTTTATGAGACAAATTTTTTTTGAAAAAGAAAATGTAATGGAGTGTTTGTAAGGATGTAAGAGTAGGGGGTGGCTTGTGAGTGTAGTAGGTTATACTTGTGAATAGTAATGAATAGTAACAAGACAATTACTTTATCGGTAGTAGAGAAAGTACAAGAAAAAGACTATATTTGTAATTTTTATAAACCGAAAAATTATAAAAATTATATTTTTAAAATCCTCATTGAATTTTGATTCTAAATAGTATTCCGGAATATTTTTCGAATTTCAAGTTTCGGGGTTCGCTTTTTCGTAATGGATCTCGGAAAAGTCTGAAATAGAAAATTTTTTGAAAACAGATCTTTTTGGGGTTTGAAATATACTTTAGAACAATATTCCACATTAATTTATTTTACAAAATTTCTTTTAGTTTGAAATCGAAGAAAAACCGGATCCCAAGGTTCCTAGGTTTCTCTCTCAAGCTTAAGCTAATCCGATTTAGGGTTTTTCTTGTTTTCGGTTTTTGAAGTTCACTCGGTTACCAGGAAAACCAGTGTTTACATGGTGTGTTTTTCTTGTTAAGCTTTAGGGATTCGAAATTCAGATTTTGTAACGGATTTTTTTTACATAGAATCCCTAAAACACAAAATGGATCCATGTCGTTCACATAAATCGAAAGGCAATGAAGATTTTACCTTAGACACTTTTCAAAACATCAATGAGGCAAATTTGCTGGCATTGCAAAATCACAAATGCGCTCTACTAGTATCCACATGGAAGAACATATTGGAAATGGGCATTGGTGTACTATGTTATGCCTCAAAGGATACTCTAAACGTGGTAGCCTGCCACATACAATATTAAGACTTATGAATGATTCTTTATTCACACAAAAGTCTTGATATCATATATAAGACGTACAACATGGCAATAGATGACACCAGCAATAAGTGTAGTTTGAGCAGATAAAATAAAGCATGCAAGATTCTATATAAACATTAACCCATATAATATAAAAACATGGTTATTGTACATCATATTAGGGCATTCGCCCGCTAAAGTTCTCCAAGGATCAAAAATTAAACTCAGTCTTATAATAAAAATAAACACTATCACCAAATATTTTAAAGGAAGTCCAATCTAAGTTCACGATTGGATTTCCCCCAAAAACTCCCAAAAGAATCCTTACTCAGATACATGGTGATCGCGGATGCAAGGGCAAGTGGTTCGATGAACACACATATCTATAGGGGTGTATACTGGCTTAGTGAGAATATTCATGAATCAACTTAATTAAATTTTTAGCATATAATTAACATATCTTAAGGGTGATCATACAAATTCAAACATCTTAACATGGTAATGAAGCATCCATTCAATTATAAGTAACTCAAGACTCGATATGCATATCATAAATTTTCCACATATTTTAAAGCACATGCACTTCCCATTTTTATCTTTTCCTATTTCTAGTGCTACTAATATACAAGCATAAACATGAGCATGAAAAATAAAGAAAGTAAACTTACTCGGCCATGTTGCGAAAATAGCTCCCTTAATCACAGTAGTCTTTTAGATAGCAGGTATCATCCTCCTCGTTACCTAAACAAAAGATATAACCAGAATGAGTATTTCATAGCATTGCTCCTTAAATTTGCTAATTCTATCTTCTAGTTGCGGTAAAAATCGGATTTGTGGGAATTCCAACTTGAAACAATCATAACTTGCTCATTTTAACTCGGAATTTTGCGTATAGGTAGTCGTTTTCTACCTACTTGAAAAGATCTATCTATTTCTAAGGTTATTTTTTATATTTAAAGTCATTTGGGTTAGAAAATGGGTTGGTACAATTCTGGCACGAAATTCCAGCCTCAAAATGTAATTTTTTCTATGGGGACTTCTACGGTCCCGTTACTATTTTTAACGGGACCGGACCTGTTTCAATATCCACCGTACGTATTATTATACTGAATATCAACCGTAGATTTTTTTTTAAAACTTTCACATGCTATTGGACCTCCACTTTTCTCTCTTTTATTTCGATTCTTTTATGTTTTTCACTCTCCCAAACTCTCTCTTCTTCTCTCACCCCATTTTTCTTCTCTTCTTCATCCCACCCTCATTCAGCCTCTCTCTATTATTCCCACTCTCTCATTCACCTTTCTCTATTCTCAAAACTTTGAGACTCCATGCCATCTCACTTTTTGATAAATCCAAAACCAGGAATGTTATATGCTCCATCACCGTTCATTATTCGATCGAGCATCAAGACCAATTTACTGAGTTGAACTCTGTAACGCAAAGTTGAATTCGACCATGGGCATTTGAAATAATCCATCAATGTCGAGACACTAACACATTTTGGTGACCATTGTAACCCACATTTGCTTCGAAGCCACATAGCAAACCACTACACACCTAGTAAGGTATTTTCGTTTTGTAGTGTAGCTACTTTTGTAATCGTAAGTCAATTTTGTAACCGTCAGTTATTGCATGTATTAGGATTTATGAGAATCTTCTTTATTTATCATTTGTACATTTTTTTTTATTTTTATTGTCAATAGTTTGGGTTGTTATGTTGGGTGAATTAGGGTTATTGTTATGTTCGTTGGTTGTTTGCACTTAAGTTATGGTCACAAGGGAGGCAGATAGTTGCTTTAATGATACAAAACAAGGTTTCTTAAGTATTTGCCATGGATATCCATCCCATTGCTAGATTTGGGCGTGGGATATTACTTGATCATGCTACTCGTGTGGTGCTTGGTGAGACGGCTGTGGTTGGAAATAAATCAAGTAGAGGAATGTTGAAATCATTTAGAATGTATCTTTGTTTGTTGATGTTCTTGCTGCAATCTATAGTTGATGACTTCTTAGGGTTATACAGGGGTCTTGGGTGGTTTGCTATATCGAGAGAATCGAATTTCTCCTAATAGTGGAACATAAATATTTAATTTGGAGTTAGTATTCAATTGTGAAGCTGAATCCATGTATGTAATCAACAAGCATTTTTCTTGAATTACTTGCCTAGTTAACCAACCCTTGTACCAAGTTTTTTTTATTAATAATAATCTAGAGTAGTGCTTATCTGCTTCCAATCATTTTTCATGTTATTATTGCATACAATTTGTTCATTCCTTGTGAGAATGTCTCAGTCTAGTTTGTTATACTGTTAACTATTACAAGAGTAACTTAAAGTAGAAAATAGTGGTTGGTAGTTGTCATCGAAGCTATCAATGGTGTCAACTATTAGTGATGGTGAAGGTGAAGCTGCATAAACCCTGCTACGTACTACCTGATCACATTATCTATGTTTCTAAATTAACTATTAGGTGAACAATATACTCCTCATGTTCTTATTTTCACAGTAGCTGGTAATTATCATTTGCATTCCATAACATGAACTTGTGAGTACTTAATCCTAACTTTGTTGGTACCAGCAATAAACACCAGGAGCTGTGATTTTAGAATTTGAGTATTAGGTTAGTGATTTGTCAGCTTGTGTCATCTAATAACACCTCGATCTGAAATTGAGGGAAAATATGTGGGATTTTTAATTTAGAAATTTTGAAGCTATCATATGACCTTGTAGTACTTGCGAGTCTTTGAGGTTCTTTGCTGTAAGCAGATTATTGCACCAAGTTTGTAGACTTTTCACGATATATACATCGTGACATTTTATATCCATTAATCAATGAAATAGAATGCTTTGATACTTGCAAGGTTTATGAGTAATTTACTTCATTATGAGTTAACATCATGAATGTTACTTATCTATTCCTCAATATTGTTGGTCTCATGTAACTATTTAAGAGTTTGATTTTAGTTGGCCAGCTTATTCATAGTCTAACTCAATTTGTTTGTTTCATCTTTTTGTAGCAATTTTGACATCTTATTTTTATTGTTTTCAAACAGATATCTGTTAAGAAAGAGATATAGATGAAAAATAGATATTTTTACTCATAAATAGATCAAACAAATTAGATATCGATGAAGATAAGATATAAATGAAATCAAACAATTCAAATAGACAAACTAATTTGTGCTGATTTGATAAATTACTATTGTAAGGTTAAGCAATGATCGAATTACTTTGCTTACTGTGATTAGATACAATAAGCTTTCTCTATGATGCTTCAAATCTCAACACTATATCTCTTGGAAATGTTATATATGCACTAGTATCTCTAAGATATACACATCACTTATCATAAGCACAACTATATGATCCTGAAAATGAAAGTAATATATATATCTACTGTCAACCTTATTTGCTCCAAACAAAGCTATAAGAAAAATGTACTAGATAATTGTTAACTATAGCGAAATTGAACAAGGAATACATTAGCTACCTACCATTTTTATGTCTCTCTGAATGCCATGCCATTATTTGGCTTTTCATGTGATGTTCCTTTGTATAGCTCTATAGCATATGATTATAATTGTTTTCTCTTATAATAGAATAGTGCTCCATTTAGTCATTTTCCTTGACTTTTATACACCATAATCTCTCGTGTACAATAGATACAAAACAATCAATTATTTTGTAGAGTTATGTCTGGTTGTTGATCATGCAGGTATTACATACAATTGAAAACGAATAGAAGGAAGCGGCCACCGACCGGTTATATGTTGTTCTAGTAAGTTTTGTAGTACATAATTTTGTGAATATGTGGCATGCAATACAAATTATTGATGGATAATCGAATTGTACATTTTTTAGTAAAGAAAAGCAAGTGAAAAAGAGTAAAATGGACAAAATGAAGGAAAGAGTGGGAAGTGTTAATGCAATATGCATATTTATTTAATGTGTACATAATTAGAAAACATGTGATGTTCTATGTATTTTGTTGGCCTATAATGTTATATTGATTCATTGAAACATTATTTTTTAGGTACATACAGAAACAACTAAGAAGTGGAAATCTCTTTCTAATGAAGAGAAACAAAAATTCAATGAAATAGCAAAGCCTGAGGCGAGCGCATTTGGATATGTTAGGAAAAAGGACTCACTAAATATTGAAGAGGATAAGGTAATTACATGCTACCTTTGTAAAGTAATATTTATAAATGCATACTTGTTCAGTAATTTTTAATGAAGATATTGCTTATTTATTTTGTGTACTATAATGGGTACTAGTATCTTTATTTTCTATCTAATCAATTTTTTATCATTTTGAATTTAATGCAGTTGCAAACTCGATGCAACCCTAATCAAGTTACAGAATTGTTAGAAAAGTTGAATGCACAAAAAAAAAAAAAAAATAGTAATTGAGTTAGGGTTTGGTGGCATATTACATATGCAATGTAGGAAAATGAATAGAGAAATTATAGCATGAATCATTAACAGGTTTGACGCCGAAACTTGTGAATACATATAAACCACAGTAGTATTGTTTTGTTTGAAAAAGATGTGGAAAATATATTGGGTGTAAGGTCTGATGGACTTGTTCCTTGTACAGATACTCTAGATGATAAGATCGCATTAATTAAGTCCACAATAGGTGAATTATCTATTAATGATATTGAGGAGAAAATCAAAGATGATGCAACCCCTTTAGATAAGACTTTCAGGTACATGTTAATTTTGTGGTTTCTTAGGCGAGTCATAGCACCCCATTATGGATACAATGTACCTAGGGATCATTGGTCTGTAGTAGCTAATATTGAAAACTTTAACAATGTTAATTGGGGGAAATTTCTACTAGAAAGGCTATGTGTGGGGGCGAGAAATTACAAGACTAGTGGAAAAAAGTATCTATCTGGTTGTGCCCTCATGTTTTTGGTAAATTTTCATATTTCAACTATGTATTTTTTGTTAAGTTGAATATACATATTCTTTTAAATTTATTTAAATTTTGTTACAATGTGTTATGCAGCTATTTTTTATTGATAATTTAGCACTGGGCTATATCAATGTTGAACTATCAGGTCGTCTCACTCCTCATGTGAAGACATGGAAGGACAATCAAATAAAGAAAGTCATCGGTCGCTTCAACAAGATGCCCATTGAGAAGGTTACTGATATATGTTTTAAATTCATTACTATATTTGAATTTTTATAGTGCGTTATTTATTTTTACTCTTTTATTATAGGTTGTTTTAAAGAAGTCCGCAATTTCAATAAAAAATGAGCCTGCTCATGCTTCAAGATGTGCAACATGTCTCCAAGTATATTATCCAAAATATTTTATATCATAGTTTTATATATATATATATATATATTCATTATAAGTTTATTGTGAAATGTCTTTTTGTAGGGATCTACATCACGCCTCTTAGTAGTGGAGAAATAGCAACGACGATTATGTCAGGATATAGATAGTCTACGAGAGACTTTATCTACCATACAAAAGGAGATGGAGTCCTTAATAAATGCAATTACATTGTTAGTCAAACCTAGTAGGGGAGGTGTAGATGGGGATAAGGTGGAGATGGTGCAAGATAGGAATATCCAGTCGAAGAAAACAAAACAGTTTGTTGGAGTTGATACAATAGACAAAGGATACGAGGATAAAGTAGATCTTATAGCAAACGAGAGAGGGGACAATCAGGCAAGACAAGATACGGTTGAGCATGGTGAGAAGGCATTAGATTCATACCGTACGCCTTCTATTGAGAAAAAATTAGCAGCGTTTTTGGATACCATGCATACTGCATTGGGAGCAAACAAGGCATCAAGTCATATAAACTTGGATTTTAAGCGCTATCAGCTCATAGATGAGCTCGTTAGTGTGGAATATGACGATTTCAATCTACCCCAAGTTGACATCAACACTTACTAGATCCAATAGAATCTACACCTCACAAATGCGGGACAAGTAATGGTGCTTCTAAGGGGATAAATGTAGGAAACAATGATGCAGATATCGTTGACCCCGAAACAAAAGATGTAAAGGTAATGTTTATTATCACTTATAGTCTTAAAATGAGTTTGTCTATTTTTATAAATGGAATACTTCTTTATGTTGTATCTAGGAAGCTATTCATCATGCACAAGGAGCAATCATCCTAATAGAGTTGAGGTAATTTATAGTTTTTTTGTAATTTTTTTCTTAGTTATTATAATCTTATTAACTTATTAAATGTTTGACGGTTCTCAATGGAAATATAGTGGACGGCCAAAAAAATCATGTCATGGAGATATCATCCACAATACATGTTGATAATAAGGTGGCCACGAAGACCAATAGTGGTAGAAAGTCTTCATGTGTTCAATCATTTGGAAAAGATGATGGAGAAAAGATTGACATAAAGAACAAAGCTTCTAGAAAATCTTCGCTTTATAAGATGATGTCACATCCTATTAACAAGTAGAAGAAAAATATACAATTGAAGGAAAAAAAAAAACAAAAGGACCTTAGAACAGTAACAGGAGATATCATCCCTCCAGTAATTACATGTAGAAGTTTATTTTTGTTAACATTATGTATTTGTACTTATTTATAGTCAAAATAATTGTTTTACATTTTATACAGTTTATTGGAGCAACCATGAATGGTCATAAGGTAGATGTCCTTACCAAACTCGACATCCATCAACTACAAGTGCTAGATTACATCTTTGATTTCAAAGAGAAAGATAAGTATGTTCTTTCAATATGTGTTATGTTAATCTCATATTACGATTTCTCTAACTAATAATTTGAAATTATGAAACAGTCCTATTATAGTCCAATTTCAGTTGTGTTCTACCTACAGAATGGACTTTGGTGTATGAAGCCCCATGAATATGTGTCAAGTGAGGTAATCCCTAATATCTTAGATTATTTTAAAATCTTATTCTTAATTTAAATATAAAAATTATGAGTTTCCTTTTTCCAATTATATGTTTAAATTATGGATGCAGGTTATCAATCTGAATGCTGAAATGTTAAGTAGGATGGAACAAGCACAAAACCTTGCATTGAGGACATGGTTCCTACCAACATTCTTCTTGGTAAGAAACTATTTAACCACATTTTATGCATATGGATATATATATATATATATATTCATTATGTTATAACTATACAATGTTAAGTAAATGCTCATTCCAATTTTCTAGGCTTTAATTTTTCAAAAGGGTGCTGAGGTGTCATACTATTTAAAGCTGTATAGAGGTGAAGATAAATATATGGGTTCATTAAGAACCTGTGAAAAGGTAATATTAAGCTCTATTTGTCTTTTCCAATGATTAAGTAAATGAAAATCTAAATGCACTATGTTTCTACGGATACTTATACCAATGAATCCATCAAATATGCATTGGTTCTTGTTGGTAATACATGTAAAGCGTGAAAGAGTTTTATTTTATGATACAATAAATACAAAGGGCTCGGTAATAGTCTACAATTCCATTAAGCAAGTGGTAAGGCATTTTCATGCCAGAGTTTGCTATGTATTTTATTATAAAAAAGATTCATATATTCATGTTTGTTTTTGTAGTTGGAATTCTATGATCAAATGTTCAAAGATGAAAGTTTCAAAGAGCCCGATGTGAAGCCATTTCACACATCGATGGCATCTTGGAGCACATCTCCAAGGCATAATGTGCCTAATCAATTAGCATGAAACGATGGGTTATTTATCATTGTTAATATGCTTTTCAACGTTAAGATAACTATACGGTAGATATATGAGATTTTTAACTTATGGGACTCATTTATTTTTTTTTCAAAGTAGTATGTTGTTCGACTTTCCTTGCTAACGTTTATTGCACAGTGGCAATTGTGGGATATATGTGATCAAGTTCATGCACACGAAAGGTGAAGATGACAAGATTGAAGGAATGGTAATGTGTATTTAATTTATAAATTAAGAAACCATGTAGAAGCCTTTTCATCTAAACATATAATTATGTGTTTGCTAAACTAGGTTGCTAAAGATATGGATCGATACAGAAACTTATATGATCTTGTTACATTTGAGGGGAACAAGAATAGAGACACTGTGAAATATATGGCGGCAATCCACTATGAAGACAAGGGAAAAAGTTTGGGAAGAATTTCAAAAAAAATGTTAGAGGAAACAACACTAGGAATGGCGATGTGTGCTCAAAGGGATTATGTCTCTAAGTGGGCATCATTGTTGGTTATCGTGAGTGTCTTGAGAGCTGTGCATGAAAAGTTGAAAAGAAGGTACATAATCTATTTCCATTCTATTTGACAAATGGTATATTTCTGATATTGATTTCTTTTTTTGTCATTTCTTAGCAAATCATGCTTGATACTTGGTTTTTGTTGTTTATCACAAGGAATATTGTTGCATTCACTAGTTGAATGATTATTTTATTACTGTATCCTATTTCTCAAGATTTTACAGTACTAGATTTTGATCACTTGCAAGAGTTATAGGTTAAATTTTGTGGTTGTCTTTTGGATGGGGAGTACGTACACTTCATAGTGCATAAGATACTTATGGGAAATTATTTGGTCTCAGCTGCTGGAATGTAACATTTTGAAGCAGTAAATTGCAAATTTAAAGTTGTTTAGGTTTTATGAAAGAAGTGTGGGGATACATTCCTAGATTATAATTTTAATCATTAAAGGTTTGCTGGTTGAAGTACATCGCTGTACAAAAAGAACTAGCATAATGTTTAGTTATTTAATTATCTCTTGAGTAAGCCCATTAAGCTAAAACCTTGTGATCAGCATTGATAAATATGTAAAATTACACATTTATCTCAATTAAAATGACTCAAAATCATGCACAATGAATACGTTTGAACTTGAGAATGTGTTAAAATGAGTAAAAATGCATATTTGAATATTCTTAGGTTGAATTCTGCCTAAATGTTCAATGAATGCATATTTTTTTATCAAATTGGAGCTGAGAAATTATTTGAACTTGGTCCAGAAGACTCTGGAAACCATGTGGTGCTTTCAAATATATATGCTGCTGTTGGAAGGTAAAAGCTCAGTCCTTGTAAATTCGCTTTGTTCCCTAAAAATCATCATATTTGTGATGCATGAAATAGCAATTGCTAAATGTAACTTATGTTTGGAAGCAAATATGGCAAATTCTACTTGCAATGTGTTAGTAAATGGGATTTGCTAAATGTAAGGTTTATGCAAGAATTGAAGAGGCATCTTCAAAATATGATTTTGTAATGTATTTTTGCAATTATTTTCATATAAATAGATTCTGTTTGAATTGTTTGATTTTCATCTGTATCTGATATATATTTATGTATTATCTATATCTTTTCTACATTTGATCTATTTAATCTGTTTATGAGTAAAAAATATATGTTTTTATCTGTATCTATTTTTGACAAATAACCTATTTGAAAATAACAAAAATAAGATGTCAAACGATTTGAAAACGACAAACCAAATGTATATCATATATATATATATATATACATGGAAGGATAGACAGATGCCACAAGAATAATCAATATAAATCTCCTGAAATAGTTTTTTAAGTAGCTATTTTATTGTGACTTTTATACTCCACGAATGTATTTCATCCTTTTTAGAGTAGCTATTTTATTATAATTGTTCTATTGCACAAATGGATTGAAATATAACTTTTTCATCCCTTCTTTCTTTTTCAAAATGGATTAAATTAAATTCTTAAAATATATTATGATATTAAAAAAATTCTACGATCTGGTCAATAAACCATCCAATAAATCATAATAATATCATAGAATTTTTTTATGCTATTATGATGATTTTTTTATTAATCTCAACTATCGAATACATTTGATAACATTTTAAGAAAATAAATTTAGGGAAGTAAATTTAGGGATGCAACAAAAAAAAAAAAAAAAAGAATTGTTTGATGAGACACTCTTTGGAGTCGATCTTGTGCGTGGGAATTTGGCAAATTGCATTACCAGACGAACATTCGTTTGGCACTCCTGAATCATAATTCCATACAACAACCCTTCTACGTGACCACTTGCATTGCACACCTCAATTTGCGGTCTTTTTCGAATCAAAATTTTAATGGTGGCTTATGGTTCAAAATCACCATGCAGATTGTACTCCATACAAAATGCATACAACATCACACCACACCTTTTGTTTCTGTCATCCATTTGTGGAATATATAATATAGTCATTGACCCAAAAATCAATTTGATGCATTTTTTTAATCTTTTTAGATCCACCTTATATTAGAAAAGAAAGAAAAGGTATAGCTCAGTAGCTCTATCTCAGTAATCTGTTTGATCTAATATCTGTACCTTGAATCTTTCAGTGATGGGAAAGGGCATCGATCGATTAATATAATTCATTTTACTCGGTTATATTCTGCTAAAAAAATCTAGTTCATGCAATCAACCATTAGAATCACCGATGGATTTATTTGATCCATGATGGGTAATTGGGTCACACCTTTTTTAAGGTTTATAAGGTGGATCAACCATGTCTGGCATCAAATGTAAATCGGGACTGGCAAATTGCATAACCCTTAAACTATTGGTATGAAATAAATAGACTCATAACCTCTTATGAGTGTGCCTTTACCTCCAGTTAGCTTCTAAAAATATTAAATATGCAAATAAATCTCAATCCCTTGCTAACTATTATTATTTATAGTCAATTAGCGGGGAATTTGGGATTTTTCAGCAACAGTTCGGGGATCATTTGCACATATTTTCAAAAATCACAGAGATATGAAATCACATTAGAGTTTCCCTAATCCCTATCCGCACCTAACTAATTGTACCTGTTATTTTCACTTAATTATTTTTGCAAGTGACATTAGATCCATCTTATATGCATCCACTGCGTTGTTTATCTTTTTAGTTCGTGTATCTTATAGATTTCTAGCCATGTCAACTTCATCTTGTCATACTATTATTGTCCTGCTTCAATGATTGATAAGCTGATTAGCATCTTTTCAGTTTGACTCTAATCGACGACCGTCGATTATTTCGCACTTTATAAGTGAGAAAATTAATACTCACCTCACCCTTTCAAGGAAAGTGGGTTTGGCTCAACTAGCATTTACCCTATCACCAAAGGTAGGGGCCACTGACACTCATCACATTAAAACTGGTCAAACAACTCAAGGAAAGTACTCCTCATGGTGGACCCCCGATTAGGTCAGGATTGGTCTCACAAAACGACCAAACATCTAAAGTGTGGAGGAATCATTCACACGATAGAGACGTCAAACTCAGACCAGCGTTATGTTTCAGTTGATGAGGAGTAACTATATGGTTTCCCTAATTCATATTCTAAATTTTTAGAGTATTAATTGACTAAGAAATGGTTGATGTTGTTATGTAAACATGACTTTAGAGAAGTGATGCACTGATAACACTAAAACAGAAAAATTAGCAGGAAGTGAGTAGGAGGATAAATAGACAATTTTAACAACACACTTGCAATGACCGGTAAGCCAAAAAAAAAAAAAAAAAAAAATTGCAACAAGTGAGGAAATTATTGGACAACAATCTCATTATACAATGCATGTCTCTTCTTGCCATGATACCTAACTGATGCGTGCTTGATGAGGATTACCAATCTAATGTAATTCTTTTTAAGGTTTTAGATTTATTAAGGTAAATATAAAATTAAGACCTTCATGTGATTAATATTAAGTAGAAACTATGAATATTAAAAACAAATTGGATTGTCATTCAAAATATAATTCAATACAGATCACGAATTCACCATGAGTATTAAAAGTATCAAGAATTCGATTAACATATTTGTCATAATCTATTACCAGATTGATAAGAATGTAAAAGAATAAAAAGAAATATCACTTAACATTAAAAAAATAAAAAGGACTTTAAAAGTCCCACAAGAAAGTAACACTTAAAACCTAATAATTATTAATGATAAGATTTAGCCTATATATAGGCACATGTCATACCTACCTAATACATTTGGAAATTGACTAGCTAATAACATAACAAATAAAATAGGACACTTGGCAAACACAACTCATTCCTATAATATCAAGAACAAAAGTAGAAAAATAACATATTTAAAAAATTATATGATCTAATCTTAAAATATAAAAAGCAAAAACTTAGGAAAGTAACATATTAATAACATATTGGATTAATTTGGCAAGTTAAACCGTAATTTATCTTATCGTCATCATTCTCCTTCCTTTAGAAAGATTCATCCTCGAATTGCATCCTTGTCTTAGATCAAAGACTACTATGCATAACTTAAGCTTGAAGTCACAATTCCAAACAAAGTGAGCAGCAACCTATGAATATATTTGAAGCTCTTTTCATTCATCATATGCTCTATCAGCTAAACTATTTGAAAACGGTGGATTTGCAAATAATTGTAATTTTACTTCATAATGGAAATTGCTCATTGCCTTTGATATTTGCTCTTCTCCCATTAAAAATGTGTTGCGTATGTCAAACTTGTCACACCCCGAAGGGTAACCTAAACGTAGCAGTCCGCCGTACACAATATTAAAGCCTAAGAATGACCACCTCAGTCACGCGAAGGCTTCCATACTATGTACAAGGCGTCTAACACATAAAGGAGACACATCGGAATGATACATTTTATGTCGATACAATTGAGTAACAATGTAAAGGAAATACAATCCACTATACTTCTGATACAAACCACTATACTTCATATACGAACACTATACTTCAAAATACAAATCATTCAACTTCAATTACATTCATCCACAGACTTCCCTACATAAACTATTACAAGACAATTCATAAAACTAGCTGATAACTTCAAACATTCGTATCATTTGCTGAAATCCGGGAGTCATTCCTGGCTCCAACCAATTCGGTCCCCACTTTGCATTCTTGAGATAACCTGTTCATTTAAACAACTATTGGGATATAAGCTACACTAGCTTAGTGAGAATTCCCTTAATTCCGTACCATAATAAGCAAGTTATAATCAATCATATGCTATGCATGAACAAATACGTGAGCAAGCAATTATGCATGGGTATCCAGAACCCACACACAGAACGGATTTACGCCCTCCGTATCTTAGGTTAGGAATGGTATTGAGTCTACACGACCGCATCTAGTCCCTAAGCCCTCGGCTCTTAGCACTCGACTAGGCTAGGCTCATCCAAGGAATACATCCACATGTGCCTTAGTACCCCTGAATGAACTCTAGCACCGGGCTCGTTATCCAAACGAGTCATCACGGACCATACCAATCGACCTGCGTAGGAATAGCATGCTACCAAATGCAATATGTCTGATGCGATGCAAGATCAATTTAATTTTTGCTTAGGTCAAAATATTTATACGTTCTTTAGAGTGACCAACCAATATCATACACATAATAGAAATAATATGAACAATGCAGTTATCCAATCAAATCGTGGTTTCAATATGCTTTAGTATTCTTTGGCATACATTCATCACAGCCTCATCATATATCCATCCCCATTCATATCGATTTTTATCTTGTTCCTATAATTCTAATGCAACTAACTACAAGCACAATCAAGGTAACAAAACAAGGAGAAAACTCACTCGGCCATTGGATCACCGGTCTTCTAGTAATAATAATTCGGTGGAAGGAAATCGTCTATTTCGGGATCACCTAAAAAGGAAGAAATACTCTAATGAGTATCTAAACTTAAACTAATCCAATCGATTTTATACGAACTATCAAATTCGTAATTCACGTCCTAAGCGGGAATTCCAACTTAAAACGGCCATAACTTGGTCATTTTAACTCGGAATCTCGCAAATTATATATCGATTTCTATCTACTTCGAAAGATCTATCTATTTCTAATATTATTTTCAAGTTTTGAAAACTTTGAAGCTTCAAAAAGTTCGGATCAGATTAGGGCAGCAACAATTTCAACTTTCGAAAGGTAGTTTTGTAAATGTTTATAATGTTCCTACTATATAAATTAGCTACACATGCAATATGAGTGATTTCCTAACATGAATGACATGAGATGAGCTTAATGAATGCATGATCTTGATGATTTCGCTAAAAGGAAATGTTATAACTTTTCATTTTGCAAGACCATAATAACAACTTACTTATGAAAAATCTAGTTTTCTAACTTTGATCATTTCCATTTGTTTTGGATTTGTTACTTAAGAAAATATAATTATTTTTTGTCAAAATTGAGTCTTCATTATATATATTACTTATGACCTTCATTTCTACATAAAAATTTCCATTTTACACTTTGTAAACATGTTTTTCAAGTAGGGTTGACTCCAAAATCCGAATTTTACAAAAATTAGTTTTTGAGTAATTCCTTTAAGTAAAAATCATTTGATACTTAGAAAGTTTAGGGCTCAATCATACATAACCACTAAGGACTTCGTTCTTACACAAAAATTTCCATTTTACACTTTGCAAATATGTTTTCCAATATGATTTACTCAAAAATCCGAATTTTAGAAAATCCACTTTTTGAATGATTCCTTTGGAAAAAACTTGTTTAATGCATTAAAATTTAAAACTTTATGGTACCTATTACTTAAGGACTCCATTCATTACATAAAACCTTCATTTTGAGCTTGGATAATAGGTGTTCTTATGGCCTTCATTTAAAATTACGAATTTCACAAGTTAGCTACTAACTCAAAATTTTCTCATCTTGATTCCAGTACTTGTTTTACACATTAATCTCATCAAAACTCATTTCAACTTATAAAAATCACTACTTAATGATATCTGTTACCTATACCCTTCAATTTTTACATAAAACATGAGTTTTGGAGTTGATAAATGGGTTTTAAAAATTGGTCTTGGTTGGAATCCGAATTTACAAAATTTATTTTCGGTCATATCTTTTGATAAAATCTATCTAAGCTTATGAAAATCCATTCCTTACATATCATATCTTAAAAGCCTTTCATTTCTTAAATAAAAACTTCATTTTTGAGTTGGAAAACATGTTTTTAAAATATGTTTTAACCAAAATCCGAAAATAGAATTTTTATTTTGAAAATCACTTTTGATTCTTGTAAAAAGAAGTCTTGATGGTATACATATATTAAGCCTTCATTTTCTTAAGTAAAAATTACATTTTGACACTTGGAAAGTGGTTTTTAAATGGGGTTTTGCCAAAATACGAATTTCACAATTTTTGTCTAAGTTCAAATCTAAGATTTACACATAATATGAACATACACCTAAATGAAACCCATGAAAATAACTTTAAACTCATAGATCTAAACTTTGCTCATCAAAATCTTTCATTTATGTTATCATACCCTAAGCCCTTCATTTTAAATGAAAAATACACATTTTGAAGTTGAAAAACAACTTTTCTAAATATGGTTCCATTTTCATCCGAATTTTCAAAAATGATTTTTGTTGAAAATAAAATAGATCTTGAGTTTTCTAAAACATTCCTACTATCATCATGCTACTACAAGTCATCCATGAACATAAAACAAAGTCTAATGCATTTTATGAACTCAAAACTCTAGATCCAGTTTTCTAAACTAGTTATAAGTGCATGAATACATGTGGATGATGGATCTATGTATAAATCATAAGAAATAACAAAAATAATAACTTAAATAGCAAGATCTATGGCATAAACAAAAATCAAAGCTACAGAAAGTTAGATCTACAATATGTATCAACTTTAAACAAGAAAATAATTATAATATAAGATAATAAAAATGGAGAAAATGAGTGTTTCATTATTGGCATCATCATCCTAAGCTTTTAAGCTTATGGAAGGTCATTTGATGCATGAAACCTTCATTACACTTTACCTATATCACCTATGGAGGCTTTGTGATGAAGATTTGCTTAGAAATCTTCAAGAAATATGGGTGGAAGCTAATAGAAGAGATGGGGGCAGCTTGTGTTCTCGAAGAAACAAGAACAAAAAGAAGAAAGAAAGAGAGAAAAATGAGAGAGAAAAGGCTAAGGAATGAAAGAGGGAAAGTGAGTAAATGAAGGAGAGAGAGAAAATGAGTGTTTTAATTGAATAAATGAGAGAAAAAAATAAAACAAGGGCAGCCAAGAAGACCCATGCTGCACGTGAATTTGGGAGGGAGAGGAGAGAGAAATTTGTTTGAATTTTGACTTGAAATTGATTTGTGTAATAAATGTATAATGTAGTTTTCTTAAGAAGGAGTAGAATATAATTAATTTAGTCAAAATGGAGTGAATAAAGGACAATGGCAGCCATAAAGAAGGGTAAAAATCTGCCATGAAGTGTGGAATATTGTGTAGAAAGATTGAAGTGAAAAGGAAGTGATATGTGTAAGGTATACTTGAAAGTATAGGTTGTAAAAGTACTTTCTTAATAAAATAAAATAAAATTAGAAAATTTACTCCAAATATTTTTAGAAGATTTTTCATAATTAAAATTAAATAATTATTTGAATTATTTTAGTATTTTAACAAATATGTTACCGGTATGATCAAAATACGCGAATAGGGGCTATAAATGATATTTTTATAACCCGAAAAATTCTAAAAAATTATTTTATGAAAATAAAAATATTTTTAAAATATTTTTCAATTATTAAATTAATTTATTTTATTTTTAGTATCGGGTCTTAAATAAAATCTAATCCCGTAAAAGCTCAAACTAACTAATTTTTAGAAAAACAAAATTTTCTATAATATATAAAATATTTATCTAAAAATATAAGGCTTTATAACAATAATAAAATTTTATAATGAAATAAAAATGAATAGTTCCAAAGACTAATCAATTATCGGTAATAATGAAAATACGATAAAAAGGTTATAACTGTAACTTTTATAACCCGAAAAATTATATAACTGATATATTTGGAAATCTTATGAAATTACGAGTCTAACGGTACTATTGGTATATTTTTGATATCTCAAGCCCCGGGACACGCTTTTCGAAGTCTGTATCCGAACGGGTTCGAAATAGGTCAAAAATTTACCAATCTGATATTTTTAAACAAACTTATAGTACTATGAGCTATTCTACATATTTAAACTACATCTCGGCCTCTAAGATTAGGGGTGCTAGATTGCCGGACTTAAGCTATTGTATACCACTTAGGGTTTCCGGGTGATTTTCCGGTTTAGATCTTTACCAATTTGGAAACTGATATTTTATGCTTATAAAACATATTTAATTTGAGAAATTTATTTTACATTTCATTTTCGTAAGTATTTAATATCTTTTAACGTTTTCAGAATTCTTGAATTGAATTATATTTTCGAAAGTCAATCGTTATTTACTTTTTAATAATTTGTTTTTGGGCTTCATATTACCCAATTTTATAAGTCGGAGTTAAATATGAAATTTTTTGTACGTCGTGGTTTTGAATTTGAAGACCACTGAGTTCTTATTTTATTTTTAAGGATTTTCATTTTCTCATGATTAAGAAATTTTTGGATTCATTCATGATTTAGGACTTGTCGAAATTCGGTTTTAATTTGAAGTGATTTTTAGGTTTTATTTTCAAAGTTCATTCTGGAATTATTTATTGAAATTTTCCGGGGCTTACAAAACTTGCTATCAATTGTTATAGGTCTAGATTTTTCCTCGGTTACTTTCATTATAATTTTCTTATGATTCATATCTTTAGGATTTTCAATACTATCATAGTTTGTCTTTTCTCTAATTGTGTCTTCACATTCAAGACTTTCTATTACTAGTTCAATTAATTCTATGTTCTCCTCTTTTTCCTTCATAACTTCTACAACTTGAGAATTCTTATCTATCTCCACTTCAACTAGTTTTGGGGTCTCGTTTATTACTTTCTCATCTAATTCTTTAACCACCTACTCATTTGATCTTGGTGAATTTTCATAAGTATTTGACCTTTAAGCATAGTAATTGTCGCATCCTGCTCTACCAAATTTTCCTTTCTTGTACAAAATCAACATGTGTCACAATCAGTGCAATCACCTTTTATGGCTCCTTAACCTTTTCACAATCAGCTTTCTTCTCTTCCTTCTTATCACACTAAAACCTCTTATTCAACAAACCTATTTGTTCAACTCTACCTTTACCTCCTTTTGCTTTAGTACTTTGGCATGAACCTGTGTCTCATTAATTTCTTCAGCAACGCCCATATTTGCACTTTATCCTCATCAGCTTTACATATCTCTTTTGTTAGTTTATCCTACCACAGGCTAGCATAGCTAGGAAAAGCTAGAGACATCTTCTTTACCCTAGTCCGCTCATGCCACTCAATGTAGTCAAACAACTTCTTTATTCAAGGCACCCAATCCAAAAACTCACATAGGCTTGCTACTCCTTATGTAAGGTGGAATAATAATTCCATTATATTTGTTATTACACTCACTTCTTCATACAAATAAAGTTCATGTTAGAATTACGTAGCAAATTTCTCAAATTGAATACAAAGTATTGAATTATTGGATTTTTATATTTTATGATTTTTATGGGTTTTTAATAATCAAACACAATAAAATGAAGGATATGAAAGACTATCCTTAGATATGATGCACCAAGAAAAGAATCAATCTAGTTGTTTCACTTAATCAATATAATGCATGATCAATAAAAACAACAAAGAATAATCTTCAAAAAAACTCAATATTACTTAATAGGGTTTTGGAAACAATTCTAAAAAAGCCAGTAAAGGCAATTGATCATAATCAATATCAAAAGATAAGTAACTTCCACTAACATAACCTTAATGACTCTTATATACTCTCACAAGTAGGGTAAGAGCAATATAAGAACATAAAAATCAAAGCAAATAAAATAGGAAACATAAAAATAAGCTTCAAAAACAAGGCACGCGTCACGTTGTCCCACACTTTCGTGAGTTGGGGGTTGAATATCACACAATTAGAAATTGAATCAATAGGCATCACGAGCACAAAATTTAGTGTATGGTCTTAGGCATAACCATACCATAAGCTGTGATCTCCCCGACCTTCAAATTCCTCCGTTGACAATATGCTCACGAGCTTGGTCACGACAGTAATGAAGGGAGTGATCTTCGTCACTAGCTTATTCATGGCCTTGACGAAGGTAGTGATCTCTACTATGAATTCATTTGCTTGTTTTTCTTTAACCACCATCTTTAGCAGGGGTGTGATCTTCCATAATGATGAATTTTCCTTTGGGTTGTGTCTTTCCTCCACACTTAAGTACATTAGATCATGCCCATTATCAAAGTGTATCAAATATCTCTGTAAATACTCCAATTCACCATCATTCGGTTCATTCATATGGATCCATTGAGCTAGGTTCATCAATCATCTAACTCTAACTCAAGTTATTAGTCCAAACAAACCATGATTCCTATCATCTCCTCTAGTACTCATGAAGATTTTCCCTCGAATCTTCAAAAGTGTATACTCGTTGATCAAAGATAAACCTGCAAAACTCAAAAGTAGTTATATAAAAATTCTTAACCAAACTTTGCTCATGAATTGTCTACAATACTTGATCCATAAATCCTCTCTCAAATAATAACTCCCAAAGCATCTCAACATCAACTCCAAGCACTTTCAACCATACTATGCCATAATTAATGCCCATAATCAAAGGCTTCCCAAACAAGCCGTACCACTCATCATGGACTAGGTCGACTAAAATCCCGTAAACATGAAGATAAGTAATCATGTTACAAGTGTCTTATATCTCAAGTTAATTCCAATTAGTCTTCCATGGATAAAGAAATAACAAAAGTCAAGCTTTTTCCATACAGCATTGCATCCTACTTTAGTTAACACATATCATCTCAACAAACATCAAACACCTTATCTTTAGCCACAAAACTTCCATCATACAAATCAACAAACCTATACTTCTACATATACTAACTCAAACTCTCTACTTTGGTCATCTTACAAGGTATATAGTAAATGTTGAACTAAGGGAGGTTATAATCTTATTTTGATGATAAAATGCACTGCATAAATGCTCAATCACTTAGTTAAGTTACATTAAAACATGTTTGGGATGTAATAAGCTTTAAATATGCAATATATATGTTTGTATCTATTCTTATGTTGTGTTTGGTATTTTAGCAGGATTGCATGGTTTAAGCACACTAGCAAGCCAGTACGAAATGAACTGGTCAACCAATGCAAGTCTCATAGTTCAAGTATGTGTTTATCAGAAGAAATCACGTGTAAGACCACGATGGCAATTTGTATTAGTGAACCAATGGGGTTTTTGTACTGGCAAGCCGATATATGCAAAACTAGTTGTTATGACTTTTTTCATCCAACCATTGGAGAAGATGTTTTGGGGTAACGACTAGCTGTTTAGTGTCCCCATAAATAAGAGTTTTTAGAGTGTTTTTGTATAAGAGAGTGGAGCTTTATTGGTAAAAATTATTTCAAAATACTTTCTCATATTGTACTTGTAGTATATTAGTGAAAGCATGAATAGTATCATAGTGTGTTTAGATGAAAATGTTGTAAGGCACTATTCATATATTTATTTGTGAGTGTTTTAGTGAAGTATTCATGTATTTGAGGCATAAGTGAATTCCTCTTTGTAAGGCATTTGTGAAGTTCTAGATTGTGAGGCATTTGTGAAGTCCTCTTATTGAGGCATTGTTCGATTGAATGTGAAATGTGAAGTCCTTCTTGAATAAGGCAAATTGTGAATCGTGGAGACTAGGAGGTGAGCCAAACTCCACGTTAATACGATGCAAGCCTTCCTTCCTTTATCTCTTTATTTATGTTTTGTTGTTTAAGTTGTTTAAATTTTATGAATTGAGCATGAATTGGCATAAGAGATAATGGTTAAAATAAGTAAATTTAAAATTGATTTAGAAACCTGCCTTATCGCTTCCACATCTGAGTAATAGCATAATAGCCTTTTCACTATTTTTAACAATAAAAACCAAAGAAAATTAACTTACCATGATACCCACACATACTCATATGAGAAGTTCCTCTGTCAATCATTATAATCCTTGAAACATGAAATCCCTCTAAAATGACCGAAAATAACATGGTAACATAGCATCCTCGATAGTGCATCGTATCATCTGCTACTTTAGAATAGAAAACATGAGGTATAGCATATTCCATCAGCATTTGACCACTATGACTACTATCATATGTCAATTCAATAGTCAATACTCTAATCAACATAACTTTCCCCCTTTTAGTTCCACGTATACACAATACACCCTTCCAATTTAAATATCCATCCAACTTAACAATAAAAGAACATAATAACATTGGTTTGGATCCATGAAAACAAAAAGGAACACAACTATCCAATGATGTAACAATAGCTCTTCCTCCAATAGCCAATTTACAAATAGGCCTCACAAACAGTATTGCTCACACTACTATTCTACCACACCAAAACCGAATATTTTGCCACTATATATGACCATCAACAAAACTCTAATGAACTTCAACAATTAATTTATATGACTTCACCGGCAAAATATAGCCAACATATCTAATACTATTCCCCAATCCCATCAATGGATCAGCAAAAAACTTAAAGAATGATGGAACAAGAATATGATAATGCTTGTGGTTATTAACAACTTCTGATGAGAATAGAAGTAGATCTAACTCAGGTACATTGATATCAAAAGGTGACTCTAATTCAAATTCATATTCCACAATACCTATAACATCTATTTGGTCCGCACTTGCATCCTCTATACCTTCATCATTAACATCACAATCTACACCACTAGTAATTTCCACTTGTACTACATGATCTTCCTCTAAATTCTCTTCATGAATATCACAACTATCTTCTTCAATCAAACAATCATACTCGACATAATCATCCAGTGATCAATTACCTTTGTGGCCTCTAGCAATTTTGTTTTGTCCATTAGATTAGACATTAAAGTCAACAATTCTCCTAACATGGCAGCCTAGATGGCATTTTCCAATGATAGAAAACTTTGACATCCAATACTTTTAGTGATGTTAGAGTTCAAATCATTCACAAATCTGTTGATGGTATGCACAAGAGGCTCAAATAATTCACTATGCCTAATGAGAGTCTTAAATACTTGGGCATATCCTCTAACCTTCATAGATCCTTGCTTTAGCACCAATAAAGCTTCATACTGTTCATCTTGATAATTGAGCTGAACAAATCTTCTCCTTATCAACCTTTTCATAAGAACCCATGTGATAACGTATGATACCCATTCAATGTTCGCTCCATTATAATAATTTACCACCAACCCCACTGGTCCAATTAATTTTTCAACAATGATCTACCCTAATTGATAACTAGAGTGTGGAATGTCTCCAGTATTTAGCCTACCTAGAACTCCCAATCTAAATAATCTCTCAGGGACCAGTGATCATCAAACATAGGTAATTTCATCCTAATTTCACTTAATAATTCAGTTCTTGTGTCAATCCTACAATGATATCTACTAGTCACAATTTCTATTCAAACTTAACTATATTTTTACTCAATAAAGATAATGATTTGATCCTGGAAACATCAATTTTGAAGCCAACCAAGTTCAATTTCCATAAGCCATTTGAAGGAGTTGGGGGCTTAAATATTGAAGTTTTAATGATTAAAACTCAATTCAAGCGAGCTAAAGGAGCCTATAAAGTAGTTTGGGACACAAAAGATTGAAGATTTTTATGTATTGGAGATGATCAAGATGAAAGCCGCCTGCTTTAGATTGGAGAATAGTCGGCCTTCATTCCCGATACTGTACTTGACTCAAGGCTACCAGCCTTCAAGGCAATGCTACCGGTGTAAATACATAAGCCACTGGCCTTCTTGTCTTGGAAATTAATTCTGAATTCATGTTTTAAATGTAGGTTACCTAAAGTGTAATAAAGGCTGTCAGCCTTCTTTATACGATAGTAGTTGTTATTTTTGTGTCTATCACGCCCCAAGAGGTACCTTAAACGTGACAATCTGCCACATACAATAATGAGATTTAAGAATGACTACTTTAATCATGTGAAAGTCTCAATATTATATGTAAGGTGTACAACACGGTAATAGATACGCCAATAGGAAATATAATTTAAGCAAGTAATATATAGCATATAAGAACCTAGATAAACATTAACACATAATATAATTCATAAGTTCATTTACAAAAGTCTTAGGGGCATTCCCCTGCTAAATGTAGTTCAAAGATCGAAACATAAATACTAAGTCTTTACAATAAACTTAAATAACTTCACTAAAAGATTTTAAAAGAAGTCTTGTCTAGGTCGTTGGTTGGATTTTCCCCAAAAGCTCCCAAGAGATGACTTATGCAGATAAACGCTGATCGTGGGTACAAAAGCAAATACACCTACGTATACAAAAATCTATAGAGATGCAAGCATTACTATTTTAGTGAGAATATTCCCGGTTTAACATACTCAAAAAAATTGTCAAACAAGTTTAATTATTCAAAAAAGTGAAATGCAACAAACACATATGCATACAAGACAAATGGTTTTCCAAAAACCATATATTGAATAAATTTTGCCCTTCATTTGGGGTTGGGTATACTGGCTAACTAAAAAACTTATAGTTCTTACCTGTTATTAAACGCCACCAATTATATGTAGATCTTATCGGCTACTACTCGCCACATGCAAATACAACCACCACTATCATACACTCGTCCCACCAAGTATATAATAGCACATGCAATGAGACTCCACTCATGAAGTGCATGAATCAATTTTATTAAGAGTCTAGCATTTAGTTATTTCATTTAAAAAGGTGATCATACAATTTTCAGACATTCCAACATGGTAGTAAAACATAAAATTTATTATAAACAATTCTAGACTCGATTTGCTTAACATGAATTCACTAAGCATTATAATTCGTATACATTTTCCCATTTTATCTTTTTCCTAGTCCAGTACCACTAACTACAAGCACAAACATGAGTATGTAAAATAGAGGAAGTTACCTCACTCGACCATGTCGTGATAGTAGCTCTCTTAATCAAAATAATCCTCAAGATAGCAAACATCATCCTCTTTGTTTCCTAAACAAAGAAAATACCCAATATGAGTATTCCATGGAACTCCTACTCAAATTTTCTAACTCTAGCTTCTAGTTGTGGTAAAATTTGTATTGGTGGAAATTTTAACTTAAAATGGCCATAACTTGCTCATTTTAACTCGGAATTTTGCATATTATATGTCGTTTTCCACCTACTCGAAAAATTCTATTTGTTTACATGGCTATTTTTTTCAAAATAGGTTATTTTGGTTCCAAAACATAAGGGGTAAGAAAAGTTATGAAAATTCCAACTTTCAAAATACAATTTTTCAAACTTTCTTTCATCCAAAAACCTTTAAACAAATACATGGATATTTGTATAGTTGAAAAATCCTTTGAATATACATATACACTCACATTGAATGCACAATTTTTGTGGTGGTGTCTCTGTCAACCCGGTATTCTCAGTAGCTAGGAAACCCCAGGAGTTTGAAGCAAAATCCTAATCCGATCCAGGTTGAGTCTAGTGAGTGAAGCCTAGGAACCCTAAATCCGGCTTTCCTTCGGTTTTATATAAAATAATAATTATGAAGAAGTAAATGAATTTGAATTATTGTTTTAAAGTACATTTCACAACTTTTGAAAGTTTTTTTAAATTCGGGAATTTTTTAATTCTAAGCCTTCCCGAGCTCAATTACGGAAAAAAAGCGCGCCTCGGACCATGGATTCAAAAAAATGTTCCCGAATATCATTAGAACGTAATTTATAAGGATTCCAAAAATATCAATTTGTAATTTTTCGAGCTATAAAAATTACAGTTATAGCTTTTCCCGTGTTTTCGGAACAACCGGTAAAGTAGATGTCTTGTTACTATTCACAAGTACAACCTACATATACACTCCCATACCCTATTCTTACATCCTTACAACTACTCATTTCAATTTTCTTTTCCAAGAAATTTTGTCTCTTAAACAATTATCACATTTATTACATTTTAATTAACTAAATTACAAATATCAAATTTTCAAAACACCACGCACACACATGAGAGGCGCGGGCCCCCCCCCCCCCCCCCCCCCCCTTTGTTTTCCTCTCAATTCAATTATTTTTACTTCATTTTATTCATCTAAACCCTAATGCACTTCATATATAAACTATTTTTCTCTCTCTCTCTCTTTTTTCTTCTTGTTCAAAATTTCACAAAGAGAGAAAAACTCTCTCTTTCCTCTTCATATTGCCATGAGCCCCCCTCCCTCTCCATCTTACATTTTCAACTCAAAATTTCTCCATTTCACCTTAGATCTCCTTTGGTATGTTGATTTTAGACCTTGTTCATCCTAGATCTTGTAATGGCAAGACTATATCTTGGTGTTTTCTCATTTAAATCCCAATGAGCTCTTGTTAGGGACATGAAAACACATGAACAAGAATATCAAGCCATCACAAGACATGGATCTAGTGTTTAGATGTGTTTATGTTAAGATCTCCTCTTGTTCATGCATGTAAAGTAGAGATCTTATATAATGTTCATGCCATGATATTTATGATTCATGCATTGTAGTTAGTAGATCTAAAGTTTAGACACTCACATTGTCATTTACATGTATGATCATAGAGTTATTTTTATTTCCATGCATTGATGATCATAAAAATGTAGTCTTGATCATGTATAGAGGTGTTAGATAGTGGATCTTTACATATAGGAAGCAAGAACATTGAAAAAGGAAGGACTTTGTCACATAGGAAATGTTGAAAATTTGGATGAAATGGAAACCCTACTTTAAAGACCACCAAAACCACTTTTGAACTCATATTTTATAAGAAAAATGAAGGGTATGTGTAATAGGTATATTGAAGGAATGATTTTTATAAATTTAGGAGAGTTTAGGCATGATAGAAATGTAAAAATAAGGAATGAAGTTAGAATGGAAAATATTGAAATATGGATGTGTAGTCAAAGCTTATAAAACATCCGATTTGGACTTAAATTCTAAGTGTTCTTGTATGCATGAACCTAAGTTACGAATTTGGACTTAGGTTCATGCATACAAGAACACTTAGAATTTAAGTCCAAATCGGATGTTTTATAAGCTAAATGAAGTCCTTAGATAATATATTAATGGAGCTTCAAATTTTAATGCATTAGACAAGTTTTTCATAAGAAAAATGCATGGAAATGAGATTTACGAAATTCGGATTTCTACAGTAGCTAGTTTAAAAAGATGTTTATCAAATGAAAAATATGGATTTTTATGCATGAATGAAGGCCATGACTACTATGACCTTGAGGACTTATTTTTAGATAAATAACAAGTGGATTACAAGATTAAAAGTCAAAGAAACCCTAAGGAGCATTAAGTGGAAGAATAGCTTCTTAGAGATAACCTTTATGGGATTTTCCAACACTTAAGAGTTCATAAGAGTTTATTATCACAAAATCATCATGGCTATGCATATATTAAGTTCATGTCATGGCATTCGTGTTAGTGATTCATTCATATACCATTCATGCATGAATCATCAACTAGGAACATTTCTTAACAAAAGCAAAACAAATTGTCGGAATTGGAAAAATTGTGGAACAGAACTGATCCTACTGTTCCGTAACTTTACTATTTTCAAAACTTGAATTTAATATTAGAAATAGATAGATCTTTCGAGTAGATAGAGATCGATATAAAGTTTACGAAATTCCGAGTTGAAATGATCAAGTTATGGCCATTTTAAGTCGGAACTTCCGCAAATAGCGAGAAATCCGAATTCATCTAGTTTAGATGTATAGTTTGATTTGGTTACATAATGAGAATCTCATTAGGATTATTCTTGCTTGGTAGGTGATCCCGAGCAGGACGACACCCTACCTCCCGACTACTATTAGAAAGACCGGCGTCCAATGGCCGAGTGAGTTTTACTTCCACTCTCAATAAATGAATGTGATTGTAATGTAGTGGCACTAGTGGTATAGGCAAAGATAAAAAGAAATTGTATATGCATGATAGGGTATATGAGAATTATATATGTTGTCTACCATTGATATGTGAAATGGAACTTAAGGAATATCGAAACCGGGTGTTAAGCTATTGACTGATTAGCTAGTATTTATGATGAATGTCTGCGAATACTTGTTGGTCACCTAAAAGAATTGAACTAATGTATATTCGACTTCAATTGTAAATTGGATTCATTCATATCACGATGGGGATGGAGCATTCGCATTGGTTGGTTTTTCGTGACCCATAAAACGAATATGTTGGTTAATCGTGATCCATAAAACGAAATATTGTTGTTGACCGTGAGCTTAAACGGCGTCGTACCGCAGGATTCATTAATCTGCTAACCCGGGATGGAGGGCGCAAGTCCATCCATGTATGATTTCCGGTTAGTCATATGTTTGTTGATCACATCTGTTTGATGCATATACTTGATTGAATAATCACTTGCTTGAATGATTTGTATCTAATTGTGATTATGGAAGTTATTACTCACTAAGCTAGTTAGCTTACGCCCCCATAGTTTTTATCTATTGTAGCACGAGTTTATATGGCTTAGGCCGAGGCAAGCCACAGTACAGGTACCGGAGATAGGAGTTTCCCGTAGAAGTTTAATCCATTTCTTTTGTATAGACTTCCATTGGAAACTAAAGACTCTGGATGACTGTAACGGACTTGATATTATTTTGCGGGAGAATGCCCCTTAGATTTTGTAAACTATAATTATGCGTTTTGATTTATTATCTATGGCTAAGGAATGCCACATTAAACTATTTAACTTCATATGTCGAAGTATTCTATTATCGTAAAGGAACGCTTTACATCTACTTAAGACTCCCGAAGGGCTCGGGTAGGGAACTCGAGAGTCTTATTTAGTATGTGGCGGGCTGTTACGTTTAGGATACCCTACGGGGCGTGACAGTCTCAACATTGATTTTTCATAAAACAATTTGTTTTTAAGAGTTTAAAAGATGGAAACTTTGAAATTTTCGTTTTAAGTTATTAGAAGGAAAACTTAAAATTTCTTAGGTCAGTAAAGTGAGTGTTTTCTTATTAAGATTACATTTCTTAAATTTTTCAAAGATAATTTAATTTTTGAAAAACTTGGTTTCTTAAGATACCTACTAATTTTTATTTCTAGCGGTCAAAAATTAAGTTTCCAAAATTTTTCTTAAGTGGTTGATGACTTCTAATATTTTATGTTATGTTACACGTATATTTCCTCTTTATTATTATAATCTTCTTTAAAACTTTCTTTCTTTTACAAATTTTATTTATCTAAGTGGGCTTATAATCTAGTGAATTGATTTTATCTTAAGTTTGAAAACTTGTCTAGTTCTTAATATTTGTTACGAAGATGGTAAAAATTCTTAAAAGTAAGTTTTTATGAGAGGTTTTGTATAACAAAGAGTCATTAGTTTTAAGTTCTAAACTTAAGCTTTCATGTTAAAATTTTGAAAAGTGTGTGTATCTACTTTAGTTAAATTCTTGAAGAATTCTTCATCGCTAATACTTTTAAAATTTATTATTAGCTTGTCTAAGCTTTTTAAAAGAATTTATTAAAACAAAACTTAGGTCTTTTGTTGAAGATCCTTTATAATTTACAAGTATACATAAAGAAATTTAGTTTATTTTTCTTTATTAAAGAAAGAACCCATTTTATTTTTTATTAAGACAACAATATTTCAATCATGCATGGATATGATTACGTAGCAATAAAAAAGGTGAAAATAATATATAATAAGATAGAAAGAAATATAATAAGCATGATAATATGGTTAAGTATTGAGAGTCTTAGCTTCATTAAGGCATCCCGAAACTAAGAAAAGACTAGTTCCAAAAAAAAAAAAAAGAAAAGAACGAAAGGAAAAAGCATAATAATAAAATTATAATGTATGAACAAGAACAAAACATGAAAATAATGTTGCTTTCTTAACATCCATGGGTTTTTAGAAAACACATACTATATTCATGCTAAGTTACATTAACATATGAAACAATTTATTAACAATATCATAGCACAAAAATGTATAGTATAAATAAGAACAAAATATGAACATATTGTTACTTTCTTAACCTCCATGGATTTTTAGAAAACACACACTATGTTCATACCAAGTTACATGAACATAAGAAAGGTTTAGGACATTTACCTATGGGTTAAAAGAAGAAGAAAAAATTGTTGAGAAGAAATTATGGAGAGAGATTTTGTGGTGGTATTTTGGAGAGTTTTGGTAAGGAAATAAAGTGTGTGAAAGAAATAGGGGGAGAGGAAGTACTTATAGAATTTTGTAGAGGGAAATTAGATGTAATAAAATAAATTGAAAAAAAAATGTAGGAAAAAGGAAGAGGGGTGGCCGGCGCAAGTTTGAGAGGAGAGAGGGAGAGAAATTTATTTAATTTGTTGTTTTGTAATGAAAAGTGATTAAGATGTGAGATGTGAGTTGATACGAGAACCTTCGTATTCACGCGTGAGAACCCCTTTGGATATTGCGAACCCCCAACACAATGAATAGAAAACCCACGGATGCCTTTGATTTCAATCCCTAAGAAGGATTAGATATCAGATTTGTCTTAGGTTGTTGATCTTAAAGAATTAGGATAACAAACCTAATTGCGAAACACTCCATAAAGAAGGTGATCGATCTTCTTTGAATGTTCCTAAAGCATGTATTCTATCAAGAACACAAAGATTTCAAGCAAAAGCTTTGGTTTTTCATTCAACAATAATCTGTCTTTTACAAACAACCAAATAGGTTTATATAACCAAACAAAGGAAAACAAAACGTCAAAACAATGAATTCAATACGTTCTAAATGTTGGCTGGCGGCCAATCAAAGATGGCAGGCGGCCATGAGCATTCTGGAGCTAAATTTGTAAAGTTCGAAAAAGTGGCCAGGGGAGTCATGGCCGGCGGCCATGGGATAATGGCTGGCGGCCATTCTTGTTTCTCTGCACAAATCAGCTTTCCTTAGCTCTATTTGATGATTACTTGAAAAATATTGAAGTATACTTGCTCCATCCTTGTTCCAAAGCCTTGATAACCTTGTGATTCATCCTTAGCATGCTCTAATAAGCCTTGGAAGTGATTATTGTAGGCTTGTTGAATCTTCTTAGCTCTAGCTCTTGTGATTGGTCCTTGAGGAAAACTTATTGGAATTGAATTTCTTTGAGGTTCCATGGTTGCCACTTGGTCTTCATGTTGATTCGGATCTAAACTTTGGACCGTTGGCTCTTCTGTAACATTCCCCCTCCTCAAAAGGATTCGTCCTCGAATCAAAAGCATCACCTACATCAAAAGGACTAAGATCAGCAACATTAAAGGTTGCACTAACATTGTACTCACCTGGTAAGTCCACTTTATAGGCATTATCATTGATCCGTTCAAGTATCTGAAATGGACCATCTCCTCTTGGACTCAATTTAGACTTTCGTTGTATTGGAAACCGCTCCTTGCGAAAATGAACCCAAACCCAATCTCCGGATTGGAAAATCATAGGTCTCCTTCCTTTGTTCACTCTTGAAGCTACCTTGGCATTTTGTTGCTCAATCCGGTCTTTCACCTGTTTATGTAGCTTCCTCACAAAATCTGCTTTAGATGCAGCATCAAAACTAACAAACTTGTTAGGCGGTAATGGCAATAAATCAATAGGAGATAGAGGATTAAAACCATAAACAATCTCAAATGGAGAACAATGAGTAGTGCTATGAATAGCCCTATTATATGCAAATTCCACAAAAGGTAAGCAATCCTCCCAAGTCCTAACGTTTTTCTCTATTATTGCCCTTAACAATTGAATCAAAGTTCGATTTACCACCTCTGTTTGCCCATCAGTTTGTGGATGACAGGTAGTCGAAAACATAAGCTTAGTTCCCAACTTTCCCCACAAAACTCTCCAGAAATGACTCAAAAATTTTATGTCCCTATCACTAACAATGCTTTTAGGTATGCCATGCAATCGCACAACCTCTCTAAAGAATAAACAGCAATATATGTTGCATCATCAGTTTTATGACATGGGATAAAATGAGCCATTTTACTAAATCGATCTACCACAACAAAGATACTATCATGACCTTTCCTAGTCCTAGGTAAGCCAAGAACGAAATCCATAGACACAGCAGGTCCAGGGTTCATCAGGAACAGGCAATGGTTTATATAGTCCATGTGGTTGCAGTTTAGATTTAGCCTCTTTACATATATGCAAGTTTTACAAATTTTATGCACATCATGCCTCATGCCAGGCCAAAAAATGTTCATGTAGCATATCATAGGTCTTATCTACCCCGAAATGCCCCATTAAGCCCCCTCCATGTGCTTCCTTAACCAACAATTCCCTTACAGATCCTTTAGGAATGCACAACTTATTCTTTTTAAATAGAAATCCATTGGATACAAAGTAATCATTAATTCCAGTCCATCAACACAAGCAGAAAATACTCCAGAAAAATCATCATCAGTAAGATACATTGCTTTTACCAATTCAAATCCTAGCAAAGAAGTACTAAGAGAATTTAGTAAAGCGTACCTTCTTGAAAGTGCATCAGCCACAATGTTCTCCTTACCTTGCTTATACTTGATCACATATGGGAAAGTCTCAATGAATTCTACCCATTTCGCATGCCTCCTATTGAGTTTGTCTTGACTCTTTAGATGCTTCAAACTCTCATGATCGGTATGTATGACAAACTCCTTAGGCCAAAGGTAGTGCTGCCATGTTTGCAATGCACTAAGGCATACAACTCCTTGTCATATGTTGGATACTTCAATGCCGCTCCACTCAACTTTTCACTGAAGTACATTAGTGGCTTGTGATCCTGCATTAAAACAGCTCCAATCCCTATACCACTAGCATCACATTCAATTTCAAAAGTTTTATCAAAATCAGGCAAAGCAAGCAATGGTGCGTTACACAATTTTTCTTTAAGTTCATTAAAAGCAAGTTCTTGTGTATCACTCCATACAAATCCAACATTCTTCTTAACTAACTCATTCAAAGGTGCAGCAATAGTGCTAAAATCCTTGATGAATCTCCTATAAAACCCAGCAAGTCCATGAAAACTCCGCACTTCACTAGCACTCTTAGGTCTAGGCCATTCCCTAATTGCCCTAACCTTTTCCTCATCAACCTCCACCCTTGACTAGAGACAACAAAACCTAGGAAATTAACCTTATCCATGCAAAAACTACACTTCTTAAGGTTGGCATATAATTTCTCCTCTCTTAGCTTTGTTAACACTAGTCGCACATGCAAAACGTGATCATTTAGACACTTAGAGTAAATCAGAATATCATCAAAGTAAACCACAACAAATTTACCTAAGTAGTCACGCAACACATGATTCATCAATCGCATAAAAGTACTAGGTGCATTCGTAAGACCAAAAGGCATGACAAGCCATTCATACAAACCATACTTAGTCTTAAATGCAGTTTTCCATTCATCGCCTACTTTCATGCGAATTTGATAGTAACCAGATTTTAAATCAATTTTGGTAAACAAACATGAACCATACAATTCATCCAACATATCATCTAACCTAGGTATAGGATGACGATACTTTACAGTGATTTTGTTGATGGCTCTGCAGTCTACACACATTCTCCAAGTCCCGTCCTTCTTAGGCACTAATATTACAGGAACCGAACAAGGACTCAGACTTTCTCTCACATACCCCTTCTCTAACAACTCCTCAACCTGCTTCTGGATCTCCTTCGCCTCACTAGGATTAGTTCTATAGGCAGGTCGGTTGGGTATGACAGCTCCAGGAATGAAGTCAATCTGATGCTCAATGCCTCTCACAGGTGGAAGTCCACTAGGCATCTCTTCAGGAAACACGTCTTCAAATTCCTGCAATAAATCAGAAAACACACTAGGCAAAGATTGGTTAATCTCATTAGTTGCCAAACAAGCCCCTTTGTACAATAGTACAAATATAGGTCGATTGGCATGCAAAGCATATCTAACCTCACTCGTCCTAGCAATCAAGCTCTCATTCTTACTCTTTTTCTCTCTAGGCCGATTTTTATTTTGCTTTTCACTCCCCTCTTTCTTTTCACTCAACTCACTTTCATCACTCTCTTTATTTTCACTCTTTTTCTTCTCTCTCTCAAAAGTGCTTTTTCTACTCTCACGCTCTTTTCTTTCGGCCTCTTCTCTCAATCTTTCCAAAGCACATTGGTCTTCATACACTTCTTTGGATGACAATGGTGTTAAAGTAGTTTTTCTGCCATCTTTGGTGAAAGTGTATCGATTGGTGTAGCCATTATGCACTGTTTGTCTATCAAATTGCCAAGGTCTTCCTAATAGAAGATCACTAGCATGCATAGGAACGACGTCACATAATATTTCATCATGGTATTTGCCAATGGTTAGAGAAATTAAAGCTTGCCTATTTACCTTAACCTCACCACAATCGCTAAGCCATTGTAGTTTGTATGGTCTAGGATGGGGTACAGTAGGCAACTCCAATCGTTTAATTAGAAGTGTACTTACCACATTAGTACAACTTCCTCCATCGACAATCACACTACAACCTCTCCCTTGCACAAGGCCTCTAGTGTGGAATAAATTCTCTCGCTGCTCCTCCTGGCAATCTTCCTTCAACTGTGTATTAAGTGCACGCCTAGTAACCAATATTTCAACCTTTTCTGGCTCATCAATGCTACCCTCATCACTACAGTCTTCTAATTCAGGCATGGCTTCCTCCTCTTTGTCACTATCAGCTCTCTCATCATCAGTGACAACTTCCCCATTTCTCACCACCATAGTTCTCCTATTAGGGCACTCCCTACTAATGTGTCCAACACCTTGACACTTCCAACATTTAATATCTCGATTTCTACCCTTCTGATCATCTACTTTAGGTTTCTCAGATGAAACCCACCAGACTTACTCTTTGCTACATCAACTGTAGACTTATTTCCACCTTTAAATTCAGATTTTCCATATCCTTTCCAATTATTATTATAGCTTGAAGAAGATTTGGAAACATACCTGTTTGAACCTTTGCCATGAAGTTGCTTCTCGATTTTGATGGCAAGATGTACCATCTCCTCCAACTCGACATATGGTAGCAACTCCACTTTATCAGCGATTTCTTTGTTCAAGCCACCCAAGAACCGTGCCATGGTGGATTCTTCATCTTCAACCACATCAGCCCTCGTCATGATCATCTCCATCTCCTTGTAGTAGTCCTCTACACTCCTACTACCTTGTCTCAACACTTGAAGCCGCTGAATCAATTCCCTTTGAAAGTACTTGGGAACGAAACGCTTCCTCATCACAGCCCTAAGCTCCTGCCAAGTATCAATAGGGTACTCCATATTCCTTCTCCTACTTGTCACCAACTGATCCCACCAAGATATAGCATAATCTTGAAATTGGGTAACAGCCAATTTCACCTTTTTCTCCTCACTAAATTGGTGACAATCAAAAATCAACTCAACTCACTCGCTTTCCCATTGCAAATAAGCTTCAGGATCAGACTTACCCTGAAAGATAGGAATTTTCAACTTGATACTCCCCAAATCTCGATCTACATAATCATCATTCCATCTATTCCTAGCAACGGGATAATTCTCCTGCATTCTTCCTCTTCCTATACCCCTACCGCCTCTACCACCTCTACCTCTCCTATTGAATATCATAGGTGGACTATCATCATACTCCTCCTCCCGATACTCATTAACATCCCCCACATCATCAACCTGGGGTGTGGTAGAACTAACTCCTCTATTTACTCCCATAGGACTCGCCTCCTTCTCAACAGCTTGTAGTCTCAAATTCATATTTTCTAGAGACTCCTTCATATCCATCATCGTCTCGATTAGACGCTTATACTCAGATGCTCTAGCGTCTTGCATCAAAGCCCCTTCTTTACTACCTCCGTCCCTACCTTCAATCACACCCTTACCCGACATCTTTTCCTGCAAAACAAATAATCGTTAGCAATAATAAAGTTCAATTTCCTCACAAGCGCTCCCTTTCGTGTTTATCACTCACAAGATGGGGGTGTTCACTCGTGTTTCTCTAATCAAGATGCCACACACAGGGTTTCCCTCACACCTCTCGAGCCTGTTCTTTTCGTGTTCTTAATCGAATCACACTCTTAGAACAATTCCAAGAATTTCGATACCAAGGTGTTTAGAGTGATACAATGGACAATTTCAAGACTCTTCGAATCAGACAAACGAGAATTGAAGAAAACTCAACGAACTCTACACAAGAATTATATTGTTGGAAAGACACTCAATACTCAAGACAAGAATTGATCTTTGGTGATTTTTTTTTTTTTTTTCGATTTTTTTTTTTGAACTCAAATCTCAAGAATAGAGATTTTCAAACCCTAATCTTTCGCTTGTAACAACAAAAAGATCACACACACAGATATCTAATAGTCCGTTCAATTGATGAACAAACCCTAGGAACAATAAAGATTCAATCTTTTTTTTTTTTTTCACTAACAAGAATCAGATTTGATCTTGATGAACAATCCAAGAATTGAAAGCAAGAAACAAAAGATTAATAGAAAGAACGATATAACCTGATCTAGAGCCTAGGCTCTGATACCAAATGATACGAGAACCTTCGTATTCACGCGTGAGAACCCCTTTGGATATTGCGAACCCCCAACACAATGAATAGAAAACCCACGGATGCCTTTGATTTCAATCCCTAAGAAGGATTAGATATCAGATTTGTCTTAGGTTGTTGATCTTAAAGAATTAGGATAACAAACCCTAATTGCGAAACACTCCACAAAGAAGGTGATCGATCTTCTTTGAATGTTCCTAAAGCATGTATTCTATCAAGAACACAAAGATTTCAAGCAAAAGCTTCGGTTTTTCATTCAACAATAATCTGTCTTTTACAAACAACCAAATAGGTTTATATAACCAAACAAAGGAAAACAAAACGTCAAAACAATGAATTCAATACGTCCTAAATGTTGGCTGGCGGCCAATCAAAGATGGCAGGCGGCCATGAGCATTCTGGAGCAAAATTTGTAAAGTTCGAAAAAGTGGCCAGGGGAGTCATGGCCGGCGGCCATGGGATAATGGCTGGCGGCCATTCTTGTTTCTCTGCACAAATCAGCTTTCCTTGGCTCTATTTGATGATTACTTGAAAAATATTGAAGTATACTTGCTCCATCCTTGTTCCAAAGCCTTGATAACCTTGTGATTCATCCTTAGCATGCTCTAATAAGCCTTGGAAGTGATTATTGTAGGCTTGTTGAATCTTCTTAGCTCTAGCTCTTGTGATTGGTCCTTGAGGAAAACTTATTGGACTTGAATTTCTTTGAGGTTCCATGGTTGCCACTTGGTCTTCATGTTGATTCGGATCTAAACTTTGGACCGTTGGCTCTTCTGTAACATGAGTGATATTAAGTTGTATTAGAAAAGAAAAAAAGTAAGAAATAGGTGCATAGGTAGTAAGAATAGATAGTAAGAAAAAGTAGAGATAGACGAATAGTAACATTAATAGTAGATAAGACAAATTAATACCTGTAGTTAAGAAAATACGTATAAAAGTGCGATATCTGATATTTTTAGTTATCTAAAAATTATAAAACTAATATTCTTGAATTCCTTATATTATTAAGAGTCTAATGGTGTTATCAAAATATTTTTACTATTCCGAGTCTCAGGACACGTTTTCCAAAACTGATCCTGTTCGGGTTCGGATTGAAATAAATTTTAACGAATCTGATCTTTTTAGCTTTTCTATATTATTACGAATCATATTCCATGATTATCTTAATTTTATTATTATTGGGTCAAGAGCGTTGGATTGCCGAATCTAAATGCTAGGTTTATTATAGTGTTCGTTGATTTTTAGGGTTTCCAGTTGACCTCTAATTCTAGGGTTTAAGCATAAACTTGGCATAAAAATTCAAGGGTTTACAGTGTCTTTTAGGTTTCTTTTTCTTTTAGGCTTTTTTGTTTTAGTCTATAAAAATAGATGGTTCTTGCTTTTTAATAAGATATCATTATCAGTTGAATGAAAATACTTTTGAGAGAGATTATTCCATTGGTTAGAGTGTCTTTGTTCTTGTGGTAAGAACAAAACATATGATAGTCTTTGTTCTAATCAACCGGTGTCATTAGGGTTAAACTCCATTCTTTGAGATAATGATCACGTCCCAAAGGGTACTCTAAATGTAACAATCCGCCACATACTAAATGAGACTTAAGAATCACTACCACAGTTATTCAAAAATCTTGTATTAGATGCAAGGCGTTCCCTTACAATAATAGAATACTTGCACAATTGGAGATAAATAGTTTAACTTAATAGAATAAGCATAAAAAAATAAACCACAGATATTTTAGGATCATTTATAAAATACTAAGGGGCATTCCCTTGCAAAAATAATAATCAGTCCAGGTAAAAGTTTTTTACAACAAGTCGAGTGTTTAAGGTTTCCTGTGAAAGTCTATACAAAAGCTAAACATAAACTTCTAGGGAAAACTCCAATTTTGCTTTACCTAAGTTGGGCAAGTCTTGGGATGCAACCATATGTATGGGAAATACAACAAAAAGAAGCTATGGGGGTATAAGCTATGCTAGCTTAATGAGTAAATACTTCCAAAATATACATATCCCACAATTACATACTACAACTAAGTTGATTTAATCATCCATATGAAATGCAATAACTACATGGGCAAACAAAACATATGATCAACCGGAAATCATACGTTGAATGGATTTGTGCCCTCCATTCAAGGTTAGCAGATTAACGAATCCTGCGACACTACCTTGAATTACTATTTCGTTTTATGGCTCATGGGCAACCCATTTCATTCATACCGTTTATGGATCACAGAGAACCAATCATGATTAAATGCATCATTCCCATTGTGAAGTGATTATATCCATATTACATATTAAACCAGATAATCATTAATGCAATTTAGTAGGTGACCAATCAATATGCAAACACTCATAATCATTACATATAGACATACATCAATTAATCACCTGGTTTCAATATGCTTAACACATTTTTCTCAACACATCAAGATAGCATACATAATCCCATAATTACCCATCATGCATTTCCAAGTTTTATCTTTGCCTATCATTCTAGCACAACTATAATTTACAAGCATAATACGGAATAGCAAATAGGAAGTATGACTCACTCAGCCATGGACACCGGTCTCTATTCATAGTAATACAGGTGTAAGGAATCCTTGATTCGAAGTCACCTAAACGAAAGAAATACCCAAATGAGTATTTCAAACCATAACTAATTCTAATTTATCAAACAAAAACTTTTAAGTTCATAGTTTTCATAGTAAATGGAAATTCCAACTTAAAACAGCCATAACTTGGTCGTTTTAACTCGAAATTTCATAAAGAAAGTAGTCGATTTCTATCTACTTCAAAAGACCTATCTATTTAATGATGTTATTCCAAAGTTTTGAAAACTTTTGGATTTTGGAAAGCTCAAATCAGATCTATCAGTAGCTAAAAATCATATTTTTGAAATTGTTTCGTGAAATTTACATTATTTCTACCATATATATTATATGTACATGCAATACCAACAAGTTATTATCATGAATGACATTTTATGAGCTATCTATATGTATATTCTTGATGATATTTGGTTAAAAATGATTTTTAGAAAACTTTTGCTTTGCAAAAATTTCAAGAATACTTGATTTAGAAAAACTAGTTTTGTTTCTTGCAAAATCACCTTTATTTTTACTAAAATGAAGCCTTAATGACTTATATGTCTAATACCTTCACTTTTTAAATAAAATTCTTCATTTATGAGTTGGAAAATAGATGTTTAAATAGGGGTCTTACATTACGAATTTTACAAAAATTGTTGGTGATGAAAATAGAGTTTGATTTATGTTAAAACATTTTCTTTGTTTTAGGATTATACTTTGATAAAATCCATTTGTTCTTGTCAAAATTAAGTCTTTATTACATCTATTCCCTAAGCCTTCTATTTTTCGATTAAAATTCTCATTTTAGAATTTGGAAATAGGTGGTTATGTATGGGTCATTTCTAAATCCGATTTTTTGTTAAAATGTTTTGAGGTTGTTTCTTAGGTAAAACTCATTTAATCTTTCTAAAATTAAATCCTAATTAAACCTATTCCCTATGGCTTCTATTTCTTTAATAAAACTCTTATTTTGAGGTTGGAAAATAGGTGTTTAGATATCCACTCTTCTAAATTACGAATTTTTAGTTCTTGTTGGAGTTGAAACAAGTTCTAACTTAACTTTTGTAACCTTTTCTTATTTGAAAATATCTCTTAGTAAAACTAAGTTTAACTTATCAAAATCATTCCTTTATAATACCTATTCGATAAGCCCTTCATATTTAATGTAAAATCTTCATTTTGAAGTTGGAAAATAGATTTTCAAAATAGGTGTCTTTTTCCATCCGAATTGCAAAAAAAATTATTTTTGTTGAAACTAAAATAAATCTTGAACTTTTTGGCATATTTTCATTATTATCATACTACTAGTACAAGTCTTTTATGTATATAAGACAAATATCTATGGCATTCATGTACTCAAACAAATAGATCTATGATATCATTCATGTTATGTATGCAAATGCAAGATAGACATTATGAAGATGATGTTAGTAGTAGAATATATACACAAAAATATCAATGTGAACAATAATAAGCAATAATATAGCAAAGCTATAGCAAAACTATAACAAAACAACTTAAATGTAAAATCCACAACATTGTGATGGTAAGAATATGTTAGGGTCAAAACTGTAAATTGATGTACAAAATAAACCCTAGGTATTTAAACTCCGTGTTTTATCTCTCTCTCTCTCTCAAATGGTATGTTCGAAACCCTAACTTTCTCGTTTTCTCTCGAGACTCTCTCGTTATTGCCTACTATTCTTGATTCTTACGAATGCTAACTCTCTGTTTGATGTGTAGGTTAATCCTATTTGAGCTGGATTAGGCTCCTGTACTCAAGGCACCACCACTATTTGACAAAAGATGAGGATACCTCTCTGTGTATCTCGATCTGTTATTTATACTGTTTGATCTGTTACATGCATGTTGTTATCTGTTCTGTTATACATTTACATGACCGTAACTATGCTACTGAGAACTATATGATACATGCACTGCTGTTAAGATCTACTTGTACTATTTGTTTGAGATCTAAACTGTATCTGTTACATCCTACTCAGATCCAGCTGTAACTATAACTGAAAGTATTTATGTGTAGTAGTCTTCCATCCAAACTGGTTTGGATCGGTTCCTATGTTGTCTGTCCGTGACAAAATATCATGCTTAAGTATTTCCACATCCCTTGAATAAAGCTCATGGGGATTTTGCTGGAATCATACATGTATGATCTTGCCATTACATATTTTTATTTGTGGAAGGTTTAGATCTATTACCTATTTAGTGTGTAGAGTATGAAAACTTGAAGAAAAAGTGTGTGTGTGTGTGTGTGCTAGAGGGGGGCTCATGGAACTAGAGAGGGGAGAGGGAGAAGAAAAATTTTTTTCAGGAGTTTTGTTTTAGTGAAAAGAGAGAAAGTGAAAGTGAAAGACATAAAGGGGTATTTATAGAAATGAAATTAGGGTTTGTTTTTAATAAATAAATGAAGAAAAATAAAAAAAAATGAAGAGAGTGTCTAAAAAAGGGGGAGATGTAAACCCCGAGAATTATAAGGAAATAGGATAGTAACAAATAGGATAGATATTGGAGTTCGTTTACCCGGTTAGGCCTCAGTTTAGGAATTCTAGAGTATTAGAAACCTATAATGATTTAAAAACCCTAGATCGAGAATTTTAGATATTAAAGAACTGTAGCTAAATTTTATAATCTGAGTCTAGAATCTAGAATATAAGTATAAATAAAATTTTATTTTAAGAACATTAGAAAGCCAATGACTTGTAGTATATAAGAATGAAAATGATCCATTAAAGATAAACCGTTAAGGTTAAAATATATACTAAAAAGCTATAAACAAGCCTATAATTAATAATCTAGACTTCAAATAAAAATTTTGATCACACCATAATATATTGGAAAAATTTAGAGTCCATGATACCAATTTTACATTTTGACCTTTTAGGCCCCGAAACCCTAATCGCGTAAGACCAAACCTTAAAAATACTAAATCGCGTAAATTTTAAATTTAAATTTGAAGTCAACCATGTTGTAGAAATATTTTGGGACCTAAATTAAATTTTTTGGAATAAAATTTTTACGTAACTAATATTAATATACGGTATGGGATAGTTTGTAACGTAATTAGTAGATATTTAATTTTTACTATTTTTTACCAATTCACAAATGCAAGTTACGGTGGAAAGAGCTCCAGTTGCTGTTTTGGAAATGTACAGCACCCACATGTAGCAAGTCAAAGTTAGTTGAAATAAAAGGCTAGAACTTGCACAAATGGACCAATTAAATTGCTCCAACCATGCTCTAATTATTGCACTTAATATAACACTTCCAAATCAGCTAGGAAACTTGGACAAGGCCCTCCTCTTCCCTTCTTTCACCGTGGCAGCCCCAACAAGCAACAAATTAGGCCAATTTAAAATTAGACAAATTTAACACTTATCCTACAAGTTACCTATATCTATAAATAGATAATTAAGTCAAAATTGGAAAGCTAAATTCCCAACTACCAGCCCACTTTTCCTCGCCTTCTCCACCACGTGAATAGATGCAGCACACACACACACTCACTTACAAATTCCAAATTTCCTCTTTGCAACCTCTAGCCTTCACTTAACCTTCCAACAAAATAAATAACACATAACCTAAGCTTCAACTATTATTATAGGAAACCATTGACCATCCTACCATTTAGAAAACAAGGGTAAGAAGTTATAAAGTTTAGTTATTTTATTTCATGAAATATAGTAGACTTACTAATTTGCTAAAATATGTAGGTCTTAATCAAAATGGAAAGGAGAAATTGCCATCTACACTTCTAAGCTTTCAAGGTAAGGTCTACACCTTTGACTTATTTCCTCATTCTAAATTAAGAAAATGAATGTCATACATAGCCATAGATACATTTTTAGAAGTCTCCATAGAGTTATGTTGATGGTAGAATAATAGAAATGATGTAGGATAAATATTTTGAATGACTTAGAATAAGGAGAAGTCTTGAAGAAAATTGCTAACATTAGAAAACAATAGAATTTCACATTGAAGTTATTACAAGACTATTGTCTTGAAAACCCTAGCTCATAACCTTGTAAATTAGAAGGACACATTATAATTGTCATCTAACAATTAGAACTAGCCAATACACTACCTATGAGAAGTCTTGAACTTAAGACTCATAATAGAAATTTATTAAAATGTAGACAGGAATTTAAATGGATTAGAAACAACCTTAAGAAAATATACTAAACCCCGACTACATAAACAATTAATTTGATGAACTTAAAAATAATGTAGAATGGTCATTAGTAATATAGATAGAAACCCCTTAATTCTAATTGAGAACTCACTTTACATAAGGTTGAAAGAAAAAAAAATATATATATAATAGAAAATATTGATATCACTAAGCACATTGATAGGTAAGATAAATTAGAGTTCATAAGATCCTTTGCCATTAGTGGAAGTCTGAGAAGACTAAGAAATAAAAATGATCTTGAGAAAGTCTTACACTAATCATAAAAAAATTATTTGCAACTAGCATACTATAGGTAAAATAAGCTTTTTAACACTTAATTATACATAAAAATATAGGCTAACATAAGTAATATAAGTATACTTAAAGATTTGGTACTAAAAACATGAATTTAGAATTAATTAGACCACTTTTAGTAGCAAAAGTGTATTCATACGAATTTTACAAAATATAGGATAATCCACAAGTCTTTAAACAATTAAAGATAAACTACCTTGGGAATTGATAAAAAATGACCACTAAGAGATAAATTTATATAAAACACTTAGACTCACATTCAGATATTATAAAGTCAATTATCTAATTTATGAACTTCATTCATCTAAATAGTGGATCTGAATCAAATTTAGACTTCCCGAAGATTATTACGATTGAAGACACCATGAGCAGGTGAGTAACTCTGATCTATTACATTATTTGTGTTTGTAACAGTAGTAGCACCTAAAACTATATAAAAATGATTGTATGAAGCATGTGGGGTCGGGAATTGTTCTTGTTTGAGTGGTGGAAGAATTGAGTGCAAAATTGTGATTAGTGAAAGTGATAACAAGATTTATGTGATGATTTGTTGAAGCATGTTGAGTATTGTCTGTAACTGTTTGGTCATTTGAAAATTAATTTATAACTGACAGGCTTATAATTCAAAGAATCATACATTGCATAACTTGCATAAATATTGCATGAAAGTGTGACAGCCTGCACGTATTAGTTTTTCGGATCTCGTTAATGTTTGGTTTTTCTAGATGTGAATTCCTAGTTCTTCCAAAATTATCCCTGTTCTGTTCGGTTCCACGAGAACTACTTGGCAAAAGAAGGAACGCCGCCCGTGGTATCGGCTTGAAATAACTAATGCTTAATGGAGTCTCTTTGTTCCTAAAGGAAGTTGAGTGAAGATACTATAATCATAAGAAAAGGATAAAGTGAGTGTTATATTCCTATGGTTCTCTCTACTCCTGAGCAGGTGGTCATAAGGATATGATCCTTGACTAGGTCCTTCAACCCGATGAGAGGGCGCAAACTACATCCTGTTTGGATTCCGGTTGTCCAGACTTGTAATTGTACATATGCTTGAATGTTGCATTACACTTGTTTGATAAATTACTTGTTTGCTTTGCTTGATGTGTAATATGTGATAGTTATTCACTGAGCTGTAGAAATGCTCATACTCCAACAGATTTTTCAGGTTTATCCTCAAACCGTGGCTAGTACCGTCTCGGGAATTAGAGCGGGTAAGGAAATCAAGCTAGCAAATTGGGAGTAGTTAAGGAAGACTTAGAAATGCTGTATTAGTAAATTTTACTTTTTTTTATATTTCTAGTTGTAAGATAATAAACCAGTTTGTAATAGTTTATACAAACTTTATATGAAGTTTAGTTTATCTGTTTTTGTATATTTTGTGTATGTACATTATTTCTTATCAAGCAACTGAAAAGATCCTGTTTTTATGTCACATCTCTTAGAGTAACTAGTTGTATTGTATCAAAATCAATATTATATACCATACATACAACTAGGGTACCCTCTGGGGCGTGACAGGAGATGCCGGTTATGGGTTTAGGGGGGAGAGAGAGAGATTTTTTTTTTTTTTGTGATGTGTAAGTTTCAAATTTAAATAAGTAATTTAAGTAATAAAATGTATTGAAAAAGTAAATTGTAAGGAATATGATGTAAGGTTGTAAGGATAGGTTGTAAGGATGCAAGAATAGGGTATGGGTTGGTTATACTTGGTGAATAGTGTGATTAGAAATCAAAAAGTAGATTAGACAATTAAATTACCGATAGTAATGAAAATACGATAAAAAGGACTATAACTGTAATTTTTATAAACCGAAAAATTCTTAAAATTATATGTTTGAATTACTTATTAAATTTTGGTTCTAAAGAGTCCTATAGAATATTTTCTATTTTTGAGTCCCCGGGATCGATTTTAGAGAACAGATCCCAATCGGGTTAGAAACGAGCGAATTTCTTTGAAATGTGATCTTTTTATGTTTCGGTATATTAAGTGGGACTATATTCTAAAACTAACTCATTTATATTATTCCGGGGTTTCGTTCTCGGTATTGCCAGACTTAGGGTTCCTAAGTTCCAAACTAGCCTTAAGGTATTCTTTTAGGGTTTCGATTTCCGATTTCGATTCCCGAAATCGAGTTCTGTTTGCTAAGAAAACAGGGGCTTACAACCTACCCACCTTAAACAGAGTTTTTTCCTCAAAACTGAAACTTACGTACATCTTTCTTGAAACAACTCGGGGTACTTCCTTTGAATCTCCTCTTCAACCTCCCAGGTTGACTCCTCAAACACGTGGTTTCTCCATAACACTTTCACATACTTGATTTCCTTATTTTGTAACCTTTGCATTTTCTTATCCAAGATTTGCACTAGATGTTCCTCATAGGTGAGGTTTTCTTTTAACTGGATGGGTTCTAGCTCCATGATTCTTTCCGGGTTTGGTACATATTTCTTTAGTACCGTGACATGAAACACATTATGTACTCCCGATAGGTTCGGAGGTAGAGCTAAACGATATGCAAGATCTCCTACTCTTTCCAATATCTCAAAGGATCCAATGTATCTCAGGCTCAACTTCCCCTATGTACTTACTCTTCATATACTCTTAATCGAATTCACCTTTAAGTAGATATGATCACCCACTTGAAATTCGAGAACTCGTCTCATCAGATCTGCCCAACTCTTTTGCCGGTCTTGTGCTTCCTTCATCTTTTGCTATATGACTCTCACTTTATCGGCCACCTCTTGTACCAAGTTCGGTCCAATAGCAAGCTTCTCTATGTCATCCCAAAACAGGGGTAACCTACAACGCCATCCATACAAGGCTTCGTAGGGTGGCATCTGAATGGTCGAGTGGTAACTGTTATTATAAGCAAACTCAATCAGGGGTATGTGATTATCCCAACTTCCCTTGAATTCCAAAACACATGCTCTCAACATGTCTTCTAGGGTTTGAATTGTCCACCCATATTGTCCATCGGTCTGAGGGTGATATGCAGTACTAAAATGTAATCTTATACCCAAACTCTTTTGTAGACTTGTCTAGAACTTAGATATAAACCTTGGGTCTTGATATGAAATAATTCCCGTAGGTACGCCATGTAGCCGCACTATTTCTTGAACGTAGATCTTGGCTAACTTATCCATAGAGTATGTCATATTGATTGGTAAAAAGTGCACTGACTTTGTCAATTGATCCACAATTACCCATACTGCATCACATCCCGTTGAAGTTTTTGGAAAGCCACACACGAAATCTATGGATATCTGATCCCATTTCCATTCAGAGATAGGCAAAGGCTTTAACAATCCTCCTGGCCTTTGATGTTCTACCTTTACTTGTTGGCAAACTGTACATTTCTTTACATAGTCTACTACATTCCTCTTCATATCATTCCACCAGTAGTGGCTTTTCAAGTCTTGGTACATTTTGGTACCTTCGAGGTGTATAGTATAGCCGAAGTTGTGGGCTTCACTCATAATTTCCTTCCTCAACTTCTCATCTTGAGTACACATAGTCGTCCTTTCATTTTAACCACATCCTCTTCATCTATTACAAAGTCAGAGTATTTTCCTTCCTGAACCTCCTTCTTAAGCTTTTGCATTACTTCATCATATCGTTGAGCCTCTTTGATTCTCTCAACCAAGGTCGGTTACAACACCAAATTGGTTATCTCCAGTTCCACACTTTGTCCAATAAATTCAATCTTCAATTTCTTGAATTCTCTTATTAGTTCCCTTGGACTTGTGATTAATGCAGCTACTTCCCCATAATTTTTCCGGCTCAGAGCCTCTGTAACCGCATTTACCTTTCCTGGACAATAGTTGATTCCCATATCATAGTCTTTGATTAACTCCAACCATCTTCTTTGCCTCATATTTAGTTCCTTTTGTGTAAACAAATACTTAAGGCTTTTATGATCTGTATATGTCTAGCCCATTTATCCATATAGATAGTGCCTCCAAAGCTTCAAAGCAAAGACAACTGCGGCTAACTCCAAATCATGCGTAGGGTAGTTCTGCTCATGTGGTCGCAATTGTCGGGAAGCATAAGCGATAACTTTTCCTTATTGCATTAGTACACATCCAAGGCCATTCCTTGAAGCATCACTATGAACAGTATAGGATTTCTCTAGGTCTGGCAAAACTAAGATTGGGGTCGATACCAGGCATTGTTTTAATTCTTTAAAACTCTGCTCCTGCTTATCTATCCAAACAAACTTCTCATTTTTTGTATTAATTGAGTCAAGGGCTTAGCTATTTTTGAAAAATCCTTTACAAACTTACGATAATAGCCACTCTATCCCAAAAAGCTTCTTACTTCGATTACTATTTGTGGCTGTTTCCAATCCACTACAGCTTTGATCTTCTCGGGGTCAACCGAGATGCCTTCTCCCCACACAACATTTCTTAGAAAGGATATCTGATCTAGCCAAAGGCTACACTTAGACAACTTAGCGTATAGCTTATTTTCTCTTAAAGTTTGTAATGCCATCCTAAGATGCTCTTCATGTTGCTTCTTACTCTTTGAGTAGATCAAAATGTCATTGATGAAGACTATTACGCATTTTTCCAAGAGAAGTTTGTAAACTCTATTCATGAGATCCATGAATGCAACTGGTGCATTGGTTAAACGAAAAGGCATCACCAAAAATTCATTAGTGCCCATATCGTGTGCGAAAAGCTATCTTTGGCACGTCTTCGGGTTTTATCCTTAATTGGTGATATCCGGAGCATAAGTCAATGCGGGAAAACACGCGCGCTCCTTGCGATTGATCGAACAGATCATCAATCCTAGGCAAAAGGCATCGATTCTTAATTGTAACCTTATTGAGTTCTCGATAATCGATACACAGCCTCATAGATCCATCCTATTTCTTCACAAACAGAACAGGTGTGCCCCATGGCGATACACTAGGCCTTATGAACTTCTGATCCAACAATTCTTGCAACTGAATTTTCAACTCTTTCAGCTCAACCGGTGCCATCCAATAAGGTGCCTTTGATATCAGTTATCAATTTCAAAATCAATCTCTCTCTTCGGGGGTAACCCAAGCAACACATCTGGAAATACATCCGGATACTCATCCACAACCGGTATATCTTTCACCTCTCGTGATTCTTCCTTATCAGAGGTATCCTCAATGGGCATTATGTCTTCATCCTTCATCATTAACTCAAAAGAATTTAACCCATTTCCTCTTGGAATTGTAGTCTCTCCCACAAACTCTACTTCCTTCCCGTATTGATTGTTAAAGCTTACCATCTTCTTTCGATAATCCACATTAGCTCTAACTATGGTTAACCCTGGCCATCAATCAATAATCATAACCCAACAATATGTAATAACAAAAAAAAAGTCACAATTCCAGATCCTTTTTTTTTCCTTCCCTAAGTAATCTAATATAGACAATAACTTGTCTCTCAAGAAACAAACCTTAACTTACTTGCTTTGGTAATCTCTATTAAAACTACACCTACGATAAATTCAACAAGATATGAGAATTACATCTTACCAATTTATCACAAGTCAATCTATAAATTCAAAATTGACATTCAATTCATCACGTGATGAACCAAAGCTCTAATGCCAAGATGATACGGATAAAGTCCATGTTAGAATTACATAGTGAATTCCTCTAATTGAATACAACGTATTAATTATTGGATTTTTATGTGTTTTAATTTTTATAGGTTATAAATAATCAAGCACAATAAAATAAAGGATATGAACGATCTATGCTAGGATATTATGCACCAAAAAAATAATCGAATTAATTGTTTCACTTAATCAACATGAGCAATCAATAGAAACAATAAAGAATAATTTTGAGAAAAAACTCAATATTACTCGATAAAGTTTTGGAAACAATTCTAAAGAAGCCAACAAAGTCAATTGATCACAATCAATATTAAAAGATACGTAAGCTTCCACTAACATAACCCTGATGGTCTTAGATACTTCCATAAGTCAAGCAAGAGCAATATAGGAACATAAAAATCAAAACAAATAAAATAAGAAACTTAAAAATGAGCTTTGGAAATAAGGTACGACGTTATGCTGTCTCGCACAATCATGCGTCAAGAGGTAAATGTGCGAACACACAATCAGACATTGAATGAATATGCATCACGACCACAAATTCTATTGTCATGGTCATAGGCACAAGCGTGTTGTAAGCCGTGTTCTTCTCACCCTTCAAATTCCTCCTATGCTTACAGGATTGGTCACAACCATGATAGAGGGAGTGATCTTCATCACTAGCTTGGTCACAACCTTGACAAAGGATCTCCACTATGACTTCATTTGCTTATTTCACTTTAATCATCATCTTTTGCATGGTCGTGATCTTCTATATTAATGTTTTTTCCCTTTAGTTGTGTCTTTCATCCACATTTAAACACATTAGATCATGTCAATTACTAAAGTATATCAAATATCTCTATCAATACTTCACTTCACCATCATTCGATTCATCCATAAAGAACCATTGAGCTAAGTTCATCAATCCTCTAACTCTAGCTCAAGTTATCAATCCAAGCGAATCAAGATTCCTATCACTTCTCCTCTTACCTCACTCATCAAGATTTCCATAATAGTTCTCAAGGTCTCTTATATTTGATTAGTCTCCTTACTCATCATTTTGTTGCTATTAAAGTCTTCTTGTGGCAACTTTCAAATAACTTCAAACATCAAAATCCAAAGTAAGAAAAGATTACTGAACTTACCATGAAGTGCAGAACCTTTTTTCTTTGGTACCAAACTGATGCAAGTCTCAACTTGCTCTAATACCTAACTAGTGCATGCTTATAGGGGTTACCAACTTAATGTGAAAGTTGAATTTTTTTTCATGTTTTAGATTTATTAACCTAAATATAAAATTAAGATATGGGTGTAATTAATATTTGATAGACACTACACATTTTAATAACAAATTAGATTATGATTTGACTTATAATTCAATGGAAACCACAAATTATAAAGATACCATGAGTATTAAAAGAATCAAGAGCTCAATTAACACATCTTCCACAATCTATAACTAGATTGATAATAACAACACAAAAGTATAAAGAGAAATATCACTCAACACTATTAAAAAAAAAAGAGTTTACAATTCTTACTAGAAAGTCACACTCAAAACTCAATTACTTATTAATGACAAGACTATATATAGGCATATATGACAATATTAGCAAGACTTAATATATGTAGAAACTAACCAACTAATAAGATACTAAATAAAATTAAGATAGCTGACAAACATGATTCATTCCTAAAAGTCTTGAACTAAAATGAGAAAGTAATACATTTAAATATATGTATATATAAACCTTAGAAAAGTAACATATCAATAACATTTAGAATTGTAAACCCTTAGATTTTTCGATAATTCTTAAGTTCAAACCCTAGAATCAGAAGTCAACAAAAACCTATATCAAACTCAAGAGTTTAGATCTGACAATCCCGCGCTCTTAGACCATAAACAAAGAAATTAAGTTAATGATCTATAAGAGTTCGTAATAATATAGGGAAGTTTAAAAATATCATATTCGTCAATTTTTAGTATGTTTTGAATCCAAACGGGATCAGTTTTCGAAAATCATGCCCTAATACACCAGATGGTAAAAATATTCCAATGATACCATTAGACTTATAATAATGTAAGGAATCCAAAAATATCAGTTTTGTAATTTTTCGATAACTAAAAATTATAGATATCGCAATTATACGGATATTTTCTTTATTATCTGTAACTTATTAGTCATGTTACTATTTATTGTCCTATCTTACTATTCATTACTATTCACCTATCTCTACTTTTTCTTACTATCTATACACCCATTTTCTTACTTTTTACTTTTCCAATACATCTTTAATCACACCATATCTTATACATTACTTACTTTTCTTACAAAATTACAAAAATTAATAATTTCTCCCCCTCTCTCCCTTGCAAATCGGCACCCTATCTCTCTCTATCTATCTATTTATTTTTCTTTTTCAATTTATTTAATTACACACAAATTCCTTCCATCTTCAACTATAAATACCCAATTCCCTCTACTTCTTTTACACATTCATTTTACATAACAAAACTTTCTCAAATTCACTCCACAAATCCACTCTCTACAAATCCTCTCTGCCAAAAATTTCTATAATAAAACTCTAGCAAAATCCTTCTCACATAATACCATACTCATCTACCATCTTCCTTCAACACAAAAATGCTTAGGTAAAACTTTCAACCATTTATTTTTTTATGTCGTGTAACTTAGCATGACTATGGTGTTGTTTCTTAAAACTCAAATGAGTTGTAGAAACAACAACGTGTTCATGTTTTATTCTTGCATATGCAAAGAAATTCCGATTTTATTATCTTATTATTATGATCATATATGTTGTTATTGTTGTCATTATTGTTATTATGCTTCTAACTTAACCATATATATATATATATATTATCTTATATATATATATATTTCTTAAAGCCTAAATGCTCACTAACTCTTACTATCTTGCTTTTATTATTCCTAATACTCTTATTATTGCTTTTCTTTTTCTTTTGGGACTAGTCTATTCTTAGTTTCGGGTTGCCTTGATGAAGGCAAGGCTCCTAATACTTGACCAAGATACCTTGATGAAGCTAGGGTTCCCAATACTTGATATTATTATCTTGCTTATTATTTTGCTCCTTATATCTTTCTTATATTTTCATCTTTTCATACTACATACTCACGTGCATGCATAATAATAATGATATTGTCTCAACAAAAATTAAGAGGAAATTTTCTTTAATAAAGGAAAATGAAACCAAACTTTCTTAGTATATGTTCTTATCACTAAATCAAGACTTTGCTACTAAACACCTAGAAAAGTTTTTTTTCCAACTTCTTTGCAAAATCATCAAGACTTTTCTTAAATGATAATAAAGATGATGTCCTCAAAGAAGATAACTAACAAAATAAACATTTTCTTTTATTATGATAAGTCATAAAGTTTATCAAAACTTAGTATTAATAATTCTTTTATAAGCAAACTTTTCTCAAAAAGCTTACTCGCAGGATTTTTACCAACTCCATAATAAAAAGCTTAAAAATGGAATCTTTTCAACTTCAGAATAAAAACTAAGAAGTAAAGTAGTTTTTGAAGTTAAGATAAAATCAACTCACTAATTTATCAACTCACTCAGAAAAATAAAGTTGCTAAGTGTTTTTTAAATGATACACCTGTTTTCAAAGAAATAAAAAAAATATAAACTTGATAAATTTCAAAGACAATTGATATCATCAACAACTTAAGAAAATAATGAAACATAATTTTCCTTCCAAGAAAAATTGGTAAAAGATTTAAAAGACCAAGTTTAAAAAAATTATTTTTTTTAAAAGGAGTTAGGAAATGAAAATATAAGAGGAAAAAAAATTAAGTTTATCAAAACCATTTTCTTCTAAAAGGAGAAATATATACAACTCAAATTGTTATAGGTTATCAACAACTTAATAACAATTTTGAAAATTTCATTCCTTATCAGTAGAAGTAAAATTTTGTAGAAAATCAAAGTTAAGAAAAATTAACTTGTTTTAGGAAAGAAATTGGAAAACAAAATAAGAATATAATCATTTATAATAACCTAAGAGTTTATGAAATTTTTTCAAAATAATTAGAAAAGAAAATGTTAAAATTCAAAGTTTTCAACACCATGAGATGAATTGCTTTGTGGAAAATAATGGTTGAGACAACACCATTAAATTTTGCATACAAAATGATACTATATATATGTATTCAAAGGATTTTTCAATCATATAAATATATATATTTTTACTAAAGGATTTTTGGAATCATGAAAAGTTTGAAAATTGTATTTTAAGGGCTAAGATTTTCGTAGTAATTCTATACCAACCTTTTTCATGACCCAAAAGACTTTTTATGACAAAAATAACCCTAGAAGTAGATAGATCTTTTCAAGTAGGCAAAAAATGGCATATTATATGCGAAATTCCGAGTTAAAATGAGCAAGTTATGACCATTTTAAGTTGGAATTTTCCTCTATATAATTTTTGACGAACTTAGTGAGATAAAATTACAAGTTTAAGTAGAACTTCCAAGAAATGCTCATTTTGGGTATTTCTCTTATTTAAGTGACGTGGAGACTAGGTTCCCATGTCCCGAGGATTATCTTGACTAGAAGTATCCAAGTAAATGGCCGAGTGAGTTTATTTCTTACATTTTTGCACTTATACTTTTGCATGTAAATTAGTGGCATTAGAACTAAGCAAAAGATAAAATGAATAAGTGCATGTACTTTACATACTTCGTTGAAATTACAATTAAGTAAATCGAGGCGGGAATTATTTATCATGAATGTTTAATGTAGTGTATAAATGATTGTCTTTAAATTCTATGATCACCCTTAAGATATTTTAATTATGCTATGAGTACTTAATTAAAATGATTCATGCATATCATTGGGTGAGTTCATTACATTTATTACTACACCTTTGGTGGGACAAAGGCTTAGTAAAGACATTCATAGAATCTGTAAATTCTATAAAGCGGTAATGGGTCATCCAAAATTAAATAGCTTGAGAAAACACCCAATTTGGTAGCTATGTAATGGCTTGGAAACAAACTACAAATAAGTTGGATTATATTTTTCTGAAAGCAAGGTAGTAGCTAAAATAAAAAACTACTATGGAATTATGTTTGTGATAGCGGCCTATACGGTCTAGAACACCTAGCCCCGAATGGAGGGGTAAATCCATTCAACATATGATTCCCGAAAAATCATATGTATTGTTTGCTCACGTGCTTGTGCATCTCATATGATTATTTTAATAAACTTGTATTGATTATCGAATGACAAGTGTTTAAATGTGGAAATAAATCTCACTAAGCATGTAACTTATACCCTCCTAGATATCTTTTGCAATTCTCGTACCTTTGGTTGGAACCAAGAGGTTATTTTACCCAAGTAATGCTTTTGAGCCAAGACCTTTTGGATAGAAGGGAAAGTTAGAAGTAGATATGGAATGTTAAGAGAAGTTTCAAAAGTGTAAATCATTTCAAGATAGACTCTATTAGACTTAGCTATCTTTGATAGAGGAATGCCCCTTAACGTTGTAAGACTTTTTATAAGTTTTTATAAACCTTGGTTATATTGTTATGATTTATTTTCTTAATTGCTATTATGCATAACTGCACAAACAACATGATCCAAAGTTTGGTCCACTATGATCGTGAAAGTATGCTTTACATCCTATATCGAGACTTTTGGAATAACCAAGGCTGTCATACTTAAGTCTTAATATTGAGTGTGGTATGTCGCGTTTAAGGTACCCTTTAGAGCATGACAGGAATAAATTGGGGGTTTGAACCATATATATCTTCTCATGCACACGTCATTACTGTTAGTCGAGCATTGGCTTATTCTTTGTTTGAGCTTTGTCTGATCTTTGAGAGCAAATACTCTATGGAGTTGCATTATTTTCTAATCCCCAGTGCTCCTAAAGTGTCAAATAATGAGGCATAGAAAAATAATTATACTCTTTAGTTTATTATACCCATTAGATCATGTTAATGATTAGCGGATTCAATTAAGCCCATTCACTTTTAGGTTATCTTAATGAGCATGTAATGGAACCACAGTTGGTAGCTTAATAAACTAACCAGTCTAATTATTCATGTTTTCACCACATCAAACTAAATCTCCTCATGTTATCCGATATATAGACCAAAGTCATTGGATCATATCGCTTAATTTAAGGAATCAAGTCAAAATCCATTTACTATCTTAATAGTAGATGTTACGCCTCGAGGGATACCCTAAACGTAGTAGTCCGTTGTACATAATACTAAAGCCTAAGAATGACTACCTCAATCACACAAAGGCTTACATATCATGTACAAGGCCTATATCACAACCAAGGGACCACATCGGAGTAGCGCAAGTTACATTGATAATGATTAAGTAAAAAGGCAAGGAGAATACTTATCATAAAACATAAACATGGTAAATTACAATTCTTAGGGGCATATCCCTTTATCGTCTTCAAGTAAAAATAAATACAATTCCTAGAAATTTCCAAAACACTAACATAACATACATTACATATAAGGAACCTTACAAAGTAACTTCATCCTATGTTCCCATTGCCTTCATAAAAGTTTAACATCATTCTATGACTTCCTTAATGTCATGATCTTTAATTTAAGCCACGAGTATACCTGTTTCAACAAAATCTATGGGGGTATAAGCTTACAATTAGCTTAGTGAGGTATTCATTTTCATTTGCACCATGGTTTCAAATAAGTTCATTTAAATTTTCACACATATGCTATGCATACAATGCAACAATCACATGATTACACAAATATATATATAGTTATCAGGAAACTATATGTAGAACGGTTTAACCCCTCCGTATCAAAGATTAGGGAATTATTGATAAAGATCCTCGACCGTCTACTGCTAGTCCCTAGGTCCCCATCCAAAGCATTTGGTTGGCTCGCCGTCGAACCTAGAGTCACATTCCCCGAGCGATTTGGATTTTCTAGGAAGGAACATGGCCCGTATCCCAGGACGATAGCAGCCTTCTAAAAGAAATGTGACTCGATGGATGCTATGTATGTTTTATTTTTCTTAAGCCAAACCTTATTAAGGTTTATTAGGGGGAACGATCAATCAATTTAACGAACAATAAGCAGTCATACAAATAAGTAAACAAAACACTTAAACAGGCAGTTTGCAGTTGCGATATTCTTAATTCTTATTTTACACATAAGCATAGAATCACATATATACATATTCCCGCATTCCCCATACATATCCATTTTTATATTTTCTTAGTATACTAATGCCACTACTTTACAAGCACAAGCAATTTAACGAAATTAAGAGGAATAACTCACTCGTCCATTTCGTAATCTTCTTAGTCGTAAGAATCCTCAAGAAGGGTAATCTTGTATTCTTCATCACCTGGACAAAAGAAATACCCGGGATGAGTATATCATAGAAATTCTACTTAACCTTTCAAATTCTATTTCACTATGTTCATTAAAATCGCATAGAATAAAATTTTAATTTAAAATGGCCATAACTTACTCATTTTAACTCGGAATTTTGCATATAATATACTGTTTTCTACCTATTCAAAAAGATCTATCCATTTATAAGGTTATTTTTTTCATATAAGATCGTTTGGTTTCCGAAACTGTAGGGAATAGATTCAAAATGAATATTTCTAGATTTTGCGAAACAATTTTCCAACTCAACTTCATTCAAAATTCCTTTAGTAAATATATATATATATATATGATTGATAAATCCCTTGGGTATACTCACTTTATATGCAAAAATTCTAATGGTAGTGTCTCAACAATTTATTTCATAAAACAATTTATTTTGAAGTGTTAAAACTTAACTTTGACAAATGTCTTTTCAAGTATTTTGAAGAAAATTAATATTTTCCTAGGTTATTATAAATGATTATATTCTTATTTTATTTTCCTCATTCTGTCACGCCCCGTAAGGTATCCTAAACGTAACAGCCCGCCACATACTAAATAAGACTCTCGAGTTCTCTACCCGAGCCTTCGGGAGTCTTAAGTAGATGTAAAGCGTTCCTTTACGATAATAGAATACTTCGACAAATGGAGTTAAACAGTTTAATGTGGCATTCATTAGCCATAGATAATAAATCAAAACGCATAATTATAGTTTACAAAATCTAAGGGGTATTCCCCCGCAAAAATAATAACAAGTCCATTACAGTCATCCAGAGTCCTTAGTTCCCAACGGAAGTCTATACAAAAAGAATGGATTAAACTTCTATGGGAAACTCCTATCTCCGGTACCTGTGCTGTGGCTTGCCTCGGCCTAAGCCATATAAACTTGTGTTGCAATAGATAAAAACTATGGGGGCGTAAGCTAACTAGCTTAGTGAGTAATAACTTCCATAACACAATTAAATACAAATCATTCAATCAAGTGATTATTCAAGCAAGTGTATGCATCAAACAAATGTGATCAACAAACATATGACCAACCGGAAATCATATGTGGATGGACTTACGCCCTCCATCCCGGGTTAGCAGATTAACGAATCCTGCGGTACGACGTCATTTAAGCTCACGGTCAACTAACAATGTCTCGTTTTATGGATCACGATTAACCAACATATTCGTTTTATGGATCACGATTAACCAACATATTCGTTTTATGGATCACGAAAAACCAACCAATGTGAATGCTCTAACCCCATCGTGATATGAATGAATTCAATTTGCAATTGAAGTCGAATATTCATTAAGTCAATTCTTTTAGGTGACCAACAAGTATTCGCAGACATTCATCATAAGATACTAGCTAATCAGTCAACAGCTTATCACTCGGTTTCGATATTCATTAAGTTCCATTTCACATATCAGTAGTAGACAACATATATAATTCCCATATACCCCATCATGCATATACAATTTCTTTTTATCTTTGCCTACACCACTAGTGCCACTACATTACAATCACATTCATTAATTGAGAGTGGAAGTAAAACTTACTCGGTCATTGGACGCCGGTCTTTCTAGTAGTAGCAGTCGGGAGGTAGGGTGTCATCCTGCTCGGGATCACCTACCAAGCAAGAGTAATCCTAATGAAACTCTCATTATGTAACTAAATCAAGCTACACATCTAAACTAAATGAATTCGGATTTCTCGCTATTTGCGGAAGTTCCGACTTAAAACGGCCATAACTTGGTCATTTCAACTCTGAATTTCGCAAATTTTATATCGATCTCTATCTACTTCGAAAGATCTATCTAGTTCTAATATTAAATTCAAGTTTTGAAAATAGTAAAGTCACGGAACAGTAGGATCAGATCTGTTCCACACTTTCTCCAATTCCGACAATTTGTTTTGCTTTTGATAAGAAATGTTCCTAGTTGATGATTCATGCATGAATGGTATAGGAATGAATTACTAACATGAATGCCATGTAATGGACTCAATATATGCATGGTCATGATGATTTTGTGATAATAAACTCTTATGAACTCCTAAGTGTTAGAAAATTCCGTAAAGGTTATTTCTAAAAAGCTATTCTTCCACTTTACACTCCTTAGGGTTTCTTTGACTTTTAATCTTGCAATCCACTTGTTATCTAACTAAAAATAAGTTCTCAAAGTTTATATTAATCATGGCCTTCATTCATGCATAAAAATTCCCATTTTTCATTTGGTAAACATGTCTTTAAACAAGCTTTTTGTAAAAATCCGAATTTTCCAAATTTCATTTTCTTGCATTTTTCTTATGGAAAAACTTGTCTAATGCATTAAAAATTGAAGCTCCAATATATATATTATCTAAGGACTTAGCTTATAAAACATCAAATTTAGACTTAGATACCAAGTGTTCTTGTAGGCATGAACCTAAATTACGAATTTAACCATTGATCAACATATCAACATTTTTCATTCTAACTCCACTACTTGTTTTACATTCTTATCATGCCTAAACTCATCCAAGCTTATGAAAATCATTCTTTCAAGATATCTATCACATATACCCTTCATTTTTCTTGTGAAATATGAGAAAAAAAATGATTTTGGTGGCTTTTAAGGTAGGGTTTCTATTTCATCCGAATTTTCAACATTGCATATTCAACAAAACCTTTCCTTTTTCAATGTTCTTGCTTCCTACATGTAAAGATCTACTATCTAACACCTCTATACATATACAAGACTACATTTTTATGATCATCAATGCATGGAAATAAAAATAACTCTATGATCATACATGTACATGGAGTTATGGATGTCTAAACTTTAGATCTACTATATATAATGCATGAATCATGGATCTCATGGCATGAACAACAATATATATGCAAGATCTCTACTTTACATGCATGAACAAGTTGATATTTCAAACAAAACTCATTCAAAGACTAGATCCACTTCTTGAGATTCTTGTAGTAGTGTTTTCATGTCCCTTGCTCATGCTCATTGGGATTTAGATGAGAAAACACACAAGAATGATCTTGCCATTACAAGATTTGGGATGAACAAAGCCTAAAATCAACATACCAATGGAGTCTTGAAGGAGAAAAGAGAAGAAAATGAGTTGAAAATGTGTGAGGGGGGGGGACAAGGCTCACGGCACAAAAGGGAAAGAATGAGAGAGTTTTCTCTTTTACAACAATTTGAAACAAGAAGAAATGAAGAGAGAGAGAGAAAAATATGTTTATATATTAAGTGAATTAGGGTTTTAGTTGAATAAATTAAGTAAAAACAATTCAAATGGAGAGGGGAAGCAAGGGGGGCGCTGGCCACAATATGTGTGTGTGTGTGTGTTTTGAAATTTTTTATATTTGTAATTTAGTTAATTAAAATGTAATAGATGTGATAATTATTTAAGAGACAAAATTTCTTGGAAAAGAAAATTGAAATGAGTAGTTGTAAGGATGTAAGAATAGGGTATGGGTAGTGTGTAGTGTAAGTTGTACTTGTGAATAGTAGACACTACATCTACTTTACCTGTTGTTCCGAAAACACGGGAAAAGCTATAACTGTAATTTTTATAGCTCGGAAAATTATAAAATTGATATTTTTGGAATCTTTATAAAATTACGATTCTAATGAATATTCCGGAACATTTTTCCGAATCCGTGGCCCAGGGCACGCTTTTCCGTAATTGAGCTCGGGAAGGCTCGGAATTGAAAAATTCCCGAATTTAAAACTTTCAAAGGTTTAAAATGTGCTTTAAAACAATAATTCAACTTCATTTACTTTATAAAATTTCTTTTATTATGAAACCGAAGGAAAGCCAGATTTAGGGTTCCTAGGCTCCTCTCACTGGACCCAAACTGGACCGGATTAGGGTTTCGCTTCCCACTCCCGGGGTTTCCTAGCTACCAAGAATACCGGGGCTTACACATTCCTTTTTCCAAAATAAGTAAATTTTCCTTTAACTTTGGTCTTTTATAATTTTTACTTCTAGTGATAAAAGATCAAAGTTACCAAAAGTCTATTAAGTTTGTTAATAACCTATTTATAAATTTGCATTTAGAATGGTTTTAGAAAATGAGTCTTTTCTTTTTATATTTCTTGTTTAAAAATAAGTTCTTGTTTTCTAAAACTTGGTATTTTATTTTCTCTACAAATTTTATTTGAAAAGAATTTTCTTTATTGATAAAATCCTTTGTTTTTTATCTTATCATAAATATATATATATTTTAAAATAAGTTCCTTCTTAAATAAAATCATTATTTTCCTAAGTGGGTTTATAACTTTATGAGTTGATTTTATCTTAACTTTGAAAACTAGTTTGCTTCTTGGTTTTGTTATGGAGTTGAAAAGAGTTTAACCTTAAGTTTTTTGTGAAAACTTTGAATACAAACAATTATTTTACTGAAACTTAGGCTACCATATTATAAAAAGAAAGTGTTTATTTATTATATTTCCTTGGTAAAGCTATCTTTGTTATTTGAGAAAACTTGTATTATTCTATTTCTATGTTATTGATAATAACTTCATTATTTAATAACAAGTCACATAATAAAAAATTTAGTTTCAAGTTTCTTTAATAAAGTAAGATTCTATTTTTAAATTTAGTTGAGACAATATCACTATATAATGCATGTATTATGAGCATGTAAAATAATAAGAATATGAGAAAGATACTAGAAGTAAATCATAATAAGAAAGATAATAAAAATATCAAATATTGGAAACCCTAGCTTCATCAAGGTAACCCGGTCAATTATTGGAAGCCTTAGCTTTATCAAGGCATCCCGGGACTAAGAATAGACTAGTCCCAAAAAGAATAAAGAAAATAAAAAAAATGTTGTTTTGACTTAATATGGACAAGTCTAAGACTAGAAATACTAGTCTTAAAATAGCATAAAATAAATAAATTGCAAAACATGAAGATAAATAAATAAATAACAAGTGAGCTTATATGCTCTAAAGATTATTTATAAATATATAAATATATTTCGTTAGATATGAATAAGAAGTTAGCATAATAATAACAATAAATAATAACAACATATATACAAAAGCATAATAACAAGATAATAAAATAGGAATTTCATGTGCAAGAACAAAACATGAATATGTTGTTGCTTTTACTACTCATGTGAGTTTTCAAACACCATAGTCATGTTAAGTTATATGACATGGATAAACTAAATGGTTGGAAAAGTTTACCTAAAGTGTTTATGTGTTATGAAGATGGTAGATGAATGGGTAGTAGAAAATAAGAGATTATTTGTGTGTAGAGGAGGATTTTTATGAGTGTTTGGTTAAAGACAGTTTTGATATAGAGAAATCTTTATGGAGAGTGTTTATGTAGTAAATTTGAGAGAGTTTTGGTAGTAAAATGAGTTATGTGAAAGAATGAAGGAGGAATGAGATATTTATAGAATTTTGAAATGAAAATTAGATGTAATTAAATTAATTAAAAAAATAATTGAGAGTGAAGAAAGAGAGGGGGGGTGGACAACAAGCATGGGAGGAGAGAGAGAGGAGTGATTAAAAATTAATTTTGGAAGAAAAATTTAGTAATATGTGGTGTAGAATTTTTATGGGAAATAAAATTGTAAGAAATAGGTATGTAGGTTGTAAGAATAGGTAGTAAGAAAAAGTAGAGATAGATGAAAAGTAATGAATAGTAAAAAAGTACTATGAATGGTAGACTAGACATATAAAATACCTGTAGTAATAAAAATAGGCGTATAAATGTGATAACTGTAATTTTTAGTTACCGAAAAATTCTAAAACTGATATTTTTGGAAACCTTGTATTTTTACGAGTCTGTTGGTATCATCGGAATATTTTTTCCGTTCAGTATACCAGGATACGATTTTTGAAAACTGATCCCGTTCGGATCCTAAGGTCACTTCAAATTCGCGAATCTTATATTTTTAAGCTTCCATATATTATTGTGAACTATTGTCAATAATTATTTCCATTTCATTGTTGAGGGTTTAAGAGCGCAGGATTGCCGGATCTTAAATACTATGATTTGTTGTAAGTTTTGTTGACTTTTAGAGCTCCGGTTTGATTTCAGTTTTGTTGAGTTATTCATAAGATCATAAAATTTTAAAGTTTTCCCCGTATTATATTTTTAGTTCGATATTTATGGTTTATCTCATTTTATTTGTGATTATTTAATAGTTTTCAGTTCGGGGGATCGTTTAACTGAGTCTAGGGTTATGAGTTGACTCAGTTTGATTTTTGGTAAAAATTGAAATTTTTTATTCTAAAATTCATTGAAGGATTTAAGATCTTAATATATCGTTGTCGAGCGTTATTTGGATATATCGTCTTGATTTTCGTGTTAAAAATTGGATAGATGATTTGATTGGTGTACAGATATTTAATCAATCAATAGTTGGATTTTTCATTTTGTTTTGAGGGTTCTCTTTTTCTCAAAATTAAGAATTCTTGTGTTTGACCTAATTTAGAATTTGGTTTTAACTTGGTTCGATTTTTAGGTTTTCAATTTTGGTTTTTGACTTCTACAATTATTTTGTAAGAATTATGAAAATTTCAGGGGTTTACGTTAAATCTATGCACTATTTTACATGTGTTTTTGGGAGATAAGAAATAGAATCAACAAAAAGAAGCCTTCTAATTTATTTTTGACACTGTACTCGTTAGTTTTGAATACAAACCACGGAAGGATCCATCTCTCGATCTGTAAGAATTTTTTTGTTTTATCGATGCATTCTGAGCCCTCCAAAATGTTGAGTTTCCAAAAATATTATAAAAAAATAAGAAGAAAAATAATAAAATGTTATTGGATCCAACATGTAGAGATTACGCTATATGGTAAAGCTAGCTCTATTTGGATTGTCGGATTTTTATCAGTATTGTATCTATATCAAACCAGCATTTGTATCTTATTTGTATTGGTTCAGTATCGATTCTGTTTAGTTAATTTATGAATAAAACTATCATTTTTTCATCGATATCAGTTTTGTGATAAACATCTGTTTGAAAATGATAGAAAAATAATACAAAAATAATTCAGAAATGATAAAATAAGAAATTAAGTTGTGCACATCAAAGGAAAGGATTCATGAATGAGACTGGGAGATGGTGACAAGGAAAAAGGTCAAAAATAAAAAATAAAAAAATAAAAAAAAAAAACATATCAATCATTTGATTTGAAGGAAGGTCCCGTTTTCCTCAATATAGAGACATGACAAAGAGGAATATCTTTTTTATAGGTAAACGATCTACAGGAGATGTCAAACAAGCACATATTGATTTGTGGGTAAAATCGATCCAACAGTCACCATTTAAGAACAAGACGGAGATACTTAAAGGGATTGCTCTCACACCACCCAACATTTAAAGCAGTAAAATGAAGGCACTTTGGTTAACATCCAAGAACGTAACAACAGAATACTTGGTGTGGAGGACCGCGCAAAGGAAGTATAATTATATAGCTTGATGCAGCAAAATCAACTTTGTCCGTTCTTTTTTTATTATTATAAATCATAGTTCACATTCATGTGAAAGGTGCCGGTGCGTTAGCGTTAGTGGGAGATATTGTTAAGATTGTGACCTCCATCTGACTGCATTCTCTGAAAAGATGATAATTCACACAACCCTATTCCTATTTTTACTTTAATTTCAAATCATAACCAAAAACACAATCAATCACTATAGAACTGTAGTAGTTAAAATCATGACCTTACTATCATGAGATATAATTCTTATAATACTAAGGATTAATGCTACTTGATATTAAAATTTAAAAATTTGACTTCCCCCCTTTTTTTTTTTTCGTTTTGCATGAAATAGTAAAGGAAAAGATTAAGAATTTTGTGTGAAATTCATTGTAGACCAGTAAAATTTTACCACCATAGAGCAAAAGGTAACTAATGATGACGCTAGAGATTAGACAAGTTTATTTCACTTAGCAAAGCCATGGGATAAATAATACCAACTTCTTCTTCTTCTTTTTTCCCTGGAATAATACCAATTTCTCCACACAACCATTTTGACAGGAAAAAAAACGAAAGAAAGAAAAATCCCTTCCCTAAAATCACATAATAATCTATTATAGGTTTGTTTGTTTCGTTGGCTTGCAGACAACATATAGATTTTTTAAACAGATTGTTTGTCAAGAAACAAATACAGTTAAAAAACAGATATTTTTACTTATAAATAGATTAAACAAACTAAATACAAATGTGGTATAGATGCAAATCAGATATAGATACAAATAAAAAAAAAAACCATCTAAATAGAATATTTAAGCCAATAAGCATTCATTTATCTCTACAACTTTAGTCTATTGTTTTATACTTTCTCCATTTGAATAGTAAATTCTTGTATATTTAAAATATTCCTTCTATTAGCCCTTAAATGCCATTCATTCTTCTCCACAAGAGTATTGTTTTGCACTGACTTTCTCCATTTAACTGGTAAATTTTTATATATTTATTACATTCCTTTTATAGGCCTTAAACTAAAAGCAATTTTTATTTCCTGAGAAACTTAAAAGTGAAATTTTGGTTTCTGCGTTGTGTTTTTGCTAAATTCCAATTTGGTAGTTTTATCCACACAAAAACACTTTCACATTTTCGGTGCTAGAACAATTTTTAAAATGGTCTCCAAAACCGTTTTTTTTTTCTTTTTATTTTTATCACGACATTTATTGGTCATGGGAATAAACCTAGTATAAAATCGCTTATTGTATGTCATTTTCATTCCCACATTTAAATTCAATTTAGGAAGTCGGAATAGTTGATTCCAGCTTCAAAGTCGAATCACATTATACCTTTTAAAGGATAAAATTATGATTTCATTCCAGCTCTTCTAATATATAATTATATATGTATCCCTATTAACCTAGATATGGGCATGGTTCATTTTCAAATAAAAAACCGAGCTGGAACCACCACCGATAGTTTTAAAATTGAAACTAGACTGGTTGGCCAGTTTTAGATTCAACCAAGAAGCTGCCAGTTTTTCGATACCTAGACAGTTATATGGCCTAAAACCGAGAAGAACTAGTGATTCCAAAACCGGTTCCATTAAAAAAATTAGAGAAAAATATTTAAAAATTATATATTAAATATATAATTATTAATGTTTACATTATTTCACATTAATAGTAAAATTTATTACCTATTTACAAATATTTAATATGTTATTATCAATAACATAAATAAATATAAGTTAATATCATATATAATTTAATCTATATAAATTTCTCCTAAAAACAAAAGTCATTACCTTAATAATATGAGACTCTTTTTTGTATTTTAATTTTCTTTTTATCTTTTAGATTATTTTGCAATCCCATATTACTAACTACAATTGATGGTATTGGTTGTGTTTGTATATAATTAAATGTGCATTCTAAACAAATTTTAAAAATTTTAATTAAATAATTATTTTGAGGTTAAAATTTATTTTATTAAAAATAAAATTCATTAATTTACTTTCTTTATTTTTGCTTTAAAACAAATGCAGTTTCACGGTTACAAAACTGAAACTAGGAACCACCGATTCTAATTCCTCATTTTCAAAACCCATAATCAACGGTTGCAATTCTAGTTCAGTTCATTAACCTATTAATAAATCTCTCTCTATATATTTATGTATACGTACCTATTAGTTTCTATCCGTACTTGGTCAGATGAAAAAAGACACGAAAGCAGCAGAGAACAAGATAATAAGAAATAGAGACAAAAAAAAAAAAAAAAAAAAAAAAAAAAAAAAAGGAAGAAAGAAAGAAAGAAAGAAAATAAAACTCAGAACAGCAAACCAAGGACGGCACAAATATGTGAACTGTGAAGAAATCAAACACAAGGTATGGCGATGTTTATTGATTATATGAAATGCAATTAATCCCATTGTAAATTTTAAAAGTTAATCTTGCGTAAACTTGTACAGATTTTAGTGGTAAAAAGAAAAAATATTAAGTATGAGTATAAATTTTATATTGTAGGAACTTATTAATAATTATGAAAAAAAAATTATTTGCCAATATATGATTTTTATTATTTTTCGCAATTAATGCAGTATTGATGAAGATGCATATCTTCAATGAGGCTTATAATAAAATTATTTAATGGATTCATCAGATTTTATATATGTATGATTAAAAAAATTATTTTACCTTTTAAATATAATTCCTTTGTTATTTAGTTTTTATACATGGAGTCACGCTCCAAAAGATACCCTAAATGTAACAGTCTGCCACACTTAATATTACAGTTTCAGTATGACAATCTTAGTCATCCCTATAAGCTTCGATATTAGGTGTAAGACGTGTTCTCATAATATTAGAGGACCATACTTTGAAAAATGAAGCTTAAGAAGATACAATAACAAATTAAAAAATGAAAATCATAATATCCATTCATTCATCAATAATTGTCTTACAAGCCTTAGGGGCATTCCCCAGTCAAAAAATACTAGAGTCTATTACAAGAAATTTTCTATGAAGTCTACATCTAAATTAATGCTAAACTTCATCTAAAAATTCATTAACCAAAAAGAGAAATACCCGGTTGCAAGGTCCACATGGCCTCAATCACCAATAGCTAAACTGCAAAAGATATCTCTAGGAATATAAGCTAATAGGCTTAATGAGAATTATTTCCATAAGTAAATACTTGAGTAACAAAATTCAAACACGTTATTTAGACAATCAAGTGGAATGCAACATACACGTGAGCAAGCAAGGCATGTAGTTTTCTGGGAACTATATGCTGAATGGATTTACACCCTACATTCGGGGTTTGGTGATAAGTAGTCTCAAAATAAGTAGTTTTAGTTAAGTTATGCTTTTGATCATTATTGCCAAGCATATGAGTCTACTCGGGTTGAGCCATGCTTTCGGATTACCGCCAAGCATTGGTTTAATTCCCTGTCGCTAAGCAATCGCTTTAGATCATAGCCGCCAAGTGTTGCTTTCGACCGTGTTACTATCCTTTTCACCTAAGGATAATAACCCCATGCAATGTGACTCACTTCTTGGTATGCATGAACCAATTTATTTAAAATATCATAGCATCATTGTTATCAATTTTAAGGCAGTCATAGAATTTCAGACGTATCAATTCTATACTAAGAGAAGTAATTCTTTACAATCAATTCCCGCCTCAATATTCTTATTATTCTTTTATACAATTTTACATACATAGCATTTTGTCTTTTCTAAATTCTAATGCATCTATATTACAAGCACAATCAAGTACGTGATTTAAGGAAATAAACTCACGTTGCCATGACGATACTTTCTTCTTACAGATGAGTCGATCGGTCAATCCACTAATCAAAGTAATCCTCCGAGTATATACTCTTCCTCGGGATCACCTAATCAAAAAGAATACCCATAATGAGTATTTCTTGATGATTCTATTGTAATTTGTCAAAACTATGTTATAAGATCGTCAAATTTTGTATAAGAGGCAATTCCAACTTAAAATGGCCATAACTTGGTCATTTTAACTTGGAATTGCGCATATAATATACTGATTTCTACCTACTCGAAAAGCTCTATCTGTTTCCAAAACTATTTTCATCAAACTAGGTCATTTGAGCTCCAAAACAGTGGCGATCAAATTCACCACGAGATTTCCCATCCCCAAAACACTTGTTTCAAACTTCAAATCATCCAAAAATGATTTGATAAATACTTAGTTATCTATATAGTTGAAAAATTCCTCTTTATAGTTACATAGCTCATGTTTCATACATAGTTCAAGTATTTGTTGTCCAACAAAACTTTTGAGCAAAAACAATGTTAGTTGAAGGTTTGTAAAATTATAGTTTATAAGAAGTCATTTTTGTAAACTTTCTAAAAATGAATCTTTTTTGTTTCCTTTGTTTCAAAAGTATTTTATGTTTGTCTTACTATTTTCATTGGTGAATTTTCCATAAAAATGAATTTTCCTTTTGGAACTAGGGTCACTTTTCGTATTAGTTTCTATATAATTTTTCTTTGACTATTACTTGGAAAACCTTGGTTTGAAAACTCTCATTTCCTTTTTATGGGATTTCTTTATATTATATTTTTATGGAAAACATTTTAGTATCAAAAGTCATCTTCTTTTGGAAAGCAATTTAATATAGAGATGATTTAAGAAAAAGCTTTTCAAAACAAGTGTAGTTTCAAAATTATAGTGAATTCTTCCTAAAGTTTTGAAAAGAATGGATTTACTTTTATTAACTCATAGCTTCTAAATTTCATATAGAACTATTCTTTGTTGACAAAATCTCCTTTTTGCAAAAAGCATATTTAATGCTTTAAAGTTTAGACAACAACCTTTATGTGTATGAACATGAGAATAATAGCAAGCAAAAGTGGAATATAATAATAACAATATAATGAATAAGATAACAAAATAAAGTCAAGTATTGAGAATCTTAGCCTCTTCAAGACTCCTAGGACTAAGAAATAGACTAATCCCAAAAAGAAAAGAAAGTAAAAGAAAGGAAATTATTTTGACTTGAGGAGGACAAGTCTAAGACTAAAGACTAGTCTTAAAACAACATGAAATAAATAAATTGCTTTGCATGAAAGTAAATAAATTACAAGTGAACTTATATGCTCTAAAGAATATATATATATATAATAATAATTATATTTAGTTAGATATATATAAATAAGAAGTTAGCATAATATCAACAATAAGATATAAAATCAATATAAAAATATAAATATGGAAGTTCATGAACAAGAACAATACATGAATATAGTCTAGCTTGCATAACAATTAGTTTAAGAAACTCACACCATGGTCATGTAAAGTTACATAACATGGTAAGAGAGATTGGAGAAGATTTCTTACCTGAAGTAAGAATGGTAGTAGTGTTGGTATGAGTAGAAGAGAGTTTTGAGAAGAAATTTTGGAAGAGTTTTAGGAAAGTGTTTGAGAGGAAATTTTAAAAGAGTTTTGGTAGTGGATTTGTGGGTAGTAGATGTATGAAATGAAAGAGGATAAGGGTATTTATAGAAAAATAAGGAGTGAATTTTGTGTGAATAAAATAAATAAAAATTTAAAAAAAATTATGAGTGAAAGGAGAAGAGGGGGTACCAGCCATCTTAAGGAGAGAAGGGGAGAGATGATTTTTTTTTTGTATTTTTGTTAATTAAATGTAATAATGTGTAAGGTATATATGATATAAAGTTATGGAAAAGATAAAAAGTAAAGAAAATAGGTGTATAAAGTGTAAGAGTAGGTGTTAGAAAAAGTAGAGATAGTTGAATAGTGTAATGTAAAAAGTAGATGTGACTAATAAAGTATCGGTAGTAAAAAAATATGCGTATAAATGCGATATATGATATTTTTAACTGCCAAAAAATTATAAAACTGATACTTTTGAAAATCTTATATTTTTACGAGTTTAAAGGTATACTCAAAATATTTTTACTATTTCGAGCTCCAAGACACGTTTTTCGAAAACTGTATCCGTTCAAGTTTAAAATGAATCGCGGTTTTACTAATTTGATATTTTTAAACTTTCTTATATTATTACGAACTATTCTACATAATAATCTTTTACTTACTCACTTCGGGTTACAAACACGGGATTGTCGGACTTAAACTGTTTCATCTAACTAGGGTTTTGTTTGATTTTAGGGTTTCCGGTTGACCTTCCAATTAAGGTTTAAGCTTAACCGATCGTAAAACTTTGGGGGTTTGCACACTACAATGGTGTACAAATTATATACTTTATATGTAATATACAAATAAATAGATCATATTGAAGGGTAGTATTGTAATATATTGTTGTTTAAGAGGTTTATTTTGTCATGTAACAAACAGAATTAAACTAGAGGGAAGTTTTCATGAAGAACCAGGAGAGGAGGCGCAAGGCCAGCTCTAAGCGTCGGCTTAGGGACCTAACGTTGCTGGCCTTGGCTGTGAAAGCTGCCAGTGTACGGCCGGCTTACGTTGTAAATTTACGCCCCTTTGTTTCTAAGACGCCCCTGAGCCACCATCCTTATACCAACCTATATTTTCATGAAAAATAACATCTTTTCTTTGTGTGCTAAGGTTTCCCAATTCCTATATATAGCCCATGGGTCTTTTGTTCATTCCTCACATCTTCTTATAAGAGTAAACCCTAGGTAAGTGGGTTCCTTTCTAGTCTTTTCATTAATCTTTTAGTATGATCTCTCTAGTAAAGGTTATTTCTTTGATTTGAGAATTAAAATTGGTGGAGACAACTTCGTTGGAGATTAAAACCCTAAGTTGTGATTGGTAATTTGGTCCTACAGTCAAGAAGGCATGAGATCCAAAGTATGAATTCGTGCAATTCTTGTTATTTTAAAGGTGAGATCTTTCTTGGTAGTTGACTTCTTGTTGATTGAGGATTTTAAGGTTTGGAAGACTTTTCGAGAAACCCATGATTTGTGGTTTCGTTGTCTGGTGATCCTAGGAAACAGGTGTGTAGATCTAATGCAACAAATTTTATGTTTTAGATTGTGAATTTTAGGTTTAGGGTTTAATTGTGAATGTGAAATCGAATTTTGATTTGATATATGTTGATGATCAAGATTCTTGTGGAATTAGGGTATGAGGATTAGAACAACGAATTGACTTAATTTTATTTGGCTTATAATTGTAAAGTTTGCTACATGTGTTTGGCTTTGGTCAGTAAAGACCACGCAAAGTATAATACTAACGAGGCGTCTAATGATCTATGTGTAAGGGTATCCCAAGTGGACTTGTGCATAGAAATGATTCTGGTAGATTATGAGTCATGCCAACTTAATTGTGGTACGCAATGATGTGTGGGGAATATCCAACATCAATATATGTATAGAAAGTATTTTATATAAAAGCTTTTTTATCGGAATCATGGTTAAACCGGGTTTAGGACTAGATGCATATGGTTCTAAACTGTGCTGTTTGCTAGACCAATCAAAGATAATGACCTGTGTTTGCTACGTTAGTTTTAGAATTATATGTGATATTTGTATATTATATGTTCATGCGTATTTGCTTGTGGTATAGCGTAATGGGCGTATTCGATCATTCCTTTATTTTTCAGATACAGGTGAATATGATATTATTTATGACTTATCTGGGTATAATCTATATGTTGATCATTGGGATGGCGATAGAGCAAAAGGTAACTACTGATGACGCTAGCTTATTGGATAAGTTTATTTCACTTAGCAAAGCCATGGGATAAATAATACCAATTTCTTTTTTTTTTCCCTAGAATAATACCAATTTTTTCACACACCCATTTTGATCGAAAAAAAGAAAGAAAGAAAGAAAGAAAAATCCCTTCCCTAAAATCATATAATAATCTATTATAGGTTTATTTGTTTTATTGGCATGTAGATAACATGTAGATTTTTTAAACAGACTTTTATCAAGAAACAGATACAGATAAAAAAACAGATAATAAACTAAACAGACTAAATACAAATATGATACAGATGCAAATCAGATATAGATATATATAAAAAAAACCATCTGAACAAAATATTTAAGTCAATAAGCATTTGTTTATCTCTACGACTTTAGTCTATTGTTTTATACTTTATCCATTTTAATAGTAAATTCTTATATATTTATAATATTCCTTCTATTAGCACTCTCCTCCACAAGACTATTGTTTTGCACTAACTTTCTCTATTTAAATGGTAAATTTTAATGTATTTATTACATTCCTTTTATAGCCCTTAAATTAAAAACAATTACTTAAAAGTGAAATTTTGGTTTCTGCGTTTTACTTTTGCTAAATTCCACTTTGGTAGTCTTATCCACACAGAAAGACTTCCACAATTTCGGTCGTAGAACAATTTTAAAAATGGTCTCCAAAAACAGTTTTTTTTTTTTTTTTCTTTTTCTTTTTCTTTATCATGACATTTTATGGTATGTTTGGTTACGGGAATAAACCCAATATGAAATCACGATTTTGTATGTCATTCTCATTCAAACATTTAAATCCAATTTAGGAATTCACAATTACAATTTTTAGAATCATTGATTTCAGCTTCAAGGCCGAATCGTATTCTACCTTTTAAAGGGTAAAATTATGATTCCATTCTATCTCTTCTAATATATAATTATATATATATAGATATCCCTATTGACCTAGACATGGGCATGGTTTAACTTCAAACTAGAAACCAGATTGGAATCGCCACTGACGGTTCTAAAAATAGAACCAAACCGATTGGTCAATTTTAGAATCAACTAAGGAACTACCGGTTTTCCAATTCCTAGGCAATTCTATGGCGTAGAGCTAGGTGGAACTAGTGATTCTAGAACTAGTTACATTAAAAAAAAAAAAGGAAAAGAAAATTAGAGGAAAAATTTAAAATATATATTAAATATATAATTATTCATTTTTTCGTTATTTCACATTAATAGTAAAATAATTTACCTATTTACAAATATTTAATATGCTATTATCAACAATATAAGTTAATATCATATATAATTTAATTTATATAAATTTCTCCTAAAAGCAAAATCCATTACCTTACTAATGTGAAATTATTTTTTGTATTGTAATTTTCTTTTTATCCTCTAAAGTATTTTGCAATCTCATATTACTAATTATAATTGATGATATTAGTTGTGTTTGTATATAAATAAATGTGTATTCTAAACAAATTTTGAAAAATTTTGATTAAATAATTTAACAATTTAGACTCAATAAATAATTATTTTGAGTTTAAAAATTATTTTATTAAAAATAAAATTCATTAATTTATTTTTTTCTGTAGAAAAAAAGACGGTTCCAAGGTTACAAAACCAAAACAAGGAACCGCCAGTTCTAGTTCCTCATTTTCAAGATCCAAGATCAGCAATTTCAGTTCTGGTTCAGTTTGGCTCCAGAACGGTGCCTATGTCTATATTAACCTATTAGTAAATCTCTCTCTATATATTTATATATACGTATCTATTATTTTCTATCCGTACTTGGTCAGATGAAAAAAACACGACAGCAACAGAGAGCAAGACAATAAGAAATGGAGAAAAAAGAAAGAAAGAAAGAAAGAAAATAAAACTCAGAACAGCAAACAAGGACGCCACAAATATGTGAATTGTGAAGAGATCAAACACAAGGTATGGCGATGTTTATTGATTATATGAAATGCAATAATTAAATGCAATTAATCACTGCTACGGCTAAAGCAAACTTTATTATTGTAAATTTTAAAAGTATATTGCGTAAACTTGTATAGATTTTAATGGTAAAAAGAACAAATATACGATTTTTGTAGGAACTTATTAATAATTATGAGTATAGATTTTATATTGTAGGAACTTATTAATAATTATGAAAAAAAATTATTTGCCAATATATGATTTTTATTATTTTTCATAATTTGCAATATTGATGAAGATGCATATCTTCAGTGAGGCTTATAATAAAATTATTTAATGGATTCATAAGATTTTATATATGTATAATTAAAAAAATTATTTTCCCTTTTAAATATAATTTATTTGTTATTTAGTTTTTATACAGGTCAAGGGTGTACAAATTATATACTTTTATATATACTATATGGACGACAAGAACTCATACAAAAAGGACGCTTGGTTTGAATAATTCTTGGCATATTTCTAATTACATAGTGAATCTATAGAACGGTCTCATCCCATTTGCTTTCATCTCTAGCATGAAACCCTCCCATGAATTAAGGCATTTTTCTTTTAGATAATAAAATAATGAATAATTTTTAACCATTTTCGATATTCATATGAATTATCATCAATAGTGACCACTTGTGGTCAATTGCTATCATTTTCCACTTCCCATATATATATATATATATATATATATACATACATATATAATAAAGAGAAAAAATGTAGATTAAGTAGTTATTGTATGTGTGTGATATATATAACAAAATATACACATACATCTATGGGATATTTTTGACATACTTTACTATATGGTTATTCCATTCCATTCCAAATATGGCACAACCAAACATAATAATAGAATAGAATCGATCATTCCATAATGCTCCCAAACACAATAATGGATTAATTATTCTATTCTTGATCCTTCCTACGTACAAACATGACATCACGGTTTTTTTTTATTTTTTCATTTCATTACTCGAAAAGAAAAACCCCAAAACTATAACCCCAGTTTTCCATACCTTCTACAATCTCATGCAAGTTTGGCTTCTTCTTTTAGGTAAATGCTGGCCTTTATTTATTTATTCATTTTTGTTAGTTTTGCCTCAATTAGCTAATATTAATTACATGCCTTGATTCTTCAGCTTTTACTCTAAATCAACTTTATATTACCAAAACAAAACACATTAAATTAGCAGTTAGCATGGGTTTATGCATTCTATTTGTACTTAACATCAAGATTTTTTATTTATTTAATTATATTAGTTGTTCGTATCTTTTCTATCTACATCTCCTTGTTTTACGTTATATATTGGTGGCTTTTAATTTTCATGCTTTTGGCCATTTTGTGATTTCAACAGGAAGAAAACATACAATTACAATATCCAACCAACCATTTTTGAGTCATTGATTTTATTGTCTAATTGCAATTCTGCGTTACTTTTACTCCAATATATTTTTAATAAACTACTTTTTTTTCTTTTAATTATATTCTATTTCCTATTTCAAACCACAATGTTGCACAACAAGGTTGAGTGTTTAGTCCTGCAGATCAATTTTCATATTATGAAATTGAAAATACTTGAATTTTATGGAAATGAGATATCTATCCTTTACCATACCATGAAATAAGACCTTCATACCAAATAGGAGATAGACTTATTACATGCAGATTTTATGTTGATTAACTAATTCAATAATTAATGTTTTTTCCCTACCGCAAAATCTTCACTGGAGCAAACTGATTTTAATTAGAATAGTTTCATGTAATTCAGCACAGAAATTTATAATGGTGTGCTATTTTATTTCATTTCTACTTTAATTTTCCATGCATTTGGATACAATATATACATTGTTTTTCAATTTGTTTTCATTCATTTTTCATCAATCTTGCACTTAATTTAATCCATTTTTTTTTTCAAGTCATTCTTTCTTTATTTTTTCTATCTAAGTTTTCCACAGACAACACGGGTGTGCTACTACACTACATATATGTATATATGTAACAATCCAATTTCGGTGCATAGATGCTGATACCAGTGGATTATCGGTTGTCCTAGTCAAATTTCCTAGCATGTTCACTTCAAAACACCACAAGACATGACAGTGCTCGTACTTGGATCTGAGTGTTGCTTCTTCAACATCATTGGCTGTTGCAACTACAAGTACTGCCAGGACCAATCACTCATTTCATGCATCGTGGGTTTATGCTTATGCATATTTACATATCATTAATCACTTGTATTAAGGTCAAGCACATAAGTGAAAGCAATATCCAAAGCTCTGTATGACTTTCAGCGACAGTGCTGCTTATTTTTTCCCGTTACTTACATTTGACTCCTCCCTCAACACAGGTACAGCCTGTGTTTTATTAACAACATTAAGGTTCTCTCAAAATGCACATTGCACTTAAAACAAGAAATTGGAATGGGAGGAACTAGCACGGGAATAAAGAATTTCACAACATTGAGGGAAGAGTAGATAGTCAAGGGGCCAAACGTTCAATTTTCCAAACTTGTTTCCCATCAACTTGCAGTGGAGAATATTGCAGCCTGAAAAATGAAAATTACAAAATTAAGAAGTAACCATTTCACTAAAAATCATCAGCATCAATCTCTCAAAAAAATAGCAGCTCCTTGAGAGCTAGAAACATTAAACAGTAAGTATGAGTATTTACGTTCAAAAATCTCATGGAAATTTCCGCTTTAGTACTATAACAAACTCTTGATCGTTGTATTACACTCTATTTTCCTAATTGCGCATGCTCCCTCATCTTTGTGGAACACGATAACCTCTTGCCCCCTTTTCCAATCATTTTCAGTTGCTCTACAACTGCAAGACCAAATTTCCTCATTGAATCCCCGAGACAGCCTATTGAATGAACAAGGAACAATTTGCCTTCCCCTTTCTTTATTTACTTAATAGACGCAAAAAGATCAACCTTCCAATTTCAGAGTGCTAGGGTAACAAAGAAAGTAGAAAGTAGGAACTACTATATCCGACTTCAAAATACATCATTACTCCACTATCAATACGCCTCTGATGACAACAAGAAAATTATCACCACGGACAAAGTTAAGCGAGGCTTTCTTTTGGCATGTGTTAGGGATATCTTCTTTATAATAGAAAAATGGATATTTATCTTTCATAGTTCCTGATTTATTTATAACATATATTGTTAAATCCATAGTTCACCATAATTCTAGCAAGAGGAGCTGCTAATAAGGCCAAACAGGTCAACATTGGCAATATGTTCATGCACCAACCTGAGACTGTATTTATAATTGGTCCATAACAGCATGCATAAGTTAAGCAGTATAGATAGCCACAATATCATGTTTCCCCCAGTGGATCAACTCCAGTTTTCTGTCAATAAATCAGTCTTCTTTTACTGGTTCAATTAATTAAACCAACCTTCGAATTTTTGACAGTATTGCCCTAGATAGTGAATATCAATTGTGTTGCTATGGTGTTCAAGTTAATCTCTAAAAAGAACATGAAGAAAATGCATTAGAGAGACGATAAGACTGATTCAGCCAAGGTTGACCTCCAGGATGGCAGAAGATCAGTCTGCCCTCTGATTCTGCTATTATCAGTAGAACAAGCAGTCCAATCCACTTATAAGAAAAGGAAAAAAACTGCAAAAAGCAAATCTACTTGGAACATACTTTAATCACAATGGCCATCTGACAAACATATGAGATATGCTATAACATAATATATCTCACATGCCAAGATCACTAAGGATATAACATGGACTTAGATTCACAAAAAAAAAAAAAAAAAAAGGTGTGCGCCGGAAATAATTCAAACTATGATCAATAAGAATGTATTCAAGTTAATACAAGCAATCCAACTTAGAAAATGCTTGAGGAAGGGAAGAAAGTTCAGTACCTATCGTGTAAACGAGATTTTTGTCCTTGCCAGAATTCAAAAAGCACTGGCTTAAGCCTATATCCACCCCAGTTTTGAGGTTTTGGTATCAACTTCCTGTTTAAGAAAATCAGCAGCCTCCTAAGTTCATAGTTTTCTAAAGTTCAGTTAGCGATTTAAGATGAAACCTACATGGGTCAATAATGTATTACACCAGCAATGGTCACCTGCAACCTAAATGATGGCATGGTGACATTCAGACAACAAAGCTTAACTGAATAAGGGCTTAATATCACTTACGTATCAGAGAATTCCTCTTCAAGCTCCTTGCATCGTTCATAGAGTACATGCCTTCCAGGAATTACTTTACTCTGATGCAGCACTAGAACAAACATCAGTAAATGATTGGAAAGCTTATACCTTTGAAGAAATACAAAAATTAAATTGAGACCTGGTTGCTAACAATGGCCCCAATCTGACTTCCTCTTGGACGGCTATGAAAGTATTGCTCGGATTCCTCGTCAGGAACTTTTGTAACAGATCCTTCTACCCTGACCTTTGAATTAATATAATGGCAATAATATCAAGAGGCAAAGTCTTGCAATATTAAAAATTGAAGGACAGGAAAATATCAAGATAAAGATCTATAGGCATTTGCTAACATGGCAAAACATCACAATTCAAACCTAATCAAATCCTTGAAACATGCTTACAGAGACAAGTCCTGGAACATGCACTATACGCTATGTCTAATGTGACTGACACAAATTCACAGGATATGTGAATAAAATATTTATAACGTCTTTTAAACAATTACATCAACAACATTAATCTGGTGCAGATCAAATCCAATTACGACAAAGAAAGCACATAACTTACCATGGAAATTGAAAAACAGCAGAAACTCCAGGATTGGGGTTATTTGATTAGCATGACTCATTTGGTACAATAAAAAATTTTGTGCACAAGATCCGTCATGTACTTTAAGATATAGTTTATAATACAAGATTAAAAACACACATAAAAAGGTCAAATCTAATAAAGAGTGATGGGAAATTTGTATATTTGTCTCATTGATTTATAGGGTTATATATACAAGATTTTAAGAAACCAAAAAAAGAAAGTAAAACCCTTTTTATGTATAATGAATATCTAGAGAATATTATATACTAATTACACATATTTACAGCTCTAACACTCCTCTCAAGCTGGAGCGAAGATATTAATCATGCCTCGCTTGTTACAAAGACAACGGACCTAAACCCCATCTAGCCTTTGTAAAGAAATATCCTAATTGTTCTTCAGTTTTCACAAACCCCGTAGAAATTACCCTTGATGAATTTTCTCGCAAATAAAATGGCAATCAATTTCAATATGCTTACTTTGTTCATGAAACACTGGATTTGATGCAATATGGTGCGCAACTTGGTTATCACACCACAATTTTACAGGAGGTGAGAAGTTAAGTCCCACTTTATTTAAAACCTAATATATCCACATTACTTCACATACTAGCTGTGCCATAACTCTAAATTATGATTCTGCACTTGATCGAGATACAACATCCTGCTTATAACTTTTCCAAGAAACCAAATTTCCACTAACAAAAACACAATAAACTGAAGTAGATTTCATGTCTTCCTTATTTCCTACCCAATTAGCATCTATAAAACACTCAATGTTAATATGACCATAATTCTTATACAAGATACCACATCCAGGTGCTCCCTTTAAATAGTACAAAATTTGCTTTACAACAATCCAATGATCAACAGCTGGAGATAACATGTACTGACTCACAACACTGACTGCATATGCAATATCTGGACAGGTTACAGTGAGAGAGTTTAATTTCCCAACTAATCGTCCGTATCTTTCAGGATCCTCAAATAACTCACTTTCCCTTATCAACTGCAAATTAGGAACCATTGGTAAACTATATGGTTCAGCACCTAATTTTCCTGTTTCAGATAATAAATCAAGTACATATTTTCTTTGAGATTGAAAATTTCCCTTCTTACTCCCCATTCCATTAACACCCAAAAAAATATTTTAATATCCCTAAATCCTTTGTTTGAAATTGACTATGAAGAAAGGATTTGAGAGATATAATAACTGTAGCATCATTACAAGTAATGACAATATCATCCACATAGACTACTAACAAAATAATACCAATTGCAGACCACTCATAGAACACAAAGTGATTAGATTTGCTTTTCTGCATCCTAAATCTCTCAATCACTTGGCTAAATTTCCCAAATCAAGCACGTGAGCTTCGCTTTAAGCAATACAGTGACTTGTGAAGATGACAACCTTTCCTAACTCCTATTGAGCAACAAATCCATGAGGTTGTTCCATATACACTTCCTCTTGAATATCTTCATATAAAAAAGCATTCTTGATATCTAATTGATGTAGAGGCCAATCATGCATTGCCATCAAGAAAATAAATACCCTGACGAATGTTAGCCTAGTAACAAGAGAAAAGGTATCAAAATAATCTATTTCATAAGCCTTAGCATAGTCGTTAGCAACAAAATGAGCTTTCATCTGATTAATTGATCCATCAAGATTTACTTTAACATTAAAAGCCCATTTAAATCCAATGGTCTTCTTCCTTACAGGTAAATCTATCAAATCCTAAGTATCATTTTTATCAACGGCATTCATCTCCTCTATCATTACACTATGCCATCCTGGATGGAATAAGGCTTCATAAATAGTTTCAGGAATAGAAATAAAATCAATAGATACAATAAACGAACAAAAGGAGGCCGATAAGTGATCATAGGACACAAAAGAAGATACAGGATAAGTACACTAATGTTTACCTTTACAAAGGGCAATGGGAAGGTCGTTCTTAGAGACTAAATTTGATGACGAGAGTTGGTTTAAGATATATATTAGGAGCTGCTTCAGGACATGTATCAAGAGCTGGTCCAAGAACACACTGTCCATGAGTGTAAACTCGAAGAGGAGGTTTGGGAGTAAAAGTAGTGGATATAACTGTATAGATTAACAAATCATCCTCATCCTCCTAACCCGTATGGTCGGAAGATGGAGAGAAAGGGGTACCTTCACGAAAAGTAACATCAACTGACACCAAATACCTATCAAGTGTAGGACAATAACAATTGTATCCCTTCTGAACACAAGAATACCTAAGAAAACCACATTCCAATGACTTAGAATCAAGTTTTGTAACCTGAGGATGCACATCCCAAACAAAACAAGTACAACCAAATATTTTTTGTTCAATAAGAAACAAAGGTTTATCTAGGAAAAGGTATGATAAGGAGTCTCACCATTCAGAACAACTGAAGGCATATGCTTAATTAAAAGACAAGTTGTAGACACAACGTTGCCCAAAAGTGTTTGGGGACATACATATGAAACATCAAAGCCCTAGTAATTTCAAGTAAATGCCTATTCTTTCTCTCAACACCACCATTTTGAGATGGTGTATCTACACAAGAAGTTTGGTGAATAATGTCATTTTCAATCATGTAAGATCAAAAAGATACAAATAAATACTCTTTGGCATTATCACTTTGCAATGTTTGGACAGAAACATTTAATTGAATCTTAATTTCAGCACAAAAAGAACAAAAATGAGAGAACTCAAAATGATTCTTAATTAAATATAACCAAGTAACACGAAAATAATCATCAACAAAAGTAACAAAATACTTAAATCTAATATCAGACGTCACTGGATAAGGACCCCATACATCTGAAAAGTCTAACTCGAAAGGAGCATTTACTCGTTTATCTACTCTCGAACTCAAATTAATGCGATGATGTTTCACATACTCACAATGTAATGACTCCAAACTGTGAAACTAAGGATAAAGTTTCTTTAACAAACACAAATATGGGTAACCCAATCGATAATGTGCATCAAAAGGGTTGTCAACTTCAAAACAAGCAATACACTTTGGTACTTCTATCTCTAGGATGTAAAGACCCCTGGATTTATGTCCTTTACCAACAGTCTTCCTCGTCATAAGATCTTGAAATAAACAATAGTCAGAGAAAAATGAGATATACCAATTAAGCGAACGGGTGAGTTTACTGACAGAAATTAGATTGAATGACAGATCAAACAAGTTTAGGATAGATGACAAATGAACTGATGGAGTTAGATTAGCTGTGTCAGACCCAAGAACATGAGATGTTGGCCCATTAGCTAAAGCGACGGGAGAACTGAATGTATGAGAGTGAAAAGTAGACAATAAACTGGAATCACCTATCATGTGATCTATAGCATCAGAGTCAATGACCCATTTGAAAGATAAAGAAAGAAGACATTTGTTTGGTTTACCTAACTCAACGATGGCAGTGACAGGAGTAGGTGAAGACCTTAAAGATTCTTGATACTGTAAGAATTTGGCAAATTCGTCTACAGAAAGCACAACAGATTTCCCAAGTGCATCACTAGAAGAGACTCCTTGTGCAAATCGAAATCCCTTATTTATGTTCTGCAATTTTCTACAATCACATATCATACACCCTAACTTATGACAGTAATGGCAAACAACTACTCCGGAATACTGTCTCCTTCGAGTATCAACTCCCTTACCATTATTCTTGTATGCTGCCTTCCAACTTCATTCTCATCATGACGACTAACAAGAGCAATACTAGATTGAACAGATAGAGGATTCTCTTTACGAAGTATCCTTCTATATGTATCTTGCAAGGATGAAATAGTAGAGCAAAAAGAAATTGAGATTTAGCCGTTTCAAACTAGGGTGAAAGGCTCGTTAAAAAACTAGTCACAACCATTTGTTCTCCCTGAGCCTATTGAATTTTCACATTAGGACTAAAGGGTAACAGCATATTAAACTCTTCGTAGGCTTTTCTTAAAATCCATGAAATAACTCATCAGAGTGCTATCCTGTTTCTCAACACAATAGAAGACCTTGTAGAATTCATAAATACGGGAAACATTTTCCTTTCTAGAATACAAGAAATCCAGATATTCCATCAAATCCTTAACAAATTCACAATGATTAATCAAACCAACTACTTCTCTATCAATAGAATTGCGTATTTGTAAGAATAATCGAGCACATCCAATTTCGCTTCAATTTATCACCTGTAGGTGGATCTTCAGTCAAATGATCATCATTACTAATACTTTCTAAGTAGAGCTTTACAGTTTTACTCCAATCCAGATAGCTAGACCTAGTAAGTTTATGTCTTGTAATTTTTGACATTACCGCAATTACTTTTGACATAACAACAAATTTTGTTTCATCCATAGCTTCCACACACAATGACAACCAACAATTTAAACTCCAAGCCAAGTAGCCACGAATAGCCTTAAATTTTTTTTTTTTTTTAATTATAAATACTCAGAAACTCCCCAACAAACAAACAAACACCCTAACTTATAGACCCAATCAAAACCGATAAACTTCAACACCCAATCACGGAAACAAACTGAAGCAAAATATGGATTGATGATCTGACCTTAAGAGGAATCACACACTTATTGCCAACACAAAACAGAAGATCCACACATAAATACCGACTCGCAATCAATGCTACTCTTCGCTGAAACCACACAACTTCGATCAACTGTGAAGCAGAATCCGACGACTCCAAGTCCAGTGACCCAAGAAACCATGCAACCCAACCCTACACGGGACTCAACAACTAAACTCCAACACCAACAGAAACAGCAACATCCCAATAGTGACAGCAATGTCCCAAACGCCGACAAACTCCACCCATCAGCACCTTGCAACACAAATCCAATTATGACAAACCCAACATCGGCTAACAAACACCAACATCAACACAAATGTAAAGGTCACGTGTTTATTCCATGTTCACCACCCCACCAAACCACTGGACTACGATCCAACGAATTCTGGTGACTTTCCCGCACCACAAGAAGACAAAGGTAAGATAGCACAGCAAAGAGAGAGAGTAGCGCGGCCAGGTCAATTGTCGCTAACTCCGAAGGTAACCTACTATAGCTAGGGTTTTGCTCTGATACCATGTAATAAAAAGTGATAGGAAAATTGTATATTTGTCTCATTGATTCATAGGGTTATATATACAAAGATTTTAAGAAACCAAAAAAGAAAAGTAAAACCCTATTTATGTATAATGAATATCTAGAGAATATTCTATACTAATTACATATATTTACAAATCTAATAGTCAAAAACAAATCATATGTATCCTATCAAGTTCTAAAAAGAACAAGGAAAAGTGGATCTAGTGCTGGTTTCTGCAATCAATTAGTTATAATGTAGTCTCACACACTGCCCTAAGAAATTAAATTTTGCTACCCAAAACAAACCATCGGGTATTTCTACCTTGAGACTTATATTCTTCATCATAAAATCTTGATATTTTGCTTTTTCCAAGTGATTTAAACAAAATAAATAATAAAAAATCTACTTTTTGATCAAAAGTTCACTTGCAAACCTATTAAAGAATAAAATTCCATCTTTCTTACAGTTAACACAATTTAATTTTTTTACATGTAAACATTAAGTAGGCAAACTCTATAATATGAAAAGTGAGACCTTTCTTCTATCATAGGCTTTTTCTATGTCAAGCTTCATAATCAAGATGAGTGAATTAGATGGGGTCAATCTCTCATGTCTAGGTACTCTGTGTCAGCAAGATTGTGAAACAGCTTTGCATGTCCTCTCATCAAGCAAGTGCGCTGTAGATGTTGGAAGTTGATTGCATCGTATTTAGGTATTTCTAATCTTCCAAATATTACATCCACAGATGACATGCAAATGTTCTAGCAGAGAAAAACAAGATTAAATAAAATATTCATGATTTTGTTTCGATTTCAGCATTTATGGCTTGAAAGGAATAATATAAAGCATAAAAGCAACTCACAGTTGCCCAAGATTCTTTTGCTGCAAACCATTGATGATCGTAGGAATCCAGGGCAAGCCAATCCCCATGTAGGAAACAGATTTTAAATGATAAGGAGTTGTTCAAGGACATTACTAAAGTACCAAAGAGAAAGAAAGTGCAGTCATTAGCTTAAATAAGTCCAGGAAACTTAATGTGGACACTAGTTTAACTGAGAGCAAGGGTAGGGGAGAAGGAATCCTTATAGGTAGTAAAGGGAAAATGCTGTGGTCCTTTGGTTTTTCCTCTCATCACTGGTCCATTGAATGTATTGGGCTATCTAATCTCATCAAGGGTCTCAAGTAATGTTGGTCATTCAATTATTCTCAAGTGATCATTGAAACTAATTCATTAGTGGTGTCAAGATGGCTTTCATCCAATTTTTGTGCTATTGGAGATATGGAAAAACATCGCTTGGACGAGCAACTCAAGTCATGTTTAGAGAAAGCGCAATAGAGCTGCTGACCAACTTGCCAAGAAAGCCTGCAACACGCAAGCAACATTCTTCTGCACAAATGGAGAGAATGCCCAGAAGACTCAGTCATGTTTAGAGAAAGTGCAATAGAGCCGCTGACCAACTTGCCAAGAAAGCCTGCAACACGCAAGCAACTTTCTTCTGCACAAATGGAGAGAACGTTCAGAAGGATATTTTAATAAGACAACTGCCGGTTTGCAAACTTCTGTCCTGTTTCTTTCAAGACTACGCTGTTTTTTAATGGTTAATAGTTGTTTATGTAATTGACCATGACTGAAACTCTCTTCTTATCTAGTGAAACTTTTAATGGGTCTTACAATAGGTTTTCTTTTCTTCTAATTAAAAGGAGAGTTGTACTCCCTTATTTATTTTATGCAGCAACAGATGCTTTGTAATCCTTGTAGGGGTCAAGCCTAACGCCTGCGACTATCTCGTACCTTCTACCTTTATTAATAACATTTGAGGAGGCAATGCTTGTGCGCATATGTATATATATTTATATATATGCATATTATATATTTTTGGTATTTGCCGTTAGTTCTTGTTAGGTAATGTAAATTAGCATATATTAGATATTATAATTAACGATGTATTTGGTGGTGATAGGTAGAGGTAAGATTGATAGCCTTATATGTATTCTCATTTTGTACATGATAGAAATACAACAATACAATTATTCTCAATTTCCTATCAAATTTACATAATATCAAAGCTTAGGAAAATTTCGAAAATCAGGTTTAGGTTAAAAGAAAATTTCATCAACCCTAACTACCTTAGTGAGTTAGGTTTGAATCCTACACCGCCCCCGGGGGAGTGTTCGTGTTTCTTTTTTTCTCACCGCCCCCCAAGAGGAGAGACCACCGGCCGACGTCCCATTCCGACAACCTCCAAAAACCTTTGACAAGCACATGAGGCTCACACACCCTTTAAAGGTCCAATGAGCCATCTATTCTTTCTGTGCGTGCAGGCGCATGAAACCCTCTTTTGTCCACGTATAAGTGCCAAGTCATCGTGGTATAGATTACTTCACTTTGCTCTTGCCATTTGGATGAACCATCTTGAAATACATGTTCCCCACAGGGTTTTGTTTTGGATGTTCTTTGCTAGAATTTTAAATGTTTTAGTTTGGTGTTTCTGCATTAGAGGTTTTGAAAGCTTGGTGTTTGAGTAAAGTGATTGAGGTGTTTTAAGTTTGCTACTTCGTATTGGAAGCTTGATATTTGTTAGAAGTTGCCTTTGGCTTCTCTTGTGCTGTTGAGAACTATTCTTTAACTAAAAGGAAGTACATTTATAGTTCATTTGTTAGATTGTTGTGTTAACCAAGATGATTGAGAAGACAATTACCATTTATATTGATGAATATGCAAAGTTCTTTCAGTTTCAAGAGGCATTAAAGACTTTATCCTATCATGTCTTTGTTGTTAATGAGTAAAAAAAACCAAATACATGTCTTCTTTCCTCATTTTCCAAGTGAGTCATTGATTCTGGTGCCACAGATCATATGACAAGTAATCTTAATCTCTTCTCTTTTCTACTTATCAAGCTTACAAAAGTCCTACAAATGTCACATTAGCAGATGGTTCGAAGTCGTGTATTCTTGGTTTTGGCTCTATTAATCTTACTCCACAGCTTTCCCTGTCTTCAGCATTATGTTTACCTCAATTTTCTTTTAACTTACTATCCATCAGCCAACTAACTCGTCCCCTGAATTTTTGTCACAATTTTTCCCAACCATTGTCTATTTCAGAATCTTGTGACTAAGAAGATTATTTGTAAAAGACATGAATCAGGAGGTGTCTACATTCTGGATACTTGAGTGCCAAAATCTCTTGCAAGCTCTCATGTTCACACACCATTTGAAGTACACTGCCGATTAGGTCACCCTTCTTTATCTATGTTAAAGAAATTTTATCTCCAATTTAATAGTGTCTTGAGATTAAATTGTGAGTCATGTCAATTTGCTAAACACCATCGATTGTCTTCTATTCCTAAAATCAATAAAAGGCGATAATGCCCTTTCAATTAGTCTACTCTGATGCATGAGGGCTCATCCTGTTACATCTAAACTTGATTTTAAATATTTTGTTATTTTTGTGGATAATTACTCTCGCATAACTTCGCTTTATCTTATGAAAAATCGTTATGAGGTATTTTCTCATTTGACTACCTTTTGTGCCTAGATCAAATCACAATTTCATGCCTATGTCCATACATTAACAAGTGATAATGTCAAGGAGTACTTTTCTCACTCGTTTCAATCATGCATGACTCAAAATAGCATTCTTCACCAAGCTTCATATGTTAATACATCATCCCAAAATGAAGTGGCTGAACAAAAAAATCGACATCTTTTTGAGACAGAAGAGCCCTACTATTTCAAATGAATGTTCCTAAACAATTTTAGGCTGATGCGGTTTTTAATACATGTTCCCTAACCAATCGTCTACCCTCATCTGTTCTTCAAGGTAAGATTCCTTATAAAGTTTTATTTCCTGCAACAATATTGTTTCCTATTGAACCTAGAAAATTTGGTAGTCCATACTTTGTTCATGATGTTCATCCTTAGTAACTAAACTAGATCCCAAATCTCTCAAATGTGTCTTTTTGGGTTATTCTCGGGTTCAAAAGGTATATCGGTGTTACTATCCCCATCTTGATAGATACCTTGTATTAGCGGATGTTACATTTGTAGACAACACTCCATTCTTTCCATCAATTGAAAAGTCAACACAAGATGAGCATAATGATATGTTTGATTATCATATTACGTATCAATCTCCAAGTACATAGACACCTCCATCAACGCAAAAACCACCACCAACACCACATCCACCAAGACCTCCTAGCGGACATGTATTCTAGACACTATCCTGAACCATCCTCTTCTTCTTCCATAGATCCAACTCCTAGTGACCTTAATCTAACAATTGCACTTCGAAAACGTAAACATCAATAGACATATCATATTTCTTCTTTTGTTTCATACAATCACTTGTCATCATCATTGTCTTCATTGATTGCATCACTTGATACTGTGGCACTTCCTAAGACTCTCTCATCACGGCTAGTGTGATGCAATGATTGAAGAAATGAATGCCTTAGATACTAATGATACTTAAAATCTAGTAAAATTACCTATAGGAAAGAAGGAAATTGGTTTTTAGTGAGTGTTCACTGTTAAAGTTAATCCGAATGGATCCGTTGCCCACTTGAAAGCCCCGTCTAGTAGCTGAAGATTATGCTCAGACTTATGGGGTAGATTACTTAAACACGTTTTCTCTTATGGCTAAATTAACTGCTGTGAGGTTATCTATATCTTTAGCAGCTACTCATCATTGGCCTTTGTATCAGTTGGATATCAAAAATGCATCCTTACATGGTGATTTATAGGAGAAAATATATATGGAGCAACCACTTGGATTTGTTGCTCAAGGGGGCATGGGTAAAATTTCTTGTATTCGAAAGTCATTATATGGTTTGAAGTAGAGTCCTTGAGCCTGGTTTAGGAAATTCAGTTAGGCAGTTGAAACTTTTGGCTTACAAAAGATCAAGTCAAATCACTCTGTATTCTTTAAATGTAAGCAACTCTAGTATAATTCTTCTTGTATATGTTGACGATAGTATTATTACGAGAAGTGATAGTGCAGGGATATCCTCTCTCAAATAATTTCTGCAAACTCAATTTCAAGCAAAGGACTTGGGAATGTTGAAATATTTCATGGGTATTGAGTTAACAAGGAGCAAGGACATTTTTTTATCTCAAAGGAAGTATGTACTTGACTTATTAACGAAAACAGAAAAATTGGGAGCTAAGCCATGTAGCACTCCTATGCTTCCTCATATGCAATTTACGAAAGAGGGTGAATTACTCAAAGGTCCTGAAAGATATAGACGTTTGGTTGAGAAGTTAAATTACCTCATAGTGACCCATCCTGATATTGCATATCCAATTAGTGTTGTAAGTTGATTTTATGTCCTCTCTTATAGTGCATTATTTGGCAGCTTTAGACCAAATTCTGTGTTATCTAAAGAGTGCTCTGAGACTTTGATTAATGTGTGGAAACAATGAACATAATTGTATTAAGTGTTTGTCAAATGCTGATTGAGCAAAATCTAAAATAGACAAAAGGTCCACCACCGGATACCGTGTGTTCGTTGGAGGTAATCTAATTTTTTGGAAAAACAAGAAACAGAATACAGTATCTCGCTGTAGTGCGGACGCAGAATACAGGGCTATGGCGCAATCATTGTGTGAAATAATGTAGATTCTGAACTTGGTCTTGAGATACCAATGCCTACTCAGTTATGGTGTGATAATCAAGCAGCTCTTCATATTGCATCTAGCTTTATATTCCATGAGCGAACTAAGCATATTAAAATTGACTATCATTTCATCCACAAGATACAATAGACGTTGATCTCTAAAGGCCATGTCAAGGCTAGAGCACAGTTAGCAGATATTTTTACTAAAGTTTTGAACGAGTCTAGAATCAATGCTATTTTGTAACCAATTGGATATGATTAATATCTATATGCCAACTTAAGGGGGAGTATTAAGTAATGTAAATTAATATTTATAACTAATAATGTGTTTGGTAGTGGTTGGTGGAGGTAGGTACGATTGATGGCTCTATATATATTCTCATTTTGTACATGATAAAAATACAACAATACAATTATTCTCCATTTCCTATCAAATTAACAATTCTTAATATTTTTTTTTTTTTTAGCTAAAGATAAAAGCTTTCCTGTCTATGAGAACACATTTCAGCATAACTAATAACACTTCATTGGAATGTTCAATGATATGGCACATGAACCAGTCTTGTTTCAATGTAATATGTTAAGAGTAAGCACACACTAGTTCCTATTTTGTTGGCCTTGAATTTAGAGAAATATTTGTAGTTACACACCAAAACTAAAATAAGGTAGAATTAAACAACACCAATAAAAACGTGAGGAAATTTTTTTTTCTTTTTTCTTATTAATTCTTAGCTTTCCAAGGACTTAAGTAGTCAAACAATTACATAATAGTCAATATGCAATTAAGAGCCTATAAATACAAACTTCTTAAAAAAAGAATAAAAAAAAATAAACGATTTCCTACAACTAATATACATAGCTATATCCAGCTGATATCTTTGACTCTCCAACATAATATCTTTGACTTTCCAACACCCCCTCAAGTTGGCATGAAAATATCTTTTAACGCCAGCTTGAAAATCAAACTATCGAATTATTTTTTGTGAAGACCTTTAGTCAAGATATCTCTTGTTTGGTTACTAGAAGGAACATACACCATACAGACCTCCCCTCTATCGATTTTTCTTTGATAAAGTGATTGTCTATCTCCACGTGCTTTGTCCGATCATAAAGAATTGGGTTGTGAGCAATGGCAATTGCTAATTTATTATCGCAGTACATTTTAATCTGTAGTGGGGTAGAAATATTCAATTCTTCAACAATTCTCCTAGTCCACAAGACTTCACAAATTCCATGAGCCACGGATCTAAATTCAGCTTCTGCGCTACTTCTCGCCACAACACTTTGCTTTTTACTTCTCCAGGTCACCAAGTTTCCTCCTACGAAGCTGCAATATCCTGAAGTAGATCATCTATCTATTACACTCCCAACCTAATCTGCATCTAAAAATGCTTCTATTTGTAGATGCCTATGATTATTAAATAGTAGTCCTCTTCCAGGAGTCTCCTTTACATCCCTGGGAATTCGATAGACAGCACTAAGTGGTCGAAGTTTGGAGAATGCATAAATTAGCTTACAACACTGACGGCGAAGGCAATATCAGGGCAAGTGTGTGAGAGGTACATTAATCTTCCCACAAGTCTCTGATATTGTTCTCTGTTAACACCATCAGTTGTATCAGTTACTTGTAGTTTCTTATTGGTTTCAATCGGGGCCTAAGTTGCCTTACATCCAAGCATACCAGTTTCGCTGAGTAGATCAAGTACATATTTTCTTGATAAATATCCCCTCCTTTGATTTAGCGAACTCAATACCAAGGAAGTATTTCACTAGCCCCAAGACTTTGATTTCAAATTTTGTGGCAATGCTTCCTTTTAATGCCTCGATTTCCTTAACATCATCACCTATAAGAATAATATCATCGACATAGACAATGAGCATTGCCAATTTACCTGTCCCTAAATGTTTATAGAACAAGGTATGATCAACTTGACTCTGAGAATATCCATATCTTTTTATGACCTTCTGGACCCTTTTAAACCAAGCCCGAGGAGATTGCTTGAGCCCATACAAGGATTTCTTCAATCTGCAAACCTTGTTCTTACCAAACCTCTTCTCAACACCTGGTGGGAGATCCATAAACACTTCTTCCAATTCACCATTCAAAAAAGCATTTTTTACATCAAGTTGATGTAAAGGCCAATTACGGTTTGTTGCTATGGACAGAAGGACACTAATCGAATTTACCTTGACTATTGGTGCACGTCTCCTGATAGTTAACTCCAAAAGTCTAAGTGAACCCCTTTGCCACAAGTCATGCTTTACATCTTTCTACGCCTTCATCAATCTTGCATTTTATAGAAAAAACCCACTTGCATCCAACAATGGTCTTGTCGTTTGGCAAATCAGCAACTTCCCAAGTCCCTTCTTTCAAAAGAGCATCCATCTCCTCCTTGACCACTAACTTCCAAGCTGGATTACTGAGTGATTCCCGAAATGCTCTATGTTCAAACAACTTAGGAAATTTTTGACAAAAGTGCTTTGTGCTTGCATGAGATTTTTTGATAAGACAAATATTTTGCAATGGGATGTTTTGTTGTATAGAAACGGACTCCTTTTCTAATGGCTATAGGAAGATCCAGATCTACAACATCCGGATCTTGAGCTTCTGTAGATACGAAAATGGGGTCAAGGTCTGGAATTACCTGTGTTTCTTAGAGACCATCACTCGGTTCTTCAGTTTGGGAAGGAGCTAAAGGGTCAATTTGAACAATCTTCCTTTTATGAAAACATGATAGCCCTAGCAACTTCAAGTAAATCATTTTTTTTCCTTTCAGCAATCCCATTTTGTTGTGGAGTATCACGATAAGTAGATTGGTGAACTATCCCCTTATAGTTTAAAAAATCCCCGCAACATTCATTAAAATATTTGGTTCCATTGTTTGATCTAAGGATGCAAAATTTGTTTCAAATTGAGTTTCAATCATATTGTAAAAATTCTGGGAGAGCTTTTTAACTTCTGATTTCCTAATTATAATATAAACCCAACAAATTCTTGAGTGATCATTAATAAAAGTTACGAATCCCTTTTATCCAAATAATGTTTTTATTTTTGAAGGCCCCCAAACATCATTGTGAATCATAAAAAATAGTTTTGATGGACAGTATGGCTTAGGTGCAAAATTTATTCGATGACTTTTTTGATAAACAAGAAGTTTCACATTGAAGTAAAGAGCAATCAACACCCTTAAACATATCAGGAAATAAAAGTCTCAAATAAGAAAAAGTAGGGTGACCAATTCTAAGATGCCATTCCATTATTTTGTCTAAAGTAGGGTTCAAACTCATACTGCTGTATGGGAAAGTTAGTCTGAAGCGAGTTGGTATGAAATCAGGACGAGATAGAGAACGAGAAAGAAGTGGGTGCATTGATTGTAATTGTAAAAATACCTGTTTATCATACGTTTCTTGCAGTCTTTCCCACGCTTCATACCCACTCTTTCTTCCTAAGGTAAGGTAAAGGGCTAGACATGATGGGGTATCACCCCATCTACTTTGCAAGTAGACGACTTTTCGCTTGGGAATTATACAACCATCAAACCTTCTTTATCATGATCCGACCTACACCTAAGACTAGGATCAATACCGAAAAGAGGCAAAAAGAAGAACCTCTGGGTTTGAAGCTATTCATGTCCGGGCGAGGTCAATCGAGGGGTTTTGGTCAGTTAAAGCTTGAGTGCCCCCTTTAGAAGTCAGGTGCCAAGAATGCAACCAATAAGGTTACCCATTATGGCGGATGAAAGAAGTCCCCCTGACTAAGCAAGAAGTTGACATCTCCTTCAAGCAGATACTCACCTTTGCACCAGTCAGAGGCTAAAAGAAAGTATGCTTGCCCATCCTATCTAATTCTTTTTAGAAAGCTTTTTTTCAGTCTGAAAAAGAGCCTCAGCCTTTCTATTACTAGGAATAGTCTCGTCAAAGTAGTAAAGTCCGCCTATCTCTTTAGCTTTCCCAATCATCATCCCCAAGTTCTGGTCTTGAAAAACACAAGAGGAACCATAGAAAATAACATGACAATTAAAATCTTTAGAAAGTTTGTGGACTAATAGAAGGTTATATTTGAGTTTTGGAACATGGAGTACAGATTTAAGACCTATACTCATAGTTAAATTAATATTTCCTCATCCAGCAATGAAATAGAAACTACCATCAGCAATACAAACTTTTTCATCACCAAAACAAGGTTTATATGAATGAAATAAAAGAGATAAATTTTTCATATGATCAGAAGCTCCAGAATCAATGATCTAAGGGTCTGATTTTCTACCTGCATGAACCATAGAACAATTAAGAGTACCAGTAGTCAGATTAGAGTTAAGCAGTTTCAGGAGTTGATCAATCTGCTCCTTGCTAAACCAGTCAGGTTGTTCAGCAACAGTATTTGCAGAGGACTGTTGTCGTTTGCTCCTTGGCTTCCAGTCTGCAGGTTTACCATGGAGATGCCAGCAAGTTTCCCTAGTGTGGCGTGGTTTGTTGCAACAGCCACACCACATTCAGGGTTTTTCTTCATTCCTCTGTAGGTTTGGACCAATCCGTTTGCTGATGTGGGTTTTGGAAACATTGAATGCAGAGCCTTCAGTTGGGCTGGCTGAGACGGTATTTTTCGTGAGTATTACACTTCTATAGGTTTCTTCACGACAAACCTCGAAAAAAAAAAAACCTCTCCCAATGATTCTACCTCTAACCTCATCAAATTCCACATTAAAGCCAACAAGAAATTTGAAAACTCTATTTGCATCAACAAATACTTTATAACGATGTGCATCATTAAGACACTTCCATTCTTGATTGTTAAACAGATCTAAATCGTGCCATATTCTTTTCAAAGAATTAAAATATTTGACAACAGAATCATTACCTTGACAAATATCACCAAGTTTTAATGAGAGTTCATAAACCTGAGATTGGTTACCCAAATCTGAGTACATATGGATGACATTATCCCGAACTTCCTTGGCGGTAGAATAAGACATGTAGTTTGCCCCAATGTCCTCACTCCTCCATGAAATTCACCAACCAATGGAATTTTCAGCATCCCATGTAGGATAGGTTGTATCATCAGGGGTTGGCTCCTTCTCCTCTCTTGTCAGGTAGCCAATTTTCCTTTGCCACGAACGTACATGCGTACAAACTGAGACCAATGAAGAAAATTGTCTCCATTCATTCAGCCGTATTGTAGTGATTTCGATTGGGTAGAGTCATGTGATCTATTTGTAGAGTTTTGTGTTTCGGGTACACTTGTGTTCTTCTACACAACTTCAGACATGGGTGGAGCCCCCCGCCCAGGGTAAAACAGAGGAGCACCACAAGCTTAAGGCTTCCAAGAATCAAAGTAATTCCTACTCTGATACCATAAAAACATGAGGAAAAAAGTTTTTCTTTTTTCTCATTAATTCTCAGCTTTTCAAGGGCTTAAATAGCCAAACAATTACATACTAGTCAATCTGTACAATTAAGAGCCTATAAATACAACCTTCTAAAAAAGAGAACAAAAATTAAACGATTTCCTACAGCTAATATCTTTGACTTTCCAACAAAGAATTACTTTAATATTGTGAAACTTGTTAAAGAAATCCACTCAAGTGTGAATTAGTCTCATGAACACATTTTATCCTAAACTAAGATTGCTATCAATGATGTAAGTCATAAATTTGTAGTGAGAAAAAAAAAAATTTTGAATCTTTTAAGGGTTATCTGTTAAATAGAGATCCTTTGTAATATATTTTAAGTATGCTGTTTTCTTTCCTGTGTTTAAAAAGGGATTGTTGATGATACAGCAATGATTTCATAGTGCTTTTTAAGAGGTTGTTAATTCATAGTTTTCTTTTATTGTATCAATTACTCTATTCAATGCATAATCCTATATTCTTTACCACTAATTTTTTATTTAAATAACTTCCTAGTTTTGAAGAGACAAATTGCATCACTGATGACATGTTGCATATTAATTAAAGTGAAGGACCAAATTACATTGTGAAGACGTCTGTTATTTGTATCTTTTGTTTTGAAATATCACCTTTGTCCATGACTGTCATTTATAAATTGCCTAAATAATTTGTCTGGAATTTTTTTTTTAAATACTTCTTTAATCTCCTAAATGATTGCTTTGTAGTATTAAAATGATCTAGAATATGTTGCTAGACAGGCAATTATCCTGTAGAAATTGAAAGAAGCAACAATATTTGCATTTTGACTCCTGATCTAACACACACTGTTAGGTACATCTGAAAATATGGTGGAATATTTTAGCAAATATCAAGTATCTTTTGATCCATGACTTTCACGATTGCGCTAGCCATATTAAGATTTAGTAGGTACTAATGCATCTTTGATTCACTGTTTTGAATATTGAAAATGCTTTGGTCCTTCACTTTAATTAATATGTGAGATCAAAATGAGACTTTATGATCTGCAACAAGGGAAGTTAAATGTTACTCAGTATTTCAATACCATTACACAATACCGGCAACATCTTGACATTTTTGAGATCCAACCCTGGAAATGTCCAGATGATGCAGCTCTGTACAAAAAGATTATTGACCAAAAGAGGACATTCAGATTTCTCCCTAAATCTCAACAAGGATCTAGAGGAGGTAAGGAGGAGAACCATGGGAGTATAGCCCCTTCCAACCATTTGAGAAGCTTTTTCTAAAGTGCGAAGAGAACAAAGCAGAAAAAAACTGATGATGACAGACAATCTGAATGTTCCACCTGCAGAAGGATCAGCCCTTTACACACAACTCATCAAAAGATAACAAAAAGAAAAGGGGAAGACCATGGTGCGACCACTGCAAGAAGCCTGGACATATTAAAGAGACTTATTGGAAAATACAAGGGAAACCTATGGACTAGAAGCCTAACTGTGCACAGAATGATGAAAGTCGTGCAAATGCTGCCACTTCATTGGACAACACCAACAACAATGCAGAGAGCAGTCCATTCACCAAGGAGCAAATTGAGGCACTAAACTGCTAGGACATATCTCTATCCCTCCTAAATCAACACCATCCACTGCCGAACAACATACCAGTATGGTGGCCCACCATGGTATATTTCCTTTTACTTTCACTACACAAACCAGGAAATCAAAGCCTTAGATAGTTGATTTTAGCGCCTCAAATCACATGACTAGAGATATTAGGGCCTTCCACATATACAGTCCATTTTCAAGTCTTTCCACTGTTCGGATAGCTGGTGAATCACTCTCAAAAGTGGAACAGGATCCATAAAATTAACTTAGGATCTTCATCTCTCATCTATCTTTTATGTTCCAAAACTAGACTACAATTTAATTTCCATTAGTAAGCTTACCCATGACTTGAACTATGTGACTAAATTCTATTCAAATCTTTGTGAATTTCAAGAAGCAAATTTGAAAAAGGTGATTGGTAGTGCTGAAACGTGTGAATCCATACCAGTGTGAATCTCTCATAGATACTTCTTAGGCATGGAAGTGGCTCAATCAAAGTAAGGGATTGTCATATAACAAAAATACATCTTGGACTTGCTAAATGAGACTGGAATGCTCGATTGTAAGCCTGCAGAGACTTCTATGAATCCCAATCTAAGGAAACAAGAGTAGGGACACGATTCCACTTGACAAGAGGGGTTATCAAAGACTTGTGGGCAAATTGATCTATCTCTCATATACCAAACCGGATATAGCATTCTCTGTCAGTGTTGTGAGTCAGCACATGAACAATCCAAGTGAAGGACATTTGGAAGCTGTCAATCGAATTCTGAAGTTCTTAAAGATGACACCTAGGCACGGTTTGTTCTTTAGGAAGTGTGAAAAACGTGAGATAGAAGCCTATACCGATGCTAGTTAGGCTGGAGAGTTAACTGATAGAAAATCAATATCTAGTTACCGTTCATATGTGTGCAGCAGCCTTGTTACTTGGTGAAGCATGAAATAATCAATGGTTTGTAGGAGTAGCGCAAAATCAGAATACCGTGCTCTTACTTTAGACATATGTGAAGGAACGTAGATCCAAAGACTATTAAGGGAATTGAGAGTGGATGCTATGGAAACAATAAAAATGTACAGTGACAGCTAAGCAGCCATCAATATTGCTAAGAATCCAGTTTATTATGACAAGACCAAGCATGGGGAGACTGACAAACACTTCATATCCAAGAAGGTCAACAATGAAATTGTTTGACTGAGCTATATCCCTACTCAGTTGCAGATTGCTGATATTCTTACCAAAGTTCTTGTAAAGACAAGCTTCAAAGAATTCAACTCCAAGCTGAGATTGTATAACATATACAACCCAACTTGAGGGGAATTGTAAAAAGGAGTGCATTTTGTGTATATTAGCTAAGACATATTCATTTTTGGAGATCTAATTAGTTATGAGTTATTTTTCATTTATTCTATTTCTTGTTTAGTTGCTTTCCTATTTTAGTGAGATTCCTTATTTAAAGGGATTCTCTTCTCCTAGAATTGTGGACTGAGATATCAGCCACATTTGTATGAATATTAGGGTTGTATTGCATTCTAATTCAATGAGAATATTTTTCCCTTCGCATCAAAATTCTCAAGAACCAAAGCCTACATTTGATCCTGTAACAATTACCTGACGATTTAGGCCATCCCAATAAAAAAGAAGTGATGCCCAAGGATTTTCAAATAATTCATGTGCCTTACGACTTTCATAATTGGTATACCTGTGGCCAGAAAACACCAAAAGGAAAATAAGGAAGTACTACGCTTTTCAGACAGGTATCCAACAGCATGTATGAAGAAAAAACTAACCAGACGAAGCCATCCTTGTCAAATTCTTTCAGCAAAACCACTCGAGATGAACTGTATGGAGTAGAAACAGAGGTAAAATTAGAAGGACCATCATCAATACTGTATTTTATTTTATTTTATTTTGACATTGAATTTGAATCTTGAAACATTTATTATAAATAATAATGAATTTACTATTAAACTAGACTAAGCACATGCAGAAAGCAAGAGAGAACCAGAAGATAAATGAATCTCCATGCAACTCAATGATATTGGATCTTTGAAGCGAAACACCAATGCCATGGAGAAGGTTGAAGAACCCCTAATATTTCTTCTCTCTGGACTTCAAATAAGAGGAAAATGCAGAAAAAGAGGCACACATAACAAGTCAACAACATCTTACGATCTCTTAACCTGGTAATTACATGCCCTCACTTCTTTCTCTTATGCTTTGTCTCATGACACTTCATACGTGGTGTGTGATATTTCAGCAAACATGAGGATGAGTAGAACCGCTGTCTCAACGGCCCACAGCTGCGCACACACACACTGATTGATGAAGAGTTTATAAGTACACACTTCAGCATACTTCTAGGTATACAAGCTAAGTCGTCCATTTAATGTAGATGCCATGATCTCATGTAACATCATAGTCACGCGCAAACTATGAATAACTTTATTCATTCGCTAGTTGCTCCTTATAGACTGAGGAAGGAAACATTTGGTCAGTGAGGAGCACAAAATATACTTGATCAAAGAGCAAGACAGTTTTCCTTTCAAAAGAAGGATGACAAGTTTTTTTTATTCAAATAAAGTGATTTAATCCAGCTTTGTTTATAAGCAAAAACGCAGTTAAAATATAGCTATTAATTGAACATAAATCTATATAGTAATTTTCCTCTCTAAAATAGAGATACAGGTATCAATTATCATTATATTTCCTTATAATGTCCCTTTTATTATTGTAATATCTAGATTAAATTAATAGGAACATTCATAATAGATTAATTCAATGTATGAATAGATTCATGCATGCATGCACGCATATATATATATATATTCATAAATGGGCTGCTTCATAAATAAATTCATGCATCAGTAACTTCAATGTATATTAGGTCTAAGGGTCATTCACAACTCCTATCTATATAAGTAGGACTCAACCCATCACTTGAGAAGAAGAAAGAGATTATCATATGAAATAAAGTTTTTTTAAATTATTCGATAGATCTCTCTCAAACAAGCCACTAAGAGATTAGAGAATTCTCATTAATGAACACTCAAAACACTAATTACCAAAGGTTCTAACCAAAAAGAAGGAATCCTAACAAATTAAACAACTTATATACACCAATTTCACAGTGGCCCCCTTGACTACATCTATATCCTGTATGCATAACAATTTGGTTTAAGAGCAGGCTATCATAGGTGAGTTTAGCGTTTTTTAAAAGGTCTTAGCATTTATGGTGCAATACTCATTGGATATATTAAAGAATATGAAGGATTGACAAACCTTACTGCAAGGGTTGAAGAACGGACATTAGTGGAAATCAAACTGAAAATCAATGTGATGCGATTAGAAGGAAGCAACAGCATCTTCCATGGCAGTCTTCCATCATTTTTTGTTTGCTAGACAAGTAGTACCAGAGAGGATGAAGGTACTAAAGCATTGTGGAACATCATTTGTTTATCACCTCTTTTCGACCCATGATAGTGTAGAGACCATTCAACAAATTCTCAGTCTTAGTGTTAATGTCAGAATGATTATGAATATCTACCTAGCAGATAGGCAAAGAGACCAACTGCTGGTTTAGAATGGGAACTCACATGTATCCTTCTTCAACTCTACTCTGTGAGCACAAGGATGGGCCAACTAATTTAATCCTTGTCAAACAATTCATCATCAACATGTAATGATTTGTTAGCATCTTTCCTGAGCACAAGTAGAAAATTGCAAAGAAATTGCAAGACCAGAAACATATATAGGGAATCGCTAGACAAAGGAGTCAATGGTGCAATGACACTGAAAGAGGCAAACATAGCGATTATTGTTTCAGGTTCAACTGATGCTACAAGAAGTGAGGCATATATGGTATTAATCATCATTCTTATTGATGGAACCATTATGACATTTCATAAGGTGAGAGTGAAGCTATCTCCAAACATTGATTGATAGAAGCTCCTCTGGTAAGAGTTTTAAATAATGAAAAGTTGGAGGATGAAAGAAGTTAGTAAAGCATTGTGGCACATTGTATGTTATTGCCTATTTTTTATCCTCTCGGGAACAATGGTGTAGAGACCATTCAGCAAGCTCTCAATCTTAGTGCCATGTTAAGATCATTATGGGTATCCACCTAACAATAGGCAAAGAGACCAATTGCTGGTTTAGAATCAGAACTAGCGTGTATCTTTTTTTTTTTTTTTGGGTTCAAGTCTTCTCTGTGAATATTGGGATGGACCGACTAATTTAATCCTTGTCAATCAATTCATTGTCAATATCTAGATGAATTTGTTAGTGTCTTTCTTGAGCACAAGTACAAATTTGCAAAGAGATTGCAAGACAAGAAACTTATATGGGGAATGTGACTAGACAAAGGAGTCAACGATGCACCAGCACTAAAAAGGAAAACACACCAATTGTATTATAGGATCGGATATTTCTTCCACTTCTACCTATGATTAGGATTGAATTCGGGCTCGTTTGAGAGAACCCAACGATCTCTTGGTTATCAATAACCGGGAATAATTTTTTGGACAAAAACATAATGTCCTTTTTCCATTTCTTCAACAACAACAAATACACACTTGATGATTACCACACTGCCATACACTAAAATAACTGCTGACCTAGGACTCCTACACCTGTCCTACACACAAAACTAACTTTATTACATCCAAACAGCACATACATAAGAAAACACATACAGAACACATTACGACACAGCAACTTATCACAACTACACCACATTACACATATTCTAACTACTAACTTGCTCCTTCTTTCTTCTCGAGTAAACTCTTTTGAAAGGAGTAATTGTAACATTACTCCCTCCCTCCAAAATGCGCTTGACCTCATGCACGAAAGATGGATATCTTTGGATCATCATGTTAGCCTCCTCCCATGATGCTTCAGTTGGAGAATATTGATCCCAATGGATTAACAGTTCTGTAGCTGAATGACCCTTACGAACATCAAGAATTGCCTTCGGTATAGGAAGTAAATGACCCTGCTGTATGAAAGGGACACTAGGATTTGCTGGTACTCTCCCACAAATTTCTTGAGTTTTGAAACATGAAGAACCGGGTGGATTTTAACCTGATCTGGTAGACTTAGCTTATAAGCAACCAAACCCACCTTTGCTACAATTTGGAAGGGACTATAAAATTTTGGTGCCAATTTTTGATTGCTGCATTGAGCCGCTGAGGTCTGTCGATATGGTTGCAACTTAAGTAGTACCCAATCACCCTCCTTGAAATTGACATCTCTATGTTTCTTATCATATTGTATCTTCATGCGATTTTGAGCTTGTAACAACCTTTTGCCTCAAATCCATCCACACTTGATCACGCTCCACTAAGACTTGCTCCACAGCTTCGAGCTTTGCTGCTTCTGGTTGATAGGATGATAAATGTGGTGGTTGACGACCGTAAACCACCTCAAAAGGGGTAGATTTTAAAGAAGTATGGCAGCTTGTATTATAACAATACTCTGCCCATGGTACCCAATCTACCCATCTTTTAAGATTTTCTCCTGTAAAGCACCTAAGATACATTTCAATAGTTCTATTAACCACCTCTATTTGGCCGTCACTCTGAGGATGGTATGCAGAAGAGAAAGCTAGCCAAGTCCCACTCAACTTGAACAATTCTAGCCAAAATACACTAGTAAATGTCACATCCCTATCACTTACAATAGACTCAGGTAGTCCATGCAACTTGAAAATATTATCAAAGAATACCCTTGCTACCGAAATAGCTGTATAAGGATGAGAGATAGGAATGAAATAACCATATTTGGAAAACCTATCTACCACCACTAATAAAACAGATTTTCCATGAGATGAAGGCAGTCCTTCAATAAAATCAAGGGAAATATCTGCCCAAACCTGAGTAGGAATGTTTAAAGGTTGTAGGAGACCTGCTGGCAATAATTGTTGTGTTTTGTTTCTTTGACAAATTGGGCAAGCTCGAACGAAATCTTGAACCTGCTGTTTCATCCCTGGCCAATAAAAATCCCTTGATATCCGGTATAAGGTTTTTTGATAACCTTCATGATACGTTATGAAGGGTTTCAAGTATAACCGAAATACTGGAAGAGTGTTTATCCAAATAGACACATCCATGAAAGTAAACTAAGCCATCTCTAAACTCCCAATCTGCACTTTTTTTTCCCTTGATTGATCTCTGTAATTAAAGCTTGCAGCTGCTAAGAATTTGGAATCTCCTTCTTATCAACTCAAAGAGATGGATTTGAGGACTTGACAGGGCACAAAATTCTCCTGATTCTAGGCTGCTGCGTGATAGAGCATCAGCTACTTTGTTCTCTCTTCATGCCCTGTATTTGATATTAAAATCAAAGCTTTGAAGCTTGCTGATCCAATGTTGCTGGGGTGAAGTTGTAATGCGCTGCTCCAATAAGAATTTGAGGCTATAATGATCGGTTCGTACTAGAAACTTTAGTCCCCATAAATAAGATCGCCAATGCCTGAACGCCTTAGCTAAGCCAATGAGTTCCTTCTCGTAAGCCGGTAGCTTCATGTGGTAGCGTGCAAAAGGTCTACTGAAGAAGGATACAGGTTTGCCCTCTTGCTGTAACATAGCTCCAGTTCCCACCTCTGATGCATCACATTCCATAATAAAAACTTGAGAAAAATCCGGAAGAGCCAAGACAAGAGCTTGCATCATGGCTGCCTTGAGTTGCTCAAAGGCCTCCTCTAATTGATCGGTCCAAACGAACTTATTTTTGCGGAGCATTTGAGTTAAGGGTTTCGATATCTTTCCATATCCTCTCATAAATCTACGATAATAGCCCGTAAGACTAAAGAATCCACGAAGAGCAGTGATTGTAACGGGTTTAGGCCACTTAAGCATTGCCTCAACTTTCTTTGGATCAACCTTAACACCATCAATCGAGATAATATGCCCGAGATAAGCCACTTCAGGCTGAGCAAAAACACATTTGGACCTTTTTAGAAAGAGTTGATGATGGCGCAGTAAAGCAAATCCCCTTCGCAGGTGTTGTAAATGCTCGGTCCAGGTCTTGCTATAGATGAGAATATCATCAAAAAACACCAAGACAAACTTTCTCAAAACTCCTTTAAAAACTTCATTCATTAAAGCTTGAAACGTTGATGGGGCGTTTGTAAGCCCAAAGGCATTAAAAGAAATTCAAAGTGACCATGATGGGTGCGGAAAGCCGTCTTTTCTATGTCTTCTTCATTCATCCTCACTTGATGATATGCCGAACTTAAGTCCAATTTAGAAAAATATTTGGCACCATACAACTCCTCAAGTAATTCCTCAATCATCGGTATGGGAAATTTGTCTTTTACCGACTTTTCATTCAAGGATCGGTAATCAACACAAAATTGCCACGAGCTGTCAACCTTCTTAACCAACAGTACAGGTGAAGAATATGGAAATTGACTTGGTCTGATGATCCCTCTTGCCAACATCTCATCACATTGCTTTTCAATCTCATCTTTTTGTTGATGAGGATATCGATAGGGTCTAACTACCACCGGTGCTGTCCCAGGTAACAACTTTATCTTATGATCACAGTGCCATGGTGGTGGAAGGTCTTTTAAGGGTTGAAAAATATCATCAAATTCAATCAACAATAGCTTCATCTCTTTCTCTTGTTCCACCTCGGACATTGCTGCAACAACAGCAGGTTTGAAGGCTGGTTCTTCCATTCCAACTAATTCTATACGCTCTCCTTCTAATTCGAAACCCATTTTCATCAAACGAAAATCCCACCCAATCACTCCTAGCGACCTTAACCAATTTACCCCCAACATGACATTAATTCCACACAACTGCAATGTATATAGATCCACTCTAAATTTCTTAGATCCCAGCAATATCTCCACATTCTTACAAATTCCTCCACTCTTTATACTATCTCCATTCGCCACCAGCACTTTAAGACGCTCTTTAGGTTCCACAGCTAGCGAAAGATGAGAAATCATGGCAATATCAAGAAAGCTATGGGTACTTCCCGAGTCAATAAGCACCGTTACAGGCGTTCCCTTGATCTCTCCCCTCAGTTTCATCGCTTGAGATCTGGCAGTTCCCACCATGGCTTGCAACGAGATTTCCAGATCTTGTTCTTGGGTATCTACGGCATCATCCTCCTTTTCGACCCTCCTTTCGCCTTCTTCTACACACTCTAACCAAAACAACCTCTTACAGCGATGCCCCACTGTAAATGGTTCATCACAATTGAAACAAAGCCCTTTTTTCGTCCTCTCTTCCATTTCCGCTTTGCTCAAACGTTTGACAAATGGGGTTTTCGGCAAGGGTGGCAAACTATTAAATTTATGTTTTCCCAACTCCAAATCTTCCTTCACAGCAATCGCCTTCCTCTCAAAAACTCGTGCCAAGTCTATTGTTAGTGTCAAATCCTTCGGTTTCAAGAGCCCCACATCTAAAGCAATATACTCCTTTAATCCACTCAAGAACAAGGCCACTTCCTGATCCACTGAAAGATTTGTGGTTTGTGCGGCAATTTGCACAAATTTCTTCTGATATTGCTCCACCGTGCCACTTTGCTTCAATTTGGCCAATTCGCCTAGCGGATTGTCTCATAAGGGCGGACCAAATCTTGCATGGCAAAGATTCTTAAATTCTTTCCAATCTAACCCAGGTCTATCCCTCTCAAGCTTCAAGAACCACATTTGGGCATCACCCTCAAGATGACAGGCCACGATTTCTAACTTCTCCGCCTCCAACGTTTTTTGATGTCTAAAGAAATGCTCACAACGGTTCACCCACCCAATCGGATCCTCCATTCCATCATATTTTGGGAAATCCAATCGCGCCATCTGCGGAAACATCATCCCTCTCTGCCTACTTCCAGAAGTGTTGGAGTGTCCTTCAGATCCACCGACGCCTCCATTCCCCTCTTGCTCCACATTCTTCCCTTTATGTGACGACACCTCCTTTGAAAGATCAGCCAACTTCTGGGACATGGTCTCCATCTGCGCTCGGTCATCCTTGTACATGGTCATGAAGGCCTCAAACTAATGTTGAAGTTGTTTAATTTCCTTGGCTCTGATACCAACTTGTTATAGGATCGGGTATTTCTTCCACTTCTACCTATGATTAAGATTGAATTCGAGCTCGTTTGAGAGAACCCAACGATCTCTTGGTTATCAATAACTGGGAATAATTTTTTGGACAAAAACATAATGTCCTTTTTCCATTTCTTCAACAACAATAAATACACACTTGACAGTTGTGTGCAGGACAGGTGTAGGAGTCTTAGGTCAGCAATTATTTTAGTGTAAGGCAGTGTGCACATACATAAGAGAACACATACAGAACACATTACAACACAGCAACCTATCACAACTACACCACATTACACATATTCTAACTACTGACTTGCTCCTTCTTTCTTCTCGAGTAAACTCTTTTAAAAGGAGTAATTGTAACAAATTGTTGTTTCAAACTCAACTAATGCTACAAAAAGCAAGGCATATATAGCATCAACCATCATTCTTAACAATGGAACCACCATGACCATTTTTAAGGATAAAATGTTTGATAGAGGCAAGTAGGAACATGACTCTATATAAATCCTCATTTTGTACACAAAGATATGATTACGAGAATACAATTACTCTCAATTTCCTGTCAAATAACATGGTATCAAAGCTTAGGAACTTTTGATAATTAGGGTTTAGGTTAAAACCTTCATCAAACCTAGCTGCCCTAGCAAGTAGCGTTTGCATCTTACGCACACCTTAGAGAGTGTTCATTTTCTTTCTCAATGCTCCCCCAGGAGGAGAGACCGCCAGCCAATATCCTATCCTAACAAGCTCTAGCAACCAATAGACAAGCACATGACGCTCACAATAATATCCCAAACTTCCTTAAAGAACTTGGCAGTGTATCAATTAGGCCGTTGTGGATAAGAACCGGTACTAGGCAGTTCCTATTTCTTAGGAAGTGATTAAGGAAGTTATTTTTCTGCTTATTTATGTACTCTTGTGGCTACATGCAGATGTTTTATGGAATAAAGTTATATTTAAACACATTTTGTCCTTATCCCCTCTTTATGAGATCTAGGGTTCTCTCCAAGTAGCCCTAACTTAATTATCAAAAATAGGGAAATTCGAAAGGAAAGTTATTAAGGGCAGGAATATAATTAGTGAAGATATTTTAGTAAATCGCCCTATAACATGTCAACCAGCGCAATCCTGTAATAGGGAACATCAAATATTCAAAATATTTTCAAGGGCTCGATAGTTTGTCTCATTCATTGATGATTGCACATGGGTTACATAGATCTTTCTACTTAAACAAGAGTCAAATGTTAACACCATCATCCCAAACTTTCACAATATGGTTCAAAACCAATTAAAGGTCAAAATTGAAACTTTATATTCTACAATGCAAGAAATTACTTTGATCAAGTTTTATCACCTCATTGTCAAAAAACAGGCATCATTCATGAATCATCTCGTATAACACACCTCAATAAAATGGCATAGCTAAGAGAAAACGTGAGCATTGCACCACTAGAGCATTATTGATCCAAGGGAATATTCCTAAATCCTGCTTGGGAAAAGTCATTCTCACTGCTATACACATGATAAATAAATTCTTCTAACAAGTGTTTGACAATAAAAGCCCCAAGGACATCCTTAACAATTTTTAACCTCATTTCAAGACAACAAGTAATTGCACTGCTTTTGTACATGTTTACAGTCAACATAGAGGAAAATTGGATCCCCATACAATTAAATATGTGTTTCCAGGTTATTCATCTACTCAAAAAGGGTACAAGTGTAATCACCCCCTCTTAAGAAAATCTTACATATCAACCAAAGCCACATTCTTCAAAAATAAGTCATCCTTCACCAAGTCACATCTTTAGGAGGAAAAGGCTACAAAAGATGACACTTTTGAGCCATTGAGTCCTCTTAATTTGCCTACACCTACTCCTAAATTCTCATCCAACATAAGTCCAACAACCTCTTTAAACAGCTCCATACAAGAGTCAATCCAAGAGAGCCTTCTCCAAACCAAGTGTCTTCTCCAGAGTCAACAACCACAACTCATCGTTTTCCAAGATTTCTAAGAGTATATTTTAGAATAACTATTTTAGAGTTAAAACAAGTTCAAGAACCCAACTTGAGCCTTGAAAATGAGACAATGGTCAAAACTAATTCTTTCGTGCAATTAGAGAAAATTGAAATATCTACAGACAATGGTGATCTCCTCATTACTATTTGAAAGGGTATTAAAAAAAGCACCAAGAGACAATTGTATCCAATATCCAACCATGTATCCTCAAACACTTGTCACCAACCGACAAAACATTCATAGTAAGTCTGAATATCATTTCCATGCCTAATATTGTGTGTCAAAGAAAATTGTCAATTTATCAATCCGTCAGAAAATTATTTACACAGATACCAATTATATAAAAATAATTACCTGCATACCGATATAAAATTGCATTTATAAGGTACAACTTTACATAATCTATGAATGTTGCATGTCTTGCATACGATTGTTGTAATTTTTATGAAAATAGTAAAACTTTCCATTTATAATAAATTACATCTTAGACATATGATTTTACTTTCTATTTATAGTAAATCACATGTTTAACATGTAATTTTCCAATGTACTCAAATTTCAAAATCGCATGTTAAAAATACGATTTTTTTTGTTAAAACCAAAATAACATGTCTTAACTATGATTTTGTGTTAGAATTTTGATAATTAAAATTATGTAATTTGTATTTAGATAATTTTCTTTTATAGAATTGGGAAGCATGCGTTACACCTGTCAATTCATGTATGACCTAAGAAGCACCCATCGACAAGCAGCTTATAAGGTTTTGAACTATCTTAAAGGAAGTCCAAGAAAAAGGATTTTGTTTTGAAAAAAAAAAAAAAAGTCTCACACTGGAAACCTACTAATGCAATTTATGCAAGATCAACAGTAGACAGAAAGACAACTTCTACCTATTGTATACTTTTTAGAGCAAATTTGGTAACATGGAAAAGTAAAAGGCATAATGTTATGACAAAATCAACAACAAAATCAAAATTTAAAGCAATTGCTCAAGAGATTTGTGAACTACTATGAATGAAATTTATTATTGATGGGATTACACCAGATGGTCACAATGTTAGAGGTTATATTCATTTGAGGTCACAACGTTTGGATTGATTAAAAAGAAATCATAACGTTTAGAGAAGTTGGTCAATTAATGTCATCATGTGTCAACAGAAAAAATATTTAAAATTAAAACTCATAAGATCTGACACGTTATGACACGTGTCAATAGTAACCTCAATTGACCCATTTCTCTAAGCGTTGTGACCCTTTTTTAATTACTCGAAACATTGTAACTTAAAATGAACTTACTCTCTAAAAGTTGTAATATCTTTTTAACCAATCAAAACATTATAACCTTCAATGAACTTACGCCAAAAATTGTGACCTTCCAATGTAATTTACCTATTCTTAATGATTTGAAAGTCAAGAGAAACCTATGAAGCTTTATGGTGATAATAAATCAGCAATCAATATTACTCATAATTTTGTATAATATTATGGAACAAAAAAATTGAGATTGATAGATGTTTCATTAATAAATAGTTAGAGGAAAGTCTAGTTTGCATAAAATATGTTCCTCAAGAAGGCAACTTGCAGATATCTTAACAAAAGGGATTGAATAATGCAAGTTTTTATGAGATTATTTCCATACTGAAATAATAGACATCTATTCCTAAGTTTGAGGGAGAATATTGAGTTGTAACTTTTTGCAAATAATATTTCTAGTTATATTTAATTAGATTAATTAATGATATAGGAGATACAAGTTGATATTCCTACTAAGACGTAATATCTATATATTTTTGTAATATATTCATTATTGAAAAATGCAAATCTTTTCCTCCCTTATTTCTAGTATAAATCTTTCTCCATCATAAAGCTAACAAGTCCATTTCATTAATTTAATATCTAAACTAAATGAACAGGGGCATTCATGAAATGGTCCATCTCAAGTATAGATAAAATGCATGTATAGAATCATAAATGGGTTGCCTCATGAATAGATTCGTGCATAGGTAGATTAAATTTACATTAGGTGTAAGTGTCGAATGTAAATCTAGGTTCAACCTCGAGACCCAAAAAATGATAAGAAACATAGACTAAAATGTCAACTAAGAATCCTAGAAGTGAGCCAAGTTAAGCTAAAAATCTTGTCATACAAAATAGCTTTTGCCCATGGGGCTATATTTGTCATTAGAGATTACAATCCGGAGCAAAATGAAGATAATGTATTGGCAAGAATGTTAAGCCACAAAGAAGCTATCATATCTTATTTAAGTTGGGCCAGCCTCGTCTCAGATACAAGGAAATGATTTAGTTCCAGAGCCAACGTATTCGCTTACTTGGACAAAAACAAAATAGCATTCCTTTCAGAAGAAGGTAATGATTAATTTCCTTATAACAAGCTGAGATATCAGGGGATAATTGTAGTTTCTCATCCATATGACAGGATCTTGCCATCCTAGTGGCACAACTAGACCCAGTGTTCCAAATGGTATAACCTAATATGATGAATTCTAGGCCGTGTTCTATTTTACTAGCTTTATTTTAAAATCACAGCTACCCACTTCAAACTAGTTTAATCCTAGACTCCATTAAAGGGAATTTTTCCCCATCTGTGTACATAAGATGCCATTTTTAATATATGGTTAAAGAGTTTTCTGTCTTGATTTCCCATTCTTATCAATCCTGCATTGGATTGTGCCAAATTCCAAACTATAAAGCTCTTGGTAAAACTATTGAAGGAAGATGAACAAACCACATGCTTTCTGACACACACAGTGCTTTGATCTTGCATAATAAGCCACACAAGAGTACAATAATTTGCCCTACTCAAAACTAGCTAGGCAATGAAAAGTTCTTGACTAGGTATTTTTTTAAAGCAAGAAGTTGCATTATAACATGTTTTTATCCTATGCCCCTGCTTGGTTAAAATAAGGAAGGCATCACAAACACATAATGCATTGATTTATGCCAGAAAAGTCCACTTACGGTTTGCCATCCTTGCCAGTAGTTGACAAAATCATTGCATTTGGTTCTCGCAGTCTGGCATCAACAGCATCTTGAAACCACTTTTGAAACTGCAGAAGCAGATTAATTTTCGGATGAAAAACAACTCTTTCCAATCAAGATGTTGATGTAAACAGTCCAAAGTTCCTAAGGATCAATTCTAGGTGAACCAGTGGATTGCCAAATAAGAACCTCTGAAATGCCATACCTGATCAAAAGGATCAGCTTCAACCTGATCCTCAAGAAATTCTGGAGATATATAGTTCTCTCTCATTGCTGATATGTCAACCTGTGGAGCTTTGCCAATGCGTACACACATAGATGTTCCAGGGTATGAAGGAAGACGAAGGTTGTACTTTTTTATAATAAAGGGCGGTACAAATCTACCACCTAGAAAGTGGTGTGGTCCACAGAATTGCTTGGCACACAATTTGGGAGCAGTTAAAGATACCTAAAACAGAACAACAACAGATGCACAATAGGTTTTATTTCCCAGTAGCAGACAGATCATGTTAATATTCCATAACTATAGGAACAGATATGTACCAACATGTCAGGCTTAATGCCTCCACCACCTACGTCACCTTCTTCAACATGCCATCCAGAGGGAATATCAATGGAGACAATGACAGGCCTTCTCCCCCCAACTTGATCATGGTTTCGTAAACTAATCAATCTTTCTATGAGATTGTCGAAAGGTGGTCGTGGGGCACCTAAAGAAACAATTAATGATATATATGGTTACATCTTCTGTATTAGAAAATAAACATCATCATGTTAATTTTAGATTTATACATTTTTTGGAGATATTGTCAAATTTAGCATTATACTTTATTCAAGGAAAATAAAAACAAAATGTTTGCATAAACAAGTGTTCCTATAATATTGATAAAGAAGTGATTATCTAAAAGTTATGGTTCTAAAAAATCATCAGGTTCACTCAACAATCTTCAGAGATTGGAGGGTTCTCTCCAGTAAAAGTCTTAAACCTCAATTGCCATAGGTTCCACCCAAAAATACAAAAAGAAAAAAAAAAAAAAAAAAAAGACAAGAGAAAGTCTAACAAGCCTAAACACATTGAAAACACAAAAGTGATAATCATAAAACGGAAATAGATAAAATGCAGATAAGACAGCTTTCCAAATGCAGAATTTCAAATAAACACAAATCAAACACAGATAAAGTACAAATAAAAATATAAAAATAAAATTAAAAACAAAATGACACACATGGAAATTATAAAAAACGAAGTGATTACCATGAAAGGAGAATCCAAACATTGCATCAACTAAAATGTCAAACTCCATTGCCAAATCTGAAGGTAAATCTTCCACAGACAAGAATGGAACTGCAAGAGATTCAAGCTGCAAAGTTTACCACATCAATTAAAGAACTTCTACCCACAAAGTATTACATTGAAATAATAGTGGACAAAGTCAATTCACTGACCTGAGTCACCAGACCATCATAAAGAGGCTTTGGAGTGCGCTTAGGGTAACAAATAAATGGTTTATATCCAAAATGATACAGATGGCGAGCAGCAACCAGACCATCACCACCATTGTTTCCTGGTCCACAAATAGCAAGGACGCGATTGTACTCACTTGGTTTGTAGACCTGTTGTTTCAGTCAGATGGCATCATGCTAATCCATTCGCATTTATAGAAATGATGGTATTCTCAAAAGAAAGAAATACTTGGAAAAGTTCCATTGCAAGATTAGGCCTCACAAAAAATTGCAAAAAACTAATAATAAGTCAAGTTATTCAGCATTATAATTCAGCTTTCATTAAAGAGAAGAACAGCCATGTCTTCTTGAGTACCCCTTATTGGCCCCGATGGATGAAGGAGGCTAGTTTAGCCAAAAGATGATTATCTGTTCAATGATGCAAAACATTCTTATGAGCAAATAAAGAGTTTCCCATATCCCACCATATCCATCTGCATTGAAAGCTTACTCAAAATGATGTTTGAGCACCTAAAATCGCTTCCTGTCCTCCATCCTATGAATGGTGATGCTTAATAAGTCATACACCTTGGATAGGTTACCAGCGTGGGGTGTTATGCAAGTCACAGGGGTGAAAGAATGGAAATCATTAATCTTATTTGCAATGAAATTTTTTTGGATAAATATTTGCTATGAAATTTTCCCAATTAATTAATTATGTGTCAGCAAATATATGTTCAGCGTTCTCCTGGTTATACATACTCACACTTAATGGTTGATAATTGAATCAAACTTCTCCAAGAGGTCCCATCCATAAAATTTGTCTAGAAGAAAGGGGTCTTGAAACCCAAATCCAAACAAGGCAGTATCCCGAAATTGGAACAATTACTTCTCTTGATATATGTGTATCAGTAATCCGTTTCAAGACTATATCTTGCTGTCAAAACTGATATAACAAAGTTTTATTCTTTTACTCCATCCCTTCTTGTTCTATTGTAGACAAGCCAAACTCAACAATTGGTGAATCAACTCCTATCTAATCTCAAAGACCTAACCTTTAATTCTCCCACAAACAAAAATAACAATACACAGCACATTGCGAAGATGAAAAGCCAACAAATGTTACCTCAGCTATCGAACTCGCCACACTCAACCCTGCCAACTCCTGAAATCATTAAACGGAAAAAAATAAATAAAATTTGGTACACTGATCAGAATTCAAACAATAGACCAAAACCCACAACTCAAACTAGCACGAAAACGGTTAACGATACGTGAAGAAATGGCACCGATAAACTCCACTAACCATCAATTGATCTACACTAAACCCAAGTGGACCCATAAGTGTCTCATCAATCCCAGCAGCTTCTCCCTGTGTAAGGTAAGTTATTGAGTCCATTAATTCCTTTTCACTGGAAACCTCCGTAGAAATCGAACCAACTGCACTTATTGAATTCCTTAAAGTACCACCACCCTATTAAAAATTATTAAAAACAAAACCATTAAGCAGAACATGAAATGAAGGTAAAGTTGGAAACTTGCTATCCAAATGGGAAAGAAAAAAAAAAACAAAAGAGAAGACCTTCGTTTACTTACAGAGGGGGAGGAAGGGGAGAGAGAGAAAAGAGGAGAGAGACTAAAGTGACTGCGTAAAGGAGGGGGAATATAGTGGGGCTTGAGTTTATATACGTTGTGGGTGAAGGAGGAAGGGATAGGGATAGGAAGGCGTAAAGAAGGACAAGTCATGGCTCTGAAAGCGGTGGTTCTTCGGGCTAGCATATGCCACATTTTATCTTGGAGAGTTATATAGTGAGATCAAAATAACATATATTTTAAACTTTAAGGAGAGTTATTTATGGAAGTTTATGTCAAAAAAAATCAATATAGAATAAATAACGACGTTCTTGGCCAAAAAGAATAAACAAATAACAAGGTTTATAATAAACTCCCATGGGTTTTTTCTTTTTTTAAATAAACGCCCTTATGTTAAAAGCAAAACAGTAACTGATGAGGAACAGTACAAAACTCTGGAGTTTTTTGACTTTTTTTGTTTTTGGGACCACTTAGAGCATCCTGAGATAACGATGGCATCACGCTAGCAACAGGACACAAAAAAAAAAACAGTACGTACAGTCTGCATACTATGCCCCAACGAAGCGAAGTGATCTGCACGTATATTAGCCGAATGGAGTATGAGTATTCAAGAGAAGCAAAACTTCCTACTGCCTGATTTGATTAGGCTGTTTGAATGTTATGTTTTTTATCTATATTTATATTAAAATTATATGTATATAAATATATTTAATTTTTATTTATATTTAATTTATTTAATTTTTTAAAAATTATTAATTTTTTTATTTATATTTATTTGTTAATAAACAATTTGTTATAAAAAAGTTTGAAAAAAGTATTTGTATCTATCGAATAAAGCTAGCTAAACAGACCCTAATAGAATTGCCATTACTGATAGCATAAGAAGTAGAAACCAAATTGTAATATAAAAATAAATAGTTTTATAAAGAGGGGCAAGAGAGTGTCTTTTGATAATTAATAAAAAGGGCAAATCAGTTGCTCTCAAAAATAAAAACAAAATAATAATAATCACCCCTCACCTTTAACCTACATATCATTTATGATGCATACTTAGCACGAATTTCAAATTTCCCAAACTCTAAGAATCAAATAACAGACATTGACCCAATGAAATATTTAGAATCAGATCTGAAACTTCACAAACCTTGGTATAATTAGATGAAATTGACCTTGACCTTGTGATTGAGTAATCCAAAGAGCCTTGGTATGAAGATCGTGACTCTGTTGAAAATACCGACTAAGAACCTTGGTATGATCAAAAAATTCTACAAGAAATCAAACTCTTGAAAAGATTCACAAGTTCTCAAAAGAACTCAAAGAGAAAGGAATTCTCTCAATTGTATTTTCAAAAGAAAATATGTTTTGTAATATGTCTCTTTACAATAAACACTTAGGGCTATATGTAATAGACTAAGGAAACTCAAAAGTCAAAATAAAAATCAAATTACTCACAAAAGAAGGTTGACAGCCTTAATTATACGCCGGCGGCCTTTAATAGTTACGCTAGCAGTGTTGCAAGCGGCGTTAAAGTTTTTAATTCTGGTCATCATCTACACCGTCTGAAGGCCGACGGCTAATATCTCTACGTCGGCAGCGTACTTGGCACACTGGTGGCGTACACAAGAAGTGTACAGATCTCTATTACGACAGAATGAAGGCCGATTGTTCTGGAATTTAGGCTAGCTGTGTTGTCTTCTAAACTGGTGGTGTAAAGGTCCAGACCAATCTGATTTAAGTCATTTTTTGTCTAATTTTGCTGTCTTGTTGTATTCTCCTTTGCGTTGTAAAAACAATCACAAATGTTTTTGTTTCTGATGCCAAGTCGATGTTGTGAACTTTAGTACAATCTTCAATAAACTTTTGCACAAATCCTTAAAATCTTTCCCGAAGCTTTTTGGCTCTATTTCATGTAATCATCCCTTTAGGAAATTGAATTTGTTGAGGCAGAGTTGCTGTAATTATATCTTCATCATTTCCCCTCTCTTCAAAAGTATTTGTCCTCGAATTGGCTTCACCTACATCAACAAGACTCAAATTAGAAACATTAAAGGTAAGATTCACGTTGTACTCACCCAGTAAATCTAATTTGTAAGCATTGTCATTAATCTTTTCAATCACTTGAAATGGCTCATCGCCTTTAGGCTCCAATTTTGATTTCCTTTGAGATGGAAATCTCTCTTTCCTTAAGTGGACGCACACCTAATCACCTGACTCAAAGGTGATTTTCTTCCTGCCCTTATTAGCTTGCTGAGCGTATTGCTCATTTCTCTTTTCCATCCTTTATCGCACCTGTTCATGCAATTTCTTGACCGTTTCTGCCTTTTTCTTATCATCCAAGCTAATTCTTTCATTAACTGGTAAAAGCAATAAATCTAAAGGTGTTAGTGTATTAAAACCATAAATAACTTCAAATGGAAAAAAAAAAAACAGTAGTAGAATGAACAGTGCGATTAGAAGCAAATTCTTTTGAATTACAGCTCTCAGTAAAGTCATCATTGTTCTATTCTCTACTTCAGTTTATGGATGACTAGCAGTTGAAAATAGTAACCTGGTGCCCATTTTGCTCCACAAAACTCTCCAAAAGTGACTCAAAAATTTGACATCCTTATCACTAATAATGCTTTTGAGCACTCCGTGTAATCTAACAATCTCCTTAAAGAATAAGTCAGCAATATGAGATTCATTGTCAATTTTATTGTTAAGTCTCCTAGTTTGATTTTGATGATAACAAAATATGTATAAGTGTTTACTAACAAATTTATTAAGTATGCAGTTATCAAATTATAAATATTACAATCAAGTACAATGAGAAGTTGATTTGGAGTTCTATAGAAATGTTTTTCACAAAGAGATCTAACTCAGAGAGTAACTCAGGAACAATCTAGCAAGTTTTTCAAGAAAATAATAGTACTCAGAAAGTTAACCTGCAGTACATCAAAAAACTGCTAAATCAGAGAGCAAATCAGAGAGTTGATATGCTATATGTAACGCCCTAAACTAAGGTATTATAACCCGCCACGTGTCCCTATCTTAAAAGAGACACGCAAAGGCTCTAAATCTAAATTCCACAAAATATAAACATATAAAAATCTTCATGAACTCACAGTTAAGGATACTCCATGAGGTACAAAACCTATAAAACCTGTAATTTATAACTTTCAAATATCTCGATATAAACTAAACTCAAGTTGGAAAAACCAAAACCAACAATAATCCAGAAAAGATATAACTTCCAACTTGAATCATATAATCTTGTTTAATAAACTATTACATAAAAATCAATACTTCAAATCCTCAAATAGATAAATGATTAAAATATTGTTTAAAAATTCTTCAAAAACTCAAGAAATCCTTTTCATAGCCCTGTATAATATCTTATTCCTATGCAAGGTAGTCAGGTCCACTATTATCATCCCTATTGTAACGCCTTAAAATAAGAACATTACAACCCGCTACGTGTCCTTCTCTTTCTAATAATACACCAAGACTATGAAATACTAATCCACATATTATATCAAAAATACAACTCCAATACTCACATATAAAGGGTTCCTATTAAACAATTCATCGTATAAATAATACTCTTGAATTAACTTGTTGATATAAATCAAAGCCAACATCATCTTGATTTATAACTTAATTGAAAAGTCCTTTAAAGAAATTTTAAACTCATAAAGTAAATAAAATCTTTCAAACTAATAATAGTTTCAAATTAAATTTCATAGATTATTAAATCGTCTTCCTATCTCTATATATCCAAAATCTACCTCTATTGATCCCTAGCAGAAAAGTCAAGTTCACTATCGCTATCCCCATAATCTATAAAGATGTCATATCCCGTATGATCACAAATCACCTTATCTTCTCCTATTCCTAAAAAACGAATGGAATTAGCTAAAACACCCAGTATGTCAATCCACTGAACAAATGCATATGCACATGCAATATATATATCAAATGCAACTTATTCTAATGCAACTAATCAGATTATTATCTTTATTAAGCAGCCAAACAACACAGTTCAGAACTATGAATCCCTAGTTCCAAACTTGGAGTAACTCAGACCCCTGAAAATCAACCAACTTTTGAAAATAGGTAATTATATACATATTGGTTTTAGAGAATTATCCACACACCACGGCCTCTGCCAAAACCCAATCTACCGGAATCATTTCTATGTGCGAGTCCACTCGGGACAACATAGATCATCAGGGTCTCGTTAGTATCACACTCCGCGTGGTCTTTACTAACCAGAGCCAAACATAAGCAGCAAACATAATTTCTTATTGTCATATAAAATTAAGTCAATTTAGAATTCTGATCCTACATCACATATAGCAAAAAATCTAAAGCTACAAGCACATACAACAAACAAGGAATGGTTGTACCTAGTATTGCTTCCAACTCAAATCCACCAACAAAACTTCTTAAAGAAAGGAACCTTAATCTCTTAGATATCCTGATCAACAATAATACACAATTAAACCCTAATTCCTTAATTTCATAATATCACTAAAAGAATCTATAACCCTAAATATAAATCTACGAAAAGTAATTAACATACCTGTCTCTTTTGTTCACAATTCAGAGAAACCGTTCAACACAACTTTCTCCAAAACCTCCTAATCTTTCCACAACTTCCTTCAATACATATACGGAAAGTCTCCAATTAACAATTCAAAATACAACAACAGATACATTTCTTTGAACAACAATATAGAATGGATTCTTACGTACCTAGAACTTGTAGATCTCAAATTGGAATAAGAACCCTAATCCATAATTCTCCTGAATTTCGATAATAAACTTGTTGGTTTCTCTCAATCAAGGATTTTGATGATAACAAAAATTAATGAAATAACGATTATTTTTGAGTATGTTTTATCAGAAAGTTATCCAGAAAGTTTATTCAAGAGGATTCAAATATTTATGATAAGTCAAAAGCTTAGGCAGAAGGAACATCTATTATGAACAAAGGAAAAATGATAAGTCAGAAGCTTAGGCAGAAGGAACATCTATTATGAACAAAGGAAAAATGATAAGTCAGAAGCTTAGGCAGAAGGAACGTTAGCTATGAACAAGTACACAGATGAAAGGCAGAAGGAATGTCAGAAGATACGATATGAAGAAAAACAAAATATTTGATATGATGAAGACCTAGCTCCAATTATTAAAATATTTGGGAAATATATCTAATCTGTTCCACAAAAGTTGGTTCATAATCCACAGGGTATTTTTTTTAATTAAAATAAGATGAGGAAGTTTAAGTAATTTGAAAATTAATTTGGGATAAGATTATGCAAGTAATGTTCGGATATTTTTTAATACATATACAAGATTTCAGGAGCTTGTCCGAAGTCAGAAATTCATGAAACAGAAAAATAAATTTCCCAGGCGTGATACTTTGAACAGATTCAAGACGTGATCAACAAGAGGAATGTTTGAAATTGTTTGTTTGAGATATTCATGCAAGATTGTAGAGATTTGAAGTTATCTCACTCTCGAGGAAGCTTATCAGACGATTCAAAATTCAAATCCAGATGAGGATAGACTTGAAGAGATATTGTACTCGACATATCCGGAACAAATCTTCATTTTTGCAAGAAATCTGGAAAACAAGTTAATCTGGAACGCAGCAGATTGTTTTCAAGTGTTGAGAAGAACAAATATATACGAACAACTTATAAATAGAGGGCAGAACGTAGAACAAAAATAACGAGAATTAAAAAGCATTCAAGAGCGAAATTACTGTCACTATTTTCATTATTCTTCGTATTGTTCAAAAACCGTCGAGGACCTTTACTTTATTCTCCTCAGATTTTGATAAATTTTTTAGTGATTGTGAGTTGCAAGTAGGCTCAGTAGATTGGTTGTTGAGAGAATCAAGCTGAGTGAATTGTGAACTTCTTGTAACTATTCTTATTTATTGGATTACTGGAACAATACCGGTGTGGATTACCGGTGACCCTGGCTTGGAGCTAGAAGAGAGGATTGACGCTCAAGGCGGAACCTCTATAATTCGTTTTGCATTTCTCTCTTACTCATCTCTCTTTAATTTGTGTAATATTAATTTGTTTTATTGCATTTGATCGTCAGTCAGAAGGTTAATCAGAGAGTGTTGTTCTTATTGTTCTTGAGTCAGAGAGTTGGTCAGAAGGTTCCGAGAAGAAAGTTTTCAAACTATAGTTTAAATATTCGTGAGATTATTCATATAGGATAATTTTGGTTTATTATTTTTAAAGAAGTTTTTCATCAAATTCATTTATTTTATAAAGATCAAAAGCCATTTTATTAGTATAACCAAGTGTGTGAAAATTTGGTCAAAATTTTTATTATAACCAATTCACCCCCCCTCTTGGTTATCATTTCGGGACCAACAAAACTAAAATCATAAACCTATAATCCTCAAATCGTAGGAATTATAAAAACCTTAAGAAAGATTTTACCTTTGGCCTTTGAATCAGAGTCTCCCAGATCTCCAATCACTCTAGGGTTTCGCCACAAATCTTAAATCTCCTTCAAATCTTAGAACAACTCATATTAGAAAAGATCGAACTAAAGAGAATGATTAAAAAAGACTAGAGAAAGACCCACTTACCTAAGGTTTTGCTGAGGAAAAGATGTGAAAAAGGTCGTGGGAGGTCTAGGGTCTATTTATAGAGGGAGTTGGCTTTAGAAAAAAGCAACCCTAGCTTAGGAAAAACACTAGGTTCATGTCCAATTTAAGCAGCCTTCTGCCAAAATCCATTCTTAATCAAGTCTTTATCATGTGAACACAATACAATTATATTCAAACTTTGACAATAGAACCTTCTTATTTAATATCCTTTAACACTTTGACCCTTCTTAATAATCCTTTTATGTACTTTAGGATTAACCATAAAACCTTCTTATTTTATATCAAATGACAAACTTGCCCTTCTTTATAATTTATTTATCTTTATATTACACCTATGATCAAAATACAAGTCATAACCAGACAAGTCATAAACAATATCTCCATCACCTATACCTGAAAAAGAAAGGAGATGAGCGAAAACACCAAAAACGCCAGTCCACAAACAAAATGCAAACGCACAAACAATATGTATATATACGTGCAACTAACTAAATGCAAACAACATGATTGTTATCTTCATTAAGCTTGCAAAACAACACAATTCAGAATTATAATCTTTGATCCCAAACTTAGAGTCACTCAGACTCTTGAAAAACAACCAAATATCGAAAATAAATAATTATATACATATATTGGTGAATGGGTACTCCCTAAACACCTATGGCCATGCTGCTAATAAACCTATATCTACTTGAATCATCTCCAAGTGCAACTCCATTAGGGACAACGATGCACAAGAATCATCAGGGTGCCTTACCAGTATCACTGTCTGTAGGGTTTTACTGATCAAAGCTAAAGACACCTAGAAAAAAAAAAACAAATTAAGCCAAATAGAATTAAGTTAACTTATATATTTATTCCTATAGGCAACAATCAGAAAACTAAATCTACAAGCAAATACAGCAAATAAGGAAATGTCGTACCTTTTCCAATTCACAATCTCTCAAAATCCACAAATTCTTAAAAATAACAAGAAATCTCCAAATATCTTTAATACAACATACAACAAGAAAAAGATATAAATCATCACATCAAAACCTTAATTATCCAATTCTCCAAAATCATCCAAAACCCTAACCTCTCAAGAAATCACTGTTGGTGATTGTGCCCTAGGCCAATTACTGGATATTGTCATTCATAAATATTTCTATTATATTGTTTGTATGTTTACTTTATAATAGGATCCATGAATAATTTAATTATTCTAAATGTCCCTAGATGCTCATTATTGTGGGAACAATAATGAATTAAATCTAGTATGAGGTTTGACTGATAATCATGGGATGTTTATTTGTATGGAGATACAAATCAAACTCATAGGTACATGTTAGAGAACTATGTACTGGACTGACCTGCTTTGAGATCACTACATGGATTAGTGTCATAAGTGATTCTCAAAATAAAATGTCATCGTATCCTCATACCTGAAATCACCATGGATTCCAACATGAGGAATATTATGTTTCAACTCAATCAAACGTTGTCTTTAACCAGATAATTATAAAGGTTGAGATTGGGCATAGTGTAAATCATGTAGAGGAAGTTGAGTAATTAAGATGGGATTTGTCCCTTTCGTTGTGAGAGAGATATCTCTGGGCCTCTTGATGAGTGAGACTGAGAAATGCATGGTCGTGCTCAAATGAATTGATAGTGTGATCAATTTCATTTGTTTTTATCAGTTTACTTAGAAATCGAGAAATGATAAGATTGAACGATATAAGGATGACACTATCCATGCCTTATGTTCAATCTAGATATCATGTGACAAAATGAAAATGACATAAGTTATGGATTAGGTGAAAATCGGATCACTGATCTTCACTTAATCTGGGTAAACATAATGTCTTGCTAGAGGCCACTTATGTTTTGTTGACTAAAATTGTTTTAGGTCAATTGCCAACATTAAGTGAACCTACAGGGTCACACACAAAGGAATAAGTCAAAAGGATCATGGATTAAATTTAATGTCTTGTGGGAATAATAATTTTTTATTATTAAAAATAATAATAAATTAAAGGATCATGGACTAAATTTAATGTCTTATAGGAATAATAATTTATATTATTGAGAGTAATAATAAATTATTACATTGTTATGTGCAATAATTATATTTTAAGAAATATTATCCCTAATTAGATTAAGGGGCACTAATATCATTACTCATGTGAGAATAACATTAGTATAAAAGGCACATAAAGAGATCTCTTTTTAGGGTTAACGACTTGTCTGTCGACATTAGACGGGTAGAGAAAATCTACAAACCCTAAAGAGTGAAGCACGAAGAGTCATGTGTGAAAATCCCAATATCATCTAGAAATGTTCTAGATCACGCTAGCACGTGAAGGATCCTTTTGAAGAGTGCTCGTTTGTATGGATACCGTAGAGGGTATTGTGATTTTGCAGTACATATAGATCCGATCTGCAAATTGATTTCAAGTTTTAAGCTTTTAGAGGTACGAAATCAAACTATTTGTTTTGTTTTAATCTAATCAATGCACATGGATACTAGGTTAGGGTTTTCTTTTTGAATTCCACTGCGAAAGATTTGATCTTTATAATTTTAAAACCCTATGGGAACCTAACAATCACAACTGTAGAATCTCTTCGATCAATTCCCCAGAAAACTCAAATCTCCACAAAACCCTAATTACATAAATTCAGAAAGAACAGTAAATCACTAAATGAAATCATTCTTCATTAAACTCGTGGATTAACAGAATAAAACTTAACTTAGATTTCTTCAGAATCTAAACTCATATTTCTCCAACCAAAAATCAGATCAGAACCCCAAAAATCACAACTTCTCTAAAACCCTAGATTGAAAATCCATAAGAACAGGCACGATTCATTTAATATATATCTTTACATATCAAATCTGTGATACAAGAATAATAATACTTACTTGATTCAATCTAAAATCTTCAATTGATTCTCCAAAGGATTAGATATTGATGAAACTAGGTTTTCTCCAAAGAACTCCTTCAAAATCCAAGCATAAACTTGAGGAAACGAAACGATATACGAAGAATCTTGATATATAAAGGTGAGATTACTTACACTTGATCCAAATCTCATCTCCCTTGATCTTGTTCTTCAAAAACACTCAAAAACTCTCAAATCTCTCTTTTTAGTTGAAGGAAGGAGGATACAAAAGAAAAGCTCGAACCCCAGGATTTTTTATATAGGAAACACTTCGTGTAACGCCCCGAGGGTACCCTAGTAGCAGTAGACAAGTCTCACTTGAATACTATTACTAGATTACCTTCAGAGAATGACAGGTTTTCAAAACAACAGGATCTTTTAGTTGCTTGATAAGAAATGATAAATACAAGTAAGAAATAAATTAGTGAATAAACATTACAGAATTATTACAATCCAAGTAGACTTCTTGAAGTTCACAACTGATACAATAGTACTAACTAATCTATTCTAAGAAAACATAATCATTATTCCCAAATATAACCATAGACTTCCAGCTCCTAAGCTCTTACCGGAGCCATACTCCTGGAAGTGACTAACCAGGGTCATAGGGTAAACCTGAAAAGACTATTGGAGTATGAGCAAAACCACAGCTCAGTGAATAACCAGACATATCATACATCACACAAGTTATTAGCAAATCATATGTAATGCAAGCACTCAACCATATGCACAAATACAAGCTTGGATGATCTAGAATCCAAATAGGAAAAAATTTATGCCCTCTTTTGAAGGGTTGAAGAACCATTACTCCATGACCCACCTGCCCAGGAGAGACTAAGTTTACAGGAAAATCAACGATTTCTCGTTTTAGGGTTATCACTTTTAATATAATCAATTAAACTGACCATTTCCTGTATCCACCTTAGAAACTTCCTAAGTATTAATCATTTCAAAGTGATACTACGGGTGGCGTTCTTCAGTGCCACTTAGTTTCCGTAGAACCAACAGAACAAAGAAAACCTTGGAAGAATTAACACATTAGAACAACTAAGCATTAACAGAGAACCGAAATATTAATACGTAGCAGGCTGTCATCCCTTCATATATGCAATAATGTAGTTCGTGCAATGCATGATCAAATTATTTCATTAAGTCAATAGTTTTTATTCAATTTCATGGTGATCATACATTACACACACAATCATCATCATACTACTTCACAACATCAAATCATTGCATTATCACTTTTGTAAGGATAAATTACAATCATACAATCAGATCACAACATACTTTCAACAAAACATTCGTTTGATTATCTTTGCATTATATATTCAACTACTTACAAGCACAAACAGTATAATATGACTGAATTACTGACCTGCTCATACTCACTCAATCGTAATAATCGGCTGGAAGATCTTCTAGTGTATCAAAGTCACCTATTAAGATGAATAAGGTATTCATCAATATAATATAGATTGTATAACTAAATCCTATACGTGGCTAGTGTCTTAAACTTAATAATTATCAGCTTTGGTAGTGACTAATACTGATTTTATGTTATTCTATAATGAACCTAATATAGAAAATCATAGTTATTTATTATTACTTAGTGTCGTCGTGTTTCTCTTAATTTATCTCGTATAATTATTTTGTTATTTTTAGAAGTCTCCTTACTCAGAAATTTAGCTTATTTCAATTTCCATTCTCGCCTATTTTATCTATTTAGAACAAATATTTGACTATTTATAACTTTTATTAACACTAAATATTTTTCTTAAATTCTAAGGTTTTAAGAATTGTCAAATATTAATCAAAATATTCTAAATATTTGTATTTACTTATTTATTTAATAAATTTTATATTCTCATATATGTATAATATCTTCAGTAGTCTTATGATAGGTGTATATATATATATATAATATAAATTCTGTTTATTTCAAAACAAACTTTCGTAGAAAAATTATAGGTGTACGCCGACTTTGAAACCCATGTGCCGATGTTGATTTTGTTTTGCAAATTATTTCGTATTGGCTGCATCGGCTTTGAAAGCTGTCAGCTATCAACGTACGATGGTCCTACGCCGTCGGCGTAGAATTCTAGATATCCGGCCTTCGTTTATTTTTATGTGAATATATATTTTACATAGCTTCTGTTCAGTGCAAGCCGTCTCTACGTCACCTGCCTATCCTTGTAAGCCGCCGGCGTTGAACGACTACATTGCCGGCTTATGGACAGTGTTAGCACTGTTCATCATTTTCTTCGATGATTCGATTCATTTTTGTTAAATTTTCCATGTTAAAAAACATTCTTACACCGTTCCTAAGTGTTTCTATATCTTATATGTGGACATAAAACAACTCTTAACACTTCTTCAAACATATATACTTAGATCTCGATCTTACTAAAATATAGCTAGGGTTTCAGATTTTTACCTCGGTTGAGCCAATCGATGGAATTCGAAGCTTGTATTTGTGTTGATTATGTTCCTATGATTATCAGAAATCAGTTCTAATGCTTAGAATTAAAAGAAAACCATTCAAATTACATCAACTTACCTTTGAACTCGTTTCCAAGTATTTTTGGTATTGTTTTTCTTTTGATCCGAACTTGGGTGTTTCGAACGGTTTGATTTCTGTTTTTAGTTTACTTTGGCTGCTAATTAACAGTAGTTTTGATCTGGAATTTTCAGTAGTGTTCAAGGCTTGTTAGTTTCCTCATTAAGAGCCTCAAATGTGTATATATATAGAGAGAAAGAGAAAAAGATTGTGCTGCCATTTGCTACGAATTTGCTCCGAATTTTCTTCTCCTTTGGTTGAGTTTAATCTGTTGTTTTCATGGTTATTAATGAGAGGCTTACTTGGCAAACATTAATTGGTTATAGAGTTGATTTTTGTTGACTATTTTGCATTATTGAGGCAACAATTTCGGCTCTCTCTCTTCCTTTGCAATCCAGCTGAAATCTCCACCGAAATCCACTGAATGTATATATATTAGTTAATTATTTTACTTGATTTTAGGATAGTTTAACAAGTTATACGGGTATAAATTAGCTAATATTTGAGAGTTTTGTATAAAAATATGTTTATAGGGTTATACAAAATACTTAGATTATCAAATAATACAATTTTAAGTTTTATATATACGTGATTAATTATTTGTTAAATTTTATCTCCCGCGATTAAGGTTTCTTAAGCTGATTAGGTCAATTTTTATTTTAGACTCCAATAGCTTAAGAAAACCATAATTAGAACAATAGTGTGATCCAATTATTTATTTGGAGTTTAGATTTTGAGTTATTTATCAGTTTATGTTTTCGTTGTGTATTTATAATCCTAACAGTTTATCCCTAGGTTATCGTTTTCTATCTATAAACGTTGTTAATTAGTTTCTAAATATTACACCTATATAGAGGTTAAACTGTATATATATCTTTAGTTTCGATACCTATTATGAAATCTTATTAGTAGAATTTATTACTATCTAAGGATCTTAAATTTAGGGTTTAAATCCAAACTTAGGCTCATTACTATTCCTTGTTCTAATCTCGAATCATTGTTAAGTTCAAAAGCAATCATTTAATCTCTATATTTATATTTTCTTATTTAAATCTATTTATAAAACAAGTTTCGGGTTTGAGATTTAGATTTTCTTTTAATCATATCTTCAATTATTTACTCAAGATACGAAATCTCTTTTTTGGTATCAACTAGGGTTAAGGAAATTCTTTATTCGATTTCTAAATCCTTTATCTAACCAATTTGCAGGTATTGATCTATTCTTAGGTTTTTATTAGAATCTAAGTCTATTAACTAGTTCAAACAATCTATTGTAGAGTTGTGTACTAATGTGGAAAATTTCCGGGGTTTACACTTCGGACAAGAAAAGCTAGCTCCAAAGCCGGTGGCCTAAGTACAGAAGCCAGCAGCCTTTGGCCGACCTTTACCATTCGTTACAAAATCCTCCAAGAGATTAAGCTAGCATCTTATACATGTAGGCCAACGACCTAAGTGTCAGCTTAAGTCCTTTCATCCATTCTTTCACGTACGACTTTCCTGAGCTCATAACTATCTGTTCAAAGACAACAATACCCTTTAGAATAACTTGAAATTACCTTTTTACCCTTCTTTACTTGTATTTTACACTATATGAACACAATCTACAAAAACACGAACAGAATGTTATGTTATAATTCAAATTTGATTTAATTGTTTCATTGATTTGAAGACCCAGCACCAAAGTAAATGTATTTGGGTAGTACATTTAAATATGTTCCGTAAAGTTGGTTTATATATCTAAGGGGATTCAAGATTTCAAGGATTTAATTTAGTATTTTGACGAGTGAAGTTCACGACAGCCTTTTCATGTTTGAGTATCTTCAAGACATATCCAAGATTCAATGTAAAACTATCATAAGGAAATCTCTTATATTTGTATCAAGGACGTGTTTTTCAAAGGCCAGACGAATTCAAATTCAAAGTAGATTTTCAATAGTAAGATACGATACTAATTTTATAGGATATTATTTCAAAGCTAATCAGGAACAAGATAATATGTTTTACAACATTCACTCCTCAAAGATTATCCACGACAAGATAACGATTAGTTTTTATCTTCACCAAGAGCAGAAACAAATATCAATAATAAAAGCTTATCCAAGTTTTATCGTTGGAAGAAGAATCAACAGCATATCACATCCGAATGATACCCACAATATTAGGATTTAATCTTATCAAGTTCAAATTCTAGTCGTTGAAGAAAACCAGATAAATATTATAAGCACAGAAGAGAGAGATACATTATAATTATGTGAAAAAGAACAAGCACTCAAAACTTAACTTTAAAAATTTGCTCAACTTAAGTGAACTTGTTTTATCCGAATCTTTGATTAATATTATTTGTATTTAAGGTTGTTGTTTTCAAGTAAGTTTAAAAGCCATCATAATTTGATTAACTAAGTGGTGTGAATTTAGTTGAGATTTTGAAAAAGTGAAATTTTTATTAAATAACCAATTCACCGCCCTCTTGGTTATTCTTTTGGGACCAACATTTATAACAAGTAGTGAAGTGTGTCATTTTTGAGAATCTATCTACAACTATAAAAATTGAATCACAACCCCTTTTTGACCTAAGCAAACCTAAAACAAAATCCATAAAAATATCAGTCCATGGTTTGCTGGGAACAGGCAAAGGCGTATGTAATCCATAAGGCATCACCTTAGATTTGGCCTTTTTGCAAGTAACATATCTACCACAAATCCTTTCTGCATCCTTTCTCATATGAGGCCAATAAAAATGTTCATTTGAAATATATGAGGTTTTAGTCACACCAAAATGTCCTATTAATCCTCCATTATAAGATTCCCTAACAAGCAATTCTCTCGTAGAACATTGAGGAATACACAATTTTCCCTCTCTAAATAAAAATCTTACATGTTTATAAAACTTGTTAAAAGCTCCCTCTTCACAAGTAGCAAAATCAAGATCAACAGCATACAACTCTTTAACATGTTCAAAACATAGCAACTTTGCATTAAGAGTCAGGAGAAGGACATACCTGCATGATAATGCATCAGCAACCAAATTTTCCTTACCTTGTTTATAGCTGATAACATATGGGAATGTCTCAATAAATTCCATCAATTTGGCATGTCTACGGTTCATTTTTCCTTGTCCTTTCAAATGCTTTAATGATTCATGATCTGTATGGATAACAAATTCCTTAGGCCACAAGTAGTGTTGCCAAGTCTCCAATGCTCTCAATAATGCATATAGCTCCTTATCAGAAGTAGGATAACTCAATGGTGCTCCATGTAGCTTTTCACTGAAATATGCTATTGGCTTGCCCTCCTGCATTAGTACATCTCCATTGCCAATGCTAGATGTGCCGATTCAATCTCAAAAGCCCTGAAAAAGTAAGGTAAAGACAACAAAGGAGCAAAACGCAATTTATCTTTAAGCAAGTTAAAAGCTTTATCATGTGTTCACCCCATTTAAACCCAACAGACTTTTTAACAATTTCAATCAATGGTGCAGCTAATGTACTAAAATCCTTGACAAAACGCCTATAAAAAACTAACCAGACCATGAAAACTCTTCACTTTAGTAATGCTAGTAGATTTAGGCCAATCCTTGATCCCTTAACTTTCTCTTCATCTATCTTTATGGCTCTAGCACTTACAACGTATCCTAAGAAAATAACCTTTTCAAGAACAAAAGAACATTTCTTAAGATTAGCATATAGATTCTCTTTTCTCAAAATAGAAAGTACACTCTTTAGATGATTCACATGCTTTACTAAGTTTTTGTTGTAGATTAAAATGTCATAAAAGCACACTACAACAAATTTACCTATAAAAGGTCGCATGACACGAGTCATTAACCTCATGAATGTACTAGGTGTATTAGTTAGTCCAAAAGACATAACAAACCATTCATAAAGGCTTAATTTGGTTTTAAAAGCAGTCTTTCATTCATCCCCTTCTTTCATTTTAATCTGATGGTAACCACTTTTAAGATCAATCTTAGAAATCAACAAGAACCATGCAATTCATCAAGCATATCATCTAAGCTAGGAATAGGATGATGATATTTTACCGTGATTTTATTGCAGCTCTACAATCTACACACATTCTCCAGGTTTTCTTTCTTAGTTACAAGCAATACTGGCACAACACAAGGACTCATGCTTTCATGAACAAACCCTTTTGCCGATAACTCCTCCACTCGCCTTTGGATCTCCTTAATATCTTTAGGACTACTCCTATAAGCTGGTCTATTTGGAATAGAAGCTCCTGGTATGAAGTCTATTTGGTGCTCTATGCCTTTGATTGGTGGCAACCCTCCAGGAATCTCTTCAGGAAACATATCTTCATATCCCTACAAAAGAGATACTGTAGAACTAGGCAAAGTTAAGTCAAGATCATTAGTAGAAAACATGATCTCCTTGTACATAAGTACAATTAAAGATCTTTTCTCATTTACAACACTCCTGATCTCACTTTTAGTGGCAAAACAATTCAATTGTTTCTTCTTCTCACTCTCTCTACTTTTCTCACTGGCCACTTTGTTTTTCCTCTCTAACACCCGTGTGTCATCCTCACTAATTCTCATGTTTTCTCTCTTTCATTAGCTCTCAACATGTCATCTTCCTGAACTTGTTGAGGCGTTAAAGGCTTCAAATAAAATTTGTTTTCATTTAATCTCACCATGAATCGATTTGAATGCCCTATGTGACTAGCATTCCTACCAAACTACCAAAGCCTACCAAATAATATATGACATGCGTCCACGGGTACAACATCACATAATATTTCATCGTTGTAGTTTCCCAGTGCAAACATTAATTTCACCTGCTTATTTACCTTTGCCTCTCTAGAATCATTCGACCATTGTAATATATGTGTATTAGGATGTTTCAATGTAGGTAATTTAAGCATTCTACTAAATTGGCACTTACCACATTGGCACAACTACCCCCATCAATTATCAAACTGCACACTTTGTCTTTCACCACAACTCTAGCATGAAAAATATTTTCTCTTTGCTGCTCAAAATCACTCTCGTCCACTTGCTGTGTGCTCAAAGAACGCTTAGTAAATAAGGATAAGTTTGAAGTATCTACTTCCTCATTATTAGTCATATCTTTCATTTTAGGCATGTCACCATCATCTCCTTCACTTTCACTAGATGTCTTATACTCATCATTTCCTAAAGCAATCATGGCTTTCTTGTTAGGACATTGGGAAGCTATATGACCAACACCATTGTACCTAAAATAGCGAATTTTACTTAAACTAGATTGACATTCAGATTTACCTTTGATTTACCGGAAGGTTCCCCTTTTGAAATAGCTTGAGTAAATCTTTCTTTCTTGTTTTTCTTACCCTCCTTCATCTAATTTTTCTTCCATGAACTAGAAGAAGATCCTCCACAACTATATTTTTCTTTCCTCTTAAGTTGGCTCTCAAATTTCAATGTTATCTGATACATATCTTTCAATTCTACATCATGTTGAAGCTCGACCTTATTTGCAATATTTCTATTCAATCCATTCAGAAACCTTGCCATAGTGGCTTCATCATCCTTTTTCATATCAATCTTCATCATGAGTGTTTCAATTTCCATGTAGTACTCTTCTACACTCATACTTCCTTGGGTAAGTTCCTGTAATTGTTGACGTAAACCTCTATAATAGTGTGAAGGCAAAAACCTCTTCATCATGATTTGCTTCAGCTCTCTCCATGTGTTAATTGGATCCTTTTGATTTCTTCTTCTATTAATTGTCAATTGATTCCACCAGATGCTAGCATATCCACTAAATTATACCACAACCAATTTGACTTTTTTTTTCCTTCAAAATAGTTGTGATAGGCAAAAATTAATTCAATTTTGCGCTCCCACTCCAGATAAGCATCCAGATCACTGCATCCCTAAAAAGGAGGAATCTTGAATTTTATGGAATTCATATTAGTGTCCATTTTCTCACCTGCTCTACTAGTCTTAACAAGCATCTTGTAATCTTGTTCATCATTAGAATTAGACTCTCCTTTTGACTTTCGTTGTTCCATGTGATTTATTCGCGTAGTCAATCCTTGCAACATTTCAAACATTCGAGCCATATCCTTCTTTGGTAAGTTAGACATCTTGTAATGTTAGAATTCCAAACAAATAATAGAAAGGAAAAGAAACCCCTACTTCACTTTTTCACGCATATCACTCACAAAAATATAACAGTTAACACTCGTATTACACATAAACTCAAAATACACTTACCACCTTACCTCTCAATTCTTCGTCTTATGGTTCTGTATAGAACTTTGATCTCAATTCTTGAATTTTCCTTCCTGTATTGTTCCTCACAACACTTAATCCTTGGTAAGTACAAAATAGGATCTAAACTCCAATAAACCAGAAAACAGAGATGAATTCCCAATTTCACCTTTTTATACTTGTTTTCCTTTTTTTTTTCTTTTGCAATTCTTTTCTTGATGTTCTTTTTTTTTAATCCAAATTTTCTCTTTTTTTTTTTTTTACAAGAATCCTAATAGCAAATTCAACAACAAAAGAAATGACAAAGAAGATATAAACAAACCAACTTAGGGTTTGGATGTACCGTATTCAATTCACATTGAATTGGAATGATTCCTCGAAAACTTAGGGCTCTTATACCAATCTGATACGTGCTTGGCACAGATTTTGAATTTCTCAGACTCTAAAAATCAAATAGCAGACCTTGACCCAATGAAATATTCAGAATCATATCTGAAACTTCATGAAACTTGGTATAGTTAGATGGAATTGACCTTGACCCTGTGGTTAAGTAATCCAAAGAACCTTAATAGGAAGATCGCGACCTTATTGGAAATATCGACCAAGAACCTTGGTATAAGGAAGAACTCTATAAGAAATCAAACTCTTAAAGAGATTCACAAGTTCTCAAAAGAACCTAAAGAGAAAGGAATTCTCTCGATTGTATTTTCAAAAGAAAATATGTTCTATAGTTCGTCTCTTTACAATAAATACTTAGGCTATATGTAATAGACTAAGGAAACTCAAAAGTCACAAATACAAATTAAATTACTCACAAAAGAAGGCTGGCGGCCTTAATTATACGTCGATGGCCTTTAACAGTTACATTGGTAGTGTTTCAAGTGGTGTTAAAGTTTTTAATTCTGGTCATCATCTACATCGGTTGAAAGCCGGCGGCCAATATCTCTATGCCGGTGGCATACTTGGAACACTGGCGACGTATACTGGCAGTGTACAGATCTCTATTACAATAGAATGAAGGCCGACTATTCTGGAATTTAGGCCGACTATGTTGTCTTCTAAAATGGCGGTGTAAAGGTCCAGACCAGGCTTATTTAAGTCATTTTTTTGTCTGATTCTACTGTCTTATTGTATTATCCTTTTGCATTGTACAAACAACCATAAATGTCTTCGTTTCTAATGCTAAGACGATGTTGTGAACTTTAGTGTAATCTTCAATAAACTTTTGCACAAATTCTTGAAATCTTTCCCGAAGCTTCTTAGCTCTATTCCGTGTAATCATCCCTTCATGAACTTGAATTTGTTGAGGCAGAGTTGGTGTAATTGTATCTTCATCAATTTCTTTCTACAAAAGTCTCTCAAAAACCTCTAAAGCTTAAATCTCCATCCACTAGCAAGCATCTCTATTGAAGGATCAACAAGAGTTTAAGATAAATCACTTGCTTTTCCTTTCCTTTTTACAATCTTAAGACAAATATATCTCTAAATCTATGCGTACTAGGTGTTGAAGGCATTTTTTTTCGAGTGAACAAGCGACTTTCTTATTGAATTTCACGATAATGATCATTTAATATGTTTTCATTAATTTAAGGAATAGAACATGTGGGATAGTTGTTATTAAAAAAGGATATCCTTTGTGTGATAGGTTGTTAATTTCAGAAGAATGGTAGAAAAATCATTTGGATTAAGGCAGAAATATAACTTTCTGAAGGCCTCTGTATCGGCCAGAAATATATTTTTAAGTTGTTTTCGGATCACAGTGGATGCACTAGTCGAGCCATGATCATGCCAAAGGTCATGGAAGCCTCTGTGATGGTCATAACCCTTGCACACCCTCCCACACAACCATGCCAGAAGCCATGAAGGCCTCTGTATCGGCCTCAGCCCCGCACACCCTCTGATGCAAGCATTCTTTGTTGTTTGATGTTGTACTAAGCTAATCTTTAATCTTGTTTAAAACTTTTAATGGTCTTTCTAATATATCCAAAAGCTAAAGTTAACACCAAAGTACACCTAAACCTAAATGAGATAATCTGTCTAGATATAGAATGATAATAGACTCCTAATGAATTTAGAATTTAAACAACCTTATGAGCATGTCTTCTTCCATAACAAAAGTAATGAATTAATGTCATGATGTTGTGATGAGGTATTTCCAATAAAATTGAGCTATCTGATTCAGATGCTATGTTAGGTTTGTCATTACTTTGGTTGTTGGTTGGGCATGTTAGGTACCAATAGCTTAAAACAAATTAAGTAATTATTTGTGTAAGCCCCGGAAAATTTCAGTAAACAATTCTAAAATAAACTTTGAAAATAAACCCTAAAATGACTCTAAATTAATACCGAACTTTGACTAGTCATAAATCACGAACGAATCCAGAAATTTCTTAATCTTGAGAAAATGAGAATCCTTAAAAATAAAAAATAAGAACTCAACGGTCTTCGAATCCAAAACCACTACATATGATAAGTTCTATACATGACTCTAACTTATAAAATCGGGTAATATAGAGCCCAAAAACAAATTATTCAAAAGTAAATAACGATTAACCTTCGAAAATAAAACTCAATTCAAGAATTCCGAAAACGTTGAGAGATATTAAATACTTACATAAATAAAATTTAAAATAATTATCTCAGACTAAATATATTGTATAACCATAAAACGTCAGTTTCCAAATTGGCAAAGATCTAAACCGGAAAATCACCCGATAACTCTAAGTGGAATATAGTAGTTTAAGTCCGGCAATCTCACGTGCTTAACCCTAGAGGCCGAGGTGTAGTTTAAGTGTGTAGAATAGTTCATAGTAAAATAAGGTCGCTAAAAAATATCAGATTGGTAAATTTTTTACCTATTTCGAACCCGTTCGGATACAGAGTTCGAAAAGCATGTCCGGGGGCTCGAGATATAAAAAACGTACCATTAATACCGTTATACTCGTATTTTCATAAGGATTTCAAAAATATCAGTTATATAATTTTTTCGATAACTAGAAATATCTGATTTTGCAATTATATTCATATTTCATTACTACTGGTAATTAACTAGTCTTTTGGCACTATGCACTACTATTCATTATACAATTTTATTATTCTTATAAACCCTTATATTTTTAGATAAATATTTTATATATTATAGAAAGTTCTGTTTTTCCAAAATTTAGTTCGTTTCAGGTTTTTATGGGATCAGTTTCTGTTTAAGACCCGATACTAAAAATAAAATAAATTAATTTAATAATTGAAAAATATTTTTATTTTTCATAAAATAAATTTTTAGAATTTTTCGAGTTATAAAAATATCAATTATAGCTCATATTCGCGTATTTTGATCATACCGATAACATATTTATTGAAATACTAAAATAATTCAAATAATTATTTGATTTTATTTATGAAAATTCTGCCACTCATTTAAATATATTTTTCTTAATTTTATTTTATATATTTTCTTAATAAAAAGTAATTTTTCAACCCATACTTCAAGTACACTTCAATTGCCACTTCTACACATTATTTTTCTTTCAGTCATTCTATACTCCATTCCCATGCTTGGACAGCTGACCACACCCCTAATAATAGCCTCTTTTCTTTTCTTTTAATGATTTATTTAATGAATTAAAGTCTCATTTAGTTAGCAAATTAAGTAACATAAGTTACACTTTCAAAATTCAAGTTACAAGACAATTAAACTTCTCTCTCTCTCTCTTTGAAGTTCACGTGCAACCCCTCCCAATTCTACCATTGTTTTATTTTTTTTTCTTTCAATTAATTAACACACATTAATACACTCCTCTCTCTCTATTTAATGCCTCTAATTTACACCATTTCCTTTTTTGAAACCCTACACCATTTACTCTCTCTTTTTCCTCTCTTTATCACTTTCTTAGCCTTGTTCTTGTGAGGTTACAAGCTGCCCCAATTTCCATTTCTTGCTTCCACGCTCCATTCTTAAAGATTCTTTAAGTAAACTCTCTTCTAAAGCTTCTATAAATGCTATAGGTTGATTATATGGAGATTTCATGCATCAAATGACTCTCCATAACGCCTAAAGGCTAGAGATGATGATGCCAAAAATTTGAAACACTTCTTTTGTTGATGATCTATAATAATATTGCTATATTTGTTGTCTTTAAGACTTTATTATCTCCATATTTTTATTATACTTTGTAGATCTATTTTTTATGAAGCTTTGGTTATGTTTATGTTTAGATCTATAGGTTTAGAGCTTACTACCATGTATTTCTTTTATATTTATGCTCATATTATGTATAGATCTTGGATTTGAACTTGAATAAAAATAATGAAATTCGTATCTTGGCAAAACCTATATTTAAAAACTACTTTCCAAGTCTCAAAATGGAAGTTTTACTTGAGAAAATGAAGGTTTAGCGGATGTATATCATCAAGACTTCTTTTTACAAGAATCAAAGGTGATTTTCAAAAGTTACTTTCAAAATAAAAATCTCATTTTCGGATTTAAGCCAAGGCATAATTTAAAAACATGTTTTCCAACTCAAAAATGAAGTTTTTTTTCAAGAAATGGAAGGCTCTTAAGATAGAATACGTAAATGATGATTTTTCCTAAGTTTAGATGGATTTTATCAAAAGATATGTCCAAAAATAAATTTGGTAAATTCGAATCTCAACCAAGACCAATTTTGAAAACCTATTTTTCAACACCAAAATGAAAGATTTGTTTAGAAAATGGAAGGCTTATGGAATAGGTATCAATAGGAGATGTTTTTTATAAGTAAATGGTAGATCTACTATTAGAGATTCTCAAAAATAGGAAGAGATTACAAAATATGAAATTTGAGTTTTATCCAAATTTTGTAAATTCAGATGGTTCCAAAACCATGCCTTAAAAACCTTTTATTAACTTCAAAACTTTTGTTTTATAAGAAAAATGAAGAGTTTAGGTCATAGATATCATCAAGTAATGATTTTTATAAATTAAAATGAGATTTGCTAAGAAAAATATGTAGAACAAGGAGTAGAAATAAAGTAGGAAAATTTGAGTTGTTCGTCATTTTAAAAAATTCGCAATAATGGAGTAATGGTATGAAAACTCCTAATTTTCAAACTCAAAATAGAAGTTTTATTAAAGAAATGAAGTTCTTAGTGGCTAGGTATGGTTGAGCCTTAATTTTCTAAGTATCAAATGAGTTTTCTTAAAAGAATCAC